>OY821757.1:46606411-47828013 GCA_963682095.1 Potentilla sterilis | reverse complement strand
ACTTACTCTTTAAATGAGCTTGTTGGAAATCTCAAAACTCATGAACAAGAATTAAATTCAAAACTGCAAAAGAAACCAAAAAATATTGCTTTTAAAGTCACTCAAAAAACTGATAAAAAGGAAGATAGCTATACTGCAGCAGACTATGCTCTTTTGACTAAAGAGTTCAGAAAAATTTTAAATCTTAAGAATGCCTCTAGAGGAAAGTTCTCTTCTGAAAATAGATCTAACACTTCTGTTGATAAATCGTCAAAGTTTGGCAGGTCTGATCAAAGGAAATCTGGTTCCAAACCGAAATGCTTTGAATGTGGTGGAGTTGGTCACATTGCAAATGACTGTGGAAACAATAAATTCAAAGAAAGAGAGAAAAAGGCCTTAAAGAGTTCCTGGAGTGATGATGATGAAGATAAAGAAGAAAAAAATATTGCCTTTGTTGCCTCCTATAATTCTGATCTTTCAGATGAAGATGATGTTTCTTTATCTGACCAATTTGTTGATTTTGATAATACTGACCTCGATAACATGTACTCTAAACTATGTTCTATGTCTGAATGTATGAGTGAGAAAGTCTTGCTGCTTGAGTCTCAGGTCTTGGTTCTTACACAGGAAAAGGAAAAATTAGAGTCGAAATCCAAGAAGGATCAACTTTGCTGGGATTCAGAAAGACAAAAGCTGAACAAAGAACTGCTTCATCTAAAGTCCTCCTCTCCCAAGCAGGATCTTGAGTATATTACTGAGATCATGGATCTAAAAAATCAAGTAAAGAGGTACGTAACTCAAAATAATCTTCTGTATGCTGATATTGATTCTCTGCATGAAAAGCTTGATGATGCTAACACTAAATTAAATAAATTCCAGTTAAGCTCTAAGGCTGTTGATGAACTACTTTCTAACTCTAGATCTTACAATGATATGTCTGGTCTCGGGTTCACTAAAACCAGTACAAAAATTGTAGAAAATAAACCTATGGAGACTAAAACACTTGATACTCCTTTTACTGTCTCTGAGTTATCTGAATTTAACGCAACTGAATCTACCTCATCTCTGAATCATGCTATTCATGGTACAAAAAACAATCTCAAGTTCACTCCTATTTGTCACAACTGTGGTATTACTGGGCATATTAGACCTATGTGTCCAAACTTGATAAAATCTGTTCCATCTGACAATACTCACATGTTTAAGGTTCTTCAAAAACAGCTGAATGAACAGTTGTCTATGATAAATAGACTTACTGAGCACATCTCCATTCCTAAAGAAACCACAAATTCAAATGGCGTTTTTGATTCACCTGATCTGATATGCCTTATGGCAAGTGTTAGTAAAAATGAAATTGATCCAACTGTTGCTGTATGTTGTGTTGCCTTAACTGCTCTTACAGATAAAGAGCCTGATATGTGGTATATGGACAGTGGCTGTTCAAAGCATATGACAGGTAACAAGAAATGGTTTACTAGTTTTGAAAATGATTTTCCAAGTGGCAGTGTTACTTTTGGTGATGGAAGACGTGCAAAAGTCCTTGGTAAAGGCAGTGTAAGCACACCAAATATTCCTCTATTAAAAAATGTTTACCTTGTTGATGGATTAACTGCAAATCTTATGAGTGTTAGTCAACTATGTGATGAACATGAGAATGTCTGGTTTAACAAGAAAAGATGCATTGTCCTTGACTCGGATCAGAGATGCATCATGGGAGGAACAAGAGAAAATGACAACTGTTACCATGTATATGCTAACAAAGATTTTGAATTGCAAAACTGTCTTATTTCTACTGCTGCAGATGATCACACAATTCTATGGCACAGGAAATTGGGACATGTAAATTTTCAAGACCTGGTCAAACTCTCCTCAAAACAATGTGTTCGAGGATTACCGAAACTGTCAGCTAAAACTAATCCTGTCTGTAGAGGATGTAAACTGGGAAAACTAACAAGATCTCCTCATCGAACTATTAATGCCACATCTTCCTCAAGAATTCTTGAATTGCTTCACATGGACCTGATTGGTCCTGCTTCTCCTGAAAGCTATGGAGGCAAGAGCTACATTCTGGTAGTTGTTGATGACTACTCACGTTTTACCTGGGTTTTATTCTTAAAAGATAAAAGTGAAACTTTTGAAAAAATTTTAAACCTGAGTCTTCAACTTTCAAATGAAAAGAAATCTTCTAGTCTTTCAATAACACGAATCAGATCTGATAATGGAACTGAGTTCAAAAATAAAAACTTTGATGATTTCTGCAATAAATATGGTATAGTCCATGAATTTTCTGCCCCAATTACTCCACAGCAAAATGGGGTGGTTGAAAGGAAAAATCGTGTACTGTTGGACATGGCAAGAGTTATGCTTCATTTTGCAGGTATAAAATCCATTTTTTGGGCTGAAGCAGTAAGCACTGCTTGTTACACAAGCAACCGAGTTTTCCTAAGGACAGGTGAGAATAAAACCCCATACGAGTTATGGAAAGGTAAAATTCCTAACATCAGCTACTTTCATGTATTTGGAAGTCCTTGTTACATTTATAAAGATAGAAAAGATCTAACAAAATTTGAATCACGCAGTGACCATGGTGTTTTTCTTGGCTACTCCTTAAATTGTAGAGCTTTCAGAGTCTACAATAGAGAAACAAAAAATATTATTGAATCAATTAATGTATCTGTTGATGACTTCTTTGAAAGACATGTTTCAGATTCTCCTGAAATCTTTCCCTTGGCAGACAGTGATGCTGAGACTGACACAACTGAAAAAGGCAATACTGTTGATGATCAAATCTATAATACTGAAACAAAATTTCAACCTGGATATAGACAGGTGCAAAAGGATCATTCTACAGCTGATGTTATTGGCAGTATTTCTGATGGGATCATGACCAGAACTAGAGCTGGTTCTAAAATCAAGGAGGTTAATACATCTGATATAGATATCAATCATCTTGCCTTTCTAACATTTATTGCAGTGCACAAGAAAGTATCAAAAACTATTAAAACCTTCGGTTATGTATCCACCTTAGAACCAAAAACGGTTAATGAAGCTATGAAAGATGATGACTGGATAAATGCTATGCAAGATGAGCTGAACCAGTTCACCAGGCACAATGTGTGGGATTTGGTTCCTAGACCTGAGACAGGTAATGTTGTTGGTACAAAATGGATCTTTAGAAACAAAAGTGATGAAAAGGGGAACATCACAAGAAACAAAGCTCGTCTTGTTGCTCAAGGATACTCTCAGATTGAAGGACTTGATTACGATGAGACTTTTGCTCCTGTTGCTCGCCTTGAATCTGTGAGACTTCTTCTCTCTATTGCATGTCATCTTAGTTTTAAATTATACCAAATGGATGTTAAAACTGCTTTTTTAAATGGACTTCTTGAGGAAGAAGTTTTTGTTGAGCAACCTAAAGGCTTTGTTGACATACAATATCCAAATCATGTCTACAAATTAAAAAAGGCTCTCTATGGACTCAAGCAAGCCCCTAGAGCTTGGTATGAACGTCTTTCAACTCACCTAATGGAAAGTGGTTACAAACGAGGGTCTGTGGACAAAACATTTTTTATAAAACACACTGGTCAGGATTTTGTTATTGCTCAAATCTATGTTGATGACATTGTGTTTGGTTCTACCTCTGATAAACTCACTAAACATTTTCAGCATGTTATGGAAAAAGAGTTTGAAATGTCTATGGTTGGTGAACTAACCTTCTTTCTTGGCCTGCAAGTTTCTCAACTTGACAATGGCATGTTTTTATCTCAGTCTAAGTATGCAGAAAATATTGTCAAGAAATTTGGCTTGGACTCCAAGAAGAAAGTGCTAAATCCTATGAGCACAACTATAAAATTAACTGAGGACATTGATGGCATTTCTGTTGATCATACTCTTTACAGGAGCATGATTGGCAGCTTGTTATACCTCACTGCTAGCAGACCGGATCTGTGTTACTGTGTTGGTGTCTGTGCACGTTTTCAGGCTAATCCCAAAGCATCACATCTTGATGCAGTCAAACGAATTATCCGATATGTTGCTAACACCATACATTGTGGGATTTTTTACACTAATGACACAAATGTTGAGATTGCAGGCTATTCGGATGCAGACTGGGGAGGAAATCTAAAAGACAGAAAAAGTACATCTGGTGCCTGTTTCTTTGTTGGAAATAACCTCGTCGCCTGGCACAGCAAAAAGCAAAACTGCATTTCCCTTTCTACTGCTGAAGCTGAGTACATTGCAGCTGGGAGTTGCTGTACACAGCTGCTTTGGATGAAACACATGCTTGATGACTATGGCATCAAGCAAGGTACAATGTCAATCTTTTGTGATAACACCAGTGCCATAAATATATCAAAAAATCCTGTTCAGCACTCACGAACTAAGCACATTGATCTACGTTTTCACTTTATTCGTGACTTAGTTGAAAAGAAAATTCTTGCTCTATGTTTTGTGTCCTCTGAACATCAATTAGCTGATCTCTTCACCAAACCATTGGATACGGATCGATTTGTTACTCTGAGAAATGCTTTAGGGGTAATGGAAATTCCTACTCTGAGATGAAGCTCAAAAATACTATGAAAATCTGAGCAAGGATATCTGATCTTAGCTTATCTTAACTTACTCGGTTCAGGTATTAATTTTCTTTTCATTTCTCAGTTTTGTATCTTACTCAGGATCACTTACTACTCGTCCCTTTTACATTCTTAAGTCTGATTTCATGCTTTCTATTTTGGGCACATGGCAGCTTCTAAATATGTTCTTATTACAAACTGTATTCTGGTGTGGTTGAACAAAAATTTACTTCACTGTTGCCCTTCAAAATTATGTCTTTGGCAACCTGTCCAAGCTATTCCTAAAGTAATCATGCTGCAAGTCACTCATGAATGATTTCGGTTATGAGGAGAAACGGGAATGGTTTGGACATCTGGAGGATGTATGTGCAAAACGGCTTGAGTTGTCAGCTTTGTGATATCCTTGTTATATCTAATACCCTAAAATCAACTGATTTGGGTGTATTGCTTTGAACAACTCGTTACATAAGCTCACATAAAAAATTGTTATCCAGATGTTATAAGGGGGAGATATGTCGTGAATTGTTGTCTGAATACAGTTCCTATTATTATTACTTGCTGCTCACACAAACACAATGCATGAGATAAGACTTCTTCTGTCAAGGGTTTTTAGTACATTGGTTAATTGAGTACATTACACTAACTGAGATCAGAAACCATCTTTATTCCTGCCTTCCGAGTAATCTTTTGATGATTTTGCTATGCAGAAAATCTCTCAGTCTCAACCTTATCCATATGCTTCCGCTCTCTAATCTCTGATTTCTCGGGGAACCAAATCGTTTCAGATTCTTGTTTATTGTGAAATCTTTATAGTTTATTTTTCTGTTAGTCTCTTTAGATTCGTATTCTTTCTTCCTTTTTAAGACGTCTCAGTTTCCTTAGGAGTCTTGCTAGGGTTTCTTCTCGACGCTTGGTTGTCTCTATATATTCTCGGCTTCTCTCTTGCTTACATTCATTCTCTTTTTGCGTGTTTTTTCTTCTAACGTTTCTACTCAGTGTGTAGACATGGCTAGCAACAGGAGGGTTTATGTGTATCAGGATTCCTGGCGATGGACTCCTACTGAACGTGAAATCATGATGAGGCAAGCCGGGTTCAGATCTGCTGAAGATGATCACCTTGCTCCTCCTGACGAAGATGTTGTAGATCTTGCTCAACGTTTCCACATGCTCGATGACCGCTTCAATCGGCTGGATTACCAGTTCGAGCTTTTACATCGAAGTTTTGCTGCACTTGCATCTAGGGTTTCACATCTACTTCATTCCCTTGGCCAGGATCCCTCTGAGTTTGACTCATCTTCCAAGAAGTCTCCCTCCCCCGAACGTTGGAATGCCCCTCAAGTTCATGTTGGTGATCCTCTCTGGGATGCTATCTGCGCACGTGCTGAGGAATCCTGTGCAACCAAAACGCAGGACAAAGAGGTTGACTGGTCTGCTATTCCTGCTAGTGCATGGTCTACTTCTATGACTGAAGCACAAGATCTCAATCGATGGAATATTCAGAAATCCTATGGTCCCTCTGCTGTCCGGTATCATTATGCTGATGGCACTTATGAAGATGTCCCTTATGTCCTTCCATCCAAAGGGGGAGATGATGATGCTGATGCTGCTGGACCTTCAAATGGTTCTGGAAAATAGTTTCCTGTAGTTCTTTCTATGTCTCTTTATAAACATTTAGCTTCTTTTTCCCTCGAACAATTTTTGGTTGTAATGTGCATAAGCACAGATTGGTATTTTTGTTTATTATTTCTTCTAGCTTGGTAAATAACCTCTTTGTGATCTTCTCTGGAAAGGATGATTATTGATCCAAGAAGATTCACACTATGTTAAGTTTTTAGTTTATCTGTTTTCTTCCTTCTCTTCTTCTTTAATTCATAAATCCTTTAGTTGCAGGTTCATCGTATCGTATTGTATGGAAGGCCAAAGGGGGAGATTGAAGGTAAGTTGTTTTTGGCTCTTCCTACAATTCTGCTAGTTTCCTATTTTGACTAGGAGTATTCATTTACTTATTGATTTACTATATACTTCTCTATATTGATAACCATATATTGGGAAACAAGATATGTCTTTCTTCTTAAACAGATTCTGATTTATCTTTGAACGAAATTAACTCCTGCATTCTTGGATCTGATGTACATCACATATTGAGGGGGAGACTTCCTCTATATATACCGAGCCAAGTGAAAGAAGAACATAGATCTTTTGATTCTATTTTTATCTATTTGTGCAGCATAGTTCTGCAGCTACATGTTCTTGATCTGTACTTGTGTATTCGATCATTTTAGAACAAACTTTATCATTGATAGTTAGATGCTTTGATAGACTGATACAAGTTAAATATCAAGTCAGCAAGTTGTATGCTTACAAAGAGATTGTGTAAAATATCTCGACTTGTGATCTTGTATTTTCATCCTTCATAGTGGATTCGTGTAGACTACGTAATCGGTCTCGCAGTGTTTTTAATCTCGTTGAGATTTTCACTGTTGTTAACAAATCCTTGTTCTTCAATTTCTTACTTGGCTGTCTTACTTTGCTGTTTTACTTTATCTCTTCATTTTAGTACTTTCAAGGTGATTCTTCCAAGTCGTACTGACCTCTCAGCTTCGAACGATAGAAACATGAGAACAAGCAAGCAAGAGCAGTAGTTGCAAGAAGAATCCCATAACAAGTTCCCTTTTCAGCACAAGCTGCAATAGACACCAGCAGTAAAATCGATTAATCGGACACCTTACATTAACGACACAAGTATAGGTTAAGTGGCTGCTTACATGAAGAACCTTGATCCACTATCTCAGCTATCTGGCCAAATGTGATGCAAGGGCAAAAGCAAGTGATCATACCTTCAAAATTGATCAAATCGAAACCAGTATAGTCAGTTAGAAACAAGAAGTGCGAAACAAAATCAATGATCAAGAATACAACCATATACGTACACATATACTATAGACGAGGACTCGATCTCTTTCACTTACAATTTGCAGGATCATCACAACAATGGCAAAGACCAGTTGACCACTCCCCTCCTACGTGACGAGCAGAGTGCACCGTTCCAGAGTGCACTGTACTGACTACATATGGAGGAGCATAGACTCTTGCTACACCATGAGGACTCAAAGCTGGAACCTCATGACGTGAAACATGGTGATCATGATCACCTGCATATTTCTCATGGTCAGGAGCTGTAGGATACATTTTTGGGCTAGCTCGTTAATTAATCTTGCCTATTATAGATCGATTTGTCCTGGTTTGCAAATTGAGTACTAGTAATTCCCAACTCTATATATATACAAAACAGGCCAAATGTGAAAAGCAGGTGTGGATAGAAGTTTGGTGGAAGCAGCCATAGGCTTATTAATATATATATATATATATATATATTCATCTGATACCTAAATTAGTTGAGTCAATTTGAAAAAATTTAACAATCAGTTGGGGTTCAAAAATGCAAAGTGGAAGTATCCCTTTGTCCTATTCCAGGAAGTTGTCTAGAATATTCAGGACCTAACAAGTGGCATAGAGACTTGAACTATCATCCATTGACTTGTAGGGTTTTATTTATCCCCTGGTAAGCTTCTCATTGCTTTCTTGCCATTTCATCATATGGTGTCGGATAAATTTGGGAGTAATTGTTGTTGTTCAATGATAAAAGCAAAAGTTCTCCTTTCTCGGTTCTTGATTTTGTTGATAATGATACTGGGGAGGATGAGCCTATGAAGCCGTCCGCCGGAAATAGAGGCTACTCCATTGAAGCTTGCGGAGGAGGTCAGGGATTTGAAGGAGCTGGCAGCTAAGTTGCGCGCTGTTAATGAATTTGCGGTAAGGTTTGATTTCAATGATATTAGCTACTCACTTCTATCATGATGCTCAGTATCGATTATGTCAAAGTCGATATATATATATATATATTTTTGGAAAAGTTTGAGGTACTTGAAATTACTATCATGGTAACACTCATTTCATGTTTTTTAACTTCAATTTTGATTTTTGTAAGCAAACTAATTTCGATTTTCCGGTTTTTCCAAGGATTGATTTGTTTGATGCAGATTTCTACAAGAACTGAATATTGTACTGTAGATATTTTGACAGTCCCGGTTGTTATTCATCGATGAACTATATAGTTACACAGTATATATAACTTAGGGTGATTGAAATATAACTAGAAATTAAGAACCTCTACCACCCAAATCATAATTTGCTAGCTAGAAAGAATCTACCACCCAATTATTTCTTCAATACGTGTACAATTCTATTAAAATAGCTCAACAAGAACAGATCGGCAAACCCTCCAAACCAATTGCAGCATGGTGAAATAGTATGAGAATATCATAAAAACAGTGTACAAGATCTAGAACCGGTGCCACCGGCCAGCTGCATCCTTCTGCTCTTGTCTTCGATATCTTTTTATCTTGTCATGCCCGGTGCCGCAATCGGAGCTTGAGTAACTTGTGCTCGCCTTTGTCTCTCCATGTTGGCTTCCCAACCTTCATTATTTTTCACACAAATTAATATGCATGCATATATTAATCTCCCGGAATTATACGTACCAACTAAAAAAAATCGATTAATAACTTGCGTACAGAATCATTTGTCAATGCATGGAGTCTGGCGGAACCATGAAGGGACAGGAGGGGGCTGCGGCCCCCCCCCCCCCCCAAATTTTTTTCCATACATGAATCCATTAAAATCTAAAGTCCACCTTAAAAAATACTTAGTTTGGCCCCCCCCTATTAATATTTTAATTAAACTTTTTAATAAATTAAGTAAGTAAACATAAATAGTAGACATTAATTGCAGAATAAAATCATAGACTCCTAGTCTCCTTCTATCTCTTCGTTTCCTTCTTTTGTTTTTACTTTCCTATAAGAGCAGATTTGTTCTTGTTCTCCATTATTTTAGTTTGTTCTTTCTTGGGTAAGTGAGTGTTTTGATTGTCTTTCTTTATGTAAATTTGTATTCAAAATTTAAGATTCATTGATTTGTATTCATCCGATTTTAAATTTGTCTATTTTGAATGTTGTAGGTTCATGGAATCATGGCTAAGCTGAAAACAATTTATTCATTCTTCAAACGAAAAGAAGTTGAGGATGTTGGAAACGAACAAAATCTACCTTCTAACGAAAAGAAATAGAATGGATGATGACTTTTTGGCAGATAGTTTGAGAGTCTACATTGAGAGAGAAATTTCTAAGAGTTTTGATTCCGATTGTATACTTGATGAGTTTAGTTCTATCAAAGAACGTAAAGTACTGTTCAAGTAACTTTTGTATTTGTTATTAGTTGTATTTTGATTTAAGATGTAGAAGTTTTGCAAAAAAAAAATTTTTTTGGCCCCCCCATTATGTTTCTTCTGGTTCCGCCAATGGAGATCATGAAATATGAAGTTTCATTAATTAGTACAAACCCGGCCAACAGCATATATGTTTATATAATAGATTTTGTTTAATTTGTTTTCAGATACCAACATGCAGAAGATGCTTACTGAGGCTCGAATTGACCCGATCGTCTACTTTGTCTGCCGGAATTTGGAGTTTTCTGAGTTAATTTTTATTACATACAAGTTGCATAAATAAGTACGTCTGGATTAGGATATAATGATCGAGTTGAACAGCTTCATATATTAAGATATTTTCATTATTTCCATTGCTGAGAGAAAATAATATTATGCAGAAACTATCTGCTACTAAACAATGATTACTGGTCCCTTGATTAAGTCTTCAGTTTTTAATAATGCTGGAAAACAAAGTAGTATTCGTACATAGCTAGGGTTTTGCGGTTATCGTATGAAGTTTTAACTTCAAACATATAATAGAAAAAGGCATATATATTACTAATCTTATGAAATTAACTTGAGGATATCATGGTCAATTTAAAGGGGAGAAGTTAATCAAATAGCTAGTAGTAGTCTTGCCAACAAAAGAAAGTAAGTTAACCAGAATAGCAACAACAAGAACCAAAAAAAATGAGAAAGAAGGTGTGCGTAATTACCTATTCCCATATCAAAACCACGACTCTTGAGCTCTCTGTATTCTTGACAAAGTGCACAAGTAGCACAACAGAAATGAACTAGGCAATCCACACAAGGTGATTCTTCCAAGTCGTATTGACCTCTCAACTTCGACCGGTAGAAACACGAGTACAAGCAAGCAAGAGCAGTAGTTGCAAGAAGAATCCCATAACAAGTTCCTTGTTGAGCACAAGCTGCAATAGACAACAGCAATACAATAAATTGATTAGACCGGACGCATACATAAAGGTCGATCGATCACATAGAAATGTTTTTTGCTAGCTAGTAGTGTTCAAATGCGACGAAAAACTTAAGAGTTCCCTTGTTTCAGGTCTAAATCCAAATAGGCAAAGCATGTCTAACCTAATCCTCAACTAAGACATGGATTTCTACTTTAATTAATACCAAATTGAGGTTAAGTTGCTGCTTACATGAGGAACCTTGATCCACTATCTCCGCGATCTGGCCGAATGTGATGCAGGGGCAAAAGAAAGTGATCAGACCTTCAAAATTGAGATCAAATCGAAACCAGTATTCCGTTAGAAACAAAAACTAACAAAATGAGTTATCAGGAGTAGTATAAGTCTATAACCATATATGTACTATAGATCTGGACGACGACTCTCTTTCACTTACAGTTTGCAGGATCATCACAACAATGGCAAAGACCACTAGACCACTCCTCGCCTACATGACGAGCAGACCTCACCGTACTGACTACGTATGGAGGAGCGTAGACTCTTGGTACACCGTGCGGACTCATAGCTGGAACCTGACCTGGAATATGGTGATGAGCATCATGATTACCTGCATATTTCTGATGGTCAGGAGCTGTAGGATACATTTTTGGACTAGCTACTTAAATTAATCGACTTAGTGCCTATTCTGTGTAGTGATTTGGGTTTGCATTTTTAGTAGTAGTAATTCCAACTATATATATATATATATATATATATATATATATATATATAACAGGCCTGTAGCTATAGGAGGAGTGAATAGAAGTTTGGTGGAAGCAGCCTATCTATGGCTGACGTGGGAAATTTTAACAAACAGGTTCTAGCTAGCTAGTTGAAAAAAGACAAAGTTGATGTACCCCCAATTGTCTGATTCCGGGAAGTTGTTTAGAATATTCAGGGCAGCAAGTGGCAAAGAGACTTGGACTATCGTCCATTGACTTGATTTTGTTTTGTGTTTATGTTTATATGGTTTAAATTGTGCATCACTATCATAATTAAATGGCGTGAGCCAGATTGAAACTTTGAATAGTTTAGATATGAAAGAAACGTGAAAGAGGACAAGTTTCTACTTTTATATTCCAAGAATGCATGTAAATAAGATTTTTAACTAGATAGCAAGACTAACTTGTATCTATTATAATTTTGAGAAAATTAGATTAAAACTTAAATAAGTAGCTCCCTTTTAAGATAAACTCACACCCTTCTTTTCTTTCAATCTACAACCAAAATTTATTATACAATCAACATTTTCTATAATTATCAAATTTCATTTTTTTTACTTTACCATTTTGCCCTTCTGATGAAAAAGAAAAGGAAAAATGACCATTTGATCAAATACCAATAAATGCAATTCTCAGCCTATAATTATCAATAGTAAAATTACTTTTTTAAATTACCACTAGCACGTTTTCATCCATTACTAACAAAATCCGTTAATCCATAAATTACGAAATTACCATTTTTTACGACACTACTGCAGGTCAGTAGCATTGCGTATTTCTAATGGTCAGTAGAATTACACATTTTTGAGGATCAGTAGTATTCCACCAACTTTAAAGGGTCAATAGCATTAATGGATCAGTAGTTACATCTAAGCTATGAGGATATTTGATATTACCACACTGCTGTAAACTATTTGAATGTTAATCATACTGAGGGTCAGTATACTACTAAGCGTCAGTATGTAATTATATATCTACATTCAGTATAATGCTACTTACCATAAAATATCATATAATATCATTGACCCTAAAAAATCGCGTAATGCTATTGAGTATTCACCATCAAAATCGCGTAATGCTACTGGCCCTCAATAATGTCGTAAAAAAAAAAAAAACAATTTCGTAATTACCGTTTAACGGATTCTGTTAGTTAAATGGATAGAAAACTGCTAGTGGTAATTAAAAAAAACAGACTTGCTATTAGTAATTATGAGCTAAAAAATGTAGTTATTGGTAAAAAAATTCTTGATCAAATTCAGCCTGAAAATTGCCCAATTCAATTTTATATGCTGAATCCAATGTCACCTACTAAAATTACCCAACTACCCTATTCTGAAACTACATCCATCTCTATCACTCGTCTCTCTCTCTCTCTCTCTCTCTCTCACACACACACACACACACACAATCCTCCCTCTCTCTCCTCGACGACAACGCCGACAAAGCCGCCCATATCCAACTAGCTCGATGACGACGGAGATCACGACAGCGAGTAAGAACTGGGGTAGTGGGAGCTCTTACTCGGACTCTCAACGCCATTGATTTAGCCAATTGTCTCGCCGTCCAAGGGACTGAACACCACGTCGGCGTAGGACAACGGGTCGACGTAGGTGTCGGCGTCGTTAGGGTTTCGGAGATCGCGGAACGGCGGTGGCACGGTTAAGAGGGGATCGAAATCGACCGGGATTGGGGAGGAGGCGAGCGGGTGGTGTGTATCAGAGAGACTCCATCTCTTCGTTCGAATAGTCCTGGTGGTTCTCAGAGCCCATCATGTTTATATCACCAGCTCAATAATTGAAATCAGTAGTGACTATCAGCAATCCATTAGACTAATCGAAAATTAGAGCTGTTTGGGCCGAAACTGACATTTGGCTGAGACTGTGGATCGAGGCCCATAAGGTTATTCAGTAAAGGATAATCTGATATACATTTAATCTTTTCCTTCTTGGAAATGATTTGGGGTTCCTTTAGGAATCCGATAAGGAGTTGGTTTATGGTAATTGAATCCTGATCGATCTCCAAATCTATTGTGCTACTTGATACACAAGTATTAGGGTTTGACATCCTCTATATAAAGAGCTCTTGTACAACGTAAAAAGGGTTCTCAACCATCAAACAAAAACAAGCTTTTGCACATCACAATCCTTGCAAAGCCTCTCCGGAGCATCTTACGTGCACAGCCTCCACAAACTGCAAACAACCACCATCCAACCTCTCTGCAACCTTACACCCGCCACCGGTCACTGTATCCTTGCACGGTTGTCGAAGTGTGCCTTGCAATCGTGTGAGCGTCGCTAAGACCTATCGCTTCTAGCATTCCGCACATCGTAGCCGCAACTTGCCATCATACGTACAGAGTCGCACCTCGCCGCCATACGTACAGAGTCGCTCGCTCGTCTCGTGTTCGTGTTCGCTGAAGCACCCAGTGTCAGTCGCTACGCCATAGCCAATTGAGTCGTTACTCAGGTAACAAAACACAGACCAATCTGCAATAGGTTGGAAAATGATCGTTTCCCGCGATCTTGGATTATTGCTCTGCTTTGCGTCTCAGGATCAAAGTAAGATTATTCGATCTGCAATAGGTTGAGAGAAAAATCATAATATACTTTTGTTAGGTCTTGTTCGAGCCTCTTACGCCGGCCTTGTCAACGCCCGCGTAACAGTCGCTTGATCAGGAAGTCAGGAATTGGGAGCAGACAGACACGCTAGCCAGAGAAGTACGCTCGCCAGAAGTACGCTCGCCAGAGGTCGTCCGCATCGAAGTTGTACCTAACTCAAAGGTACTGGCACGCTCGCACACACCACAACAGGACTGAGATTGACGTCCGCCACCCCACGTGTTGACCATTCGCCGGATACTTAATCCGCCACGAACATTTTGGCACGCCCAGTGGGACTAGTGTCAAGATTGCGGGATCTAATCCTTATCAACGAATCATGCCTTCGTGCAATAAACCAGAACACAGGTTGTTCGCTAGGCACAACTCTGCTGACTGCAGAGGTTTATCAGAGAATGAGGTAGGCCTCAAGTACGGAGGTGTGGCGGCTAGCATTATGGATACTTCTGAGGTCACCAAAGTTGGCCAAGGGGTTCCTGAAATTACAATGGCTGCTGCTAGCCAGGATGAACCCGCCAGCATTCTAACTAAGAATACGGCTGATGCCTCAAAATCTTTAGAGGTTTCTGAGAGAGATAACAATGCGATCCTTACCGTTCCATCTTCTGAGGATGTGATGGAATCTTTGAACCTAGTATTGGCAAAGTCAGAAAGGACAAATGACGTCCTTCAAAGGATCGAAGCTAATTTGGAAGAGCTAAGGACGGAACAGACTGGGAGTTCAGCCAGCATGAGGTGGTTGGCGCAACAGCAGGATAGAATCGCCAACTAGATGGCTGCCCATGCTAAAGACTTCAATGAAAAAGTAAAAGCTCAGCAGGATCAGACAACAAAAACCTCAGCTGCTATTGAGCAGTTATCACTACTGTTCGAGCAGAGGTTGGAATCTGAGTTTCAAGAATTGGAAGATCCGAATCAATATAAGGTGATTGGAAAAAGGCCAGGAAAGGTTTCTTCCAGCACGATAAAGCCCCCTGTTCAGCCTCGTACAAATGGAGGTTTGGAATCTTCCGAGGTTACAAAACGGAGAAGAGGAGGTGGAGGAAAGTTCACTGTCCTTCCATCTGATGACGAAGAAGTCGACGAGCCAGAAAAGGAGGAAGGCTTGATTCTAACTGTCGACGATGTGAATCGGCTGTTTGAAGAAAGAATGAGGGTTATGCATGGTTTTCCAGATACAAACCAAACTTATGCTAATCCGTTTCCCTCAGAGGTGAATGCGCTTTCATGGCCGCAGAACTTTAAGTACGTCCGGTTCACCCAATTCTCTGGGGATTCCTCAGAAGATGGTGAGACTCATATTACTCGCTTTAATAACGAATGTGGTCCCTATGCGAACAATCCCATACTCAAGCTGCGAGTGTTCGGTACATCGTTAACAGGTTCGACATTTGCATGGTACAAGGATTTAGCTCCAGGTTCGGTTCCAGACTGGAGGGCTATGGAAATCCTGTTTAACACCATGTTTGGGGTTGTTGAGGCCAAGGTTACTGTGAAAATATTAGCCGGAATAGAACAACAACTTGGCGAGTCAGCCATGGATTTTCTGAAATGCTTCAAGCTGCTGATAACCAAGTGCAAGGATAAGCTCCCAGATGATACTATAGTGGACTTAGCTATTGCTGGGTTAGAGGAGGAAGTCCAAGCTAGCTTTCAGCAGGTTTATGTTGCCAATATGGCTGATCTGACCAATAGGTTGGCCAATCAGCAACATTGAGTTAATCGAATGAAGGAGAAGAGGGAAAGAAAGAAGGGCATCCCTATGTCTTATTACCCTAGCTCTCTGAAGCCTAAAATCGGTGTTCCTTCTGGCTCAAAGACAGTTGCAACTGTAAATACCGAGTCATCTCCAAACCTGGCTTGGGTTGAGGAGGAAAAAAATGAAGGAATTGCGGTTGTAGAAGTGGTTGGTCGCCAGCAACTACAATCAAAGAATTTGAGAATGGCTAAGGAGCCAATCAAGATTACGACTTCTGTGCCAACTGAGTTTGCCTTTGAGACATATACTTATAACGCATACAAGGCTCCAGAGATCTTGCAAGAGCTATTCAACCTAGGACGACTTAAACATGACGGAGGTTTCATTCCCAAGCCCGACTACATGGCGGGTAAGAAGTATTGTAGCTACCATAACATGAATAACCATTATACTAAAGATTGTGTCAAGCTCAAGGATCATAAGGATAATGTCATGAAGATAGATGCTCCTAAGGATAATGTCAAATATGGATTAATGATAATGTCATGAAGATAGATGCTCCTAAGGAACCTACTTGGACAGAAACTAAGCCGTTCCATCAGGTGAACATGATAGATTTTGTATCTAACCCATGTCAACAATCGGAACATGGCGAGTGCATCTCCAAGTTTGCACATTACACATATGATGCAAATAGGGCCCCAAAGATTTGGGAGGTCTTGATCCAACAAGGTGTGGTCAAGCTTGCTAGCGCTCGCCTACCGCAAAAGGGAATATGGCCGGGCGAATCCTACTGTGCCTTTCATCATTCTAACGACCACTGTACCTTCGGATGTGTAGCGTTAATGGACCAAATTCAAGAATAGTTGAATGATGGAACTTTGAGGTTTGCTGAAGAGGCGGTGGTTTCCATACCTGAATTTTTGGTAAATGCCATCGACGAGAATAAGGAAGAAGCGGAGCAGCCAAATAATGGGCATCCACCAGAAAAGGAAGAGATGGTGTTGGTCCCACGATCTAAGTTATGCCTTAATTGTAAGGTGGGCTGTCACCTACCTATCACACATGAGGAGCTGTAGTTGGCACTGAAGGCGGCAGAGCAAAAAGCCTTGGAGAGGGCCAAGCACACCCATCCAGTTCCCGAGCGATTCAGGCCCGACGCTTACAGGCGAACGAAATATCATCTTTATGATCGAGAAACCTATGCTAGCAGGATGAGGTCTCAGCAAGGTCCAGGGCCTAGTGGGGGTTAAGTCTGTACCGGCTTATGGTCCTTCTAAAGCAACCGATTCTGAGGTTATTACTAAGCCGTACATTCCACCAGCATCAGGTCCAGAGATCAAGACTGATAGGTGGTATCAACAGCAAAATGGTAAAGCTGTGGAGGTACCACCTAATCCAACTAGGAACATGCAGAAGAGGTATGGCAGGGCAAAAAGAACCTTGGATGCTTTGGCCACGGGGGAGTTGATCCCATCAGAGCTTTCGGTCCCGATTAGACATATACGGGACACTTATAGGCGGTATAGAGCTAAAACATATGTTGATACTCGCCGAGCACGAAGTAGTCAAGTTTCGCCGCCTCGCAGAAGAAGTACTCATGAGAAAACTGGATTACTCCCCAGAAAGACATCATATTAGGACCGCGGCGTCTGACAAAGCAAATCCTCAATCTAGAGAGAATATCTTAGAGGTTGGAGGAAATAAAAACGCCAATATCCTGAAGTGGAAACCGAAGGAGGCGAGTGTTACTACAGTAGCAAGGGTTCCCGAGGGGCAAACAATTGCCAAGGAATCCAGGCTCGCGAAAGCAGAGCCGACCAAGCCTATTATGATATTGGCTCGGTTGATGTGAGCCTAACCTCGCATACAATAATAAACCCTGCAATCGTTAGTAGTATAGAATAAGTAGGGATCGTTCTAGCCGGGGATTAAGGGTACTTGAAATATGAGAATGTTAACACAAATATTCACAAACATATATGCACACAATTGTCACACTTATATACATATATACGAATTTATCATGGGGGATGAAGATGAGGTTCGGCAGCAAGGACTGCCTCTATATCTAAGACACAAAAATAAACCTAAACTACTATATACAAGTGATCATCATCTCTCACAAAACATTTAGCACCAAAGACTCTTTAACAAGTAGATTCGCATGCAAGAAGGTAAGGAACAAGTATTTAGCATGTTCAAGACTCAACTTAGTTTCAACCACAATTAGAGCGATTAGCCTTTTAACTAATTGTTAGACATCTAATGTTTTAAGATCATGCTATTCGCCTTCGATCCTAAAGTTTATGCTAATCCGGTTTTTCACGTTTTAACATTTAAGCACAAGAGTCTAAAATCGAAAACATGCAAATAAGCAAGGTTGTCAATCATCTTATTTAACATGCAAGTTTTAGCTAAGGTTATACCCTAAGTGATCACAACAAATCAAAACAATCGTCAGGCCTATAGTTTTATTCGTTATAACTCGGGTTAGATGAAACCTAACATCTAGATTTACATGCTTCCAGCCAATACTATGCTTCGGTTTTTAAGTCACACCCTTAGATTACTAACCAATTAAAATCCTAAACATGCTTCTAATACCACTGCCCTAATTATCCATACATACGAAATCCATGCATTAAAAATTGCAAAAGTCATCACATAAATTCCAACAAAAATCGCAATCCATGTTCATCATACAATACCAAACGAAAACAAAGTATTTTTATAACAACAATTGTGACTAAACCAAGAATAAAAATATAAGCCATAGGGATGGATCACATTTTAGAAACCTTGGAGAGCTTCGTCTTGGTGTGGTGAATGAGGCTCGGCAGTGGCTAAGATAGGGTGTGGAATCGGTGGTGAAAGGTGGTGGAATCGGTGGACTTGTGTTTTTAGGGTTTCGGTTTAGAACTTTGGTAGAAAATTTGGTAGAGTTTTGGCTAGTGTTTTTTTGCAAGAGATGAGATGATTTTTCTGTAGGAAAACATGGCTATATATAGAGGCAAATTCGGCAGAAACCCTAGGTAGAAAACCTAGTCCAAATCGGCAAAGGCAATCCTTGTGTAACAAGGTTTTGGTTCCTTCCTTTCTTGGTTCTTCTAGAAAACTTCTTTTTCTGATTTTCTTCCTTGGATTGGGCTGCATATCTTCATGAACTTCTTGTGTAGGCTTGACAACTCCATTTGGTGAGCTTGGTCCATGGAAAAATGCCCCAAACCCGCAAGAACACAAGACCGGCAGCAACTCGGCTGGAATGACCTTGCTCCAGTAAATCCGACATATCTCCCTTCTCGGAGCTCCAATTGATGCGATTCCAAGTCTCAGATAAACTAGACAATATAGCCATCTCCCCATAAAATATCTCGATCAAATTCCTTGTGAATCGTCGGGAATGATTTTTCGAAGTTGGATCAAAGTCCCAGGAAAATCCTGGAAGCCCCTGGATTGGTTTGCTCGGACTGCCGTTTTGCAGCCATCTTTTGGGTGATTTCCCGAACTCCGATTGATCTGAAATTTTAACACAACATTCCTCAGTATATGAATAATAAGCACACCAAATTTCATTAAATTAGGACAAGTATAGATGGCACTTTTGCTCATCTCAAAATCACGAAAAAGACACATTTTTCACTATTTTCCAGATTTCTCATACTTAGTCATTTTTCGGATTCTTAACCATTTTTCGCCAAACTCTACCTAATTAACACTAAACTATATTATGACTCAATCTTAGACAAATAAGGGTTAAACAAAGCATAAACGAGGGCATAAGCATATAATATCGTAGCACATTATGCTCCTATCATCGGTCAAAATCATCGGGTATTCCTCCCGGAATGTCCTTGCCTCAGTACGTCGCCGAAAGTTAGGTGCATATCCACCTTCGAGAAAAGCGGAGGATGAGTCCAGGTCCCTGCCTTCAAACATGGAGGCGGACGAGGATCTACCAGAAGCGGATGATGAGATGCAGGATGATGATGACGAGCAGATGGATGAAGATGACGATATCGTGGATTGCAACATGGTCTCATTAGACCCAGGGGTGTTGGATTGTGACATGGCTTTCATTTTATCTTCTGATTATGTCGTACCAACACCCATTCCTACTTCTCAATTTATCCAAGAGGAGGGGAAGGACAGGCTGGTATACCTTATATAGGAGCCTCAAGATGAGGCAATGGCGAGCACGGATGGTAAACGATCTCAATCCACCAATGAACCTCCAAAGAGTTTGGCTGAGAATTCACGGCTAAATGTGGTGTTCCCAAAACCTACATTCGCCATGTCTCAACACCTCAAGCCGCTTCATGTGTCAGCGGAGGTGGCGGGCCTTAAAGTTAACAAGATTCTCATCGACACAGGAGCTGCGGTGAGCGTTATCACACTTAGTATCATGGAGAAGCTTCAGATTTCTGAAGAGAAGATTATAGGTACCACTATGAAGGTTAGAGGCTTCACTGGTGCGGTCACACCAACGAATGGTATCTTGATGCTCAAGGTAAAACTCGGGCCATCTGATACTTTTCAAGGGTTCATTGTCACGGAAACAGCCAGTGCCCCATATAGCATGATCTTAGGAAGAGACTGGATTCACAAAACACTTTCTGTCCCATCATCATTGCATCAAGAGATGATCATGTGGGATCCAGTAGCTGACATTCCGATATTAGTCAAGGCGGATGATCGCCCTTATACAATAGCTGCTTGTTCGCTTGAGGCAGATTACTATTATAGTTCCATAAAGCCTCTCAAGGTTGAGGGTGTGGACGACACAGGGCATTCAATTGGGGTGACCTCGAATGATCTAGCTCGATGGGGTTTGACACAAGCCAAATCAGACGGTTCCAGGCCCACCTCCATCGACTTCTTATCAAATAATATCAATGAGTGACAACCTCAAAGTTGAGGAAGCGGAAGCCCTTGCTTCTATGATGCAGCGTTGTGCTGTTTTTAGAGAGGAGCAATTGGCATGGGAAGCGGTCGCTCTAGTTGAGTGTATCGACGAAGACGAAACAACGATTCTAGACGAGGTGGAAGCTATACAACCAGCCACATCAGTATTAGATGATACTCCACCTAAAGTACATGATCCAGTGGAAAGAGTTAATCTCGGCACCAACGAAGAACCTATGGAGGTTGGGATTAGTCAGTACTTAGAACCAGAATTAAGGCAGTAACTAATTGAGTTGCTTCCAGAATTTAAAGACTGCTTTGCCGAAAAGTATCAAGATATGCCAGGACTATCAAGAGAATTGGTTTGCCATCGGATACCTATCAAAGAGGGATTCAGACCAGTCAAGCAGGCGCAAAGGCGGATGAATGCCGAGACTGTCCTGGCGGTTAAAAAGGAGGTTCAAAGCATGCTTGACGCGGGCATTGTCAGGCCAGCACAATATTCACAATGGCTGGCGAACATGGTTCCTGTCAAGAAAAAGAATGGCAAAATCAGAGTCTGCGTGGATTATAGAGATCTCAATGCGGCTTCACCAAAGGATATTTACCCAATGCCTATTGCAGATATGCTGGTTGATGTAGTGGCAGGACACGAGATGTTGTCGTTCATGGATGGGACGGCTGGATATCACCAAATTCCAGTTTATGAGCCTGATATCCCCAAGACTGCTTTTCGTTGTCTTGGTTTTACAGGAGCTTTTGAATATCTAAGTATGCCCTTTGGTCTCACCAATGCAGGGGCAACCTATCAACGCGCTATGAATCTCATATTCCATGATATCTTAGGAGGTATTTTGGAAGTGTACATTGATGATGTGGTGGTGAAATCAAAGCTGAAGAACGATCACATCACCCACCTTCGAGACGTATTCACCAGAATGCGAAGACACCAACTTCGAATGAATCCGGCTAAATGTATATTTGGGGTTCGTGCAGGAGACTTCCTGGGGTTTATGGTACATGAACGGGGTATTGAGGTGTCTGGAGATAAGGCACAAACTGTCTTAGAGGCACCAGCACCTAGGAATAAGAAGAAGCTTTAGAGCTTGCTAGGCAAGATCAATTTCCTTAGAAGATTCATATCCAACTCTACTGGAAAGATAGCTCCGTTTTCATCTCTTTTGAAACTCAAAGACGGGGAACACTTCATCTGGGGATCTGAGCATCAAGCTGCATTCAATAAGATTAAGGAGTGTCTGGCGAGCCCGCCAGTATTACGACCTCCTTTACCAGGGATCCCACTTAAATTATACATTTCTGCTTCCAACAATTCTATTGCAGGGTTGTTAGCTCAAGATGAAACAACCGGGGAAGGAAAGAGAATCGAGTATGCTGTTTATTATCTTAGTAGGACCTTGTTAGACGCAGAAACTCGGTACACGCCAATAGAGAGGTTATGCTTAGCGCTGTATTTTGCCGGTATCAAACTTCGTCATTATATGCTTTCTTTCACCACCATTGTGGTTGCTCAGACTGACTTGGTAAAGTATATGCTTACTAGACCTATTATGAGAGGTAGGGTTGGCAAGTGGATCTTGGCCCTATCTGAGTTTGCATTACAATATGCACCGTTGAAGGTAATGACTGGACAAGCGGTTGCTGATTTCTTGCTCCATCATCCTCTTGAGGAGGAGATTCTTGAACAAAGTTGGTCTGTAGCCATGATCAGGACTCAACCTTGGGTGCTATTCTTTGATGGGAGCAGTACTGATTCTTTGGCGGGTGTAGGTATTTGTATCCAAGGTCCAACTGGGATCATACACTCATATTCTTTTCAATTAGAATGGAGTTGTACCAACAACCAAGCAGAATATGAGGCGTTGATTATTGGTCTGGAGTTATTGTTGGATATGGATGCTAAGGAGATTGAAGTCTATGGTGATTCTCTATTGGTCATCAACCAGCTTTCTGGAGCTTACAAATGTCTTTCTTTCCACCTAGTACATTATTGAGAACGAGCATCAGAATTGCTTGAGCAATTTGCTGATGTGGTGCTTGATTATGTCACTCGCGAGAAAAACTTTGCGGCTAATGAGTTAGTACAATTGGCGACAGGCATTCGTCTGGCTTATGGTGCTACGGAAAGAATCTTGAAGGTGGAACGCAGAACTTTACCATCTTTTGCCGTTCGTCGAGAAGAACGCGGTGAATGGTTGGTTGCTACAGTGGAGCCAATTGATACAGATTGACGACAACCAATCATCCAATACTTGCAAAATCCCTCTGCACCGTCCGAAAGACGGATTAGGTATTTAGCCACTAATTATTTACTTAAGGGAGGCAAGTTACTTTGCAGAGGTGAAGAAGGGATTGACCTTCGGTGTGTCTATGGGACAGAAGCCAAGAGGCTTATGCGAGAGGTACACCTTGGCGTTTGTGGTTCGTATCAAAGCGGACCAAAGATGAGGTGGCTCATTCGTCGATACAGATAGTATTGGTCATCTATTCTTAAAGACTGTATCAGTTTTGCACAAGGTTGCATCGATTGTCAAGTTCATGGGTCAGTCCAAAGAATTCCTAACATCCCTATGCAACCTATTATCAAGCCTTGGCCCGCCAGAGGTTGGGCACTGGATTTTGTTGGAGAGATATACCCTAACTCTTCCCTCCAACATAAGTATCTGTTAATTGGTACAGATTTCTTTACTAAATGGGTTGAAGCCGTGCCTGTCCGAAATTGTGACGCCTCAACAGTCATCCGATTTGTCTTTCAAAATATCATTTGTAGATATGGTATTCCTGAATGTCTAGTGGCGGACAGGGGGGCAGCTTTTATGGCAGAGAAGACTCAAGAGTTTTTGCAATGATATGGTGTTCAGTTTCTCCATTCCTCCCCATATTATGCTCAATCAAATGGCCAGGCAGAGGCTAGCAACAAGGTGATTATCTCTATTATTAAGCGCATGTTGGAAGATAATCCGAGAACATGGTATGCTAAGTTGGACAATACTCTGTGGGCATATCGTACATCAAAAAGAACTCCTACAGGGACTACCCCATATGCGTTAATGTATGGCCATGATGCAGTTTTGCCTTTGGAAATTAATGTGCAATCTCTTCGAGTCCAAGAGCAACATCAGTTAATTGGTGATGACTACGTCCAAGCTATGTTCCAGGAGCATGAAGACCTTGATGATAGACGTTTAGAAGCTCTGGATAATATACTCATGGAAAAGAAGAAGGTCGCGAGATCTTATGATAAACGAACTAAGGGTAAGTCTTATGGCGAGGGCGATCTAGTCTGGAAAGTCATACTTCCCTTTGGCGAACGCGATACAGGTCGTGGTAAGTGGTCTCCCAAATGGGAGGGTTGTCATTCACCGGATCATTGGCAAAGACGCTTATCAACTCAGAGACATCGATGGCGAGGTCCACACAAATCCCATTAACGGCCACCATCTCAAGAAATATTTTCCTAGCGTCTGGGAATACAAAGAATCGCTCGCCATGGTTGAGGCTGGGGGGCATTCTTTTCCTTAAAACTTTACTCGCTTGGGGGGGCAACTAGACTTACTTTTCTTGGCTTACGTTCCTTTAGCATTTTCGTACTCGCTTCAGCCAATGAAAACTGGGGGGCAACATAGGGTAATATCAGTGTAGGCCGTCCGCCAGAAGCCATAAGCCAGAAGCTAGAAGTGATTCGACCCAGGAATTAGAATTTTTTGAGTTTTTTTGTGAAACTGAAAGAGTTTCATGGCGGTTTGTCAATCCCGAATTCAACACTAGGACCAATAAATGTGGTCCTATTTTTATTTTTGTATTTTCAGTAATGCAATAACATTTAATTTCATGAAGGAAGACAGTACATATGTTTTTCTGAATTTAATTTCGTTCAAAGACTTTGCGGTAAAAGCTTTTACAAAGCATAAAAGTTACAATCTGAAGAGCTATTACCTAGCTCTGAAACCATATCTATGCTAAAGGACTTTGATCGATTACAAGGAATGTTTGAATTTCTATTTTAAACTGTGTTTCAGAATTCCTCCGACAAAAATGCGGACTTGAGACAAGTTCATCTCCTTGACTTGCCGAATTTAGAATTCCCTTCCTTGATCGTCCTTTATGTCAGCCTCCTTATTCTTTTGGGAACCAACACACAACAATCCTCATCCGCCAATTTTCCAATTGACCCTCGACGAATGAGTAGGCCATCTGATTGAAGTTCAGAACTTCTTGGTTGGCGGAAGACCAAAAGGCGTGAATCCTCTATCCACCAGATCAGAGCAGTCTATGTGAGTTCATATTTCCTGCCAGATCGCCTAAGTCGATGATCCAGTATTATACCAAAGGAGGGCGTGAAGAATCTGACCAAATGCTGACGAACCATCTTATATCACGTCATCCAAGAGCATAATACCAAATTATGCGACTTAGGATTTTGCTAATACCAGATGTTGACAGTAGCCGCAGAGAGGCTACAGCAGGCCCACAGACCCGCAGCAAGCGCACCAGGCCCCGGCCCAAGGGTCGGGACCGGATCACCAGCACCCGGCCTCGGGGCCTGGCACTCTATCCTGCCTCCAGGGACCCAGGGGCCGGGGGCGCCAGCCTGCCTAAGAGGGCACCAGAAAGTATAAACAGAAGGGAACCAGTCCCACATCGAAGAGTAAGGCCAGTCCTTACCCCCAACCACCTATATATGGGCCCCAACTACCCTCTTTATGAGGTAACTTGTCTCTCTCCCCGCTTACATACGTGCATTGGTTATATATATTCCATCTATACTAACTTAGGCATCGGAGTGGTGAAGGCCGGCCCGCCCGGTATTCCCCTTAGTAAGCAGGATTGCAGGAGATCGAGTTGGATTCATCAAGTATCTATTAAATCCCCGGGTTTAGGCAGAAACAATTGGCGCCGTCTGTGGGAATTTTGAACAAAAAGCCGTGTGAGCAACACCGTTGGGAAAAGTTCAGAGATGAGTCAGGAGAAAGGTACCGCCGAGGAGGGACGCCTTGCAGTAGTGCAGACGCTCACCTCCACCCTAGCCGTCACGCGGGAGCCGCGCGACGACCGGGGCAAAGGTCAGGATGGAGAAAGTTATGGGGGACCATCCGGCATGCCGGATCCCCACAGCGACAGCTCGCGAGGTAAAGGCCCGGCAGAAGAGGAAGGCAGTCCGGAGCGACGGGGCTTCGCCTTGACGTTCTCAGATGATTCAAGCGATCGATCTGAGAGCCCGGACCGGGACCCCACGTACAGCCTCGGTCATAGCAGCATGGCAGGAGAACTACGTGCGATGGCCGCAGAGGTCAGTCGTCTGAAAGAGGAGAGCGACAGGGACAGAGCTAGGTCCAACGCTCGGTACGAAGAAATGGAGGCGGTGAATACTGCCCTGGTGGCCGCCCTGGAGAGGGGACAGCAGCACAGTGACGCCATGGCCCAGGCGCGAGCGACACTCCCGCCGATCCAACCTCAACACGCCGATGGAGGGCAGTCTTCGGGCGGTCGGCCCGGTGAACCCGTACGGCAGAAGTCGCCACCAGGCGCAGGCCCGCCAAAGAGCGCAGTGACCTCCCGCCAGCCTGGCGCTTCGTCAGTAGATGAGGTCGAGACTCCGACCATGCGAGCGCTGCAGATGTTGGCTGACACCGTGTCGAACTTAAAGGCCCAAATAGAGGCTAACGAGAGAAGAGCCGCGCGGCCGATGGAGGGCGCCCGGTTTAATGAGCGCATGGGTCCCTTTTCGCACCGGGTGATGGAGTCGGGAAGGTCTGGCAACCAGAAGTCCCTCAAGCTCACCTACTCAGGATCCGGTTGCCCGTACCAGCATCTGGACAGCTTCCGGTCCCAAACTTGCGCCAAGGGATACTCCGATGCAGTCTGCTGCAACATCTTCCAGGAGACTTTGTCCGGAGAAGCACTCAGCTGGTTTTACGAGCTTCCGGCAAACTCGATCGAGGCATTCGAGCAGTTAGCCGACCGGTTCGTGGGCCGCTTCATCCTCCGAGTCGAGGGAGCCCGGACGTCGACCATCCTCTTCAATTGCAGGCAAGCCCCCGGAGAGGAGCTGAGAACCTTTGTCAACCGATGGCAGACGGCTACGGCCGGAGTTCGGAACCTGGACAAGGGCATCGCCGAGATGGAGTTTAAACAAGGGCTCCGAGCGGGCAACTTTTCCTACGCCGTCCGGGTAGAACTCCCGCAGGGGTACGACGAGTTGATGGCTATGGCCATCCGGCATGCTCAGGCCGATCATGAGACCTATGGGCACCACCTGCAGAAGAGGAAGCGGGATGAGCAGCAGGAGGACCATCCCCGGGAAGAGAACCTCCCGCCCGCCCAGGAAGCCAAGCCCAATCAGCGGACCGATAACCGCACCGCTCGGCCCAGCCGGAACGCCAACAACAGAAACTGGCCATCGCGGCAGCAGAGGTCCTATTCTGATAAGCCTCAAAGTGAGCACAAGCCGGCGCCGTTCCGCCAAGAGCGCCCCCTAGCAATCATGCCAGCACCACCACCGACCGGTCAAGAAGTCTTCACCGCTCTCACCACTTCCTACGAGGATATCCTACTTGAGAACGGGAGTGTCATTCCCCCACCGCCCCCGAGAAGGTTCCTGAAGGGGAAACTTACAACGGCGCAGACGGGAAAGTACTGCTCGTACCATGATGAGGCTACTCATCGAACGAACAAGTGCTACGCTCTCAGGGCAGCAGTGCAGGTTTTGATTGATAACGGCCAGCTCCAGCGGTACGTGGGGAAAAGAGGGACAGACCCCGACCGGGAACATGACCAGTCTTGGTAAAACCCGCTAGTCTGAGCGGTTAGTTTGGCATAGTTCGCGGTTCAACCGCTGTAAAAACAAATATATATGTAAACTACTTTTGAGAAAATTTCACCGGCTCTGCCAGTTCCAGTATATTCATATTCAAGCAAGTATACAAGCAGTAACCGATCCGGAAAGATTACAAGAGCTACGACTCCGCCTTCGGTAGGCAGTCCGCCAGCCTCTCCTGCGGTACCCTCGTCGTCGATGTTAGTTCCGGTGTTGACTCTGGCTCGGGCAGGCTCGGCACCGTTGGTAGAAGAATCCAAGTCCGAGCAAATCACTTCACCCGGCTGCTCCTCCACCGCCTCCTGATGGATGTCCGACTGCTCATGGATATCTCCTTCAGCAGCAGTCGACATCAGGGAAGTGTCTAACCATCCATTCCCCGCCCATTCCGTGTACGCATCCGAGATGCCCTCTTCCCTGGCCTTCACCAGAATCTCCAAGAACTGATCGCTCTCGCGGTATTTGAGAACGACCCGCTCGTAGAGTTCCGGGTCATCTTCTCCGGCCGGAGCAGCAGAGGCGGCGCGCAGAGCAGCAGCTCCCACTTGGAACTCGTCCACCTTGGACTCCAGTTCCGCCCTCTCCTTCTCCAGGGTCCGTTTCTGCTCCTCCAACTTCTTGGCCCTCTCCTCCGATCTGGCCTTCTCCCGATCCGAGCGAGACTTCTCCACCTCCAGGCGCTGCCGGGTCTCGGATAAAGCAGTTATCTGTCTCTGCAGCTCCGACAGCCCCTCGCTCGCGTCCGGTTCGTACAGACTGTACAGCAACTGCGCAACACCAAAGAGTTAGTCAAGCAGCAAAAGAAAACAAGTTACAAGCAGTACAGTGGTACTATGCGGTATTTACCCGGAGGACGGATTCCTTGCATTTTGGACGATTCCCGCCCGCCAAGGCTCCAGCAACCCCGGGTCTGTCCAGACCAAGGCGGGCCAAGTCCGCCGCCACTTGCCAGGCGATTGCACCATCCGGGCTTCCCCTTGATGCATCCGCAGGCGCTGGACTACTCTGCCGAGCAGCAGCAGCAGCATTCTCCCCAGCAGCGTTGGTCTGCGCACCGCTGGTAATCCTGAACCGTTTGGCCAGGTTCTCCCGTGCCGACCCACCGGTCAGCGTCACCAGCGCGGAGGAAGGAACGTCCCCGACCTTCCGTTTCTCTCCCCGGCCCTCCAGAGAAGAAGATCGTGCGCTTGCGGGGGCGACACGGGCCACGTGCGGCACAGACACCGGCCGGTTGGGAACCCTGTTCATCCCACCGGGAATCCTCACTGCCCCCCCGGTGCTCTTGCCCTTTCCAGGCGCCAGCAGGCCTGTGGAGTGATGGGTCTTCACCCGCCTCAGGACATAGGCATCCTCATCGACGTCCATGGCCCTCGGCTCCGCAAGAGTCGTAAGTCGGCCGGACCCGTCGTTCACCGACGTCCGCGAGACGATCTCGGCCTTCTCCTTCAGCTGGTTGAGGAGATCTTCCCCGTCCATGGAGAGAGTGGTTTCGGGCTTGATAATCGCCCGGGAAGATGCACCTGCAAGGAAGGCAAACAGTTAGTATTTTCCAAAGCTAGCACAAAGTATCACCGCTCAAGCGCTTCCTACGCACCGAGACCCCGCCCAAGCTGGCAGTATTCCAGCACTTCTCTTCGGATGAAGTTGTAAGAACTCCGTTCCAGATCATCCCAACATCCGGTTATGGTCGAGATCCTCTCACGCTCCAGATCGGACAGCTCGTACGACTGGTCGCCAATGGGTTGGAAGGCGCCAGGAACACAGTACATTCTATTCCTCGCCTGCCACTTCCCGCCCACCATCACCACTTTCTTCCTTCAGCTGTTGTCTACCCATGAAGGCATATTGGTGACAATCGGTGGAGGCTTCCGGGTATTGAAGGACAGGCAACCATGGGACCCCTGCTTCCTGGAGTACGACAGCCTGTACAAGGCCCGGAACTCGTTTACCGTTGGTATATTCATCCCAGAGAACTCGTACAAGAAGCCGAGGCTCAGTAGTCGTCTCCACTGGAGCCTAGGAAGCTGCGCGGGTGACACTTGCAGTGCACTGAGCATGTACTGCACGTAGTGTGGCAGCGGGAACGAAAGTCCATGTCGGAACTGATCCTGATGCGCGGCCACCCAACCTTCTTCCGGGTTGCAGGCTGACTCTCCAGGATTCAAGGGCCGTAGCAGAACGTTATCCGGGATACCCCACGCTTCCCGCAACGCCTCATTCTCTTCCGGGGTCATGCTCTCCTCCGGTTCGTCACACACCACAGCGTGCTTCCCTCTCCCCAAGTTCGCCGCAAAGCAGTTCCGTCAGCGGCAGAGATCCCTCCCCCCCATCCGAGTATGAAGACCTCTCTCGTGGTTATGATCGTCCAACCGCTTGGAGAGCACCCATCCGGGTATGAAGCCTCGTCTCGCTATGACTGGACACCCGGTCGAGGATCGCCCGGCGCCATGGCAGTTCGCGGTTATGATCATTCAACCGGCTGCATGGCTTCTTCGCTGCATATCTCGAAGACCTCTCTCGCGGTTATGATCGTCCAACCGCTTGGAGAGCACCCATCCGGGTATGAAGCCTCGTCTCGCTATGGCTGGACGCCCGGTCGAGGATCGCCCGGCGCCATGGCAGTTCGCAGTTATGATCATTCAACCGGCTGCATGGCTTCTTCGCTGCATATCTCGAAGACCTCTCTCGTGGTTATGATCGTCCAACCGCTTGGAGAGCACCCATCCGGGTATGAAGCCTCGTCTTGCTATGGCTGGACGCCCGGTCGAGGATCGCCCGGCACAATGGCAGTTCGCGGTTAAGATCATTCAACCGGCTGCATGGCTTCTTCGCTGCATATCTCGAAAACCTCTCTCGCGGTTATGATCGTCCAACCGCTTGGAGAGCACCCATCCGGGTATGAAGCCTCGTCTCGCTATGGCTGGACGCCCGGTCGAGGATCGCCCGGCACCATGGCAGTTCGCGGCTATGATCATTCAACCGGCTGCATGGCTTCTTCATCGCATATTACTGGAGACCTCGTCTCGATATGGCATGTCGCCCGGTCGAGGTTCGTCCAGTCGCATCTCACTGGGGGACTCGTCTCGATATGGTAGGACGCCCGGTCGAGTTCCGCCCACCGGTTACGACGCATCCGACCGGCTCGAGAGCATATCCCGGGAATAGGATCCACCCGGCCCCATGGCACTTCACTGGGGGAATCGTCTCGATATGGCAGGACGCCCGGTCGAGTACCGCCCAGTACCATGGCTGACCCCGGTCATGAGAACATTCGACCGGCTTGGGCTTTATACACCCGGGCGAGTTTGCATCTAACCCATGTACGCTTGTCCAGCAGAATAAAAACCCTGCATCGCACTAGCTGCGGCAAGAGGGGGCTGCACGGCGAGCTTTGTCACCTCAACGCCACCCCCCTACCAGGAACGTAATGCACCTGGCCCATGGCATCTCACTGTGGGGGACTCGTCTCGATATGGCAGGACGCCCGGTCGAGTTCCGCCCAGCACCATGGCTGACACCGGTCGAGAATCTTCGACCGGCGGGCTTATAACCCCGGGCGAGTTTACATCTAACCCATGTACACTTGTCCAGCATGATAGAAACCCTACATCGCATTGAAAGGCGATCAAACATGGGGCTGCACGGCGAGCTTTGTCACCTCAATGCCACCCCCTTACCTCAACGCTTATTCAACACAAGCTGAGAAGAACTAGCAAGTGTTCGCCGGTGCTTCAAACAGGCCGCAACACCAGGGTAATCTCCCTGCAGCCTAGCAATGAGAAACTCGTCTCGATATGGCAGGACGCCCGGTCGAGTTTCCATACTACTGGACTCGTCTCGATATGGCAGAACGCCCGGTCGAGGTCCAGTACTGAAGTTCACCTGGGACCCGTCTCGATATGGCAGAACGCCCGGTCGAGGTCCCATGAACTTCACCCCGTCCGTTTGGGCGGATCGCCCGGTAGAGGCTCAGTGAACTCCGCTCCGCTTCGATCCGGCAGATCGCCCACTTGAGGCCCAGTGAAGCTCCACTTCGTACCGATAGGGCAGAGTGCCCGGCCAAAATTCCGTGCACATTCCTTGCATGGCGGATTTCAACGCCTCATTATCATCCCATGCACAAAATCTCCTGCATGGCGGATTTCAACGCCTCATTATCATCCCATGCACAAAATCTCCTGCATGGCGGATTTCAACGCCTCATTATCATTCCATGCACACATCTATTGCATGGCATCATAACATCATGGCATCAACATTATCATCTTGGCTCCATGCTTATAACACCACAGCAGTTGAGCATATTACCGCTTATATTGCAAATGTACTTATAAACTATTGCTTCCCATCGGTAACAGGTACTCACTTCGGTCACGCCCAATCTTTAACGCGGACTTGGGGGACTGGGCACCGGTAGGTTGGTAGCCCTGCGGGTCTGCGGGACAAGAGCAAGACAGATTTAAGTCTCCATTCAAGATTGCACTTGACCGGGAACTTGGGGGACTTGTTGACAGTAGCCGCAGAGAGGCTACAGCAGGCCCACAGACCCGCAGCAAGCGCACCAGGCCCCGGCCCAAGGGTCGGGACCGGATCACCAGCACCCGGCCTCGGGGCCTGGCACTCTATCCTGCCTCCAGGGACCCAGGGGCCGGGGGCGCCAGCCTGCCTAAGAGGGCACCAAAAAGTATAAACAGAAGGGAACCAGTCCCACATCGAAGAGTAAGGCCAGTCCTTACCCCCAACCACCTATATATGGGCCCCAACTACCCTCTTTATGAGGTAACTTGTCTCTCTCCCCGCTTACATACGTGCCTTGGTTATATATATTCCATCTATACTAACTTAGGCATCAGAGAGGTGAAGGCCGGCCTGCCCGGTATTCCCCTTAGTAAGCAGGATTGCAGGAGATCGAGTTGGATTCATCAAGTATCTACTAGACCCCCGGGTTTAGGCAGAAACACCAGATTATGCGACTTAGGATTTTGCTAATACCAGATTATGCGACTTAGAGGTGTTCGAAAGAACATCTTAGTGTAGTCTGGAGGAAAAAACTTGGGAAGCCATAGGGGCTTAGAGATAAACAAAAGAGAAACCATGGCGATAATGGAAAGAATTGAAGGTTTGATCAACCCTAGCGATGGGGTTCCTTTATATAGTGAATTGGGTAAGGGATCTTACGGCTGAGACTGATTCGGGTTGATCACGAGAGATGCCAGAATTTATGGTGTAGTTATTATTTCCAACCGTTTGCATTAGAGCCGGTAAAGAGTTTTGGTTCTCAAAATCTGGGAGATGATATCTGCAGTTACTAAGCATTAAATCGGAGCATTGAATTGCAGTTGAATGAAGCGGTTTGAAAAGTTGGGCCGGATTGCATTCAGTAAATGATAACAATGATAAGCTAACTATTACAATTTCAAGCCCAATCTATTTGGGTGCCATTGTTTTAAGTTCAATCATGTGCATTCCTATTCTTCGAATCTTCGCTTGCAGGTGGTTAATTTGGTCCATGAGCTCTTCCTCTTCTGCTAGACTCTGCTGGGCTTCGCTATGAAGAGTGGTCAGGAGCACCCTTTGTTCGCTCGCGTGTTGGAGATGTTCCTCTTGCCTTGCTTTGATGAGGGCGATCTTTTGGTCAAGAATGTCTCTTTCCCTCTCCAGGCGAGCGAGTTCTTCCCCATCATCATGGCTTACGGTTGCTACCGTAGCAAAGTAGGCATTTATTGCGCTCGTGTGGGCTGCATTTACATCTTGCGTCTTGAACTGTTGAGATGGAACTATTGCAAGTTTTTCATGGAGTTGCCTCAGAAGATCAAGAAGGCTCGCCATGAAGTTTTTGAAATCTAATTGAACCGTGGCGGGCAGGCGTTCGACATGGTCTTGTAGCAGTTGGACCGAGGAATGCAACTTGGTTGCCACTACTGCATCTTTCAGATTCAGGCCTCCCAATTGTTCGATGAAATCCCAGGCTTCTTTTACTTCAGGGAGATCTCTCCTTGGGGTTGGGAGTTTCAGGAGCGGATCCTCTTCTATTGATGGGAAAGGTAGGCTTATCTTCAGAGGTGAGGGGGTTGGACCCTCGATGGGGGATGCTCCAATTTGTACATCTTGGCGGGGCAAAGTTGCGATCAGAGTTTGCTCGCCAGAAGCCTCATCACCCCTAATGGCAACAGGGGTTTCACTTACCTATGCAAACATAATGGTGGTAAGGCTTAGTAAAAGATTTTCTCATCAAAAATAACTTACAAAGAATCAAGAGAGTTTGGGAGTTACCTCTTCCATCACTCGCGAGGCAGCTATGGAAGGCTCAACTTGGGGTTGCTCTTGAGGTTCTGGAGAGTTGGGCAACCTGCTTGAGCTCGCTCCAGCATCCGCATAGCTTCTAGGTGGCAACTGAGGAGCTATACTCGGGTCTTCCAAGATCACCATATCAGGAGATAAAGAAGTGTTTTCCTCGCCAGCGGTTGCTTGGGGCATCGCCACGCTTTCTGTTTCTGTCCAAGTAAGGGCAGGAATTGGTTCGGCCTCCACCACAACTTCAGGGACTTGAACATCCGCCTCTACTGTCACTGGCTCTGCTGGGAGAGTTGGAGTGATTAGGGGGAGGGCTTCGGCAGTAATTGAAGCAATCGCCAGGGAGAGACTATGAGTACCTGTATTAGCAGGAAGAAAGCTTAGTGGTGGTACATCAAGAGCAGTTTTCTCACGAACTTGTCGAATTTCCTTGCCAAGTTGCTTAGTCATTCGTTGGACTTCAGCAAAGTCAATAGGCACTTCACCTCTTGTCTCAGAATCCCCAAGAGAAGATGAACTATAAGGTGATTCAGATGACTCACCTGAAGAAACTTCAATCATAGTAGCTGAGGAGGTTGAAGCTGGTTTCTTTTTCCTTATTAGTCCCTGTGAGAGAAAATTTGACAACTGCATCAGGCTTGGTATGTCAAAATCATTGTATAAATCAATGGTGCAGTAATATATTAAGGTAAGTGCAGAAAACTTACTGGCTCGTTGTCGTCAGGATCTTCTTCTTCTTCAGCTACTTCAACCACGATGAGAGGTTTTGCCTTCTTTTTGGCAGGCTTGCTTACAGAGGTCTGTGAGCCTTTTCTTTTTCCCTTGCTCTTACTCGGTTTGTCAGGAGTCTGTGATAATGAGAATCAGTTAGTGGTCTTCAGATACAAAAATAGCATACAAATCCAGAAAGAAAAAGACATACTTGCTCAAGAGTCAGTTCAGGGTAAAGAGGGCCTCCATCAAGCACTTTGGCATCATCCACAGTAAGGTAGGGACGTTGTCCGCCAAAAAGGGCTCTGAAGTAGTGAAGAGATTCTTTCTTGAAGAAGTCGCCTCTGAGCTGCAGCCACCAAGTCTAGTATTCTTCACTGACTAGTCCAGAGAGCTTTAAGACTGGGCACTGATCCAGGCTTGGATAGGTGGTGGGTCTTAAGGCAGAGACGAGATTGGCGTTTTCATCGGCAGGAGTGTTCTTGCTTGGCCGCCAGGTCCGCGACCCTTTTATCGAGGTTCCTCACCCAGACCGTGAATATTTGCCAGTGGTTGACAAACGCCCGCAGTCCTTCGTTCTCTGCCTGCATGCAGTTGAAGATGACTGTCAACGTTTGTGCACTCTCGGCTCTCAGAATAAACCTGCCGACAAACTTATCCGCCAGTTGTTCGAACTATTCTATCGAGTTTGCCGGCAACTCGTAGAACCAGCCCAAAGCCTCCCCCGAGAGTGTTTCTTGGAATATACTACAGCGCGTGGCATCAGAATAGCCTTTAGCGCCCGTTTGAGATTTGAAACTATCCAGGTGCCGGAATGGGCACCCCGTCCCGGCGTACGTTAGTTTCAACGACCTCCGCGTGTTTACTCTCCCAGAGTCCAGCAGTTGGCGGGACAACGGTCTGGTTCGTTCGGTAAAGCGCTCACTCTCGGGTGGCCTGGCGCCTTCTCTCTCACCGGCCTCCATCCGGGCCTTCATTTCTGACACCGAGGTGGTGAGTGCTCGACGGGCCTGTGCCGTCGAGCTATCCTGCTCGCCCGGTGCTAAATCTATTTGATGCGGGGGCTCGGGGGACCCGGAGTTCTTCATAGTTTCCGGAAAGAGCGGTATCGATAAGTGCACGGTCTTTCTCCTCCCCGTTGGCTGCCCCACCTCCAGGTGTGGGAACTCAACATATCCCCCTGGTACAGCCCGCGCTGTTGCCAGGGCGGCGTTCTGCCGCTACCCCTTCTCCAAGGCCGCCGACAGCGCGAAGTTGACCACTTCAAATTTTTGGTACCGGGCATCCACCCTTATTCGGTCCCGAGTGCCCCCTTCGGGCAATCGCACAACTTCCTCTTTCATTCTTCTCATCTCTTGCTCCTCATCTCATCGGTCGGGGCCCGCGGCGTTATCCGAGCCCTGGTGATCGAGGGTTCTATCCCGCCCTAGAGCAGGGGCAGAACTCGCGCCGATCCCAGTCCCCGGGCCTCGGGTCCGACGTACCTTTTTCGGTTTTCCCATTCTAGCTTTCAATCCCTTTTTTCCCATAGCGTTTGAAGTGTAAAATTGATTTTAAATTGCCTTTTAGAAGAGTCGACCGATCTCTGCTCTCCGGTAGAGCATCACAACTTTTCGTAAATCTTCCCACAGACGGTGCCAATTGTTTCTGTCTGAATCCGTAGACTAACAGAAGTACAATAAAGATGAATGGATACGGGTGCCTGGTGCAATATCCTCCTACAAATCCTGGTAACTAAGGAAACACCGGGCGGGCCGGTCTTCACCTCTCAGATGCCTAAGTCAGTACCGTTGGTATAAATGGATAACTTCAGCGGGAATAAGTAGTTGGAGGAATTAGTTACCTATTAATAAGGGTAGTTGAGGCTCTTATATAGGCTGCCGAGCGTGAGGTCTGAGCTTACTCTTCGATGTGGGACTAATTCCCCCTTCTGCACATATTAAGAGCAGCATTGGTGGCCTGTTGGGCGGGCTGGCGCCTCCGGTTCTCAGGCCCTGGGTCGCCAGATAGATGGCTGGGTCCCGGGTCCGGGTGTTCATGATCCTTTCCCGGCCCTTGGACCGGGGCCGGGTGTGGTTGCTGCAGATCTGTGGGCCTGGGTAGCCCCTCTGTGGCTACTGTCAACAGCTTACATAGCTAAAGATTGTTATAACGTCGACACAGGCAAGAGAACGTACAGAAACATCCCTCAGTTCTCGGTGTCTCCTCCTTACACCATCTCTGGCACGAAAAACAAGTTCGTCGCCATCGGCTGCGACACATACGCACTTTTCCAAGGATGCCGGCCGGACGAAAATAGGTTCCTTACCGGGTGCATGTCATTATGTGACGATCGTAACAGCATTTCAGACTCTTGCTCAGGCGTTGGGTGCTGCAAAACTGCCATCCCTAGCGGACTCAAAAACCGTACCATCGAGTTGAGTAGCTACTACAACCATACTCAGATAATGGAATTCAACCCCTGTAGTTACGCCTTCATTGTGCAAGATGGCCAGTTCAATTTCTCGGCTACTACAAGTTTTGAGAAACTGAGCAACACTGAAAAGCTTCCGATAATTCTTGATTGGGAAGTTGGTGATGGGCAATGCTTTGAAGCGAAAAAGAGGGAGGGCTATGCATGCGAGGAAAATAGTGAGTGTATCAACCGAAACACTAGTAATGTCGAGTCTGGAAAGTCTAATTACTATTGCCGGTGCTTGCCAGGCTACGAAGGAAACCCATACCTCAATTGCCAAGGTATGTATATAATTATCAGTCTACCTAAATACATTCATAGGTAATTTTTTTCTCCATGCATGCATATTTGAATTGATCGACATATAGGGTTTCCTGACTTTATTTCCCCATTCCTCTTTTCGTCTGTCCTAGATATCGATGAGTGCAGCGTTACTGTTAACCCTTGCGAGGATGGAAAGTGCCTAAATTGGCCGGGTAGAAATCACACTTGTGAATGTAATAATGGGTACAAAAACAATGGGCCAATGGAGTGTATTCGAGACACAAAGAATACTTCCCTGCTTGTAACAAAAAAAAAAAGAATACTTCCCTGCAAATTTCATTGGGTACGTATTATCATTGTATAAAGTATAAACCTCTTACTGCTTCATTATTAGATATTTGTTTTTTGTTGTACAATCATCCACGGAATTATGTTTGAATTTTTTTTCTTTACTTTCCTTCTTTAGAAAGAAAGATTAAAAAAAAAAAAAAATCTATTTGGTTCTTTCATTTTGTTATGTTGGAATTTCTTGGAGACCATAATCTCCCATCTAGAAAATTATTTGGACACAAGCTATAGTTACGAAACAAAACATCTTTATTTATTTACCTAAAACCCATCTATACCAGATATGGATTATAAATCAAGTTGTAGAAGTTCTGACGTATCAATTATATATGTGCAGGTGTGACTATAGGCTTCTTGGTTTTACTAGTCGTAGTTTTATGCATATGTTGGAAAGTGAATAAAATGAGGCTCATCAAACTTAAAGAAAAAAACTTCAAAGAAAATGGTGGCTTAACGTTACAACAACAGCTCAGTGCTCATGGAGGAGGGGTGGAGACACCAATTATTTTTACTGCAGAAGAACTTGAGAAGGCCACAAACAACTACCATGCAGATGAGATGCTTGGTGAAGGAGGATATGGAACCGTTTTCAAAGGAACATTACGAGATAACAAAGTGGTAGCCATCAAAAAGTCCAAAGTCGGGGCTCCAACTCAAAGCGATCAATTTGTATACGAGGTTATTGTTCTTTCTCAAATCAATCATAGAAATGTGGTAAAACTATTAGGTTGCTGTTTCGAGACTGAAGTCCCTTCACTAGTATACGAGTACATCACCCATGGCACTCTTTTTGAGCATATATTCAGCAAGGGAAAAGGATCATCACTTTCATGGGTTTTACGATTGAAAATAGCATCAGAAACGGCAGTGGCACTGGCATACTTACACTCCTCTGCTTCCGTACCAATCATCCATCGAGACGTTAAATCAACAAATATATTGCTGGATGACAATTATACCGCCAAAGTGTGATTGTGGAGCTTCACGTTTTATTCCTCTGGATCAAGCTCAACTAGCAACACTAGTGCAAGGAACACTCGGGTACGTAGTTGGACCCTGAATACTTTCACACAAACCAATTGACCGAAAAGAGCGATGTCTACAGCTTTGGAGTTGTCCTGGCAGAGCTACTAACGAGCAGAGAGGCACTTTCTTTTGCCAGGCCTGATAAAGAGAGATGCCTAGCGAGTTTCTTTGTTTCTTCAATAGAGAAAGATTGCTTGACCGAAATTCTTGATGCTGACATAGTGAACGGGAAGAACATAGAGACAGCAGAGAAAGTTGCTTATCTCGCAAGAAGATGTCTGAGTATAAAAGGGGAAGAAAGGCCTACAATGAAAGAAGTGGCGATGGAGTGGGAGGGAATGCAAAGCACAGGGAAGCATCCGTGGGGAAATAATGTAAATTTATGTCCTGAGGAGTCTAAGTACTTACACTGTGAATGTTAGAGGTGATGGTGATGAAGGTTCTAGTGGTACAACTAGTGGGTATGACAGCATGCAAATTCAAATGTTAATGCCATATGATGATGGCCGATGATTCATACATAGTCCTGAGTTTAATTTAGATAGTTTGTTTTAATTTTTTTTTTTAAGAGAGTTAATTTATTTCAATTTGGGTCCTCATAAAAAGAAACTATATACATATATATTGTTTTATCATTATGTGTAATTGATTGATTTTAGTCATTTGTAGTTTGAAAATTTATATTAAAATTTATTTAAAACTTTAGATGAGTGGTAGTTTTTTTATAAGCTTATTGGATAGGAAAATGAAACATGTTATATATACGGAACAAGTTGCACATACGAATCTAGGAGATCCATGCCACTACATATATATATATATAGAAAATGCTACTCATCACATTTTCTACTCATCACGTACAGAAGGCGCATTACTACCAGTAATGACAATCATGTTGCATCTGGCATCTGAAAACGCAAAACCACGTACAACAAATAATGCTAGGAATGTGCAGCAGAAACCTGGAGTACGTGATCCCCATGCAGTACACTAGCTGAAATATGGAGCTGCTCTTCATGTGTACCTTGTCTGGATTTACAATTCTAAGACTGCTTGCCTGCTTGAAATAATTGTTACGTTTCGCATGACTAATAATTAGCTATTGCCCTATAGCTGTGCTGCACGTGGCAAGCATATTGAAAAGTATAAAGCTGTGTGCTACTGTATTGCTCTCGTATGTAACGGAATCCCCAAGTATTTTGTAATAAGGAATATGGAAATTCCATTAGTAATATTCTTTCAGTACGAATTGGTTCAAGCTATCAAATGAGGTTGAAATGTCGAAGGAAATGGGATCAATTGCAACAAATGTATCCTCAATTTGGGGCCTAGTTAAAGGTCGCAGCAACCTTCCTCTTGGTGCAAGAGATTCACTTGGATCAGATTCGTGATCTTGCAAATATCAGAGGGAAGCTTCGAAATATATAGCTGAACGAGTACTGGCTCATCTCAAAAGGAAAATTCGAAACAATATATTTGTTATACCATCATATACGCTAGCTAGACTTTACATAACAAACAAATTATTGAAGACTTTGCCCTTTTCATTTAATTTTCAGCATAATGGAGTGGAATATGGTACGAAACAAAAACAAATATTTTGTCGTCTCATTTAGTGGTGATCCTAGCCAATAATATCACTATGATCAAAACCATGCATGTTATTATTTGTCCAAGAAACAACCAAACAATTTGCACGGCATAGACTAGTGGTCCGTTACTGTATCATACCTATTGGTTTTTATTAGGACAGCTGAATATAAAGTTTCATTTGTATCAAGTTTTAATAAGTCTTCTTGTCCAATTGTCCATGACTAGTTATAAACGCGTATGAATGGTACGTCTGATAACTTAAGCGGGAATAAGTAGTTGGAGGAATTAGTTAAACTAGTTATCAAATCAGACGTACCATTCATACTAGTGAATGTCCAGAAATTGACATGAACTGAATCAAAAAACAATTTGAAGTAGTAACTTGTCATGCCCAGAAATTTCCACCCGTCACTAGTCTAGTTTAATACAATTTAAATATACTTAGCACCTTGATGTACATGATGTTAATGCCTAGAAATTGACATAAACTAATAAAGCAAAATAAGTTCCAACTACTACTTCAACTTGTCACCGTGATCATCAGCTATGATTAGTTTGTTGCATATATAAAATTATCAATGAAAATGGACTGCATTAATGCACACCAAAATTTTTGGTTTAATTTATAGTTTTTTACTGGTAACTACAATTTTGTGTTAGTATTTACCAGTAGTAAAATTGATTTTTCAAATTACCACTAGCAAGTTTCCATCCTAAACTAACAGAATCAGTTAACTCTTAAATTACAATATTACCCTCAACAATACTCCTTTCAGAAATATGTACATCTAGTGCTACTGACCCTCAGAACTTTACCTCCGCTGCGGTTCCAATGTTACTGACCCTCAGAAACTTTATCTCCGCCGTCCTCCGCCGCGATTCCAATGTTACTGACCCTCAGAATCTTTATTACCTCTGCCATCCTCCGCTGCGATTCTAATGCTACTGACCCTCAGTTGTTTCAGCAAATTAATTTCAATAATTTAAAGCATGTTTCTGTTCAAATCCGTAGGCCTGACAGAAGCACAATAAGATGGTGGATATGGGTGCTTGGAGCGATATCCTCCTGCAAATCCTGTTAACTAAGGGAACATTGGACTGGCCGGTCTTCACCTCTCCGATACCTAAGTTAGTACCGTTGGTATAAATGGATAACTTAAGCGGGAATAAGTAGTTGGAGGAATTAGTTACCTATTAATGAGGGTAGTTGGGGCCCTTATATAGGCTGTCGAGCGTGAGGTCTGAGCTTGCTCTTCGATGTGGGACTGATTCCCCCTTCTGCACATATTTCGGGCAGCCTTGGTGGCCTGTTTGGCGGGCTGGCACCTCCGGTTCCCGGGCCCCGGGTCGCTAGATAGATGGCCGGATTCCGGGTCCGGGTGTTCATGATCCTTCCTCGGTCCCTTGACCGGGGCCAGAGGTGGTGGCTGCGGGTCAACAAGCTCCCAAGTTCCCGGTCAAGTGTAATCTTGAATGGGGACTTAAGATGTCTCGATTTACTGGCCCGCAGACCCGCTGGATTACCAACCCAACAGTACCTTAGCCCTTCAAGTCCGCGTTGAACATTGGGCTTGGCCGGGCGTTCGAGTGAAATCTGTTATGATGGTATGATGTTACAGATGTGTGGGTATGATGATATGCTACAGTTGTGTATAAGGTGTGATCGATTTATCATGCGGCGTTGAAGTCCGCCATGTCATGCAAATGGACCGGGGTTACCGGATGGGTGCATGGAATGATCGAGTCCCCCAAGTAAAGGAAGACAGCTGTTAAAGCCTGCGGCTTCTCGTTGTGATGGATGAACCTTATGCCACTGGGAATATGCACTGGGGTTACCGCACTACAAGAAAAAAGGGCTTTGCCGACGAAAAAAAAAAAAACGGCCGACGAAACACTTTTTTCGTCGGCTATTCCCAAGAATGGCCGACGAAAATTTTTGTCGTCGGCAAAAAAAAAATTTCGTCGGCCATTCCCATAGAATGGCCGACGATTTTTTTTTTCGTCGGTAAAAATGAAAAATCGTCGGCTATACTCCTATAATGGCCGACGATTTAAAGTTTTCGTCGGCTATAAACTTTTGGAAGAATGGCCGACGAAACTTTTTTATTTCGTCGGCCATAAGTTTTTTTAAAAATAATTATTTTACGAATAATGGCCGACGAAAATTAATTATTTCGTCGGCCATAAATTATTTAAAAATAATTATTTTACGAACAATGGCCGACGAAAATTAATTATTTCGTCGGCCATACGTTTTTTAAAAATAATTATTTACGAACAATGGCCGACGAAAATTAAGTATTTCGTCGGCCATAAGTTTTAAAAAAAATAATTATACGATTATTTTTGACAGAAAACGACAAAAGAATAGCATAGCCGACGAATACTAGGTTTGATTTCGTCGGCTATGATTAAAAAAAAAAACAAAAAAAGAGCAGTTTCCATTTTCTATCACTATCGACAAACCATTGCTTCATCCTTCAAATGCAAATGTGTCGTGAAATAAGACATGACCAAAATATTGAAATACGGCTACGGTTGAAAAATGGGAAGATTCCGACAAAATCTGTGTGCCGAATGTTGCGGTTAACTGTTTTTTACTCCCGTTTTCCTATGGGTAGCCTGACGGTCGGTAAATATTTTGAGGAAAATTTTTATACGATTAGTCGCGTCTCATCAATCTGAAACTATTCTCTATTGAAGATCAGGCAAAAAAACGCCATTTAGACGGGCCAATTTCCGTTTTAAAGCGTTTAGAGGTTTGACTCACCCGGTTGACCGTCCCGATCGAGCCTTTAACGTTGTCAGATGTAGTTGGATTTTTTTTCATACATGTATTTAATCTTAACGGTGATATCTGACGGTTGGAATAGATTTTCCAAACTTTTAGATTCAAAATCGGAACATATGCACTAATGTTCCTTAACTTGTTTACTAAGTGTTTAAGTGAATGTATAGTTTCAAATAGTTACTATACGTAGGCTCTTCAAATGCAAATATGTCGTCAAATAAGATATGACCGAAATAATGAAATACGTCTACGGTTGAAAAATGACAAGATTCCGATAAAATCCGCGTGCCGAAAGAATGAAATCAGTCAAAACCCGGTTTACTGTAGATTTGGCGTCCGGCGTCCGAATGATGATTGTGATACCATTCCGGAAAGGGAACGACGCCAGGAACAAAACTCGTCGCTTCGCCACGACGTGTGGGCTTTTTCGGGCTTTCGAGTTCGTTTAGGGCCTCAAAACGGCATTTTAGTATGTTTTCATAGAATAGCCGACGAAACATTCAAATTTCGTCGGCTATTCTCTAAGTATAGCCGACGAATTCAAATATTTCGTCGGCTAAACTCTTGATCCGCGCCTTTTTATTGTCCGCCGTTGGATGGCTCAGATCCGACGGCTGTTGATTTTCCAAAGTATAGCCGACGAAATAAAAGATTTCGTCGGCTATACTTAGAGAATAGCCGACGAAATTAACATATTTCGTCGGCTATTCTCTAAGTATAGCCGACGAAATCTTTTATTTCGTCGGCTATACTCCTTCTAAATCTTTTAAATCCTCCCGCCTTTTTTCTCTCCTCCTTCCCCCCCTCCTCCGGCCTCCTCTTCCTCCTTCCCCTCCTCCTCCTCCTCCTTCCCCTCCTCCGGCCTCCTCCTCCTCCTCCTCCTCCTTCCCCTCCTCCTCCTCCTCCGGCCTCCTCCTCCTCCTCCGGCCTCCTCCTTCCCCTCCTCCGGCCTCCTCCTTCCCCTCCTCCTTCTCCTCCTCCTCCGACCTCCTCCTTCCCCTCCTCCTCCGGCCTCCTCCTCCTCCTTCCCCTCCTCCGGCCTCCTCCTCCTCCTTCTCCTCCTCCTTCCCCTCCTCCATCCAAAGCATAATTTAATTTTTTTTTTGCCTAAAATTTAAGAATAGCCGACGAATTTTACCAATTTTCGTCGGCTATAAGTTGTATAGCCGACGAAAATTCTAGTATTTCGTCGGCTATAACTAATTATGCCTAGTAAAATATTAATATATTTCGAGGAAATAGCCGACGAAATTTTATTAAATCGTCGGCTATAGTTAAAACACAATAGCCGACGAAATTTTATTAAATCGTCGGCCATACTTAATGGATTTCGTCGGCCATACTCAAAAATACCCGACGAAATTCGTCGGCTATTTCTCCCACGTTTGCCCGACGAATTTTTGGATTCGTCGGCCATATTTAACTATAGCCGACGAAATTTTTTTTTTCGTCGGCCATTGGTATTACCGACGGCGTATTACCGACGACTTATGGCCGACGAAATTTTCGTCGGCAGAGGGTATAGCCGACGAAAAAATGGAATGGCCGACGAAAAAATTTTCGTCGGCTATTCCCCCGTATCTGGTAGTGCGGATGGGTGTATGGAATGATAATGTGGCGTTGAAGTCTGCTATGTCATGCAAATGGACCGGGGTTATCGGATGGGTGCATGAAATGATAATGTGGCGTTGAAATCCGTTATGCCATGCAAATGCGCTGGGTTTACCGGATGGGTGCGTGGAATGATAATGTGGCGTTGAAATCCGCCATGCCATGCAAATACACCGGGATACGGGACGGGTGCATGTGTTGATCGAGTCCCCCAAGTAAAGGAAGGCAGCTGTTAAAGCCTGCGGCTTCTCATTGTCTTGGATGAACCTTATGCCACCGGGAATCATGGCCACTGCCAAAGGAACGATGCTCCCGGTGGGTACAAGTTTTTATAGTGGTACCCGGCCTTTGTTGTTTTACGGGCGTTGGGTCAGTGATCCCGTTGTTGTTGGGTGTGTCACCGATCATGTCACAGCCTTAGTTGGAACGGGCGTGACGTATACGTGCAGGGTTTCTAGCCTGCGGGAAGATTTGTCCTGTGTTAGAGTAACAATTCTCTCGGTGGGGTGGCGTAAAGGTAACAAACCTCCCATGTGTCCCCAATTTTTTCACAGCTTGGTGTGATGCAGGGTTTCTAGCCTGCTGGAAGAATTTGCCTGGGTTAGAGGTAAAATCTCCCGGGTTTATAAAGCCCGTGTGTTGAAGCCATGAGTTGTTGCCGGCTTGTCCGTAGGAATTTTTCGGGTAGGTGGACCGCTTATTCCGTAGGAAGGCGAGCGGTAAGCTGGTACCGGGGCGATCGACGGGGTGCCGCAGCCGTTAGTTAGAATAGGCTCTATCGTTCGAATGCCTTTGGAACCGTTGAAATGCCTTTTACCCGGTGGAATGCCTGTTACCCGGTGGAATGCATGTTACCCAGTGGAGTGCTTTTGGGACCTTTGAAATGCCTTTTACCCGGTGGAATACCTGTTACCCGGTGGAGTGCCTTTGGGACCGTTGCTAACCCGTTGGAGTGGTCCTGCTGTAGGTGTTCTTGGCTCTTGGGGGGGGGGGGGGGGGGTTGGACGCCTCGGTTCTTACCGTCTGCTCCCTCAACTGCCGTTTGTGAGCGAGGCAAGTGTCTGACATGCGTGTAGGGAGAAAGTCCATCAATCCCATCAGTTATGATGGTGTCGGGAGTATTTCGATACTGGGGCACGAGGAAGAAGGGGACGGTACGAGATGGACGGTTCGGATCCGCAGGCGTTTGACTTGCCCCGATTTGAGTATTTTGGGGGGATTACAGGGGCGTTTAAGGTACTTGACCCGTCTATATAAAGCCCTTTCTTGTCTTCAGTGTGATTTTTGCCTGAGAAAACGCTGAAGAGGGATCTGGAGAGAGTGCATCAAGATACTCGTGCTATTCGTTCTTCCAGGCGTGCTTTTTCTATCATACAATTGCTCGGTGTTTTCCTGTGACTGACTTTCCTCGGTTATGCATACTAATCGGTGAGTTCAACCTCTCTTCCTTTTTCTTGAATATTTGGTTTGTTGGCTGCTGCTTTGTTGGTCTTTATTTTTGCCGGGGAGGGTCCCTACCGCGTCGGAACTGGGTTGCTTGCGGCGTGAAATTTGCGGGAGATTTGGCGAGCAGCCGCGGAGGGCCTTATTTTTGGGTTCTTACTGACCGGTGGGGTTTTATTTTCCTTCCCTTATGTCAGATGGACTCTGGGAACTCTGAGCCGGCCGTTAGGCCACCGCTGTCGGACGACCAGGAGAGGATGGACGACTGGCTTGCGTCGGCTTCCTCTGTATCGGGGGCCGTCGCGCACTCTACTGGCGAGACGTCAGTTTCTGGATCTCTAGGGCACGAAGAGATCCCCCACGGGGTGGCCTTTCCTGGTGCCCCTCTTGGAGGCTATACGATTACAGACTGTGAGCGGGTCGTGGAGTGCGACGAGCCAGAGGGTACCATGAGAGCCGCAGAGGTTGCCGCCTTCCAGGCTACGTGGGGTATAAGAGATGAGGTCTTGTTGGGACCGCTGAACCCCGGAGAGTCAGCCCGTAACCCGGAGAGAGGATGGGTTGCCATTCATGGAGACCAGTTCCGTCTTGGTTTCTCCCTCCCGTTGCCAGATTTTGTCCAGTACCTGCTGAGTGCACTGAATGTGTCTCTCGCACAACTGCCCGTAAACCAATGGAGGCAGCTGCTAGCCTTGGATGTATGTACGAGTTGTTCGGGATGAGCGTGCCAACGGTGAATGAGTTCCGAGCACTGTATAGGCTGACTTACTCCAAAAAGAAGAAGTCTCGAGGGTGCATCACTTTTGCCGCCTAGGCCTACAAGCCGGTTGTCACCCACCTGCCCTCTTGGCTGGACAAAAGTTGGAGAAAGAAGGTGTTGATGGCGGGGGGGAGGGAGATGGCAAAGGAGGAATAGGTCGTACCGTGTGCCTGGAGCCTTTCAGCCCATTGGAGACCAATCTTATGTCATGTCCGACCTGGAGCGGGACAGGATAGCTCGTATATTCGGGTGCTGGACCGAGCTTGAGCGGAGTTCCTATAACTTCATTAGGCGGGAGGTGTTGGAGCACTGCGGTCTGGGGAGGGATCCCGGTGGCTTGTGGGGAATTTATTGGTGATGTTCCCACTGGTTCTGTTTATGTTTTGTCTAATCCTTTGTTTGATCGTGCTGCAGGTGCATCATTCTGGGCGGTCATCAAACCAGAGAAAACTCTATCCATGGACGGTGAAGATCTTGTCCTGAGACTAACGGAAAAGGGAAAGGCCATGTCTCGGACCATAGTGGACAGGGACACCGGTGAGGAGACCAGACATGTTGAGCCGGTGGCGCTGGATGTGGAAGATTACACGTTGATGCGTGTGAAGACTACTTCGGCCATGGCATCGGTAACTCCTGGAAAGGGAAAAGCCGTTGGTGGGCCTCCAAAGCTACCCGGTGGTGCCGGTAGGATTCTGCACCGGCTGGGGTCGGTCCTGCTTGTGAGCAAGGTCTCCATGCTTGCCGCACGATCTTCTTCTCCCGTTGACCTGGGGGAGAAGAGAAAGTGGACCAAAGACGTCTTGCCGTCGTCGTTGGTGACACTGACCGGTCGGTCATCCGGTGAAAACCTGGCCAAACGGCTAAAGGTGACCACTAGTCGAGCAACTACCGCCCAGGGTGTTGCCGCTGCCTCCCCAAGCTCTTCGGGCCCGGCTGAGCCTATTGACACGGAGCACGTGCCCCTCCCGGAGAGGACCGCGGATGACCCGGTCGTCCGTAGTCTGCTGAAGGACCTCACCGGCCTCGGGTTGGATAAGACTGAGGTTGTTGGGGCCCGGCCGGAGGAGAATCGGCAGAAGAGAAGAGAGATGGCTCTCCGGGAAAGTGTAACTTAGTTGTTTTAGCGACCGTGGTTGCATTTTACCGCATATGTTCTTTTTCTTTCTTGCCGCTTTCTAACTGGTTCCCTGTCGTGGCGCAGCTGTTGTACAATCTGTACCAGACGAATGCCAGCGATGAGCTGCCGGAGCTAAGGAAGCAAGTGGCAGTCCTGAACAGCGCCCAGGAGCGCCTGGAAGTTGAGAAGCTTAAGCTGCAGAGGGAGAAGGCCAGGTTGAAGACCACCACTAAGCAACTTGTACAAAAAATAAATTCCTTTTGTAATTTATTTAAAAAAATAAATAAATATAAAATAACGAAAATACCCCTTATGTGCTAGGCATGTGACTCTTAATTAGATGGAAACCGTTAGATTTGATGGAGGGGGTGCAAATCGGCAGTTTTCGACAAGTTAAAGAGGCAAAATTTCACAATTACAAGTTTGGGGTGTAAATTGACAATTTGAGCCAAGTTCAAGGTGCATTTTGACTATTATGCCTTATATATATATATATATATATATATATATATATATATATATATATATATATATATGCTCATTAGTCATTACATAACTATTTTATTTCTAACATAAAACAGTAGTTCTTGGCTTCTTCCTACATATAAGATGCAAGCTGAAGCCAATCACTCACGGTACTTCTCGCTCATATCTCTTGATAGTGGAAGAATAGTTAGAGATGAGACCAAGAAGTAGGAAAGAGTATAACAAATGTTTATGTTGAGTGTTCCTCATTGTAAGGTACATATCTTCTTTTTAGATTATTTTGTCTTCCTTATATATGTATTTTCTTTTTCTAACATATCTCTAGAACATGGCATTAAGAAATCACATAGATAAGCAATACACCTTTTGTCAAGGTATTAAAAAAAAAACTCAACTCCTACAATTTAGGTACTTTATTAAACTCTTACAAGTAAGGTAATTCATCCAACTTCGATAAGTCAGGTATTTTATTAGTGTGGTGTAGTCGAACAAACCTTTATGTTAGGTATGTCATTAGTACAAATTATCCAAGCTAACTTCTTATAACTTAACTATGCGATTGAAAAATTTAGAATTCAACAGAAAGATACAAAAATAACGTAGTAAATTAGTAATATCAATCTTTTTGGATTTGAAAAAAAAAAGACAAAAAAGGGAAGAAAAAAAAACTAAGATTGCATGATTCTAGCAAGTAGTAATATCAATAACAATATTAAAGTTGGTAATTACAAATCTATAATTATAATATTAATGAATGAGCGTTAATCATGTAATACTTACTGTTAATATTTTTTAAAGAGGTTGATTATCATCAGTTTTAAATTTTCTTTAAGTGGTAATTTCTATGTTTCTGAAGAAAAACATGTTTTGTTGTTTAGCCAAAATATTTTCTTTTCATTTTTTAGTTCAACCTAATTAATAGATATATTTGTTGAGTTTAATTTTAAAAAGGGCTAGAGACACCAAATATTTATACAAAAATCATGTACAAAATGATGTGGCTGTGCCAACTCATGAGCTATATTTGGTATGAATTGCTAACATAGATTTTCTTTACTATTCTTTTATTTGAAAATTTAAAATTAAGAATTTGTTCTAGGATAAAAGAATGATAGGAAAACTGTGTCTTTATTGATTGATAAGAAGACCTTTATATAGACATTACATCAAGTATCCCTGGTAATCAGGGATTCTCTATCTAATAAAGAATCTAAACTACTAGCCTTATTAGGACAAGACACACCACGGAAGTTACGGAATTAACCTTCCTTGAACACTCCCCCTTGTGTCGCGTCCTCAATAGTGCATGAATTGTTGCCTCGTTAAAACCTTGCCAGCAAACAAAAAAACCTCTTGGGCAAAAATAAAAGCATGGTCGAAGGAAAAAGAGTACAACGCACCAACTACAGATATGTGAGACATGCATAGCTAGACTCCCCCTGAAGTCTAGATGAGAACTCCCCCTGATCAGTCAGTCTTCGAGTTCAGATAAGCGACACATACCAATGCGCTTTACATGCTTCACGAATGTAGATTTAGGTAGAAACTTGGTGAAAAGATCAGCTGCATTCTCTTCTGAGCTGACTTGCTTCACTTGGATATTCAAAGTCTTTTGATGCTGCTGATTGTAGAAGAACTTAGGCGAAATATGTTTATTGTTGTCACCCTTGATGTATCCCAACTTCATCTGCTCAATGCAAGCTGCATTATCTTCATATATGCAAGTTGGTCCCATTGTAGTAGACTCAAGTCCACTAGATTCTCGAATGTGAGATATAACTGAGCGAAGCCAAACACACTCTTTGACTGCTTCATGTAGTGCAATAATCTCAGCATGGTTCGAGGAGGTAGCAACAAGGGTTTGCTTGGCTGATCTCCAAGATATTGTCGTAGGTCGCGGTCTCATTGATCTCATCTAGAGTTCCAATGATGTTCATATCGTCAACATAGACGGCGACTATGGCAAATCCTGAACTTGTTCTGTTTATGAACACACAAGGGCACAACTCATCATTCTTGTATCCTTTCCTAATCAAGTAATCACTCAACCATGTGTACCACATCCTACCAGATTGTCGGAGTCCATTTAGAGATTGTCTCAACCTGATAGCAAATGAACTTCGAGGTTTTTGCTCACTTAACTTGGGTAACGAAAGTCCTGCTGCCACTTTCATATACATCTCTGTATCTAGATCCCCATAAAGATACGTTGTAACAATATTCATAAGCTGCATATTAAGTCTCTCTGAGACTACCAAACTGATTAAGTATCGAAAGGTAATAATATCCATGACAGGAGAATATGTCTCCTCATAATCAATTCCAGTGCGTTGAGAAAAACTTTGCGCCACGAGTTGAGCTTTATATCGCTGGACTTCACCATTCTCATTACGCTTTCTGACAAAGACTCATTTATGTCCAACAGGCTTCACATTCGGCGGTGTAGGCACAACCGGTCCGAAAACTTGTCTTTTCTTTAGAGAGTCTAATTCAGCCTGGATTGCTTCTTCCCACTTCGACCAATCCGCCCTACGATGACACTCATCAACAGTGCGGGGTTCCATATTGTCATCATCAATGATTTCTTGAGCAACGGCGTAGGCGAATACATCATCGATGTACATGGAATTTCGTTCCATAAGATTGTGCATGCATAAGAAGTTTAGTGAGATTTTCTTGTTCTCCAACATCAACGGTGAGTCTGAGGCGTCCCCTAGATGATTTAGAGTTGATTCTTGGACATTGGTATAGTCGGAGACAATCTCGTGTGACGGCGTCACAGTATTGATGATGAACGGATCACTTTGTGCCTGAACACATGTCCTCTTCCTAGGTACAGTGTCCTTAGAACCTATTGGTCTCCCTCTCTTCCTAAGGGGATCCGAAGTCGACGCCGCCCCTTCACTTGGAGGTGCCGAGCCTAGGCTGCCGACGGCACCTAGGGCTGCTGGTCCAAAACCGGCGGCGCGTGCTCGCATGTGGCGAGGTATGTTGAGCCTTGCAGGTACATTCGCAGCAGGTATGGCTAATCTTGTCACTTTCGCAATATCAGTAAAGGAGTCGGGCATCGAATCCGCAACCTTTTGTAGTTCCAATATGCGTTGTATTTCTGTCTCACACTGAGACGTTCGGGGATCATTATGAGACATAGTGGGAGAGAACCACGTCAATTCCTGACGTTCACTAGAGACGGATGCGGCCCTATCTCCCCCTAACGGCGGGAATGATGTCTCATCAAAGTGACAATCTGCAAATCTTGCAGTAAAGAGATCACCTGTCGTAGGCTCGATGTAGCGGACAATTGTTAATGCTTCATATCCAACATAAATAGTTAATCGTCGTTGTGGACCCATCTGGGTACGCAGTGGAGGCGTGATAGGCACATATACGGCACAACCAAAAGTACGCAGATGCGAAATATCAGGCTCGTAACCAGTTACCAACTGGTACGCACTAAATGGTTGGCTATCTGTGGGTCGTAGATGAATAAGCATAGCTGCATGTAGTATTGCATATCCCCATGCCAAAACTGGCAAATTAGTGGCCATGACAAGGGAACGAGCAACAAGCTGTAGTCTCTTGATGGCTGCTTCTGCAAGACCGTTCTGAGAATGAACGTGGAGTACGGGATGTTCAACTTCAATCCCAACTGACATGCAATAGTCATACAAACACTTTGATGTAAACTCTCCAGCATTATAAAGTCTGATAGACTTAATCGAATTGTCCGGGTGGTGAGCCCGAAGCTTAATGATATGAGCTAGGAGTTTAGCAAATACAGCATTCCTCATGGACAACAATGCGACGTGTGACCAACGCGTCGATGCATCAATCAGAACCATAAAATATCTAAATGGTCCGCATTCTGGTGTTATAGGTCCACAAATATCACCTTGTATGCGTTGTAGGAACGGAATATTCTGTTTATTGTCAATAGCAAAAGATGGTCTTGCTTGAAGTTTTGCTAGTGAACAAGCTTTGCAAAATGAACGAAGAGCATTGGACATCGCTATAGAAGCATGAGAAGCAGGAGGAGGCTGAATCTCTCCTTGGAGCTGAGAGGCTACCGGCGGTTGCATGGCGGCCGAACCGAGGCCGAGGCGCCCTTGCACGGCGTTGGCTCGGTTGTGTCCAGTTTTCTGGTTTCTTTTTTGCTTTTGTGATCTGAAAAACGGATGACCGTGAGAGCATTTCAGAATACGAATCATCATATCACGACCCGGATGGCGAGTCTCTCATGCCAAAGCTTGTAAGCATCTGAATCGCATAAGACAACAACATGGGATTCATTGGCTCGAATGGTTGTGAAATACATTCTGTTTCGAACGCGCTTAAACTTCTCCACAATGCGAGTACGCAGAGATTGAGTAGAGGTTATCAATAGATATTCAGTTCCATCTTCAACATAAGTGCTGAGGTGATAGTCGTTGTCACGCACATCCTTGAAAGCTAGCAATGTTCTTGGCGCCGTAGGCGCATATAGAGCGTCTTCTACCCGAATTTCAGTGCCATTTGGCAATAAGAATTGAGCAGTGCCACGATCCTTAATGACGGGTCCAGTTCCTGTCATCGTAGATAACGACGATTCTCTTGGCGAAAAATCCAAAAACAATTGTCGATTCCTCAGAATCGTGTGAGTCGTTGCACAATCCAACAAACACTCGATCTCACCTTGATACATCTACAAAAACAATGTAAATTGAATCAATCGTCTATATTAGACTTTTTGGCGAACACTCTAATAAAAGTGTATGGAAGCAATTATGTCATCACAAAACGAAGTGCATTAAGGCTGATAACAAAGCCATGACATCCATTATTTAGACAAAGAGACAAGCCGTAATTTGATCACCGAATACCAACATAGAGAGAGCATAGCCTAGAGTAGAGAGATTGTAAGACCGGAAACCACAATTGGTGGCATGACGAGGCCGGAGCCACAATGATGCCAAGCTGAAGCAAGGCAAGGGGGTTAGGGCCGGTCCGGCGTGTAGGCAATCGATGCGACGGTTGAGCTAAATCCGAAGCATGTTGTGTCCGAAGACAAATCGTTGCCGAGCCGATATTGCAAATGTTGCATTTTTCAATAGGCTATCGTTGTTGGTTTTAAAATCGGGTTGATGGCCGATGACGTGTTATGACTAAAGTCGATACGTGTCCGAGGCAAAAATTTAAAAACCGGATTCGGTGTCGAGCCAGCACAATGCAAGGCTGCCGAGTTGCCGAGGCTCGCTGCCGGGCTGCCGAGAGGCTGCCTAGGCGTGCTGCCGAGAGGCACTGCCGGGGCGTGCTTCCGAGGCGCACTGCCTGGGCTTGCAGGTGGCTTGCTTCCGAGACGCGCTGCCTGGCTGCTGAAAGGCTAGCAAAGCGTGGTAACGGGGCTGCCAAGGCGCAGCCATGCTGCCGAGAGCTGCTGAGGGGCTTGCGAGGCTGCCGACAGGCTGCCGGGGCACTGCCAATGCTGGCAAGGCGCTACCGAGGCTGCCTAGGTGCTGTCGAGGCTTAGGCCTAGCATACAAGTGCAATTTTTCACGATTCCCTCGTTTTATCTTTGTGATTTTGTTTCGGATATGAGTTAACATTACCAAAAACATGGTGAACTCAAAATAATTATGCCATTGAGAATTGGACGCATTGAACCAATTTTGCTTTCATAGGGATGTAAAAATTTCGAATCAATCATTGAATAAGCGAAATTTTTTTGATGACAATTCAAAAGTACATCAAGGTTGTTCTAAAAATAAGCGACTTATCGAACAAAGTCGGAATTATGACTAAACACAAGCCAAAATGACAATCAAAATCAAACTTGAACATGTATCTCATGACCTAAGTCAAATACTCGTTCATAATCCGGAGTATCATACTCCTTAGTCCTACGTCTCTTGGTAGGTTTGAAGTCGTCGATGGTGAAGTTGGTATCTTCCTCATCATCATCTTCTTCTTCAAATTCTCCCACATAGTTGGATTCTTGTTCCATATACTGTCTGTGTTTCTTGTAGGCAGCTTGAATATCTCTACTGGCTTTGCAATCGCGTTGATGATTCTTGGAGCCACACTTGAAGCAAGGAGCCGAAGCATTGTTTGGCGCGTGGCCACCACGCTTGGGACCAAAACAGAACCGGTTCTCCCCTCTAGGAGCGGCAGCTGCGCCGCCATCTCGTTTCCATGGGAGGTTTTGGCTAGGGCCGGCAGCTCCTCTACCTCCTCGGCCGCCACGTGTTGCTCTTGGCGCGCGTGGTGGTGGTGCTTGACGTTCACGAGGTTGCTTCTTTTGCTTAGGAGCTTTACCACGGGCTTGGTGAGATTCCGCCATAAATTTTGGACCTCTAGGCCTTTTGTTGGTGGTAAGAATCAACTCATGGTACCTCTCCTTTCTTTGGAGCACATTCATCAAGTCACTAAAGGTTTTGATGGTGCCTTTCTCACAGAGATCGCGGTACTGATGCGACAACGTAGACGCAGATTCTGGGAACGTCGTGAAAGTCTTCTCCATCATATCATCATCGGTCTTGTAGACCCCACAAAAGCTCAGATCATATTGCAAATTGAGCATAGTCTGATGGTATTCCTGCATGTAATCAAAATCTAATAATCGGATTTGCTCCCAATCTGACAGAAGGTCAGGGAGCTGTGCGTCATGCACATTGTCGAAGCGATCTTTGAGTATGTCCCATAGCTCTTTGGGATCTGTCTTCCTCATATATTGCTACTTGAGCGTTGGGTGGATATGGCGCCTGAGAAACATCAAGGCTTGAGCTTTCTGTTCAGGAGAAGCTTGCATATTCTCATCCTCAGGAGGGATTATGGTGGCTGTAAATATTTTGCCAATGAAGGTGTTCTCAACATCTGAGACCCACCTTTTGTATTCCTTGCCTTGGACATCCAAGATGTCGAATTCTGGATGTTGAGTGTCCGTCATCTATAAAATACAGATAGGGAGACGTTAGTATGTTGAATACTAATCAAGTTTGATTTTTCGTCTTTAGAACAGTGTCAAGATATATTATGGTCACATAAATCGATGCTTAACGTGACTAAAGTCACAATCGATATCTTTCCTTTATTTTCTTATGAAAATAAACGTTATGGTTCACAGTGACATCACAGTCACAAGCATAACGGTGGACGGTAACATCACAGTTACCCCAATAAACGTTGGCACCGGGGTGATGAAATCCCCGTATGCCGTCCCGAGAAGCGATAGAATCAGGATGAGGTAGCAGGGACACGAAAAGGTCCCGGAAGAAAACACAACCCAACTATTGAAATTTCATGAGCGGAAACTTTTATAAAAATTTTACCTCTTCAATTGAAGCTTGATCGAAGGAGACTTGACTTTTGAGCTTGTTTTCTTCGATTTTTCTTGATTTCTTCTAAGCAACGAACTAGGCCTTGAAGGGCGTTTGCGTGCAAAAGGAAGCACGCAAGGGCTGCCGAGCGGGCTGCGTAGCAGGGAGCGGCGCGACGGGGGGCAGGCCGGCAGCGCAGGTACTGCCGAGAAGAAGTCGACTGCGCGGAAGGGAGGACGACGGCGGCGACGGTGGGTTTTAGGGTTTCAAATTTTTTATTTTTTATTTTTTTCAGAATCAGGGTTTTAGGGCTATTAGACGGGAGGCTAGAGAAACGCGCTGATAACGTGTTCTAGGATAAAAGAATGATAGGAAAACTGTGTCTTTATTGATTGATAAAGAGACCTTTATATAGACATTACATCAAGTATCCCTGGTAATCAGGGATTCCCTATCTAATAAAAAATCTAGACTACTAGCCTTATTAGAACAAAACACACCACGGAAGTTACGGAATTAACTTTCCTTGAGCAGAATTGTTTTTATATCTCTTTCACTGAAATATTTTAAAATATAAGAACAAAAACATTTATTTCTATAGAAACCTTTTGCTATGCACGGCCGTCGTCCTCATCAAGAGGAGATCGATCATCTATAATCAACTGTGTAGATGAGATTGGCCTGTGATGACTAAAAAGACAACTACTACTAGTTAAGTTGTGGGAGACCTTGTAGATGGATTCTCTTATTGATTGATTCAATCCTTCAATTCAAATCCAATTAGTACGTAATTTGGATGGCTTGTAATTAATGGATTCATCTATTAAACAAAGAATAAGAGTTTTAGCAATCTTTCATGATTTACATCAGAGACTGCAAAGAAATGGGATCGTTGCTCAAGGAAGAATATTGAGGAATTTTTTCTCTTTGACCGAAGAAGAAATTTAGGTTTATAAAGTTTTCTCACTATTTTGATCATGTTATTCTCTTTTATTATTTTTTTTGTTAAATTATAAAAACTTGTATTATTTCCACATCATTACTCTCTAAATAGAAAGACTGATGACATAACAAGTGCCACATCATTTGATATTAATATTTAGTACAATTTTTTGGTGTATCAAGCATTTTCCTATATAAAATGGGTGTATAATGAAATCCTCTATAATGAAGAGAATAGAATAGCAATGATTGAAATTGTTATGCTGTTGACCATAGAAGAAGAGGAAGGACATCAGATCCTTCTTCTTTGTCCTCGAAAGTAATTTTTGCCTTCACACTTTGAGAATCTGGTAGGAAATTGTTGTAAAAGTGTTGTTGCAACTTGCAAGTAGGCTTGTCAATTCTGACACGACCCGATAACACGACTCGAAACTCGCACGAAATAAAGCGGGTTGAACCCGCACGATTAAAAAGCGGGTCAGAGGCGGGCCAACCGCAGGTCAACTGCCAACTCAAAATTAACCGGCTTAACACGTTTATTAAATAGGTCGGGTCATATTTTATATAACATGTATACATGATCCATTTAAATGAATAATAATATAACATTACGTGTTTATAAGGGTCAACTAAGTCTTTTCTTATAATTAAGGTTACCGTTAACACTATAAATTCTCTTGTTTAAACCTTATATCAACACAAAAACCCTAAGTTGCACCGCTCATCAGCATCAAAACTTCACCTTTTCTCGAAAATGTATTATCGTCAAGCCAATGGTACTTTTATATATGAGATATGTTTATCTGATGCTTGATTTTGATCAACTCTTGTTCTAAATCTTCCAGTTCAAAATCGGGATGAGATATATGATTATTATATATATGCTATCGTAAGGAACTTAGGGTTTATACATATGAACAAACATATATATATATATAGCATGTATGTTCTCGTTTTCATGATTATTAGATAGCATGTTCAAACCCTAATAAGATTACTGTATTCATATTTGTTCTCGTTTCCATGATCTTGCTTTGTTATAGGTGGTGATTACTTGTTCCTTTTATGCTGAATAAAGTGAAGCAGTGTTTGGAAGTTAGCATTTGATGCTTTACATTCAAACTTAAATTTCAAACTCAGATTATAGATTATGTATTTTGTTTTATACGATGGATGAATTTAATTTTAATTTTAAACTTATGAGAGTTTTTGATTTTATGAATGGATTTATATATGAATTATAGATAATTGTGGTCTCGTGTAGTTTGTTGTGAATTTAATCAAGTCATTAGTTAAATGGGTCACAATGTTAATTGGTCATTTGTCCAACACGGCATGACCTATTTATTAAATGGGTTAAACAGGTTGGGTTTGGGTTATTAAATGGGTCCAACATGGCATGACCTATTTGTCCAACACAATGTTAATAAATAGGTTGTATTTGAGTTTAAATTTTCGACACGATTATTAAATGGGTTGAGTTTGAGTTTGTATTTTGTGACACGGGAAAAACTTTGACCTGACACGAACCGACCCATTAACAGCCCTACTTCCAAGTGGTAGTTATGACAATTAAGTATATCTCCAAAACAGTCAATTATGAGAAAAACCAAAATTATTGTTAAATGAAAAAGCAACTCGACTCCACTGGGGATCGAACCCAGAATCTCTGGTTTCGTAGACCAGCGCCTTATCCATTGGGCCATGGAGTCACTTTTGACGTCTCGACGATTTTCAAAAGTAATTAACTAGGAGCTAAGTGGTTAGTGCTTTTCAAATACGACGTTTGAGCTGTGGTAGGCTGAGTTGCTGACTATGCTCAGCTCTTAAGGCTTAAGCTGCTAACGGGCAGCTACAAGCCCTACAAATCATAGTGGAAGAAATTAAAGGTTTGATTGCTTTCTTTATGGTCTCGCAAACTAAGGATATGTCACGCGGACATAATTGTGTATGTCGTTTGAACTAGCCATGTTTTGTGTAAAATATTGCTCAACATGCTTTATCCGTGGAAGATCCATAACGAGGTATGTATACGATATTTGAAGGTTATTTAATTTGCTCCAAATTTGATAACAGTCTAATTATATTAGGCGTGAATAATATTATTAAAAAAAAAAATTGAAAAAAGAAAAGGAGATATTTTGGGTATCTCGCGCGCACGTTTTACCGCCAAAATGCCAAAATCGAATTGGTATTTAAATTAAAGCCGAGCCCCATTTTCTGTGAGAGTCGCGCAACTATGGAAGACGAAGAAGAAATCATCTCACTTTCCGATTCCTCCGATTCGAACTCCAGCGACGACTACACCGCCGACCCAGACGACTCCGATCTCGGAGAAGAAGAACAAGACGGAGACGAGGTTCAAAACGACGACGTACGCGATAGCCTTCGCGGGCCCAAGCACCGCCCTCCTCCGCCGCCGCAGCCGCAGTCCGTAAAAGACCGCAAATCGAAGAACGTCGATGCTCTCCTCAGGTGACCTCTTGATTTCTAGTCTTGATTTCATTTCTGTTGGTTACTTTAGCTCCGCAATTCTGATTTCTACAGTTTTACCACGCCTAGGGTTTGCTGTGGTAATTGTTGAAATTGAAAGGAAATTAAGATTGTTGATGATAGGTTTTGGATTATTTTTAGTTTTGAAGTAATGATATTGCTTGAAATAAGCTGTGGATTCAATTTAGGGTTCGGAATTTTGTTATTTTTTAACTGAAATTTGGGCGTTGGTGTTATCTCAGCGGCAACCTTGAGGTTAAAAGACAGCCGATTCTTCCACGAGTGCTCTCAGTGAGTGAAGGAGCAGTAGTCTGTAGGAAGCCCTTCAAGCCACCGTGCTCCAAAGGCTATGATGATGGAAATGACCAGCTGGCTCGGCGTCTCTCGGCACGCAGGCGGTTTGTTCCATGGGGCGGTTCACCGAGTGCGCCGTTTGTTCCGGTTATTGAGAGGTTTAGTGGTGATGCTGAGAAGGATGTAGTGGAAGAGAGTGTGGCATTGCCGCCTGGAATTGAGCCTTTGGTGTTGTGGCAACCTGATGAATTCGAGGATGGGGATGTTAATATGGTGCAGATAGTTGTGGATCCTCTACTTGTTCGTTTCCTTCGACCGCATCAAAGGTTTTCTCTTGATTTTGAAGCTGATGATCATTTTGTTTTTCTTTTGGCTGTTATAGTTTTTCCAGTTTTATAACAATGCGCATGACTACATTCTATCATTGCTACTAGTTTAATACAACTTTTGTTAAACTGTACAATCAATTATATTTAATTCTAAAGCTCTATCAAATTTGGTGTTTTCAATGCCAAAATGTCAATTATGTTGCTTAATTTGAAGAGGGTCTATAAAATTTTAAAAGTTTCAATTTACCATATGCTTATGTGTTTGTGGGTTTCTTTTAATTGAAGAGTCGAAGTTTTGATGCAGAGAAGGTGTTCAATTCATGTTTGATTGCGTTGCTGGCCTGAATAGTGCTGCAAATATACATGGATGTATTCTCGCAGATGATATGGGGTAGTTCTCTCTCTCTCTCTCTCTCTCTCTCTCTCTCTCTCTCTCTCTCTCTCCCTCTATTGATTTATATCTGCAATTTTTATGTTTTATGTCTGGTCTAGGGATCATGACCTCAGGCTATTCTTAATCTCGTTACTTTTGCAGTTTGGGAAAGACATTGCAGTCCATCACATTACTTTATACCCTTCTTTACCAAGGGTTCGATGGGAAATCAATGGTTAAAAAGGCCATTATAGTCACTCCCACCAGTCTTGTGAGCAATTGGGAGGCTGAGATAAAGAAGTGGGTTGGAGACAGAGTTCAGCTCATTGCTCTATGTGAAAGCACCAGAGATGATGTTATTTCTGGAATTGATCAGTTCACAAGTACTCGTAGTCGTTTGCAGGTATGATTTGTGTAACTGGTCTGACATTTTTGATTTGTGTAACTAGTCTGATGTTTATCTTTAAAGGTTGAACGTACGATCTATCCACTTCAGGTCCTAATTGTTTCTTACGAGACATTCCGAATGCATTGTACAAAGTTTAGCCACAGTGAATCATGTGACATTCTCATATGTGATGAGGCTCACAGGCTAAAGAATGATCAAACAATGACAAATAAGGTATGATGCCTAAAATTTCAGGCTATCTGTCTGTAATTATTTATTACCATTTTTGGAATTCTCCCCTTGAAACCATACATGAATATTCTGACAGGCATTGGCTGCTCTTTCATGCAAGCGGAGGATTCTGTTGTCAGGAACTCCAATGCAGGTAGGACTCAATTTTGTATGATTTCTCATGATTCCAAGTTGTTACTTATTTCTCTTCATATAAAACAAGCAGAATGACCTGGAAGAGTTCTATTCCATGGTCAACTTCACTAATCCAGGAATCTTAGGTGATGCTGCACATTTTCGTCGCTATTATGAGGTGAGCTGATTGCATTTGATGTATACCTGTAGTGGCCTTATGCATGTTTTCATATCATGTTTACTGTTTCCTTTATTATTAGTTTCTTTTTCTTTCTTGTTTACTCTTCCATTGCAAAACAAAGCAAACTATGAACGTTCTTTTGGTCTAAAAAATTAGTTCTTTCTAACAAAATTGTTTTGCGCGCACATGCACACAGCCCCTCCACATATCCAGTTATTGATGTTTTGCTCAGTAACATTCCTGGAATTGTAAGTATTTGAGGATTATCTCTATCTGATGATTGAAATATGCCAAATATTAAAGCTGTAATACTTATCTACAATTTGGTAAAATAAAACGAAATAAAATAACTATTTGGTAAAACAATTTTTTTTCTTCTAATTCTCCCACCAGTTTCACGTATAAATTCTGGATATGAGTTCTTACATACCTATTCATTGAAGGCACCTATTATTTGTGGAAGAGAACCTGATGCTAGTGAAGAAGAGAGGAAGCTAGGTCTTGAGCGCTCTTCAGAACTAAGTGCAAAAGTTAATCAGGTAATCTGATCCTAAAAATTTTAGCTCTTAAAGGGGATTGCTTACCGGATATCTTCGGCTTTGCTTGTCCTCATTTTCCTAAAAAGAGTTGTATCAGCATTGTGGATCAAGTGTCGGAGTTGTGAATCATTAAATTTTGCCAATCAGCTCATGTTCATGGTTCAATATACTTTTGCAGTTTATACTGCGGAGGACTAATGCACTACTATCAAATCATCTGCCACCAAAGGTATGACATTTATCTTGGACTACATTCTAAAAAGTTACAGATATATTGTATGTGTGTTTCTGGACATAGTTAATGGCCTATCACATGAAGTTTCATGTATAAACTGGAATAGTATACATAACCTCTAGGTTCTGGGACTGATAAGTCTTTCGAGTTTTATCACCTTCACTGCATATGTTGGTGCATGTGAATATATAAACTCACTTGAAGTTTGATGTTCAAATTGTCTGCCATCTGTGTTCCAAGTCTTATCACCTTCCCAGGGTTTCCATGCTAATTAATAGTCGGCGCTTTATGCGGTTAGGTAATGGAGATGTATACTCACACTTACGAAAAGAAAAATCTTTTGTTAGTGTAATTACAGGAACTTATGACAAGAGTGAGAGTAGTAGTGGATTCCCTAAACCATAAATGTTACTTTCATTAGCATGATGGAACTTCATAGGTTTATAACGTAATGGATGTCCGGCTAGATATACATATCTGTTGTTGCAACATAAGAGAGACGGTCAAAAAATTTTCTCAGACACGATTTCCAATATATTCACTTTCGTTTCAAAGTTTGCTACTTCTGAATATCTGTGTGTTTGTTCTCCTCTTGCAGATAATTGAAGTCGTCTGTTGCAAGTTGACTCCTCTCCAATTAGACCTTTATAACCATTTTATACATTCAAAAAATGTGCGTCTCATTTCTTGGTCTCTCAAAAGTTTCTCATAGGTGCTGAACTTTTGGAGTTGAATGAACAGACTGTCTGACAGGGAATGGGTTATATGTTTCTTTAAACAACAGGTTAAACGAGCAATCTCAGAAGACACAAAGCAAACAAAAATATTAGCTTATATAACTGCTCTAAAGAAGCTATGCAATCATCCAAAGGTATGGCATATACATAGAATTCTGACATATATGCATGGACATTCATGGTTTGATTGAGATAGTTTGGATCTTTTTTTTCTTTTTTTTTTCAGCAAATAAAGTTTGGATCTTTCTGGAAATGTGATACTCCTGGTACTCCTTGCTTTTCCTTATATAATATATCTTAATTGTCTTTACTGATAAGCATCTACATACAGACTGTATATATGCAGTATACATATATATTTTTCCTTCTCTGTTTCAAATAGAAAAAACAAATTCAGATCCAACAAAGTCTATGTAAATTCTGAAGTCTCAGTAGAATAAAAATAGGCTTTCAGGGAGTTTGCATTTACAAATTTCTCGATGTAGTCATTAGGATTTGGCTTTTTACTTACCACTTCTACCTTAACAGTTTTTTTTTTTTTTTTTAACTTCAAGTTGATGTTTAGGTTGCTTCCATCCTCATTAAAGGTGTTCATCTTGTAGCTCATCTATGATACTATAAAAAGTGGAAGTCCAGGAACTTCAGGCTTTGAGGACTGTATTCGATTTTTCCCTCCACAGATGTTCTCTGGAAGGCATGTATTCTTGTCTTTTCCCCTAATGTGAGAATCCAATATTCAACTTATTTTAATTACTTATTATGATTCGGTTAATGCTGTTAGATCTGGATCATGGACTGGTGGAGATGGGGCTTGGGTTGAACTGTCAGGAAAGATGCATGTTTTAGCTCGGTTACTTGCCCAATTACGAAAGAAGACTGATGACCGTATTGTTCTTGTCTCAAACTATACACAGGTAATGTTGTGCAATGATTCTAGATCATAATGTGCAGCTGTGTGTGTGTGTGTGACTGTCTGTGTATACACCATATATCTTCTCAGTCTCTTGTTCATTCTGGTCTGGAGGGAGTATAGCGTATGGTTTTCAAATAATAGATCATCAATGTCATATGTTAGGATGAGTTCTTTCCTTATTAAAGTACGATGGTAGACAGCCCAAAACTTTTCTTTTCTTTTCATTTAAACAGTACACCTTAATATCTCACATTTGCAAATCCTGAAATAAGTGGCTGTTTACCTTCTTTCATTGAGAATGTCTTGTGCTTGGATAAATTTACCTTTGGAGATTGGACCCTTATTGCTGGTGTAAGGATAAGTTTAGTCATCTGATTTATGGTAACTCTCTTCCCTTTTTTGACCCATCATGATTAGATGTAAAGTTTGTACTTGGTATATTGCTATTAGAAGAGTAAATATAATATCTGAAATGTGATGTGGTTTTGTTGCTTATTATCTGATGCTGCCTTTATGTTCACTTTGTTTTGATTAACTAATCATTTTTACAAATTTAAATACGTTAATATCTGACTTCAACATTTAGTCATTCACATTCATTACCGCAAGTTTTCTGTGGAAGGAACTAGGCTTTAACTTGTCTTTTGTATTTAAATGTCATGTATCAGACACTGGACCTTTTTGCACAATTGTGTCGAGAAAGAAGATACCCATATTTGAGGCTTGACGGAACAACGTCTATCAGTAAAAGACAGAAGTTAGTAAACCAATTCAATGATCCATCAAAGGTATATATTTTCCATACAGATTCTTTGAATTTCTTCTTTATAATTTCTCTTACGATGTGGGATTATTAATGATAAAAGTTTGTAACCAAAACATTTTGTAGGATGAATTTGCATTCCTCTTAAGCAGTAAGGCTGGTGGATGTGGTCTCAATTTGATAGGTGGAAATCGACTGGTGTTGTTTGATCCTGACTGGAACCCAGCCAATGATAAACAAGTAATCGACTGGTCTCAATCTGTCTTCTTTTTATTTTTATTTTTTTAAAAAAAAAAAATTCATAAAATGTGGAGTCCTCTACGGTTATTCATTTCTTACTGTTTGTTTTCTTCATCTTTCCCATGTAAAGGCTGCTGCTAGAGTTTGGAGGGATGGGCAAAAGAAGAGAGTATACATTTATAGATTTTTGAGTACTGGAACAATTGAAGAAAAGGTTTTCATGTGGCACTCTTGAGTTATAATAATTTCTTTCCTTCTGCATTTATATGATCATGCAATTATTCTTTTGTGATTCTTAATTTTGTTAAATCATCATCATCTTACAGGTTTACCAGCGTCAGATGTCAAAAGAAGGGCTTCAGAAAGTTATTCAGAAGGAACAAGCCGATACCCCGATGGCACAGGTCTGGATTTCTGGCTGTTTCCTTCGTTTTGTGATTGTTTTGTTTCCTTTAAATGTATGTTATACCAAAGTACTTTTGTTCCAGGGGAATCTTTCAATTGAGGACCTACGTGATCTGTTCACATTTCATGAGAATGTGAGGTAATATCCGCCCCTCTACCTTGAAATCCCTTTCCAGTTCTTGTGCTTTACTGCAATTTTTGTGTACTTCGATTGATAGAAACAATAGTGTATATTTTTTATTATGTATCTTTGTAAATATTGATTAGTAATAGCTTTAGCTTTTCATTTACAGTTGAATTTCTTTTAAAATCTTTTGATGGAAGTTCCTAAACATCCATGTAGTCCCTAAACGGAATCAAATGTAGTTTTGACGCTCTAATTCATCCTGTTAACGGGTGTTACAAATTTTTCATAGGTCTGATGTGCATGAGAAGATGAATTGCATACGCTGTCAAACTTATCATGATACACTTCAGAGTATAGCAGAGGGAGATATGAACCAATCAACTGATGAAAGCAATGAGTCTGCACCAGATATCACTGATATAGGTGGATTTGCAGAAATTGCTGGATGCTTACAGAAGTTAAAGAGCTCAGAGAAGCAGGTTCGGAACATCTATTTCTTAGTTATCATAGGTACTATACTAATCGACTTCTATTATTTCATATCATAACTGTACAGACATATTTTCTTGATTCAGATTGGGTCACCTCTGGAGGAAGATTTAAGTAACTGGGGGCATCATTTCTTCTCCACTTCAGTACCCGATGCTATTCTCCAAGCTTCAGCTGGTGATGAGGTATGATATAGTGAATCTTTGTATCTTTCATGTTCAATTAATATTTGAATAAGGCACAGAAATAGTTTCAGCTATAGCTCAGTCAGAAAGGTTTACCCCTGCTTACAAGCTTTGAAGTATTGCTATTTAATATACTAAAAACAAAAAACAGTAGTATTTGTGTGATACTATTTGTCGTACATATATCATATAATTCTGATGCATAGATGATGACTCTGAATGTGCCCATCAAACTTAACCATTTATTGCTTTTGTTATAGAATTGTTTTGGGTTTTTCCATAAATTTCTCAAGTTCATTGCTCAGATAAGAAAGTCTGATACGAACACATAGAAAAGGTAATAGTATGTACTTTTGGGAACAAGGTACTAGCATTTTAACAATACAAATTTCCTTGTTAGTTGTGGCATTGGCTACCACCCCTTTTTTCTTTCTCACTCTCAGGCCTCAGGGCTGTTTCGTCTCCATTTTATTGTTGTCGTTAAATATGTCCTGCAATCAAATGATCACATCAGTTACGATTTTGCTTCTAATTCTAGTTTACTGCATTTGATAATGTACAATTGAGAAATATTGAAACAGGTATCAGGATCATTATCCATTAGTGGAAGTGATTATATATAATTTGTAGTGGTCACCTTTGGAAAAAGCATGATTAAATTAAATATTGTTTCAGGTCACTTTTGTTTTTACAAACCAAGTGGATGGGAAGCTTGTGCCTATTGAATCAAAAGCAAGCCCAAAGATGCAGGGAGAAGAAGGAAAAGAGAATCGTTTCAAATCAAAGCAAAATCTGAATCAGAAATCCATGCTAATGTCTTGGCAAAGAAAACCAGTTGAATCTCTTTCTTCAAGTGCAAATACTGCCAAAAGCACATTATCCGGCCCTTTCAGGTCCTCGCAAAACACCGCTGTGAAATTAGGGGTAACTTCTTTAAAAGGTTCAGTAGCATTGAAGCCTAAACTTTCTCTTGGAAATCAACTGCCCCAGAAAAGATCTTCTCCAGATACTGTTGAACATGATGATGATGATTTTCAGTAGATCTTCACTAACAGTTATTCTCATTGTTTATATCTGATTGTTTTTCCATATATCAAAAAATTGAGGTGTCGGCTCACATAATTCTACAATTAAACCTAGAGAGAGATTCAAATTATGGTCTCCCCCTTAGATTCAGTTGTAAGGATCCGCTCAAATTATCACATAGTTTTTCTCCACCTGTAAGATACCGAACATGGTAGATCGGTGTTAGAAATTAGAAATGACATTCAAGACAGTCTGCGATAAGTTGTATCGCCTGGGGAAATTGGTAGATCGATGTGCAGTTGCTGATTTCTATCTCTTGTTTCATGAGGAATTATAATGTGGTCCGGGATGATTATTGAGGTGGTGGTCCTAACCAATTAAGCGACGACACGTAATTACTTGTCAATAGATCAATACCGTCGTTTATGGAGTATGGCTTTTCTGGGCTTTCTCAATGTTGATTTATGGATGTTCTGTTATACTTCTACAAAATTTACAAGCTAAACGCATCTGTTATGGAATTACTGGAATTCAAGAGCCATGATCATCTCTTCCTGGTTTCCTCTGTTTTTTTTTTCTTTTCCATGTCTTCCTGATATCTTTTCTCCCTTTCCATCAATCTCTTTCGGATTCATATGAATCCAAGAAACAAATACCATTATCATGAATCTGGGATCTTCATAGTCCATAGCCCAGTAGAACAAAATTTTATTTACTTCTTTTAAATAAAAGCTTGCAAGTCTATTCCTTTAAGTTTCTGGGTTGTTGGGGATGATGGATTTGATAGTCCGAACAAAATTTCTGGTATGATTGAAGGTTTTCATATTTATTTATTTAATTGAGAATCAAAATTTGAATTCAGAATAAGAGAATTAAAACCAATTGCATATTCTGATCCTATATCATTTTTTCCAAGTTCAATTAATTTTTGCAATACTACAACCTGAAAAACATAAGAAACATTACGATTTTGGATGCAGCATAGTTGTGGGAGTGATAGTACATTAGTAATATGAGATGATTCCCCCACTTTAGTGGTAATATTAAGTTTTAGATTCAACTTTGGCTGTGTCTAATTTTGATAACTGTTATCCATAAATTTGTTTAGCTAAACTTCTTAGTTTTGTCTACTGTTTTGCAGGTGAGTGATATAGTTTTAATTTTTGGCACACATCAACAGCGAGTACCGGAGTTTCACTTAGTGAGTCTTGATTTAGTTTATTTATTATTAATCGATAGAGTTATACTTTTATTTATATGTAGGAAAGCGAGATGTTGAGTGTGTGAAGAAAGGAAGACCGTGGAGCGTTCAAAGAGCGATGATCTTTTTGAATGACTACGACGATTTCTTCGATATTATGGCAGTATTGTTGGATTTTGTTTGAATTTGGGTAGGAATCCATAACCTACCTCCGGAATTGACGACAACCCTAACGACAAAACTTGTTGAGGAAACTATTGGTCATGTTCTCAGGTCAAGCAAGCTAGTCTCAATAGAGGAATTCCTAGGGTTTGAATTTCTCTTCCCTTGTATGAACCTGTAAGGCTTGTTCAACGCATTACAGTTTCCCTTATTGATGTCTTGGAGGTCGAGTTTCGGTATGAGAGGTTGCTTAGGCAGTGTAGGGAGTGCATGATGATTAATCATGGACGTAGAGCATGCCCTAGGGCTCAGGAGGAAGAGACGCTGCCGACTTCGGCCGAGAACAATGGTGCGCCGGTTCAAACTGTGCCATCCATGTTGTTTAGGGCTAATGTTCAAACTGTGCCATCCAAAAGAAAAGAGACAAGTGCATATCATAGAGATCCCAGAGACTCCATCTCCGGCTAGGATCATTGATGCTCGATGTGGTAGAGAAGAAGAAGAACGGGTGTCTGTCAAACGGGAAAATCATGGCCTAGATCTGTCGCCTCCACAACTGAGTCCGGCCGGGTAAGCTCGGTTTCAAACTGTCTAGTGCTGGCATGTTGGGAATCAAGAAGACTGGAAAATTACCAAATAAGAGAGGTCTTGAGCGCCCAAGAGGAAGCAAAACAAGAAGTTGAACATGGAAGAAGTCACTACTGCAGATTCATACGGAAGCGACGACTTTTTGTCGTCGTTTCTGACCAAAAGTCGTCGCTTCCGTATGAAAGAGACGAAAAGTTGTCGCTTCTATGTCGTCGCTTACTTTTCATCGTTTCCTGTAGTAAGCGACGAGTTTTGGGTCAAAAGTCGTCGCTCTTATTTTGTAAGCGACGACTTCTAACTTGGTCGCCTTCAAATAACAGCGACCACTTTTGATCGTCGCTTCCGTGATGACAGCGACGAGTTTTGGTCGTCGCGTCCATAATACCAGCGACGATTTTTGGTCGTCGTTTCCATAATCCAAGCGACGAGTTTTTGTCGTCTCTTCTAGAATATAAGCGACGAGTTTTGGTCGTCCCTTAAACAATAGAGGCGACGAATATTGAACAAAATTGGTCGCTTTACGGAATAAATTAAATCTGTGTATTATAACTTTAAGCGACGAATATTGCTCAATATTCGTCGCTCCTATGTTTGTTACAGAGAAGGAAACAATTTTGTTGGTTGTCTGGACCTATTTCATTCACATAAAAATAACACAAAATGCATTTCAATTGAGATTTCGCACATATCCAACATAATACAAGCACACTACATTTTAGAAATACGTAGATTACATTCAAATCTTATATCATCGTTTCATAATCTACATAATACAAGCACACTATATGTAATGTAGATGTTCCATAATACATGTAATGTAAATGTTCCATTACAAGGGAAAAAAATCCTAATCTAGGTCGTCGAACTCGAGATTACCTTTGGATGCACACGAGGATTTATCCGGGAAGGTGGCAGTTGGTTCGGGCACATTGACAGCCGCATTGCCTTGGGCCGTTATGACTTGACCGAGGAGAGCCTCCAACGTCGCCACGCGTTGCTGCCACTCTTCTTTGTCGCGTCTGCTCTCCTCAGTGACGACTTGTAGCTGCCTCTTCAACTCATCAACCTCCGAACTGTCGCGGGACACGTGTGCACCGCCTCTTGGTTTGGGCGGGCGTCGTAATGCATCCCCTAACCCTGCAAAAAAGGTAAAACAAAAAAATAAATTTAAAAACGATTTCGTATCAAAAATAATAAAACTGAACAGAACAAGATGTTTTAAGAAAATATACCTCGGACCCTCGTGCCCGGCTTCCCACCCAGCTCCTTCTCGACGACAGCCATCTGCTCCTCGATGCTAACGGGACCCATCACGTGACTGCCGCTCGCTTCACCACTCACTCGAGAAGCACAGTGCTCATCCATCTTCCTCTTGACCGCCGCCTGCAAAAAAAATTTCATTGATTTGTGTTATTATATTTTTTAATTCGAAATAACTGAAATCGTTGGACCAATAGGGAAGTTACTTACCACTTTCTCCTGCGCATTATGCGATGCTTGATAAACATCGCAGACTGTCTGCAGTATAAGCGCTGGATGCCCTTTCTCCTGATTCGCAGCGACCCGGTAGCTGTAGGGTATGGTGCCAGAGTGGTGGTTGATTGCAGTCCCCTTCTCCTTGGCGTTGTTTCGGTTAGCGGCGTTCCGGGCACACATCCTCTGCAAAAAGTGAAGATTAAATATGAGTATACCAAGCTGTTTTCTGAAATGCAAAAACCTCTAATTAAGTTACATTACCTTGTAATCGTCGTCCTCAAAGTGCACTTTGAGCCACTCCCACTGCTCCGGTCGGTGGATAAATTCTGCAGGCGTCGCCTTGGACACTTCCACGTAGTGTGTGTGGCAGTCGTACTTCCAGTCCTTGTAAATCTTTCCAGCCGTCTCGTCAATGTATTTCCACATGCCTGTCTCGGTGGGAGGAAGGTGATAGAGCGTCTAGTAACAAACAAATAAAAAAAAACATTAGAAACATCATATTTCAATATAATGTCAATGAAAAAAAATGTTACAAAAACTGTAAAATAATTTTTTACCTCCATATAAGTGGTCAATGTATCCTGATCCTCCTCTTTCAGCTCAGCAAATGAAGGCGCAAGCATCGGCACTTTGCTCCGGACGGCGCTCCCGATGTCTCGGGACATCAAAGTCCGCCACTTCAATTCTGCGGGACCCTTGTGTTGCTCGGAGTAAGCAACCTTCAGAGGTTGGTTGTTGTTCATCATCTTCAACCACTGCGTCTTTGTGCCCGTATAGATGCCAGGCTTATCAGGGTTCCGCCTTTTCACCTTCTTGCCCGTTCTCATATCAACCAGCTCTGTGATTCATTCCACAAACAAGGCAACAAATTAAACAGATGATTATTGTTAGTTATACATGCAGCTGCTAGTTTCAATTGAGCCTCAAAAACATTAGATCCTCATCATACACAAACCGGTATATATAAATCTTGGTGCTACTGAAATAAAAGGCATCAAGGTTGATCACACAGAACGTACAAACTACATACTCCATAACATAAAAAGAAATACTTCCTGACCTGCCATGATCAGGCACTGAACAAGCCATACATTGCAAAGAAGTTACACATAGTTTCTCAACCAAACAACTAAAACATTTGTTTCGTTTAAAACATACCATTCTGGTTCTTACTCCACGACCTTCCAAAATGAAATAGTGGATCATATTCTTCCCCATAGAGCAACAAGCAGCATATTTCATTAGATAATGAATTGTACTCTCCAATAAGATCAGAACTCAAATTCAAAACAAAAATCAACCTGCTAGTATTATTCTACTATCAAAGAAACTATTCAACATATCGAAACACAAGAAATCCATACAAGAAAATAAAATACAAAATCGCTGCACTTGGGCAGCAAAGCATAAATTTGGAAGTCAAAAGCTAATTAGGCTTAAAGGGTTCATCTTTATATGCCAAAGATCATCATTATCCAATTCTAAATCAAACATTTAAGAAGCTGTGTCCGCCTACAACCTAAAATGATGTGCTTGAAATAGCAGCGCGCGAAGAACCAAGCTAAATCTGAAACAGGAGATTACAAGACAAATGATAGACTGAGCATATATGTTGTACAGCAAGCCTTAAATCTATATAAACAAACTTAGCAAGACTCACACCAAATCTATATTAATCCGCAGCAATATAAACAAACCAATGCAAGACTCAAAACTTAGCAACAAAGCAGCATAATCAAGGACAAAACAATGATAAGTGAAATACAGACAACATTAGGATAGATTGATACAAAAACAGTATGATAAAAGCCCATCGCCGAGAAGGCAGTTCTTGCAATTCTGAGAATAATAAAGACACACTGACTGCCTACAGATGTGCAACAGCTAAAGAAACCCCCTTCATCAGGCACTCATGCAAAAAGTTATCTCCAAAGAAAACAGGTACAGGGCAAGGCCAGTAATCAGAAGAATCTGGAAATGAAAAGGAAAACTAGCAGAAATGAAACAAAGGCACAAAATTTAGCCAACCATAGAAGAATCAAAACACAACAAATACATTGCATACGAACCATTGATATACTAAAAGATTGCTTCTTTGCAATATCACCATGTACACAGTGCAGACCAAGAACTCCAATTGCATCCCAATTATTCATTATTAGGACAAGTCGACAGATTACATCAAAAACTACTTGTGCCTCCCATGCTCAACTACTTGTAAATCAATAGTAATTTCATTTAAATTAAAATTCCAAGCATATCCAACGTAAACATTTTCATCAATTCCAGATGATGCCTAAATAATTTCACAATAAGCTAAACAAGAAGATTTGATACAAAAACAGTTCAAGCATCCACATTCACAAAAATGAAAATTCTTGACAACTAAAATTTTAAATAAATTACCCGGCTCCTTCGGACCCCTCTTAGTCCGAATATTGAGGGGTGGTCCGTCATCCCCTTCCATAGCGGCAGCTCCACTGCCCCCGGCACCACCGCTACCGGAAGTATGGCCACCTCCACTGCCCCAGGCCCCCAAGCCCGAAGGGGGGGTTTCGTCGAGAGAGGGGATTGGCACCATCGCGTTTCTCTCTGGCGCCGTCGTCGCCGAGTCCGCCGCCGTCGTCTCCTCCGCCGCTGCAGCCAATCTGGCTGCAATTTCGGCCGCTTTCCTCTCCCTTCTCGCCTCCAGGTCTTTCTTTCTCTGCTGGGCAGACGAACCTGGCGCCATTGTTGAAAATGGACGGGTTAGGGTTTCGAATTAAGGGTTTGGGGAAAGGGATTGGGGAACCTGGCGCCGTCTAGATGGGAAGGAGAGGGGTTGGAAGGAGTAGTGGTTTTTGGTTAGGGTTTAGGGTGGTGGTTTCGGGTTGGAAGGAGTAGTGGTTTTTCAGATTTAGGGTTTTTGGGAGGGAAGAAATTGGAGGGGGCCGGGGTTTTTCAATTTTGGGAAGAAAACGCAAATGAGGAAGAAGAACTCGATTCTGGAAATTTAAATCGATCGTAAGCGACGAATTTTGGCAAAAGTCGTCGCTCCACAAAAGTTAGCGACGAACTTAGTCAAAACTCGTCGCTTCATATACACTGCAGCGACGACTTTTGCCTCTTCCTAGGTAACCGAGAGGGCTTCAAAACTCGTCGCTTCATATACACTGCAGCGACGACTTTTGCCTCTTCCTAGGTAACCGAGGGGGCTTCAAAACTCGTCGCTTCAACATATATGAAGCGACGAATAAGTACAAGGAAGATAAATCTTCGTCGCTTAGGTTATTTACAGCGACGAATATTGGTATTATGCGTCGCTTCCGTTAAATTTAACATATTTGTTATTTTAAGAATTATATGTTTTCATTTAATTATACAAGATTAAATATTGTTCAAATTTACAACAAAAAATATATATATCATCATTATCATATTACAACATGTCCCATAATTAACTAGTACGCTTCCTCTTCGTCGTCGCCGCCATCGTCGTCTTCATCTTCCTCTTCTTCTTCCTCATTGAATTCATCGCCACTGTCATCTTCCTCACTGTTTGATTCTTCATTCTGTTCGTGTACTTCTAAATCGAGTTGGAGATTAGATGCATCAATATGGTAAAATTGTATTGCACCTACTGTGTCCTCTTGGTAAGGCTCTGTGATCTGATTCCCTGAAAGAGCCATGTTGTCTGTAGTTGCAAGTACTTCGGCACTGTATACATTTCGATGCGACATTTCTTGCACCACCTTCCAAGTACCACCCGCCGCAGGATCGTCCAAGTAGAACACTTGTTTAGTCTTCACAGCAAGACAAAATGGTGAACTCTCATAGTAACTAGTGTTAGTATCCACCGATATCAGACCATGATCTACCTTGACGGTATCAATTTCTTCATCCTCCTGATCGTCAGTGGTGTTGTGCCATATAACTTTGAACAATACGACCGACAAATTGTCTGGAAAACATACCTCGACTACATAGTCAAGATGGCCATAGAAGTGTTGAGACAGGTTCCCAAGCTTTGTGCTTAACATCACCCCGCTATTTTGAGTCACGAGCCTTTGGTCTCTATCGAATGAGACATACTTGATACCGTTCACGTTGCAGGCCTTATAGATCCGAGTGAATTGCAGACCTCGAGCCAATGACCATATTGCCCTGTTGAAATTAGGGTCCTGAGCATCATATATTCTCTTGGCCTGAAAAATAGATTGTGTCAGTGCTACACTATTCAGTTTTCGTAGAGAATTTTAAGAATCATATATTCAGTTTTCGTACAAATTTTAAAAACCATGGATGGAAACTCCTCCTTCGGTGGCGCTGGTCGTAATCGTCACCATATTTCGCCGTGTACAGCTGGAAATGAGCGTCCATGTAATATTGAGCTTCTTCTGTATCCGTCAAAATTTGCCAGTGAGCCTCAGCCGTTTGCTCCTCTGTTAACCTGATATTTCCGGTGGTATCCATAATACACGGTTGAACTAACTGAGAAACAGAACTAATATTCCATACCGGGGGAATGGGCTCTTCGTGTTCTTCCAATTGCAGATACGACTTACAGTACGTCACCGACTCCCATGATATGTACCTTTCTGCAATACTCCCCTCCGGGTAACGTGTATTACTCATTGACTGTTTATAGTCACCTAATTGCCTGTAAAATGATGAATATCATTACTGCATATATAAGGTCGATACCAATTTAGTTTGAACATTAACAAACATATTTGATTAGTGCATATACCTTTCCGTTGGATACATCCATGTAAAATGTACTGGGCCTGTAAGCATAACTTGTTCGGGAAGGTGAACCATGAGATGAACCATAGAGGTGAAAAAATGTGGAGGAAAAATCAACTCCAAATTACAGAGAATGATCACAATGTCATCTTTCATCTGTTGGACATCTGTCTTCTTCAACTCCCTAGCACATAATTTTCGAAACCAATTTGACAATGCTATCAATGGCTTCACGACGTTATTCGGCAGAAATCCTCGGATAACCACTGGAAGAAGACGTTGAAGCAGGACATGGCAATCATGCGTCTTCAATCCATAGAACTTTTTCTCTGATAGTTTCACCTTATTTCTCAAACTTCCCGCATAGTCAAGTGGATACCTAACACCGCGAAACCATTCGAATACTTCTTCAAGACGATCTTGTTCAACTAAAAAGGGTGCATGAGGAACCTTTCCCGTCCTCTTTTGAGCTTCCGAACACCACTGACTTTTGCGTATTTTCCTCTTCTGCAAAGCTTCTCAAGCCCTTGGACCATCTTTGGTCTTCCCTTCAATTGAAAGAATGGTGACCAGGATATTGTCACCCACGTTCTTTTCAATGTGCATGACATCTAAACAGTACCTGTGTAGCAACGACGACCAACAGGGAAGCATCCAAAATACGCTCTCGTGGGTCCAACATTGTCTGTTGTGGGCTGAGTAAGGGACATGAAAATCTGGATGCTGGCAAAGAGTGGCGTAATTGTGTGACCTAATTTCCTCCAAGATTTCATCCCCGTCCTTATGAGCTGGTCTTTCTCTCCACTCTGGCTTCCCGTTAAATGTCAAACTGGATCGCATTGGTGAATTCTCGTCGAGCCATTTCCGATGTCCTTCATAAACAATTCTCCCACAAATATGTTCCGCCGTGAGGTCATCTAGACAAATTGGACATGCCTTGTACCCTTTCACCGTTGAGCCCGCAAGCATCCCTAAACCAGGAAAGTCACTTATAGTACACATCACCACTGCCTTCATCGTGAATACATCATTGTCGACTCTGTCAAAAGTATAGACTCCATTTTCCCATAAATCTATGAGCTCGTCGATCAATGGGCGAATGAGTACACTAAGGCACTTTCCTGGAGATTTAGGGCCAGGAATCAACACGGCCAGCATATTATATTCCTTCCTCATACACATATTAGGGGGTAGATTATATAGCATCACAACCACGGGCCACGTACTATGCTGGGTTGTCATTGTTCCAAATGGACTGAAACCATCAGTTGCCAGTCCGAGCAGCACATTTCTTCCCTTAATGTCGTCGAAACCTGGAAATGTCCTGTTAAAATGTTGCCATGATTCTCCATCAGATGGGTGCCGGAGGGTACTTTCATCTTGTCGCCTCTCCTTATGCCATCGCATATGCTTTGCTGTGTGTGGGGACATAAATAGGCGTTTCAACCTTGGAGTGATAGGGAAATACCATATTATCTTTTTTGGAATGTCATCCGTATCTGGCTTATATCTTTGAGCACCACATATTGGACAAGTCCTACGAGTCTTATTTGCAGCCCCCCTGAATAGGTAACAGTTGAACTCACAAACATGAATTTTTTCATATCCAAGGGAAATATCCTTGATGATTTTTTTAATTCTCAAATAACTCACAGGAAAATTATTGACTTTAAAAAACTTATGCACCCATTTACATAATTTATCAATACTCGTATCCGACCATCCGTTTTCAACTTTAATTTCCATTGCATGTAATGTGGCACTTAGTACAGTTTCTTCACTCCCTTTATACAATGGGGTTTGAGACTCATTTAGAAGCCTTTCGTACTTAGCATAATCATCATCTACCATGTCATTGAACTGAACTTCAGCGTTTTCTTGAGCGGCATTATAATCTGCATCTGCATGGTATCCAGGATAGTATGGAAATACATCTTGTATAATCTCCACAGGCGGGATCACTGAAGGACCGGCAACACTGGAAGCCCGTACTCTGTCTTGAAGCCACTGTCTCCGTGTACTGATCATTGCCGGTTCACCAGAAACTTCCCCGTGCAGGTGCCAAACTGTGTAAGTCGGGTCTAAACCATGGTGCAAGCAGTGATGATAAATCTCTATGAGTTTCTTATAATAAGGACCATTTTTGCAAACTGCGCACGGACAAGGGAGAAATTCAATTCCAGCAGTGCGAGCGGAAACAAAGTTGATGAAGCTAACTAAGCCTGTGCTGTAATCAGGGTGTGTAAAGTGAAGATTCATCCAAGATTTGTCGGGGACATCATCCATGTTTCCTGTCACAACATAAACAGACAATATGCATAATGTTAGCACAGAACATTTATAATACAATCAGAACCTGTCCCAACACTTCTTCTCCTTATTCCTTCAGGTTGGGTCCTATCCCCTTCAGGCGAACACGAGTTTGTTGATCCTTTTGCTATTCATGCGGTTTCAGCTACAGTTTTGGGAAATTTCGGCAGCATCTCCCTACAGTTCCTCAAGTGCACAAAAATCTAAACAACCTAATTTGCACTCGAGGAACATTGTAGAGAGACAATGTCGAAACTGTATCCCAAAACTGTAGCTGAAACCACATGAATAACAGAAGGATGAACAAACTTGTGTTCGCCTAAAGTGTCCAAAAATGGGACAATTCGAGAATCAACAACCCATCTCGATCAACTAGATGCGTTGTTGATTCTCAAACGGGAGTTCTAAGCTGATAAACACCACAATTATATATAATATGAAAACATAAATTTACACACGGCACCACACTCCCTCACTAAGTCACTCGCATGTTTCAGAAACCCTAACTACCACAATCCACACACAACACAAACCAATTACATCATTAATCAATAATTTCAACCTAATCCACCATAAAATTCTAATTTCACACAATTGCACTATTTGACAAAATTTCATTGTCACTAAATTTCTCAATTTCACTAAATTTGAAAATTTCACTAAATTACACTAACATTCAATTTCACTAAATTTAACAATTGCACAAACTAACCTAATCTTAATTTCACTAAATTTCACCAAAATTCTAACATTTTCAATGAACCCATTCCATGGTTTATCACAATTTTCATATTCTAACACTAAAACAACAACAAATCCCAAAATTGAACACCCTAAATCCAACTTCCATTAAACAACATAAACAACCATTTCTCATGAATTAATCTCTAATATGCTCATAAAGAGGGATAGTAAATTGCACTAACCTTACTTAAGAATCAAAGAATTAGCAACCCAAGTCCAATAAGGTACAATTTCTTCTAATTTCTCCCTCTTCTCCTTCTTCTCCTCCAAAACTAGATGCAGAAATGCAGAAACCCGAGCACAGTTTTTACTCTAGATTTTTTCACCTATATATACAGCTGTCATTTAAGAGGAAGTACAATGATTGGTGGAAAAAAAGGAAGCGACGAATATTGACCAAAAGTCGTCGCTCAAAATATAAGACAGTGACGAATCGACAATATTGGTCGCTTCGATATTTTTGTGGCGACGAATATTGAACAAAATCAATATTGGTCGCTTCAGTAATTTGTGAGCGACAAACTTTCAAAAAAATGTCGTCGCCTGATAACAGTAAGCGACGACTATTGCATAAAACCTATATTGGTCGCCTTTATGTGTTCCAGCGACGACTTTTGATTGTCCAACTTCAATCTTCGTCGCTTCCATGACTTTCTGCAGTAGTGAGTTTCCGACTCCATGACATTCAGTGTGAGGACTGATATATTGTTCTTCAGGTGTTAGAGAAAGGCTCAATGATGGAGCCGAGGGAGAGTAATTACCTAGTTTGATAGGAAAGAGCCCTAGTAAACCATAGCTTGATTGATGAAAGGTACACTAATGGGTTTGAGGCCTCTAGTCATTCAAGTTTAATCTAGTTAGGTGTTTTCTAGGTTACTTTGCTTTATGCAATTTATTTTTCTAGTTGTCCACCTTTTTGGACGCATCTTTGTGGTCGTTATTTTAATTCTTAGACTAGTAGTCGCTATTAGGGTGCATTAGAGTGTGTTCATTTTATAAAAAAAAATAAGAAAAAAAAATTAATAATAATAAAAAAAAAAGCTCTCCTGTTGGCCTTTGTGCCTTATGATTTTGATCAATGAAACTATCTATTTCTCTCTTAAAAATATATATATAAAAAAAACTTTTAGGCATATATTTGAATAACATAAGTTTATCTCACTCTTAATAGTGTAAAACTTCATAGTACAACCTTTCAAAAAAAAAAAAAAAACTCCATGGTATAATGAATAATTTTAAATATAAATTTTTATAAATAATCACCTAAAAGTGAGAGGGTTCCTAAGTTTAGCCCTGATGACAAGGGCAAGAGGGCGACGTAGATTTCAACTTCTTATGCCTAGATTTGATTGTCATGTCATCCTTATTTAATTTTGGTTTTATTTCGTTGTACACCAATTGAGGTCTTAGGCGACAGGTATTACGTCTCACAGGAATTAGATAAGTTGTTTGGCTGACTATTTAGTCGTAGGCGTATTTTGAGTTGTGTTAACAATGAGGGTATTTGTTAACAATGAAGGTTTTTGTATTTGTAGCTTTCTATCGCAGTTTAGATAGAAGCTGGTATGCTGATGTAAGATGTTTTCTGGCCATTGTTTTAGTGATAAAATTTAGGGAGATTCTATTCAAACCTCCTAAATTGGCACTTAGATCTCTCTTCTTTTTCAACTTTCCGTTGACTTTGTCAACTAATGTGCAATTACCAATAAAGTCACATAATGTTTATAAATTATTTTAGAATGCATAAATACTTAAATATAATCTAGCACAATTTATTTTCTAAAAATTGAGTTACATGCTATAATCTTTCGCTTATTTCATGTCACTCTATTTGTTCAAAAATTTATCTTTTATATAAGTTAGTAGATTATTATGAAATAACAAGTGTATCAATTATATGTTCTGCAACAATTTACATAAAACATATCACAATGTTGTTCATAATAAACTGAGGGTTTGACAATTAAAGTTTTTTTTTTTAATCAAATCAGAATGAGTGTTTCAGTTTTTTATTCTTCATAAATTGGAAGTGAAATAATTTAAAATTAATGGAGGTCTAACCATTTATTTTGGAGGAATTTGTATAATCTTTTTTAAAAAAACTTTTATTAATTTAATTGTCCAATGGGTATTTTGGAAAGATTAAGGAGGTGTAAATAGTATTTTAGCTTTTAGTAAAAGTAAATTAGAGGTATATTGAGTAAGGGGGTCTAAGTGCCAATTTGAGAGGTATGAATATAGATCGAAGCTCCTAAAATTTAATCTAAAAAAAAAAAACTAAACTGGCCTCTTGAACGATTAAGATATAATCGTATTGAGTAGTAATTCCTGGTGCCGATCAGAAGCCCTTGGAATCGATTTACAAATCTTCTTTGTATGTAATCCAAAACCATCCGTTCTCTGCCATCCAAAACCATCCGTTCTCTGCCATCCAAAACCATCCAACTCAACTAGAAACATATCTAGGTCTATGCTAGTAGTAACGTAGCGTCATGAACACTAGAATAGTTATATCAAGCTGCATCCAAGCTATGTGATTCAGAGAGAGAGACAGTAGGCAGCATATTAGATAAAGGGACTCAGTTAGTATAACAATATAGGGTTTTGGGTGACGTTCAAAGCACCTAAAAGAAAACAGAAGAGTTTATATCCCTGATCTGACATCGTGAATTGAGCCTTGAAAATTGATTTACTATGTTAGTTCTTAGATAAGACGGAAGAAAGTTTCTTAAACTAGAGTGAAACAGACAAGTTTTGCTAACAAAATGGGAGACCAAAAGGGAGACAATGCCCCTTGACCAAGTTCTTCTTCCCCCTAAACACATGAGAGCATGAGGCTAATGCAGTTTCTTCAAGTATTCTGCTAAATTTGTCAAAGTTGTCAATCGGGAATAAACCACATGTCAAAGACCCATTTGCCTTAGGAGTCGAGATTTCAATCTAGATTGAAGGTAGAGCCATGTGCAACCTACTTTGAAGGTCAATAGTCCTAACAGAACAAAGAATCTTTATTCTTCTTTTGTGAAGTTTAGAGTAAATTTAGTCCTAGATTGGTGCTTGTTTTGTGGAATGTTAAGAGTTGAAAATGACTTGATCAGTGCAGTATGAACAATACTTGTGGACCTTAGGAGACTTCAAAAGACACTCACAAATTATAAGCAAAGAATAGGGAGAAAGTCCTTGAGGTTAGATCAAGCATGAGGGAGGAGGGTAAACAGTTGAATTAGTATTAAGCTGGATCAAGTTTGATTCTTATCCAAGTCTTCGTAAATTGGATTAAGCAATAGGAACCTTATTAAGAGCTTAACACGGTCATGTCCGGAATCACTCTTGACCGGCTTCGATTCTGTTGGTGGAAGAATGCTAAAGTTTTTGTGCAGGAACGAAATCCATCATTGTATGCAAGAGACCAACTGTTCAGTTCACTACATGGTTACACAGAAAAGAAAAACAAACTAGAGATGAAATCAATTCGTATTCAGGACAACAAAAATATGACTTTGATCATGAGTGTAGAGATAAAACTCTGTCAATGAAGCAACATATAGGATCATGGTATTAAATTAACAAGTAAATGAAACAAAATTATCTTAATGTTTTATCATTCAAAATTATTTTCCTTTAAAATTATCTTCTTCTATCTTTTTGCTTTTAGGTGTATACATAGTATCTGATATTCAGTTTGTGTATTATTTCTCCATCCATCTAAGGAGATTATTATCTTAGCATACAGAAATACTGTACATTGTGGATGCAATGTGGTCTAGATTCTCTAGCCTATCATTATTTTTCTACAACTGATCAAACAGAGAAGGCCTTGTTGGAAAGGATCATCTGGAGCTCCCTGTGATCTAATCCATATCATGACATGTGACTCCCACAGATGCCCCCTAATTTGGACAGACCAAAGATTTAACCTTCTTCCAAAAGAGAAGAGCAAAAAAATAACTTATAAAGCGTCTGTCACATTTGACTAATGTGGTATGGAAAGGCTTTTGCAACTCCATTGTCATCCACTCAAGTGAAAGATGAGACTGGCCACCCCAATACATACTCATTATTAGGTGTTACTTGCTGTAGAATATTATGATCATAGTGGTTTTACATGCTTTTGTTTTTATTTTTATTATAAGCTGACAAATCTAAGTAACATGAGATGTCTACCAGACATACGCATAAAACAAGCTCTCCTTCTAATATAAATGCAAACATCTCCATGTGGATTCTAACCTTGCAAGTAAATCCTCAAATTTAAAAGGGTTTATTAATCCTTGGTTTCAATGTCCATAGCATGCTTAAACATGTTTAACAATTAGAAACAATTGTCATTGTTTTGCAGCACTAGTGGTAGTAGCAGCATTTGTAGTACTACATCTTCCTCGCTTCTTCCTCTCTATCCATGGATCCTAGAATTTCCTTCTCCAATGACTTTGCAGACACTCAACAGGCCATCAAGCATGAAGCCATCTACAGAGAAGCGCCAGTTTCTGCGGATTTCGAATTCTCTGTGAATAATTTCGGCATGATAGCTGCCGATGAAGTCATATTTCAGGGCACATTGTTGCCCTTGAAGAACAATGGTACCAACCAGGGAGGGAAGACTACTTTGAGAGATGAGTTACTGGTTAATGATGAGTATGGAGACATGTTTTCGAGGCCATCAAGGAGTTTAAGCAGGTGGAAGGAGAGATTGGGACTCAAGAGGTCTCAGATTGTTCCTAAGAAAACGGATAGGAGTACTCATGGGGGTCTGGAAAGCATAGTTGAGGAGAGGAGGCATGTGTTTGTTCATGAGGCTATACTTATCAGCAAGGAAACCTAGGTAACAGGGAATTTCCTACCCTTTTTTTTTTTGCTTCACTTTTGTCTTGCAATTTATCACAATGCTAATGCATGAACACAATTAGACCTAATGGTTGGTTAATGTGCAGGAATTTCTGCTTCAAAATGGAGGACTGAGTTGCAGAAATGATGAGATCTGATGCATGATGAGAAGCTATTACTCTTGTTTAATTGTTTATGCAAGGAACATTTGGTTCCTGCTAACTTTGAAGGTATGCATAGAGTGGTTAAATGAGTGCTAGTTAGAGCCTGTGGCTTTCCAGTTATTTTGTCCAGTTGATTCTAGGCAACACCTTTCGTTCAATTTTTTTTTTTTCCCCTGAGAAGCACTCCATCCGATCCTCCGGAGAATTAGATGAAAGATTTATCTATTTGGCTGTTTCGGTTTGTACAAATGTTTGCAGTTAAAGACTTGAAGTTGTTTGACTTGATTTGTAAATTTTTTTGTATTGATCTATTGTACGATGTTTTCTTGCATTCTCATGTTGATTTTGATCTTTCATTTCTCTCTGAGACATACCAACATTGAAATTTTTCTTTGCCTTTGCCTTTTCCTTCTTCCTTAGCAATAATGTTCTTTAAGTAAAATTCTAGCAAGGTGACGGCATACCCATTGAGACCCAATGAGAGCATCATTTTCAGGGTCAGTTACTGACCAGGTGAGTATAGCTTGAAAAATTATAAGCCCTAGTCTTTGCCATAGCAAACGTAGACTGATTCTGTTTCTCCATGTCTTGCAACAACAGGCAATAGCTAATCATAAAACAAAAACGAAAATTAAGATCCAATTCCACCACAGGGTGAACCAACAAAATCCATATTCCTCTTCCAACCGGATCCTTCTCTTCTATGTTTTCAATAATAATTCTCTGTACTTTTAACTAGTTTTGAAGTAGCACTACACAATGGCAAGAAAGATCAATGTTGTTGTACTTGCATGCACTTCTGACTCTTGGATACCAACAAAGAGCATATACCCAGAGACCATAACAAATCTATCCACTGCCAGCACAGCTCAATGATAAACAATTTTTGAATGAATATTTACAACTTTGAAAGAATAACAATGGGGATCTAACTAACAATGCCACTCACCATATTTACAATTCACTCCCAAAAAAAAAATATCTACAAGGATCGTTAGTATAGTACAAGGCCCTATGTACAAACTACCTACGATCTTTTGTTGCAATGGAACGAATCTCACCAATAGTTCCACTAACTGTACACCCCGAAGCAATCGTTCCAGTACCTGTACAACTTTTGTTTGTGTCCGTGTTCCGGTACCTGTACAACTTTTGTTTGAGTCCGTATCCCACCAAGTTCCATTCACACAAATGACACAATGGTATAGGTTTTCTTATAGCAACTGTACACCTTGAGCCAATCATTCACCTTTGCTTGATCCCATATACCAGCAAGTTCAACTCCCACGATGGATAGGTCATAGACGGGTCAGTACAGATCCCACTCTATACACCAGGTCAGAAGTTCAAAAGTAGCATCACCATTAAATAAACCTATATTGAAAAACAAAGAAGAGTCAATTACCAATTTAGGTTTCCATGTGATGGCAATGAAAGAAAAATAACCATGTCGGCTAACATGACGAACCATCAATTTTGTTCCCATGGCTGAGCGGGACCTAGATATTTCTCCATGGACTCTTTCTTACGCTCAGGATCAAGGCTGCTAAGAAAAAAGAAATAGTTTAGTCTCTAGAGGTTAGAGTGCTGGATAATTACTATTAGGGAAATTTACATACTATCCAGATATAAAGATCAAGGTACAAACTAACCTATTTCTGAAGCCAAGAAGAGCACAGTGTACAGCACTTGCACAAGCAGAAGCTGGAGCTATGGCAGCTGCAGGGACTGCCCGAACAGCAGATGCCAGAGCTGACCCAGCACCAGCTCCACGCTGGTATTTTTTCAGGGGTGTCCGAACCAAGGCAGAAGCAGATTTCCCCAAGCCATCCCTGAGACTTTCGTAGGCCTGTCAAAGCATATTCCATTAACATCAAACACATGAAGGTTTATCAACAAAAGAGACCAGAGAACAAAATGACAATGGAGGCAATTCCTGAGAATTTTCTTCCACACCCCAGTTTGAACTTACAAAGTTGTGATAGACTACTTTAATAGAAACCAAAACTAAACAGTAATTACAGTAGAAGCAGAATAGTATAGAAGTACAAAAAGAGGAATTCTGAAAGAAAAAAAAAAAATATATATATATATATATATATATATATATATATCTCAGTTACTGGAAGCAACCAAAAAAAGGAAAGCTAAGTTGGTGTAATAATTATCAAATGTGGGACTATTACCTGATGAATTCCTTGTTGGGCATCTTTTGGTTGATTGGATCTAGCACTGGATTTCACTCGGTGAGGTGCTGACCAGGGTACAGAAGGAGGAATGCTTGTGAGCAAACATTCAGCTTGGAGCAAAATATCATGAGTCCCAGCAGCTAAATGTACTCCAAGGGCAACAGCTTCAAGAGAAATACTTCTAAGAAATGCAATTGTACCTACAAATGAATTTGCTATGTTATGAACACCACGAATCATCAAGCTACCACTAAAAACTTTCCAACACATCTTGCATAAAAATTTAAAATACTAGCAGCAAAGATGATACAGAAGGATACACTTCACTGCACAGATAGATTTGACTAAAATGAACTAACCTCTTTGCATTCCCTTGAGTACCCTCTTGTCCTTCCGATAGTGCTCAACTGGCAAAGAAACCAGCTTTGCTGCACCAGCACCAACAGCAACCAAAGACCGAATGGTAGGAAGACCTTGCAATATTTTATGAATCTACATTTTGAAATTCAATGGCTTATTATCAATACACTATTAATTGCAAGAGGATAGCAATCATGAAGAAGTACAAGCAGTGCTACTCAAACCTGATTTTGAGAGATGTCTTCTAGCCACTCTCCTAAAATCGTTTCGCCTACACTGCCCCAGCCATAAATACCAACAGCATGTACATGTTTAAGCTGTAGCTCAACCCCCTGCATTTATATTTGTGGAAGTATGGTCAGCAAATATTTTCATATATCTCGAGCAACTTTAAATTTGAAGAATAAAACACAGTATAGGTATTAGTATTACTACAAATACTCAATTAATCAAAGCTCTTAATAGATAATAGCTACATTTTCACTTTCCTAACTGGCTCAAGAAGAAAACAGGTCAGGGTTTAGATCTTAACAATCCTAAGGGATCAATTGATACCAGAAGCTGTCATATCTTGCATGGGAGGATAAGTGTCACATAGAACTATAGAGGTGATAGAATCTATCTGAGTGTCATAACATCTGTTTATCTCTTCAAAAAATAAAGGTAAATAGACTTGAGACAAAAGAAAATTTACCTTCCATGGGACAAGATTTACAAGTTCTACATACTTCCCGCCTCGTAATGCAGCCAGATCAACACGACTAGGACTGTAGTCCACCCTAACAAGAATAGGCCATATATCGAACTTCTGAAGAGGAAATTAGGAATTCTAAAACAGTTAGTACATGTAATTGCACACATCAAAATCCACATAGAAAGAAAAAGCTATAGTTCAGTAAAATAAAAAACACAATCCTAAATATTTGAATGAAGTAAACTATCATCAGTGTCATGCTACTATGCTCGTGGAAATTAAGAACCATGTAACTGGTGCCGAACTACTGAATGTCCACATAACTGTTGAGTTGTAAAGAGAAAGTTAGAGACACAAAACCATTGTTCCTTCATGTTTAGTGTAGTACTTGGACTTGAGAGATAACTTAATAGAGAGGAGCATAAAGATTTCAGCATACTTTGTCCCACGAGTTTTATTGATTGTTCATGAATGAGCAGGATGATGTGATGTCATTCTAATGCAGCAGCCATAAGTTAGTTGGAGAAGAAAAATCATGTTTGGAAGCCTAAGACTAAGTCCAACCCTTTTTGGTCCAAAGGAAAGTCTCCATGGAAGTTTAAGGATCTTGTCAGGTTGATTTTCAGTTACCGCAGAATAATTATGAGTCTAGTGGTTTAAGAGTCTATTAAAGTCTATTTAAGTCTTATTATTAGTAAGTTTTAACAGTTACAGTTTTATGGTATTCTAGGAGTCTTAAGAGTTGTGTTTGAATATGGCTACCAATTGTAATCCCAGGGTAGATTGGAATGAAATGAAAATAATTTTATTGAAGGCTTGGCCTTGATTTCTCTTCTAACCTCCCTTATTCTATTCTCCCTTCTACAGCAAAGAAACCTCTGCTTCTTCTAAAAACTTTTCTGCTTTCTAAATTTCTCATCACTACCCTGTTCATTCTCTCACCAACCGCTGCTCTCTACTGCATCACATTATTATGTGTCTTTCCCTACTTTTCATCCCTTTCTCCCTTCCTGGCAATAACTACTATATTCACTCACATGTATATATACTTAATACAAGGATGTGGTACTAAACAAATACCACGTGGCCTACACGGTTGAGGACCTCAGTAGCCTCAAAGCTCTGGGAGCTTAAGAATTTGTGGAAAGGATTGGAAAAAAAATAGAGAAAAAATACCATCACATGATATGGTGAACCTAATATATTCTTTCTATATCGCATGCAAGAACGTATTAGGACCTAAAGTCTGAAGGTCACAATATGGGATGCAAAATAAAGCTCAGAAAACTCCAGGAAGAAGTGGAAACAAAACTTGCCTGAAAGTAAGGAAGAAATGCCTCCTCTGCGATGGCATGCCCTGCAAGATAATTACTGTTTGTCGGCAATTCTTTTGAAACATCTGAATCTTGATAACAACCTGAAGACTGATCAACTGAAGAGCTCTTTGCCCCAAAAAAGCCAATGAGAAAATCAAGCTGGCACTGGTGAAGATGCAATAACATGGGAAGGAATGCGACTCGCAACCTATGAGAGAACAAACACAGATAGCAACAACCCCTGTTACACCACTGTGTCTTTCCAGTAAAAAAAAAAACAATAGAATGTAATCTAGAATTATTGACAGGACATAAAATTATAAGTAACAAGGCAGACATAACAATTGGTCAAAACTTCACAACCCGTGTTATTCAGCTGATAATAACGAGGCAGATATATCTATTAAGGACCATGCTACAAAGCCCTTATTAACCACGTCATTGTTGAACATAAAGAGGAATACCTATACTCTTCGAGAGGTGTCAGAGGATCTGGTCTGACCGCTTCTAAGTCCAGCTTGAATGCTTTTGAAGATGACTTCCGAGGATGATCCTTTGAATGGTAATAGCCTAGCACCTTCCAATCGAAGAGACAATATAAATTCAATCTAATTCTGTAAGGCCCAAGAACTATAACTTTGGTGATAAAAGTAAATGAAGCTTACCAGTTTCCAAGGAGCATCTTTGCTCTTATCATATAGGTAAAAGTCTTGGACTGAAAGAGAAAGCTTGGATACACATACTCCACCAACTGCGTAAACATCATATTGAAATTCCATCCCACATAGTGAGAACTCCAGGCATACAGTAGAATCCCTTCCACTACAATCCCCCGAACGCGTACCAGTTGCTCTACAATCATGCCAGTCAGAGCCAGCAAGCATTCTCCATCTAACATCAATATTCTTAAGAAGTACACGTCCAATGGCTTTCCCTACATCACTGCAATTTGTACTGCCAGTAGAAGGAAGCTTGTCTTCGACAAATTGTTCCTTACTACTTTCACTCGTTTCTGGAATATGGTCTTCTAAAATTTTTACAGAGGTGCCATACCATCCATGATTTTCTCTTGACCCATCTCCAGTTCTGCCATTCTTCGACTTGGACTTCACAGTCTCCTGAGATGATTGTCTGCCAACAGACAATTCTGAGAGAGGGCGTAACTCAGATAAACAATACCCTTCTATTATCTCCAAAACGTGACCTTCTTGTAAAAATGATGTTTGACTACTTTCTGATTCAACTGAAGACCCATCATAAGATGGACCAGGCAAGAAAACATCAGGAGTTCCAATACGAGAGAAACAAGCCTCTCCAAGGTCCTCATCAGATGATAAACCAATTTGAGACTCAGAGAAATTATATTGGTAGGTGTGATTATTATCTCGAAATGCATCTTCAGATATCTCATCCATTAACCCAACCAACTGAGGCTCTCCCTCTGTAACTGGACAAGACGTGTGAAATTGAGAAATAGGAGACTCACTATCAAATATCCTCATTTCATCAGCCAAACCTCTCCTCTCTTGTTCCTGCTGAAATTTATTCCACCGAGTCTGCAAATGCACGATTGATTCCTCTATGTCAGGAGCAAATAGCTGTTGTATTTGAGCAGCCAAACGAATCAGACTAGACATTGTGTCATGGCATGTTTCAACAAAAATGTGAGACTTTGAACATTCTACCTCCCAGAGAAGACCATTTTTACAATTCATTCTCAAATTTGCTTCAACAAGTGCCTCCCTTGCAACTTTGACATACCCCATCTTGTGAAGGTGTTCTGCACTGTAAGCACCACCAATATCCTCAGGCTTTGACAGTACACGGAGAAGAAGCCCAAGGTCTTGCACTCTAATTTTGTAGTTCATTTCTGTGGAATTTTCAACGGTTGAAGTTGAAAGATTCAAGGAAGATGCAGCCAAAAGACAAGAAACATATTCCTCACATGTCCCTTTGACAGATGAATAACTGGACTCCAAGTCTTCACTCCTGACCACCATATTCTTTTGGTAAGGTTCATAGCTTAATCCAATATCAACCAAGTTAAGCACAAAAGAAGATCTACGAGGTGCATCAGCCTTTTTATTACACTTGTCCTCTGCTTGTTCAACTTCAGCAGGATTAACGAAAAAAGAGCATAGTGCATCCGGCCAATCCAAACGGCCCCCAACAGCAACAATTGTGGCACATCTGACAGTTACAGATGTGGAACCATGGAAACCTGTGGGATCCCATAGGTGTACAATATCAGAACCAGAAAATCTTGATGATAAAGCATTTGAACCTCCTCCATCGCCACGTTTCATTGTCGAGTTGCTACAGGTGATCAGAAGAAACTCATGATCAGGAATACTAGTGATAGAACCCCATAGTTTGCCTTCACCATGTGCCAACCAGAAAAAAGTGGCACCTGGAATACCTCCAATATTTGAAACAGATAGCATTTCAAGGTTCTGAACTTTCAGTCGTAGACCATTCCACGACCCAGGAAGTTCACTCTGCATTGAGCCTTGGACAGTCTCCTTCACATCCAAGATAATCAATATTTCAACAGAAGCACAGTCCACAAGGACAGATGTCTGAGGCATGGACGATTCATCTTTATTTTCGATAGAATCGACAACCACACCAGATATGTCGTTCATCACTTGATCTAAAAGATGACACAATTCCTTATATTGAGGACTGTCTAACTTTATTGTAACAGCAGGTAGACAAACATGTAGGAAAAACGCAGAGCTCAAAATAATCTCTTGTCGTGTGTGGGAACTTAAATCCTTAAGATCTTTCACAGTAGATACAGAAGCAAACTCGTGATCTTTACCCACAAATTTAGAAATGCCCCTCGATTCATCTAATGTAGCAAGGCACTTAGCTTTCTTTGCTATCCAAGGACCAGTCACATAACCTTCTTGCCAAAGCATATTAATGACAGAAAGACGGCCCTTTCTGTTGGTGGCAGAGATTACCTTTTGTGCAGTAAGTTTCAGCCTCTGCATCTTGCCAGATCTGATTTCTGCATCATCTTTACTTACAGGACTGACCAAAAAAACATCAAGATCACCGACACTCAACTGTAAAGAACGTGTGACTGTTGAAGAATACCTTTTCTCTGAAGTTGCATCTATGGTAGGACCATGGTCTTGAATTGTGCCTTTGTCACAAGTCGAAGGTGAAGTAAATTCGAGGGCAATAAATTGATCCCAGGAAGAGAAGCTTCTAACATTTTCACCACCATTAGAACGTAAACAAAGAATTATCCGTGCATTCGGGATAAAAATATCACCTCGCACACTATCTGTTGAAGACAAGGTTGTGACACAACTAGAAGTTCTTCTAAGATCGCTATGAGGTGATCCACTGGCCTTAATAGAAGCCTCCGGAGAAAACTCAGCCTGCTTATTCACTTCAACAGTTTTTCCAATTTCATTCAGCAGTTCTAATAGGATATTTAGCAAAGAGAAGTCCACCCAGAAAACAAAGTGTGGCAGTTTCAGTGAAAACGATGTTGGTCCAGTTGAACTCCCATCAGATGAACTAGAACTCACAGTACATTGACAAGAAGTGACACCTGAAGTTTTAAGCAATGTAATTCTGACTAAATCATCTCTATATCCCAATGGAAAACCTTTAGCAGCTATACCATTTGATTCAGCCGAACAATAAGATGAGGCATGCAAAGGAAGAACACTTTGAACATCAGCTTGAAGATGTCGAATTGAAGAAGTTCGGCTTTTAACCTTGTTGTTACACCCTTGCAACCCCAACTCCAAGGTACTGCCTTTGTGACTTGAGTAATTGGCAACCTCAATACGGTCCATGGTTCCTTCAAACCTAATATGCTGAGAAGACACCTGTAGAATAAAATGTTTTAAGTTAGTGCAACTGGGAATCACGTTGAACCATCGAGTGTAGATTTCTAAGTCAAAAGATAAAGTAGTTCCTGAAACACAGTTCTTACCTGCATAACAAGAAGGATATCTTGGGATTCTACAGATAGATATAGAGCATCTGAACTCGAATCTAAATCGCCCTCTGTATTACACAGACCATTCTGGTTTTCATCTTGGAATGGAAATACAACAGAAATCCCAGCTAAGGTTGCTTTGAGATTGGTTTCAACCGGCTGCTGTTCTGTACACAAAAATTAAGATCAGTGTTCCAGGAAAATGTCTAAAATACAATGACACAGCCTAAAAACCTACTAGCACGATACGAATATCAGAGTAGAAACATCAAAGAACAAAAAATCGCATCCATGTCTTTCTCTACCTCGAAATATTTTTGCTTCTTTGTCTACTTATTTAAGTTTTTATTATGCTTCTCAGAGGATGATGTAAGCTATTAAATAAATAATGTACCGATCTTTAATTATAATTTGTCTATGCAAAGTTACCATCATTTTTTTTCCCAGATGGGTGTTAACGAATTGTGCTAACTATACATCAGACATAAATCATACAAAGAGAAACAGCATTTACAACAAATTGACACCATATATGTTCCTGATATGATGTGGTCAAGTGACACAGAGCTTAAGTAGAAAGTAAGTAATACGCAGCAATTTAATTTTAATTCGCCATGTACTCTATATATAATATACAATAGAGGGTAAAATTGCACTTACCAGGGACAACATTCAAAGATCCAGAAGCAAGGCTGGATACAGCTGTGATAGCACTGACAACAGAACATGTCCAATTCCACATCCCACTGCTTCCTAATGCTGACTGGGAACTTCTCATTCCATCAAAGCATTCAAAAAACTGGTCCACACTGCACAAAATATGAATATAAACCATAAGTTTAGGTCTGCAGCAGGTGTCTGGTATGCTTATGCTACATGCATAATAATAACAACCATAGTGGGGAAAAAAGGCTGATCAGAAATATAAAACAAACTGAACAACCGTAACAATAGATGCAAAAAATTGTACCAAAGAACTTCCTTTCTACTAAAAACATGATTAAAGCACTGACAGCAGTGGAAAAATACCAACCTTGCCCCAAAATCAAGTTCCTCCATACCATTGTTTTTGTTTTTATTCATATAATATGGTACCCAATCTGATATAACACGTGAACCAGGTAGCAGACCCTCAGTAATTGATTCTTGAAGTGTCAAAGAAGAGGACTCGGTGGACAAACTACCACGAACTGGCATCACCTTATCTTTTGCAGAACAGGCAGATATTACTGAACCAAAGTGAGATGCTGAATCAAGGAAAATTGAATCAGTTGGCATATGATTGCTCTGATCCCTCTCCATACTTTTGCATACTTCCCAAGCAAGTAAAAGCCACTTGACGGTGGTTGGTTGAAATGTTAATTCTACAGGTTCAATAAAAACATCTGCATCCACTTTCCGTATGTCTAAAGATCCATTCTTCCAAGGAATACTTAATTTCATGTTCCCTGAAAATCCACCTCTTTTCCCAATCATGATCGGGGTGGTAACACCTGGAGGACGGCCACCTGAAATAAATTCACCAAATGTTCCTTCTGTCACACATGGATTACATTTTTGATTACCAACATCATCCATATGAAGCAGTTCAAGTAGTGCTCCTTGAAACTTGACAAAGGTGGTTAGTTGGCTATTCCCCAGAAAGCTCTCAGTGCTTGCATCAGCATTTTGATTAGCATCTTCAGAAACACCTGTTCCACATTCTGCTTCAGAAATTCGAAGAACCAAGGTTGAAAGTGACCCTGATGTCTTTCTGTTCATCTCTAAACAAGGATCAAAGGCAACAATCAACCTTCTTATCCTTATGTGGAAGCTGGTAAGCAACCACTTTACCATCTTTGCAATGGTTTTAACACCTTCATGCACATCCCTGGTAGATTTCGCGGCACTTTCCAGCATATCAGCATCAAACTTCCCGGTATTACTACTATCCTGGTTCTTATTACCACTTTCATCCTTAGCTGGAAAATTCTTCTCCGTACGGGGCGCTAGCACAAGCTCAAGCTCATTTACTTCAACCTCACAACCGTTAGCCTTCCAAGGCATCCTAACTAATAAGGAACCAATAGATCCTTCTTTTATCATCACCGATGCTGCCGCACCAATCTGGAATAGAATTACGCAAAGTTATAAAAAGGTCACAAACTTTACCTACAAAAAACTACAATAGGTTTCTCTAAACTCCATTATAACTTAAAACAATATCCTTCGAACGAAATCAGAGTGTTTTTCTTTTCAATTATGCTAATTGCTTCAGTTTCGGTGCCATCAAACTTAAGTATATATCTTTTTCGCTGTCCGATTTCGATTAAGGAGTCATTATTTGGTTCCTTCAATATCCCTACGCATGGTTAATTCTTTACTAAATTTCAATTTCTATAAACTAAAACAATTCTCTTGCACTGTTTTATGATCATCAATAAAACTAATAAGAACAATTGCGAAACCGAAAAACAGAGAGCTGAGCCTTACCTTCTGGTTGAGAAAATCAACATTGAGAGCTAGGTCGGTGAGCTGAATGGTGCCGTCGGCGAACTGAACGTCGAGCTGGTCGACGTCGATGTCGCCGAGTATGAACTGCCCTAGCTTCTTCTTCAACACGAACTTGCAGACTCTCTTGACGGCCCACCGCGAGAACATCACCTCCGCCGACTTCGCGATGTTCCACATGGCTGCCGCCGCCGAGAAGAGTCGGAATTCGGAATTTAGGGTTTGGGAGGTTGGCGAAACGGTGCGTTTTGGACGCGACCTGTTTGGTGTGTGTGGAGAAGAATTATGGGGATGAGGTTTTGAAATTGATGAGGTGTTATAAGGAGAGAGAGAAAGAGAGAGTCTGGTGGAGGAATGACGAGGAGTCGGCGAAGAGAAGAAGACCCCTTTCTTTTCAGCGTCGGCGTCTCCCGGGGTTTTTAATTTTTGTTAGTTTATATATTTGCGTCTATAATTTGCAATTGTGCCATTCTCCTGACCCTTGTTTGATACGATTTTCTGATTAATCACCTGATAAAAACGACAGAGTATATAGGATAATTCTTTTTGAAATTAAGATTAAAGAAATATTATTTCAAGAGGTTAGCTATGATCAACCTCTTGGAGTAACCGATCAAACCTTTTAATTGCAGGCTTAGTACCCTAGCATGAGCAGTCTCCATGGATCTCCGTCATCCGACACCGGCTACCATCTCATGCCTCCCTCGCTCAATCTCTAGCCTTTATGGCTGGGAATCTAAGCAACGACAGTTGCCCCCAAGCGGATTCTCCATCTCCGCCTTTCGTCACATTCTCTTAATACTACAAAATCGAGTTTCGATAACTCTTCAATCAATCCAAGTGCAACCATGGTGATATGGCTTCGAGTCACGGAGGCATCTTCCTCCACTCATGGAGTGGTGGTTTTTTGATTGGGCTTGGAGGATGACCAGAAAAGAGGTAAGACAGCACCTCAGCACCTGAAATCTTGGCAGCAGTAGCAGTAGCATATTGTTTTTTGTATTTCTCTAAGGCATGAGCAAGCCAGCAGTGACCCCACCAGCCGCGACCATGATCACCGCAGCGAAAAGCTTCAAATGTAACTGCAGATTCAGTCACATATCTTGGATGACCCAGCATCTTGCTTCTACGATGCGGCCTTGCCCGCAACATCAGAGCTAAGTATCTTTTCAGTGTAAAAGAAAACTCTTCCAGCCCAGGTCCAAAAACCTCACACGGCCTGATCCAAAGTCCAAATCCAAGCCCAGAGCTGCTGTTGTCTCTTCCCCGGCGGGTACAGAGATCTCACCGCCGACAGCAAGAAACATCTGACGATACTCACTGCCAACGGTATTACCTAGATTGTCGCGGCTCTCTCCCCCAGATCGGAACTCACCGGAGAACCAAAGCTGATCTCTAGGGCCAACACGACTTTCGCCGTTAGTACTCTGAGGCATCCAATTCCGGCCTCCATCGACGACATTACTGTAACCTTCCTTTTGGTTCCAATCAAAGCCATATCGCCATGAGTGATATCAAAGCCATATTTATTTTGGCCTATTACAATGTTCTATCATACATTGATAATAGGCTTGCTTTAATAAGTGAGCATAGTACCGTCTAATGATTAGACATATTCCTATGTATCGTTGTGGTTTATCCCACAGACTTTTTATCTACCCCTGGTCGGTAAAGGGAGGATATGTAACGGTCTTTTCTGGCTTGAGTTTTAATACAATCAACTTGATTTCTTCAAAAAAATCTCTTGGAGTAACAGTGTTTGTATAAAAAATTATGCCAGTTCTGGAAACATAATTGAGAGTTTGAGACAATATATAACTATCTAACAGACATGTTGGACGCTACTGTGCCAGTTTTGGAAACATAATTGAGAGTTTGAGATAGTATATAACTATTGTTTCTGCCTAAACCCGGGGGTCTAGTAGATACTTGATGAATCCAACTCGATCTCATGCAATCCTGCTTACAAAGGGGAATACCGGGCGAGCCGGCCTTCACCTCTCCGATGCCTAAGTTAGTATAGTTGGAATGTATATAACCAAGGCACGTATGTAAGCGGGGAGAGAGACAAGTTACCTCATAAAGAAGGTAGTTGGGGCCCATATATAGGTGGTTCGGGGTAAGGACTGGCCTTACTCTTCGATGTGGGACTGGTTCCCTTCTGCTTATACTTTCTGGTGCCCCCTTAGGCAGGCTGGCGCCCTCGGCCCCTGGGTCCCTGGAGGCAGGATAGAGTGCCAGGCCCCGAGGCCGGGTGCTGGTGATCCGGTCCCGACCCTTGGGCCGGGGCCTGGTGCGCTTGCTGCGGGTCTGTGGGCCTGCTGTAGCCTCTCTGTGGCTACTGTCAACAAGTCCCCCAAGTTCCCGGTCAAGTGCAATCTTGAATGGGGACTTAAATCTGTCTTGCTCTTGTCCCGCAGACCCGCGAGGCTACCAACCTACCGGTACCCAGTCCCCCAAGTCCGCGTTAAAGATTGGGCGTGACCGAGGTGAGTACCTGTTACCGATGGGAAGCAATAGTTTATAAGCACACTTGCAATATAAGCAGCAATATGGCTAAGTGTTGTGGTGTTATGAGCATGGAGCCAAGATGATAATGATGATGCCATGATGTTATGATGCCATGATGCCATGCAACAGATGTGTGCATGGAATGATAATGAGGCGTTGAAATCCGTCATGCAAGAGATTTGTGCATGGGATGACAATGAGGCGTTGAAATCCGCCATGCAAGGAATGTGCACGGAATTTTGGCCGGGCACTCTGCCCTCTCGGTACGAAGCGGAGCTTCACTGGGCCTCAACTGGGCGATCTGCCGAATCAAAGCGGAGCGGAGTTCACTGAGCCTCTACCGGGCGAGCTGCCAAAACGGGATTCACTGAGCCTCTAGCGGGCGATCTGCCGCTGACGGAATTGCTTTGCGGCGAACCTGGGGAGAGGCCGTAGAAGGCGTTGTTGTAGCCTGTTGCTGACGAGCGCTAGGGTTTTGTGTTCTTCCCCTAGGTTAAGATGTCGTCTTCAGGTTCTGACCGGGCTTCCGAATCGGCTGCCAGAGGTCCCCTCGTAGACGATGCGCAGAGGCTGGACGACTGGCTCAGTTCGGAATCTCCGGAGACCGAAGTCGCTGACTGCTCCGGGAGCAGGGTTTCAACTCCGTCCTCCTCTTCGTCTTCCGGGGCTGAATCCTCGGAGACTGAAATACCGCACGGGGTGCGGCTTGCAGATGCTCCGGTTGCGAGCTACACCATGGGGAGAGGGAAGCATGTTGTGGTGTGTGACGAACCGGAGGAGAGCATGACCCCGGAAGAGATTGAGGCGCTGCGGGAAGCGTGGGGTATCCCGGATAACGTTCTGCTACGGCCCTTGAATCCTGGAGAGTCAGCCTGCAACCCGGAAAAGGGTTGGGTTGCCGCGCATCAGGATCAGTTCCAGCATGGACTCTCGTTCCCGCTGGCACACTATGTGCAGTACATGCTCAGTGCGCTGCAAGTGTCACCCGCGCAGCTTCCTGGGCTCCAGTGGAGACGATTACTGAGCCTCGGCTGCTTGTACGAGTTCTCCAGGATGAACATCCCCACGGTGAACGAGTTCCGGGCCTTGTATAGGCTGTCGTACTCCCGGAAGCAGGGGTCCCATAGTTGCCTGTCCTTCAACACCCGGAAGCCTCCACCGATTATTACCAATATGCCTTCATGGGTAGACAACAGCTGGAGGAAGAAAGTGGTGATGGTGGGCGGGAAGTGGCAGGCGAGGAATAAAATGTACTGTGTTCCTGGCGCCTTCCAACCCATTGGCGACCAGTCGTACGAGCTGTCCGATCTAGAGCGTGAGAGGATCTTGACCATAACCGGATGCTGGGACGATCTGGAATGGAGTTCTTACAACTTCATCCGAAGAGAAGTGCTGGAATACTGCCAGCTTGGGCGGGGTCCCGGTGCGTAGGAAGCGCTTGAGCGGTGATACTTTGTGCTAGCTTTGCAAAATACTAACCGTTTGCTTTCCTTGCAGGTGCATCTTCTCGGGCGACTATCAAGCCCAAAACCACTCTCTCCATGGACGGGGAAGACCTCCTCAACCAGCTGAAGGAGAAAGCCGAGATCGTCTCGCGGACGTCGGTGAACGACGGGTCCGGCCGACTTACGACTCTTGCGGAGCCGAGGGCCATGGACGTCGATGAGGATGCCTATGTCCTGAGGCGGGTGAAGACCCATCACTCCACAGGCCTGCTGGCGCCTGGAAAGGGCAAGAGCACCGGGGGGGCAGTGAGGATTCCTGGTGGGATGAATAGGATCCCCAACCGCCCGGTGTCTGTGCCGCGCGTGGCTCGCGCTGCCCCCGTAAGCGCACGATCTTCTTCTCCGGAGGGTCGGGGACGTTCCTTCCTCCGCGCTGGTGACGCTGACCGGTGGGTCGGCACGGGAGAACCTGGCCAAACGGTTCAGGATTACCAGCGGTGCGCAGACCAACACTGCTGGGGAGAATGCTGCTGCTACTGCTCGGCAGGGTAGTCCAGCGTCTGCGGATGCATCAAGGGGAAGCCCGGATGGTGCAATCGCCCGGCAGGTGGCGGCGGACCTGGCCGGCCTTGGCCTGGACAGACCCGGGGTTGCTGGAGCTTTGGCGGGCGGGAATCGTCCAAAATGCAAGGAATCTGTCCTCCGGGTAAATACCGCATGGTACCACTGTACTGCTTGTAACTTGTTTCTTCCGCTGCTTGACTAACTCTTTGGTGTTGCGCAGTTGCTGTACAGTTTGTACGAACCGGACGCGAGCGAGGGGCTGTCGGAGCTGCAGAGACAGATAACTGCTTTATCCGAGACCCGGCAGCGCCTGGAGGTGGCGAAGTCTCGCTCGGACCGGGAGAAGGCCAGATCGGAGGAGAGGGCCAAGAAGCTGGAGGAGCAGAACCGGACCCTGGAGAAGGAGAGGGCCGAACTGGCGGAGCAGAACCGGCTCCTGGAGAAGGAGAGGGCGGAACTGGAGTCCAAGGTGGACGAGTTCCAAGTGGGAGCTGCTGCTCTGCGCGCCGCCTCTGCTGCTCCGGCCGGGGAAGATGACCCGGAACTCTTCGAGCGGGTCGTTCTCAAATACCGCGAGAGCGATCAGTTCCTGGAGTTTCTGGTGAATGCCAGGGAAGAGGGCATCTCGGATGCGTACACGGAATGGGCGGGGAAGGGATGGCTAGATACCTCCCTGATGTCGACTGCTGCTGAAGGAGATATCCATGAGCAGTCGGACATCCACCAGGAGGCGGTGGAGGAGCAGCCGGGTGAAGCGATTCGCTCGGACTTGGATTCTTTTACCAACGGTGCCGAGTCTGCCCGGGCCGAAGTCCACACCGGAACTGACGTCGACGACGAGGGTACCGCAGGAGAGGCTGGCGGATTGCCTGCCGAAGGCGGAGTCGTAGCTCCTTAGGATTTTCTTGCCCTTTTCCTTCTAATCTTTCCGGATCGGTAACTGCTTGTATACTTGCATGAATATGAATATACTGGAACTGGCAGAGCCGGTGAAATTTTCTCAAAAGTAGTTTGCATATATATTTGTTTTTTTTTTTTTACAGCGGTTGAACCGCGAACTATGCCAAACTAACCGCTCAGACTAGCGGGTTTCACCAGGACTGGTCATGCTCCCGGTCGGGGTATGTCCCTCTTTTCCCCACGTACCGCTGGAGCTGGCCGTTATCAATCAAAACCTGCACCGCTTGCCTGAGAGCGTGGCACTTGCTCGTTCGATGAGTAGCCTCATCATGGTATGAGCAGTACTTGCCCGTCTGCGCCGTTGTAAGTTTCCCCTTCGGGAACCTTCTTGGGGGCGGTGGGGGAATGACACTCCCGTTCTCAAGTAGGATATCCTCGTAGGATGTGGTGAGAGCGGTGAAGACTTCTTGGTTGGCCGGTGGTGGTGCTGGCATGATTGCTAGGGGGCGCTCTTGGCGGAACGGCGCTGGCTTGTGCTCATTCTGAGGCTTATCAGAATAGGACCTCTGCTGCCGCTGCGGCCAGTTTCTGTTGTTGGCGTTCCGGCTGGGCCGAGCGGTGCGGTTATCGGTCCGCTGATTGGGCTTGGCTTCCTGGGCGGGTGGGGGGTTCTCTTCCCAGGGATGGTCCTCCTGCTCCTCATCCCGCTTCTTCTTCTGCAGGTGGTGCTCATAGGTCTCATGATCGGCCTGAGCATGCCTGATGGCCATAGCCATCAACTCGTCGTACCCCTGCGGGAGTTCTACCCGGACGGCGTAGGAAAACTTGCCCGCTCTGAGCCCTTGTTTAAACGCCATCTCGGCGATGCCCTTGTCCAGGTTCCGAACTCCGGCCGTAGCCGTCTGCCAGCGGTTGACAAAGGTTCTCTGCTCCTCTCCGGGGGCTTGCCTGTAATTGAAGAGGATGGTCGACGTCCGGGCTCCCTCGACTCGGAGGATGAAGCGGCCCACGAACCGGTCGGCTAACTGCTCGAACGCCTCGATCGAGTTTGCCGGAAGCTCGTAGAACCAGCTAAGTGCCTCTCCGGACAAAGTCTCCTGGAAGATGTTGCAGCAAACTGCATCGGAGTATCCCTTGGCGCAGGTTTGGGACCGGAAGCTGTCCAGATGCTTGTACGGGCAGCCGGATCCTGAGTAGGTGAGCTTGAGGGATTTCTGGTTGCCAGATCTTCCCGACTCCATGACCCGGTGTGAAAAGGGACCCATGCGCTCATTAAACCGGGCGCCCTCCATCGGCCGCGCGGCTCTTCTCTCGTTAGCCTCCATCTGGGCTTTCAAGCTCGACACGGTGTCGGCCAGCGCCTGCAGTGCTCGCGCGGTTGGCATCTCAGCTCCATCTACTGACGAAGCGTCGGGCTGGCGGGAGGTCGTCGCGCTCTTTGGCGGGCCTGCGCCTAATGGCGACTTCTGCTGTACGGGGTCACTGGACCGACCGCCCGAAGATTGCCCTCCATCGGTGCGTTGAGGTGGGACCGGCGGGATTGCCGCCTGTGCCCCGGCCATGGCGTCATTACGCTGCTGTCCCCTCTCCAGGGCGGCCACTAGGGCAGTATTCACCGCCTCCATCTCTTCGTACCGAGCGTTGGACTTAGCTCTGTCCCTGTCGCTCTCCTCTTTCAGACGACTGACCTCTGCGGCCATCGCCCGTAATTCTCCCGCCATACCGCTATGGCCGGGGCTGTACGTGAGGTCCCGGTCCGGGCTCTCAGATCGATCGCTTGAATCATCTGAGAATGTCAAGGCGAAGCCCCGTCGCTCCGGACTGTCTTCCTCTTCTGCCGGGCCTTTACCTCGCGAGCTGTCGCGATGGGGATCCGGCACGCCGGATGGTCCCCCATAACTTTCTCCATCCTGACCGTTGCTCCGATCGCCGCGCGGTTCCCGTGTGACGGCAGGGGTGAAGGTGAGCGTCTGCACTATTACAGGGCGTCCCTCCTCGGTGGTACCTTTCTCTTGACTCATCTCCGATCTCTCTTTTTTTCTCTTTCCCGATGGAATAAACACAACTGACCGATCTCTACTCGCTGGCAGAGCAACACAACTTTTCGAACTGTTTCCCACAGACGGCGCCAATTGTTTCTGCCTAAACCCGGGGGTCTAGTAGATACTTGATGAATCCAACTTGATCTCCTGCAATCCTGCTTACAAAGGGGAATACCGGGCGAGCCGGCCTTCACCTCTCCGATGCCTAAGTTAGTATAGTTGGAATGTATATAACCAAGGCACGTATGTAAGCGGGGAGAGAGACAAGTTACCTCATAAAGAAGGTAGTTGGGGCCCATATATAGGTGGTTGGGGGTAAGGACTGGCCTTACTCTTCGATGTGGGACTGGTTCCCTTCTGCTTATACTTTCTGGTGCCCCCTTAGGCAGGCTGGCGCCCCCGGCCCCTGGGTCCCTGGAGGCAGGATAGAGTGCCAGGCCCCGAGGCCGGGTGCTGGTGATCCGGTCCCGACCCTTGGGCCGGGGCCTGGTACGCTTACTGCGGGTCTGTGGGCCTGCTGTAGCCACAAAAAGTGGCTACTGTCAACAATTATCTAACAAACAGGTTGGACGCTATTGAATTCCATAATCTTTATCTGCTCATACATAGGACATAGCTATGCTGGCAAATATTATTTATTATTGAAGAAGAAAATAAAAATAAAAATATTAATAGGGCCCAACCGGGTTCGAACCGGTGACCTCTTGATCTGCAGTCAAATGCTCTACCACTGAGCTATGGACCCAATTTGATCAGAACTTCGGTTTTAAATTATAAATACAGTTGACTGATATATATAAAGTGAGCAAATGAATCAGTTAATTACAATCGAGGCAGAGGCCTACATTGTCCGCAGACCAGAATCCAGCGGCTCATCTTGAGCTGCTTCATCTTTTCTGCGTTTTGGGTGGAAAGGAGGCGTCTTTCTGGTAAGTAGATTTGGCTCTAACGTTTAGCTATACCATGTTTGGACTTTGAGTCTCAGTTAAATGCGATAAACCCCAAACCCAATGCGCTGTCTTTAAACTGAGTTCTAAAATTGTCTAACCCCTGTGTCTTACATTTTTTAGTAAAAGATGTGTCCTTTTTTGCATCTGGGTTCTTAGCATTTTACTGCAATTTGAATTTTGTTGTTGCATGTAACGTTGGTTCAATACACCCAGCTGACAAAATGGAATTTGATTATGCTTGTGGCATGATTTTGTTCATTATATGAAGAATTAGAAAGTGAAGGATCCAGTTGATTGTATGAGGTTGTTTGGAGTGAATGTGTTCTTTGAAAACGTGGATTCATTCTATTGATTTTCTTACCTGCATCTACAAACTTTAAGCTTCTGTAAGCCGAATGGGGTTCTCAGATCAATATCTTTTGTACATTGTAATAAAGTCTAGTTGTATGAGTGAAAGTAATTAGGTGGATGACCAGGATCTCTTCTGTCCAATTTACACAAGAATTAGAGCTATCGCCTATGTGAGTGATGTTCTTCAATACATCAGGCCATCAGGGGTTTTTATCTCCTTTATGGTCTGTTATGGTTGTACGTGGTCCTGTAGAGGTACTCAAATTGGATCAGTGATCGAGTTTTAGGTTATCTTGTACTTCCAATAACGTAAATCAAAGTTTGTACCGCGCTATAGTGCAGGGCATTTCCTATTTCCATAGGAACTTCTGTACTAGAACTAAATTATAGCTCCTCTGGATGTGGAATATATCTTTTCTCACCATCCCCCATAGTGTATGAGACATAATGTATGCGTTTCGATGGGGTTGTATTCTATAGTTTCGATCATACAGTATATAATTCAAGTTTGAAAATTCATTTCCCTCTTATGGGATGCACTAAACGATCTAGTCAGCCACTGAATTAAAGATTTCTTGAGTTTACTAGCTAAAGTGGAGGGTGCTTGGATAGTGCATGAGATAGTAGTGATGGAATGATGAATCATATAAGTGTTATTGGAGTTAAAGTTGGAATATGAAAAGTCATGAAGACATAAACAGAACTCTATTGTAAAGGAATATTATTGGTGTGTGAATATGACTGTTGAGAAGATGTTTCTCAGAGCAAATTTGAGAAATAAATGAGTTGTGTTATTGTCTAAGACATACTCTTTTGTGCTCTCTGAAAGGGTCTGATCTTGTTTTCCCCACTTCGATTGTCTTGCTTATCTTTCTGCCTAGCTACCTTGTTAATAAGTGTCACTTTTGTTTCTTTTTCCCAGGATTTGCAGGTTTTTTTTTTTTTTGGTTAATTTCAGGAGTGGATTCTTGTGCTGAATACACAAATGGCTTGTTCGTTTAGCTTGCCATCCACAGGCCTCCAAAAATTTGGATCGAGTCCCCAAACCAGGGTTTCACATACAAAATATGGTGTTTTCACTTTGAGATCCTCACCTGGGTTTCTTCGTGTCCGAGCTGTGCAAGAGAATGGAGGATCCCGCAGACTAGTTGATATAATCAGAACTGTGCCAGAGATCTCGAGGAACTACTTTCGAAGTCCATCTCGTAGGGCTCTCTTTGGGGGAATTTCTTTGTTGGGTGGCTTTTATGTTGCACAAACTATATCTCTGTCATTTGGAGCTTTAGGGGTCAATGATGTTATTGCTGCTGTTGTGTGCGTTCTCCTGACAGAATATGTAACTAAATTTTATTACAGCAGACCAAAAGTAACATTTCCTATTGCTCTCCTCAACAACTTCAAGATGGGATTCACTTATGGTCTGTTCATAGATGCTTTCAAGCTTGCCAGTTAATGCCAATAAAATTGGTATTGACCAAGACCTTTTTGGCTATGTAAAGTACTTCCTCTGTTTATGTTGATATTTAGATTAAAAGATGATTTTTGAGTTATACGCAGTCTCATCCATTCACTTATCTGATGTTTTATTTATCTAAACATGCCTTTCAGTTGTTTGAATTTTTTTTTTAAAAATAAAAAATAAAAAAATAAAAATTCAGTTGTTGATCTCTGTTATAATACTAGAATTGATGAGAAGAGGAACGTGAATAGGTTTCAAATTTTGAATAGGTTTCTGAACCAATCCAAATTCCTTCCCCCTATTTACTCTCAATGTCTTATCTTTATTATCTCCCTGTCTACATTTAATCACAGCAACGTCCTTCAATTTTACGTCGCTCTATTACCCTTTCCGCCTTCGCTTTTGTCTGCGCCATGGACAACGAGGAAGAAAAAGAGCAGCAAGAGATCAACCACAGTGAAGAAGAAGATGCCAATCACCAATTTGTCTCATGGACGACTACATTTTCTGGAGAGTCATTGACTAGATTTTCTGGTGAGTCATTGACTAGATTTTCAAGTGAGGAGGAGGAGGACATGCTGGAACTCCGCCTCAGTTCTCACCGCCCCTCTAGACCTCACCCAAGTGTGCTGTCGCAACCGCAATCAATGAATCCTCTACAGGAGGAGGTTCATCAACCACTCTCCAACACATACCCTCAACAAAACCTAGTGCCAACACCACAACCACATGCCACAAACCCTCCATCAAATCACCTTCAAGTTTCAAACACACATCCTCTTTACCGGGGTGAACCCTTGCCGCTTGGGCAGGAGCCTATTTTTTATCCCATCAACACCTTTTACCGTCCTAATGGTCAATCCTCGATTCAGGCGACCGTACCTCCATCTCTACGATCACAACCACCAATGGTGTCTCAACAAGATGTGAGACCAATAGCCATGCAGATGACAACATCACAGGCGGTTGTTCATCAAGATGTGAGGCCAAGACCAATACAGGTACCACCTGTAGGGCAAAGTCTACCTCCAGTGAATCGGCGTGTTCGACGGAACTCGAATCAGGCTCCAGGCCGACAAGGAAAGAGCGAGATGGTGTCAGCTCCGTTTCCCTGGGCCACCACAAGGCGAGCAACAATCTACAGCCTGAAGTATCTGCTGGACCATAATATAGAGATCATCACAGGTACCGTGGAATGCAAGCGATGTGAGAAGAAGTACGAAATGGAGTGCAATGTAGTGGAAAAGTATATGGAGGTGGGGAATTACATTTTTAACAACATGAGTATGATGCATGACCGAGCACCAGATGTGTGGGGACACCCAGTGTTGCCGACTTGCAAGTACTGCAAGCAAGAGAACAGTGTGAGGCCCGTCTTGGCTGAGAAAAAGAAAGAAATCAATTGGTTGTTTCTGTTTCTAGGGCAGATGCTTGGGTGTTGCACACTGGAGCAATTGAGGTATTTTTGTAAGCACACACGTAAACATCGAACTGGAGCCAAAGACCGGGTTCTTTACCTCACGTATCTGTGTTTGTGCAAACAGCTTGATCCTTCGGGGCCTTTTGATGTTTGAAATTGATCTCAAAAGGTATGATAAGGAGCTACTGAGGTTAAGGTGATCAGTTAGTTAGTGGGAGATTTGAGTTAGTGAATTCTTTTTTCATGTTTCTTTCCATATTTTGCTCTTTCAAGTTTGTTGTTGATTTTTAAGAGAAATTGAAATTCTATGCATTTCATGGCCATGCATTCAACTGGATTTTCAGCAATTTAAGTATCTTTGTTATAGTCCTCCAATCAAGGGTAACAAGCATTATTACTGATGCAGTTTGCTAGCTAGTTAAATCAATGTGTTGTAATTTAGTAAGACTTTCTACGTATGCCATACCATTTTTGTTTGTTTGATTGAATCAAAGAAATTACAAAAAGAAACCTCTAGGGCATCCTAAGTTAACTATATTAGGCCTCATCATTAAGCCCGCGGATCAAGTGGACCGATGGAGGCCCGTAAGCCCGATGGGTTTCAAACCTGGCCCGACCCGTCTAAAAGTCTACTTAAGCCCTGCCCGGTGGGTAGAGGGCCGGACTTAGATTACGGGTTAGAAACTCGGCCCGGCCCGTAGGCCCGACCCGTTAAGAGTCCGTCAAGCCCACTCCATCAAAAACCCCTAAAAGCCCGGCCCGTAAAGCCCGTTAAAATTCTTACCCCGGGTCTCTACGGGTTATCACATGAAAACGTTATTACGTACCTTTAGATGACTTTATTTCGTCGACTCTTCCAAACATTAAACTCTCAAATAAATGAGACATAATCAGCCATGTAAAATTTGGGAATGTTTATCTCCCGATACTATGGCTCCCCCATAGAGAGAGATAAGTTTAAATAAGGTTGACCGCATCGATCGGGGCTTTAACTTTGTTGGATTTAAGTGATTTTTTTACCATCACCGTATTTCATCATAACGATCAAATGCTATCTCATAACATTTTTCAAAACTTGACTTCTTTTATATAGTTTTTTCGAAAAGTTGTACACTTAAGTATAATCTACTAATCAAGTTATACCGCATTAGTAAGCATGTTGTCATTATAATGGCTAAATTCACAAAATGAAAATTTTAACCATCTAATGTGATTGTTATAGTTAAATATGAGTAGGAGAGAAAAATCAACTCGTTTCGTGAACGTTCGATGCTCGATCGAAACGGTCAACCATATTTTCATAAAACTTATTACACGAAAACGCTATTATGTACATTTAGATGACCTTGTTTCGTCGACTCTTCCAAACATTAAACTCTCAAATAAATGAGGCGTAATCAGCCATGTAAAAGTTTAGGAACGTTTATCTCCCGATACTTTGGCTCTGCATAGAGAGAGATAAGTTTAAATAAGGTTGACCGCAACGATCGGGGTTCTAACTTTGTCGGATTTAAGTGATTTTTTTACCATCACCGTATTTCATCATAACGATCAAATTATATTTCATAGCATTTTTCTAAATTTGACTTCTTTTATATAGTTGTTTCGAAAAGTCGTACACTTAAGTATAATCTTCTAATCAATTTATACCGTATTAGTATGCATATTGTCATTATAATGGCTAAATTCATAAAATAAAAATTTCATAAGCCACATATTTATAGGGTATATTTATAATAGAAAATCAATTTGAATTTAGAGTTTAGGGTTTAGAGTTCCCGGTGATGATGCCGGGTTCCAAACCCTTTTTGAAAATAATATCTGATATTTATTTATTTTAATTAAAGCCCGGCCCGGCCTCAAACCGCCGAGGGCTATTCGGCCTGGCCCGCAAAAGCCCGTCAAGCCCGCCTTATATGGATGAACTTGGATCCTAGAATTTCTAAAGAAGCCCGGCCCGCTATTTCTAAAATACATTGTAAAGCCCGACCCAGCCCCCTCCAAGCCCGTTATGAATGGGCCGGACTGGGCCCTGCTCGGCCCGTTGACGAGGCCTAAACTATATCGAACAACAAAGCCTTTATAGGCTTATAGCTTCTCTTAGAACTCTATCATGCCACATGCACGAGCGGTGATGAAGAGTGACTAAGATTGGTTAGAGTATCCACAACATAGTTAGCCTCTCTTAAGATATGGTTGAACCTAATGGACTCAAATTCTCTCGCAAGAAATTGGACTTCAATGATTTTATTCTTTGAGGTATGTTGGTCAAGTTTCAATAGTATGTTGAGTTTGCGCATATCTTCTATGTACATGTAGTTAAACTTAATGGAATCCAGAGAAGTGAAGACTGATTGAGAAGGTACTGACAGACTTGTATATACTTCTACATGTTACATGTTTTACAAAACTGCTCTTATATAGAGCTGTTATCAATACTATTCTACCAATATTACAGTTGGGAGTTGATGCACTTAAGCCATGGACAACTTTGTCAATGGTGAAGATATGCAGTACTCTTTGTCAAGATATGCAGCTCTCTCTCTTTCACATTGACTCATGTTAACACATGTTACTTATCCTGATATAAAAGCCTAAAAGGTGTTGCATTGGCCATATTAGTTTGAACTTTGAAACAAGATTTCGTGGCTAATACGTAGGCTGCTGATGTTATCGTAGGACATAATAGTGATCATTCGTCTGTTGACAAAATAGTTCAAATGCTTTTTAGAAAGAAAAAACAACAATAATTCAAGTTTAAAACGGAATATAACATCACCACATATCTTGGAAAAACAAAGATAAAACCGACAGTTATATTGGCAGGTCATATCCAAGAACAGTTTCCTCTCTTATGAGGATGGTAATTAGCTAGGACTGGAGCCGTCTAAACTGACTCTCGAATGAAAACCACACATATAAAGGAACAACTCAACAAATAGGCATCACAATTTCATTTCGAGTACTGAGCGAAGTAATATCAAGCACAGGCTGCACAAGCTTTAGCTAAGAAATTTAAGATGGCAGGGGTGCGTCTAACCAGTGGCGGATATTGGAATTGAAATAGGGTGGGACTTATTTTTTCCACTACAGAAACACTCGACGGTATGAGAGCAATTTATATATTCAAAATAAACATACAATTAGACATGAGGAGACGTAGTAGCCACACCCCTCTTGCTCTTGAACAAAATAAGATTCATAACACAAAAGAATATAAAGAAACTGTTCAAGGAGAAAAGATAATATGGAGAACTTATGTTTTATTGATTGATAGAGAGACCTTTATATAGACATTACAATAAGTATCCTGATAAATCAGAGATTCCTTATCTATTACAGAATCAACTATACTAGTCTAATTAGGTCAAGACATATCCAGGAAGTTACGGAAATAACCTTCCTACAACACTCCCCCTTGTGTCGAGCGTCTAATGTCTTCATGGTGCTTACCATGTTGTCTCACTAAAACCTTGCCAGCAAAACAAAACCTCTTGGGCAAAAATAAAATACATGGATGAAGGGAAAAGAGCACAACACACCAATACTACACTTGTGAATAACATGTGATGTAGACTCCCCCTGATGTCTAACAAACTTAGAGCTCTGATATATGGCGCATGCCTAGGCTCTTCACATGTTTCACATGCATAGATTTTCCCAAAGACTTGGTAAATAAATCTGCAACATTTGCATTTGAACTCACTTGATTAACTTGGATGTTCAGGAATTCTTGTTGTTGCACATTGTAAAAGAACTTAGGTGATATGTGCTTAGTGTTATCACCTTTGATAAAACCTAACTTCATCTGCTCAATGCAGGCAGCATTATCTTCATAGATACACGTAGGTTTATCGGTGGTAGACACTAGTCCACACGAATCACGAATGTGGTGAATAACTGACTTTAGCCAGACACATTCTCTAACAGCCTCATGGAGGGCAATGATCTCTGCGTGATTCGATGAAGTAGCAACCAAAGTTTGCTTGGTTGATCTCCAGGATATCGCTGTATTTCTCATGGTAAAAACATAACCAGTTTGGGAACGAGCACGATGTGGGTCAGAAAGATACCCAGCATCTGCAAAACTAACTAACATGTTGTTGGGAGTCTTTGAGTAAGGGAGACATCCAGAAAAGGGCACATTTGAGTGGTCGGACGCGTCGCCATCATCATCCTCCATGCCGCCCGCGCCAGCGGCAGTACCATGGGGTACCATGGCACTACTGAGGCAGCCGGAAGCGTCGGTGTGAGGAGGGTGATCGGCGGGATCTTCTCTCTTTGTGCTGAAGGGATAGAACATGCCCAAATCAATAGAACCTTTCAGGTAACGAAACAGATGTTTGATACCGTTCCAATGACGAAGCGTAAGCGCTGAGCTAAATCTAGCCAGTAAGTTCACAGCGAAAGAAATATCTAGTCTAGTGCATTGTGCCAAATACAATAGTGCCCCAATCGCACTTAAGTATGGGTACTCAACACCAAGAATCTCTTATTCATCCTCCTTAGGACGGAATGGATCCTTGTTTATGTTCAGACTACGAACGACCATGGGAGTAGACAATGGCGTACATGATCCATGTTGAAACTCCTGAGCATCTTCTGCGTATAAGCAGACTGGTGAACTAGAATACCCTTGGTTCTATGCTCTAACTCAAGTCCTAAACAGAACTTAGTCTTCCCAAGGTCCTTCATCTCGAACTCGGATTTCAAGAATGAAACCGTCTCTTCAATCTCACGTGAAGTACCGATGACATTCATGTCATCAACATAGACAGCTACAATGGCAAATCCAGAGTCGGTCTTTCTAATGAAAACGCATGGGCATAACTCATCGTTCTTATAACCCCTCCCAATCAGGTATTCATGTAGACGATTATACCACATCCTTCCGGATTGTTTAAGTCTATACAGTGAACGTTGCAGTTTAACTATATAAGCACTTCGAGGTTTGGAGTCTTCTGATTGAGGCACTGGAATTCCTTCAGGAACTCTCATGTAGATATCGGTATCTAGATCCCCATATAGATACGCAGTAACTACATCCATCAGTTGCATACTAAGTTTTTCGGACACTACTAAACTGACCAAGTAGCGGAAAGTAATGATGTCCATTACGGGAGAGTACGTCTCCTCGTAGTCAATACCAGGATGCTGCGAGAAGCCTTGCGCCACGAGTCTTGCCTTATACCGCAAGATCTCATGCTTCTCATTGCGCTTACGAACAAAAACCCACTTATGTCCGACATGTTTAACGCCTTTAGGGATCAATTCAACAGATCCAAAGACTTGCCTTTTGTCTAATGAGTCAAGTTCTGCATGTATTGCTTCTTTCCACTTCGGCCAATCTGCTCTTTGTTGACATTCAGTCACTGAGTGTGGATCAACTTTGTCGTCATGGATGATCTCTTGTGCGACGGAATAAGCATATATATCATTGACGTGTATGGATGTTCTATCCACTAAGAGACACGCGTTATTCAAACTGAGGGAGATTTCTTTGTTCTCTTGAGTCAACATTGGATCTGTGTCATCCCACATATATGATTCAATTGACTCATGGACATAGCTATAGTCAGAGACAATCTCATGCGATGGATTTGCATCGACGATGATGAGAGGTTTTTGTGCCTTCGCTCGCTTCTTTCGAGGGTTTTTATCTCGAGAATTTTTCGGTCTCCCCCTCTTCCTAGAGCCGAGGCCGAAGCTGCTGCCCCTTCAAAGTTCATCAAGGCACTGTTGCGATTCGATTCAGCAACAGCGACGACGTCTCGTAGGGCGGCGCCGCCGCCGGTGTTACCCTCTCCTGAGGATATGCCGACGACACTAGGTCTTAGGGCAACCAAACCGGTCCCATAATTCGGGACCTCCAACCTTGCCGGTACGTTTGCAACAGGTACGTGTGATCTTGTCACTTTCGCAATATCAGTGAAAGCGTCGGGCATTGATTCCGCGACTTTCTGAAGATCGATAATGCGTTGCACTTCAAGCTCACTTTGAGCAGTGCGAGGATCATGAAGAGACAAATCGTTGGGGGCACACCATGTCAATTTCTGACGTTCATTCGGAATGAGTGCATTCCTATCTCCCCCTAACAGCGGGAAGTATGTCTCTTCAAAGTGACAGTCTGCGAATCGCGCAGTAAATAGATCACCGGTGGTTGGTTCTAAGTAGCGGATTATCATTGGCGAGTCATAGCCAATATAGATGCCTAAACGTCATTGTGGACCCATTTTGATACGCAATGGAGGCGTAATTGGCACATAAACTGCACAAACGAAAGTACGTAAGTGCGATAGATTGGGTTCAAAACCAATTACCATCTGGTAGGCACTAAACGCATTGTTGGCAATGAGTCGGAAACGAATAAGCATCGCTGCATGCAGTATTGCATATCCCCAAGCCGAAACTGGCAAATTAGTTCCCATAACCAATGCCCTAGCCACTAGCTGGAGTTGCTGAATGGTGGCTTCTGCAAGGCCGTTTTGAGAATGAACATGAGGAACATGGTGCTCTACACTTCAATCCCAATGGACATACAATAATCATCGAATGCTTTGGAGGTAAACTCGCCAGCATTATCCAACCTAATAGATTTGATAGGATGGTCAGGGTGGTTAGCCCGTAACTTGATGATTTGAGCTAAAAGCTTGGCGAATGCAGCATTTCTTGTAGACAACAACGCGACGTGTGACCAACGCGTCGACGCATCAACCAGCACCATAAAATACTTGAATGGGCCGCATTCTGGTTTGATTGGTCCACAAATATCACCTTGGATCCTGTGTAAGAATGGTATATTTTCAGTTGAAGCTTTGGCGAATGAAGGGCAAGCGTGCAATTTAGCAAGCGAGCAAGCCTTATAAAATGAGCGATGGACATTGGAAATTGCCGTTGTGGCATAAGAGGACACGTTGGGTGTCGCCCCATGTCCCTGTGAAGGGTGGGACGACACGACTTGCAGCGTAAAGGCCACTTCCTCTTTGGCCAGGTGCTCGGCCCCGAAACCCTGTGAAGGGAGGGGTGGTGGCGAGTGTGGCGTTAATGCCACGGCCTTGCGAGGAGCTTGGCTTCTGCGCACACCACAACGTTGAGTCGCGGTAAGGGTTTCTTCCAATCGCTTTTTCGACTTGAAAAATGGATGTCCATGGGAGTTCTTTAGAATTCGGATCATCATATCACGACCGGGGTGGCCCAGTCGAGCATGCCAAAGCGTGTAATCATTAGTGTCACACAAATTATCAGTGACAGCATATGATTCGAAAACACAGGCTGTAGTGAGATATAAGTCATTGTCTTCAATGCACGGCATCTTCTCTAAGATACGGCGATGACCGTTTTCTTGAGAAGTAATGCATAAGTATTCTTCACCATTCTCAGCATAGGTATCCAAGTGATAACCGTTGGCACGGATATCCTTAAAACTCAGCAGGGTTCGATTTGTTCTTGGCACATAGAGAGCATCAATGACATTGATAACGGTACCATTTGGTAACATAATTCAACGGTTCCTCGCCCTTTGACAACCGGCGATGTACCTATCAATGTTGTCATTGATGAGCGATACGACATTAAATCTGTAAACAACTGCCTATTCCTTAGAATAGTGTGGGTAGTTCCACTATCAGCTAGACACTCAACTTCACCGCGAGACATCTACAAAGAGAATAAAACTTGGGTTAGTTTCTCGCGGGACACAGTCTAATCACTACACCGTAGCATAGAGAAAGAAAGGGGATGAAATCCCATCGAGTGTATCACATGGCATTTGGATATTATAACTTCGACTTAAGTCGGAAAGTGCAAGGTTGAATGTTACATAACCAAGCAATCATCAGAAACCAAAACGAAGCCGAGGCTTCGCACATTGTGGTGTGGAACACCTTTGGTAACTGGGATAAAACGAGGACAAGCCTCCTAGGATTGGTGATAAAACACCTCTCTGGCTGCACACTAGCTGAAGCTGTGGATGTTAATAGCATATGGTGTTGTGGCACCAGAGTGTGGCGAGTACCAAGCCTACTTCACCTTAATGAACCGATGACGGCTCATTCGCTTCCCTTTATATATATATATATTTTATTGAGCGTAGGTGGGATTATAAGTCCAAAATATAGAGCCAATGTAACCCAAAGGTGGCATCACAAGAACCACGTGAGTTGTTAATACACGAACCTGATTGCATAAAAACATAAAATTTCTCATAATATGGGAAAACAGAGAAATTTTATTAAGTGCCAACTTGAATACATCAACTTCTAATTCCAAAATAAACAGACTAATAAGAGTCATAAAAACATGGCGAGTGCCATTACAATACTTGATAAACTAGAAAAGCCAAATACATGTGTTTCTGCCTAAACCCGGAGGTCTAGTAGATACTTGATGAATCCAACTCGATCTCCTGCAATCCTGCTTACTAAGGGGAATACCGGGCAGGCCGGCCTTCACCTCTCCGATGCCTAAGTTAGTATAGTTGGAATATATATAACCAGGGCACGTATGTAAGCGGGGAGAGAGACAAGTTACCTGATAAAGAGGGTAGTTGGGGCCCATATATAGGTGGTTGGGGGTAAGGACTGGCCTTACTCTTCGATGTGGGACTGGTTCCCTTCTGTTTATACCTTCTGGCGCCCTCTTAGGCAGGCTGGCGCCCCCGGCCCCTGGGTTTCTGGAGGCAGGATAGAGTGCTAGGCCCCGAGGCCGGGTGTTGGTGATCCGGTCCCGACCCTTGGGCCGGGCCCTGGTGCGCTTGCTGCGGGTCTGTGGGCCTGCTGTAGCCCCTCTGCGGCTACTGTCAACAACATGGACTAATCAAAATCTGGGACATCAAGAGTTTGTGGTTACGCCTTTGGTAAATCCACATGATGAGCATAATTTCCTTCAATCATCTCTTCCTCAGCATAATTGCTTTCTTCAGACAGAAACTTCTTGTACTTCTTGTAGGCATTTAACATCTCCTTACTAGCTCGACAGTCGCGATGGTAGTGTTTGGAGAAACCACACTTGTAGCACAGAGCAAATTGGGCATTCCGGTTATTGCTATGAGGTCTAGGAGGGTTTGGTACCGGGCCTAGAAGGGGTCCGTGGCCGGTCCGGCCTCCCCCTGAAGGTGGTGCGGTTTCGCCACCTTCTCGCCTCCAAGTGTTGGAGCGTCGTGTCACTTTGTTTCCAGCATTCTGATTTCTTCCACGTACCGGATTGTACGGGGCATGGCGGCCTTTATTTTTCTGCTTTGAAGCCTTCTCATAATGAGCCTGTGGTGTTGGAATTGGCTTTGTACCAACAGGTCTCTGGCTACTATTGAGCCTAATCTCAGAATGGCGCTCTTTTTTAGACAATATTGCCATAAGGTCAGAGAATGTCCTGATTCTGCCTTCATCAACTGAGATCTTATACTGATGTCCGATGACATCGTAGGCCATGGGGAATGTGTTAAATGTCTTCTCCAGAAGATCTTTATCGGTTTTGATGACGCCAACCGTGTCAAGATCCGCCTGTAGACTAATCATATCCTGATTGTATTTGTCTACTTTGTCATAATCCGAGAAACGGATTTGTTCCCATTTAAGGGTGAGCTCTGGAAGAAGCATGTCATGGACATTGTTGAATCGTTGTTGGAGCGTGTCCCATAAAATTTTGGGATCTTTTACCGAAAAATATTGTCGCTTCAGAGTTGGGTGGATATGATGCCTCAAATACATGAGGGCCTAAGCCTTGGAATGGTCCCCAAAAGGGGTGTTGGCGGCTGCATCAGTCAGAAGGGCTGGAAAACCTTTGCTTTGGAAAACAATTACAACATCGGAAACCCATCGATGGTAGTCTTTGCCTTGAAGATCTAAGATCTCAAAATCAGAGCGTGACGGTGACGACGATGACATCTATAAGAGAATAAAACGTCGGATTAGTATCACTCATAAAGAGGTACTATCAAGTATATATTGGAATTAGAAGGGATATATTCGGTCACATAAGTGATTTTTTTTTTCAATGCAAAAGCATTTTTGATGCATAAACCGGCGACATCATATCGCACCTTCAAACAGTGGTGTACTCAGACATCCACATAAACATCTTTTTCTTTTAATTCCCTTTCAAACGTGATTCCCTCAGGACCATCACTTAAAACTGCGACTGTAGGGGTAAGAATGGCCGGAATAGGAGTAGAAGAAAGGCTAATAGTGCCCGATATAATATATCTATAGTTCAAAAGCAGGAACTTTTAGAAAATTGTTACTTTTTGGAATTGATCAAAAGATCGAGTGCGTAAAGCTTGTTCTTCGACTCTTGTCTGATTCTCGAGCCTCTGCTTGCGCGAGTAAGCTGGAGGAGCTATCTTGAAAATTTGATGGCAAGTGAATGTGCTGGCGGCCAAGCGAATAAGCGTGGCGGCCGAGTGAATGGGCGTGAGGCCGAGCGAGCGAGCGGGCTGGCGAGCGAGTGGGCTAGCGAGAGAACGTGCTGGCGGCCAAGCTAATAAGCGTGACTGCCGAGCGAGCGAGCGGGCGGGCGAGCAAGCTTGCGGGCGAGCTAGCGGGCTGGCTAGCGAGCAGGCGAGTGAGCGAGCGGGTGAATAAGCAGGCGGCCGTAGGGGGGGGGGGGGCTGCGGCCTAGGAGATACCGAGAAGGAGTCACACGGGTCCCGAGAAGGGAGGTGCGGCCGACAGAATGGATGGAAAAGGAGGAAAAAAAAATTATCAGGGTTTTTCTAGGGCTCATGGAGATTACGTGCTGATAACGTGTTCAAGGAGAAAAGATAATAGAGAGAACTTATGTTTTATTGATTGATAGAGAGGCCTTTATATAGACATTACAATAAGTACCCCGATAAATCAGGGATTCCTTATCTATTACAGAATCAACTATACTAGTCTAATTAGGTCAAGACACATCCAGGAAGTTACGGAAATAACCTTCCTACAACAGAAACAAGTTAATTCAATACAAAATATATAGATGTAGTGAGATACCGGAAGAGTCAAAGTTAGACAAACAAATCTATTAAGCATGGGAATTATTCTACACATCAGTCTATAAACAAAGATTAATATAAAGGGAAAAAGATCACTTGAATAAAAACATGGTTTTTTTTTGCCCTGTCCAATGTTTATATCCAAGTCCAATGAATCTTGGAAAAATGTCATAACTACCCTAACTAATGTAATTCAGTCCTATTGAAACAGTACAACTCAAACCCTAACCTCTCTCTCTCTCTCTCTCTCTCTCTCTCTCTCTCGGTAGTCCTTTCCATTCTCTCCCAATCCCACCAGCCGCCGTCCGCCTCCCTCCGCTACCTTGGCGGCAAGACCCGGATCATCTCCGTCGACCGCAACTTCGACCAATCCAAGCTCCGCTCCAAGATCGTTGATCTCTCCCCGTCAACTCTAGATCGGCCTCCTCCGCCGCCGCTCCGCCTCAACTCAGACGACGATGTCTGCCACCTGTTTTTTACGCCTTCGAGAAGCTCGAGAGCTGCAGTAAGTCTCCTCCCTCGCCTCCTCCAACCGAACTCAGCCACGTCATGGCTCCTCCTCCGGCTTCTCCTACTCCATCGTCTCCGGCCTCTCCCAAGGTAGTGGCCAGTACTTCACCCGCATCCGCGTCGACACTCCCCCGAAATACCTCTACAGTGTTTAGTCCATCAAGGACCTCGTCACCGACGCCAACTTCGACTGCTCCGCCACCGAGTTCTCCCTCTAGGCCATGGACTCTAGCCACGTGGCGCTCGTCGCTCTGCTTCTCAGATCTGAAGGGTTTGAGCACTACCGCTGCAACCGGAGCATCTCCATGGGATGATTGGTGGTGTTGGATCTGTGTTGTTTACAAATGGTGTTTTACTGTCTTGTCTTGTCTTTGCTGCATTCAGTATCGACATGCGTAAAGTTTCTGTGTTTTTGGCCTCGACTTGAATAATACAACTAAACCAATACTGTTTTGGCTCAATATATTAAGGTCAATGAGGGTTGACGAACTACTTCTTCAATTGGTTTCGGTGTCAGTTCACTGGGGGCCAGCAATATGATTACTGGGGGTCAGTAATCATCTTAATGGGGGTCAGTAACCTGATTACTAGGGGTCAGTAACTTGATTACTGGGGGTCAGTAACTCTATGAAATTTGTAAATTGCTTATTGGGGTCAGTAATCTGATTACTGACAGTCAGTAACATGCTTAAAGTCAGAGTCAATAATTTAATATTGAAAAAAAAAATCCGGCAAAAAAAATAAATAAAAAATCTGGCGAAAAAAATTTGTTGATAGGAATCCAGCAACCGGAGTCCGGTGACTGGAATCCGACAACCGGCCATTGGACGCCGGTGAAGTTTGGTGACATTCCGGCAAAGTGTTCTCTATCTTCCACTTTCTCTTCATATGAGTGTATAAGGAGTGAGGACAAAAAGGGAAGAAAAAAATTAAAATTGTACTAGGGTTGAAAAAATTTGTTCAAATGGACAATAAGAGTTGTTACCTTATATTTAATAGGGCAATAAATTAGTGCGTTCATTGGAATGAGTAATGAGGGGCCAAAAATTGTACTAAATGGACATTTTTCCTAATATAAATGACTCGATCTATAAAACACCAAAACTAGACATATATGGGTGAGACTTGAGTCCGAGGCTTCTATATGCTGGATCCGCCCCTGCGTCTAACATTGATATATGGTGGTGGTAAAAATTATGAAGGTAAGATCACTCTCTTTGTGATCTTCACCTGTGTAGTGGCTGACTCCGCGTCGAGAAGAAGATGAAGAACTCCGGTGATGGAAACATGTATTGCAAATTCGAAAGCCAGATCCTAACATTGTTCACCTCTTCCCTCTACATTGCTGTGTTGGTAGCTTCCTTCTTTGCTTCAGTTGTAAAAGCGAAATATGGTCGGAAAATCTCCATGTTTTTTGCAGGCTGTGGTTTCCTTCTTGTTGCTATGTTAAATGGTGTTGCCAATAGCATTGTGTACTCCTAATTCTTGGTCGTTTGTCTCTTGGCCGGTGTTGGGTGTTGGATTTGCTAATCAGGTACAATATTTTTTACATGCATATATGCCTGCATCTTCTAAAATTGCAATTCGTGATTCATGCACTATCACAAATTAATTAAGTAGCAAAAAAAAAATAACACAATTACACATAGAGTCGTTACTGCACTATGATCAGTCATTATCTTCTTTTATATATATTTTCAATAATTGCATAATCTGCATTATCACCATATTGTAAACTCCCTATAAATAGGCTTTCATTTCAAGTTTCATTATCAAGTTTAAACTCCTTGGTATTCTAATGGCTCGCACCCTATAAATAGCTAGCTTGCACCATTGGTATTCTAATGGCCAATCTAGTTAAATATAGGTTTCAAATTTACATGGATTTCTAACACAATCCAAATTCCTTCCCCCTATTTAATCTCAATGTCTATCTTTTATATCACTGTCTACATTCAATCACAGCAACGTTCTTCAACTTTACGTCGCTCTATTTCCCCCTTGGCTTTTGTCTGCCATGGACAACGAGGGAGAAAAAGAGGAAGAAAAAGAGCTGCAAGAGATCAGCCACAAAAGAAAGAATATTGAAGAACAAGATGCCAATCACCAATTCGTCTCATCGACTAGAGTTTCTGGTGAGACATCATCGACTACATATTTAGATGAGGAGGAGGAGGACATGCTGGAACTCCGCCTCAATTCTCACCGCTCCTCTAGACCTCCCCCAAGTGTGTTTTCACAACCGCAAGCACAGAATCCTCTACCGCAGGAGGTTCATCAACAAAACTTGGTGCCAATTTCTTACCCCATTAACAACTTTAACCGTCCTAATGGTCAATCCTCGATTGTACCGGTTCAGGCGACCGCACCTCCATCTCTACGATCACAACCACCAATGGTGTCTCAACAAGATGTGAGACCAAGAGACGCGCAGATGACACAACCACATGCGGTTGTTCATAAAGATGTGAGGCCAGGACCCGTACACATACCAAGATCAGTGTCACAGCCTGAAGGGCTAAGTCAACCACTAGTGACTCGGCGTGTTCGCCGGAAGTCCACTCAGGCTCCAGGCGAAGGAAAGAGCGAGACAGTGTCGGCTCCGTTTCCCTGGGCCACCACAAGACGAGCAACAGTCTACAGCCTCAAGTACCTAATAGATCATAATATAGTGACCATCACTGGTACCGTGAAGTGCAAGAAATGTGGGGAGTACGAGATTGAGTACAATGTGGTGGATAAGTATAGAGAGGTGGGGAATTACTTTATTAACAACATGAGCATGATGCATGACCGAGCACCAAATGTGTGGTCACAGCCGGTGTTTCCGACTTGCAAGTACTGCAAGCAAGAGAACAGTGCGAGACCGGTCTTGGCTGAGAAAAAGAGAGAAATCAACTGGTTGTTTCTTTTTTTGGGACAAATGCTTGGGTGTTGCACAATATATCAGTTGAAGTATTTCTGTAAGCACACAGAAAATCATCGAACTGGAGCCAAAAATCGACTTCTTTACCTCACCTATTTGGGTTTGTGCAAACAACTTGATCCTACAGGGCCTTTTAATGTTTGAAATTGCTCTTAAGGTATGAGAGGGAGCTACTGGATTTTAATTGTTTTTTAATTAGTGGGAGGTGTGAGTTAGTGAATTCTTTTCTCATATTTCTTCCATGTTTTGTTCTTCTTCTAAGTTTATTGTCATCTTTAAGGGAAATTGAAACTCTATGCATTTCATGACCACATGCGTCTTGATTACATTCTAACTGGATCTTCAGCGATTTTAGTATCCCTGTTATAGGGATATACTGATGCAATTTGCTAGTTAAATCATTGTGTTGTAACGCAGTACGATTTTTCCATGTAAGTATCCGGCAGCTGAGCAATTTGCAAAGTTTCATACGTTTTTTTTCTCTCTCTAAACAAGCTGCAGATCTTCCGGTGAAGTTCAATAGTTTGAGTTTGTGCAAACCTTCTACATAACGTTACGTATCTTGTTATTAGTTTTAAACAAGATTTCCGGGCTAATCTGTTGGCTGCTGACATGATAATTACAATTGTGACCATTTGCGTATGTCATACATAGGTCAGAAGCTTTTTGAAAAAGGAAAAAAAATAACAATGATTGAAGTTTAAAACAGATTATACATCACACATATCTTGGAAAAACAAAGATAAGACCGACACTTTGGCAGGTCATATCCAAGAACAGTTTCCTCTCTTATGAGGATGGTAATTAGTTAGGACTCGAGCCGTCTAAACTGACTCGAATGAAACCGCACATATAAAGGAACAACTCAACAACCAGGCATCACAATTTCATTTCGAGTGCTGAGCGAAGAAATATCAAGCACAGGCTGCACAGCTTTAGCTAAGAAATTGAAGATGACTGGGGGTACGTTTAACATTGAGGGTGGTGGGGGTAAAAATTATGAAGGTAAGATCACTCTCTTTGTCATCTTCACATGTGTAGTGGCGGCCTCCGGTGGTCTCCTCTTCAGATACGATATCGGAATCTCAGGAGGAGTACGTGACTTCCATGGAGCCATTCTTAAGCAAGTTCTTCCCAGCCGTCGAGAAGAAGATGAAGAATTCCGGTGACGGAAACATGTACTGCAAATTCGAAAGCCAGATCCTTACATTGTTCACCTCTTCCCTCTATATTGCTGCATTGGTAGCTTCCTTCCACTACGCCATACAAGTATTTAGACGACTGACATAACGTGTCGCCTAAGTGAAGGAATCTGTCGCCTAAGTCTTAGACGACACACAGACCCGTCGTCTAAGTGACGTCGCCTAAGTCTAGTCGCCTAACACCTTACGCGACTCATTTTGCATTTCCTGTCACGTAAGAGCAACTTTAGGCGAGTAACGATATAACGTGTCGCCTAAAAACTATGTACCTAGGCGACCAACATATATTCAGATCATGTCGCTTAAAAGTGACACACTCCGTCGCCTAAATATAATTTATTTTTTTAATTTTCAGAAAAAAGTTTTATATTGTTTTTAAACGACGGATATACACTTGTGAGTCACTTAAGGCAATCTTAGGCGACACACTTTGATGTTTCTGCGTCGCCTAACATGCATCTAGGCGACATACTTTTCTACGCCCGTCGCCTATATAATTTATTACTTAGTTAATTTTCAGAAAAAAGTTTTATATTGTTTTTAAACGACGGACATACACTTGTTAGTCACTTAAGGAAAACTTAGGCGACACACTTTGATGTTTCTGCGTCGCCTAACATGCATCTAGGCGACATACTTTTCTACGCCCGTCGCCTATATGTAATTTATTTATTTAATTTTTCCGAAAATAGTTTTATAATAATTTTAAACGACAGACATACAAAAAATTAGTCACCTAAGATGAACCTAGGCGACGCACTTGTATGTTTCTCTGTCGCTTAAGATTTGCAGATATCAATACAGAGGCTGCGTCTGTATATTGCCCTTTTACAAAACAAACAACATAACCTGCTAAGCCAAAATCAACACATTTCCCAAACCAACACATTCTAAAATTTGAAACTAAAACCTTCATTCCAAAATCAATCGTGCTATTACATAAACTGTTCTTTAAGTACAAACAAAAGGTAATAAACATAGTCTAGCATGTGGTTGTCTCCATGTCCTCAATCTCCAAGAGCTTCCTCGTCTTTCCGTATCGAGGTTTTGGAGGCATTGCTAATATAAGAGGTATATAAAAAATAAAAAATAAAACAAGTAATATATAGACCAAATTTATGAACTCCAATCCAGCAACTAAGTAGTAAAAGTAATCCAACAATGCTAAATATATAGACAGAATGGAGAATTCTTATTACAGATATGCTTCACTATACATAAGTTTACTCCTTATTAGAAGAAGTCTCTTGAATTGTAACTTCTGACTGAACTATACAGAGTTTCTGGTTTGGAATAAGTTTCACTAATCTCTGGATAAGCTAGCACAAGGTAAGAGCTTCTTCAAAAGTAGTGCAGACTAAAAAGAGCAATAATCTTCTTCGCATACTACTGAAAATTGAAATCTAAAGACATAAGAGAAACAAGAAACAAAGCAAAGATTCGAGATTTGGAATCATATATACCTGGTGTCCTGGACTTGACCAGAAAAGAACAGCTATTGAAGCAGCCAAGGCAGGATTGTAAAGAAGCAGAACCTTGATCACTAGAGCTAGAGGCCTAGAGCAAACTGTAATGGGTCTCTTAGGAACCTTCCTGGGTTTTTCACAAACATCCAATTATCCAAACTAGTACATGAAATATTGGAGAATGAATGAGAGAGAGAGAGCTGAGATAGAAGCGGAAACCATGGTGTGGTTCCCCTCACTATACCACAGTATCAGAAAGTAAACAATAAACACTTATCTCTCTATGAGGATCCATAGTATCAGAAAGTAAACGTTCTCAAATTTTTACATGGCTGATTATGTATCATCTATTTGAGAGTTTAATGTTTGGAAGAGTCGACGAAACGAGGTCATCTAAAGGTACGTAATAGCATTTTTGTGTAATGTGATTAGTAGAAAATATGGTTGACCGCTTCGATCGAGCATCAAACGTTAACGAAACGAGTTTATTTTTCTACTGTAGTCATATTTAATTATAACGATCATATCAGACGGTGAAAATTTGATTTTTTTAATTGATCCATTAAAAAGACAACATGCTTACTAATGTGGTATAACTTGATTATTAGATTATACTCAAGTGTATAACTTTCTAAACAACTATATAAAAGAAGTTGAATTTTGAAAAACACTATGAAATATCATTTTATCATTATGACGAAATACGGTGATGGTTAAAAAATCACTGAAATCCGACAAAGTTACAGCCCCGATCGATGCGGTCAACGTTATTTAAACACTTGTCTCTCTATGAGGATACATAGTAACGGAAAGTAAACGTTCCCAAATTTTTACATGGCTGATTAGGTATCATCTATTTGAGAGTTTAATGTTTCGAAGAGTCGACGAAACGAGGTCATCTAAAGGTATGTAATAGCGTTTTGGTATAATGTGATTAGTAGAAAATATGGTTGACCGCTTCGATCGAACATCGAACGTTAACGAAACGAGTTGATTTTTCTACTGTAGTCATATTTAATTATAACGATCACATCAGACGGTGAAAATTTGAATTTTTTTAATTGATCCATTAAAAAGACAACATGCTTAGTAATGTGGTATAACTTAATTATTAGATTATACTTAAGTGTATAACTTTCTAAACAACTATATAAAAGAAGTTGAATTTTGAAAAACACTGTGAAATAGAGTTTTATCGTTATGACGAAATACAGTGATGGTTAAAAAATCACTGAAATCCGACAAATTTACAGCCCCGATCGATGCGGTCAACTTTATTTAAACACTTGTCTCTCTATGAGGATCCATAGTATCGGGAAGTAAACGTTCCCAAATTTTTACATGGATGATTATGGATCATCTATTTGAGAGTTTAATGTTTGGAAGAGTCGACGAAATAGTTTTATATGAATTGTAAACGGCAGACATATAAATATTCGTCACATAAAATCTACCTAGGCGACTGGCTTTGGTATTTGTTAGTCGCCTAAAATAACACAAGGCGACGGGTTTACCTATGTGTGTCGCCTAGGTATAACTTATTATTTTTTTTTTTTTAAATTAGTTTTATATGAATTTTAAACGGCGGACTTATAAATATTAGTCACCTAAAATTTACCTAGGCGACTGGGTTTGGTATTTGCTAGTCGCCTAAGTATAAATTATTTCCTTCATTTTTTCTAAAAATAGTTTTATATTGATCTTAAACGAAAGACTTATAAATATTAGGATTTATAGATTTAGGCGACTAGCTGTGGCCTTTGCTAGTCGCCTCAGACCACACAAGGCGACGGGTTTACCTATGTGTGTCGCCTAAGTTTAATTTTTTTTTTAAAAAAATAGTTTTATATGAATTTTAAACGACGGACTTATAAATATTAGTCACCTTAAATCTACTTAGGCGACTGGCTTTGGTTTTTCTAGTCGCCTCAGACCACACAAGGCGACGGTTTTATCTATGTGTGTCGCCTTAATGTTATGATTTTATAAAAAAAAATGTTTATAAAATTTGCATGTTCAATTTGGAGGTCATAGTTATATGTTGATCAATCATGTTACGTTCATATCTTTATTACATATATGAAAGTTTGGTGGGATTTAAAAATTTTTAACAAATTTTTAATACATTACGCGCGCGCCCTTTTTTCAATACTTGAGTGACGGAAAACATTACATTATTCCCTTCAATACTCTTAATATGTTTAACATCCATCGCTCTTTGGAGCGGACCTGCGTCGGCAAATATAAGTAAATGTCACATTTGACATCCGACGCTAAGTTTGTCCAAAAGAATTGTTCACAGATTTTAAAACTTTAAGCGACGGATATTTTATTTGTATGTCGCTTAAGAGATAGTCTTAAGCGACTAGTAAAAACATGCGTCGCATAAGAGGTCCTTAAGCGACATACATAAACCGGCGCATAGAGACCGTCGCATAAGACGTTCTTAAGCGACGTACATAAGATGTCGCATAGGTACCGTCGCATTAGATTGTCTTAGGCGACATACCTAGTTTTTTAGGCGACATAAATTTTGTTCGTGGCATTAGTCCATTTTAAGCGACAGATATATTCACTGTCTGCCGCTTAAAATGATATATGGCATAGTGAATTCTTTGCTTCAGTTGTAACCAGGAAATATGGTCGGAAAATCTCTATGTTTTGTGCAGGCTGTGCTTTCCTTCTAGGTGCTATCTTAAATGGCGTTGCCAATAGTATTGTACTCTTAATCCTCGGTCGTTTATCTCTCAGTGTTGGTGTTGGATTTGCTAATCAGGTAAAATATTTTACGTCCATGCATATATGCCTGCACCTTCTAAAATTGCAATTCATGGTTTATGCATTATCACAAATCAAGTAGACAAAAACACAATTACATAAAAGGTCGTTAATTACTGCACTCTATCTGGATCATAATCAGTCATTATCTTTCAAATGTATTTTCAATAATTACATAATCTCTGCATTATCACCTACTTTAAATCTATTCGATTCCCTTATAAATAGGCCTTTCATTTCAAATGTCATTATCAGGATAAAATTCCTAATTTCGATAAAAAAGAAGATGAAACTCCTAATTTCAATGGAAGAATATGCATGTCATTTGTCAAAATTTAGCAGGATATTTGATTTTCCTTTTCTACCCAAATTCGACATGCATGGTACTGCGTGTTTAAGGTTTTTGAATTTTGCCTCAAAATACGCAGCTAAACTCTAAATCTATATCTGCTAGCTCCAAACGTTTCTTATCCCATTTTTTTTTAATTATTTTCTTTCATAGTTGAATCTATATTAATTTCAAAATGAATTTCGAGATTTGTACATATTCTGTTTGTTAAAGCTAGTCTAATTAGAATAAAAGTGAAATTACTGAAATTGATCGAGACTATCATTCTCTCCCGCTGAAGTAATTTCGCTCCATTATTGGTGTGTGTTTGACAAGATCATCATCATTTGGCGTCTGTCCATAAAAAGAGGATAGGAGAGGATCTCTGCCCGATATATTACATATGAAAGAAATAAAAGGTAAACATACAAGTTTAAAGGCTTCATTTTATTCACACCAACATGGATTAATATTGCAGGCTGTCCCGGTTTATCTAGCGGAGATGGCTCCAGCAAAGTTTAGAGGAGCACTTAACATTAGCTTCACGATAGCTTGCACCATTGGTATTCTAGTGGCCAATCTTGTTAACTATGGCACATCAAAGATAAAGAGTGGACAAGGGTGGAGAGTTTCTCTAGCTCTTGCAGGGGTTCCGGCCAGGGCCGGTCCTGTGTCATAGGCGGCCTTGTGCCAATTTTTTTTGCGGCGTTAATACATAATATATTATGTGTGAAAAAAAAATTTCAACAAACAATACATATAGCATTTTGAAGAAAATATTTTTATATTGTTCTAACTCTTAAAATAAAAACAAAAAAATTAAAACGAGAGAGCAAAAATCTCATGTTAAACATATTTCTTAACTTCTGAAGGCAAAAAAAAAAATTGTAGTATAAAATGAGAGGAACATATTCTTGTAGCATCAATAGGTTCCTCTACATGAACGGATTCCTCATGTTAAGCATGTTTTTTAACTTCTGAAGGCAAAAAAAAAAAAGTTGTAGTATAAAATGAGATGAACATATTCTTGTAGCATCAATAAGTTCCTCCACATTCTACTCTACATGAACGGATTCCTCATTGGTTTGACATCGTGGTCGTTTAATAACAAATTTTTTAATAGATCCTATTTGGCTTTCAATGATCTGAACACCTCTTTTTGTTCTTTTTCGTTTGATATGACCTAAATCATTTTTTCCTCCTACCAACATTCTACTGATTATAATCAGAAAAAAAAAATCATATATATATATATATATATATATATATATTCATATGATTATTGATTCATTAATCCATTATAGCATTATTCAATTATATTCCTATTGATCAAGTTCACCAAAAACAAACTAAACCTAAAACTCTAGACTGAACAATCAAATAAATTCAATTAGATTGATCAATGATATGTGAATTCATAGTTTCATATGTTCAATTAATGAAAGATAAATCATATCAAAAATACAAACTAAAGCATCAAAGCAAAATTGCAAACGATTACAGAGTTGATCTCTGATAATAGAAAAAAGTTAAACAAAGTTTAAAAGCAAATAAGATTATCTCTGACAATTGAAATTCATGATCAATTTGGAATGAAAGTTTTGATTAATTTTTTAAATTTTTCTAAGAGCCTCAGTTGAATCACTACAGTTCTCCATATGCCTCTGTTTTACAAGAGATCTGCAGATCTTATTTGCTTTTAGAACACGAAACGTCCAAACTTAAAACAATCCTAAAACAATTTTAAAAAAATTCGTAAAAATAATCAATTATAAAAAAATGCTCATAATGGGGTTAGAACCCCTACACTACCCCAAACAACTTGTTTTCAATTACAAGCCTAACCAACTATACTAGTGTAGCACTAGTGTTTTATATTTATGTATTTTTAATTAACATAACTTTAAACTAATATTATATAAAAAAAACTTTTAGCGGCCTCCGCCGATCGGCGGCCCTGTGCCGCCGCACGATTGGCACATGCTAAAGGCCGGCTCTGGTTCCGGCTTTGATGTTGATTATAGGCTCACTCTTTTTGCCTGATACTTCAAATTCCATCCTAGCATGAGGTCATCCAAAAGAGGCCAAGACGGTTTTGCAAAAAGTTCGAGGCACTGATCAAAATGTCGAGGAAGAGTTCCAAGACCTTATTCGGGCAAGTGAGGCTGCAAGGAAAGTGTATCACCCATGGATAAACATCACTCAACCGAGATATAGGCCTCAACTTGTTATATGTTCTCTCATTCCATTATTTCAGCAGCTTACCGGCATCAATGCGATCATGTTCTACGCGCCAGTTCTGTTCAAGACTTTGGGTATGGAAGATGACGCTTCCCTCATCTCTGCAATCATAACCGGTTCTGTAAATGTCGTTGCTACTATCATGTCGATTGTTACAGTTGATAGACTTGGAAGAAGGGCATTGTTCCTTGAAGGCGGAGTGCAAATAATCGTATGCCAGATTGCGGTAGCAATCTTGATAGGTTTAAAGTTGGTGTGAGCGGAGTAGGATCACTGACGAAAGGCGAAGCTGATGTCCTCTTGTTCTTGATCTGTGCATATGTTGCGGGCTTTGCATGGTCTTGGGGTCCGTTGGGATGGTTAGTGCCTAGTGAGATTTGTCCCCTGGAGATCCGATCAGCTGGACAAGCCATCAATGTGTCGATTAACATGTTATTCACTTTCGTCATTGGGCAAGCTTTCCTGACCATGCTTTGCTCCATGAAGTTCGGGTTGTTCTTCTTCTTTGCTGGCTTTGTTATTATCATGACCATCTTCGTGGCCTTCTCCATACCTGAAACCAAGAATGTCCCAATCGAAGAGATTAACACGGTGTGGAAAGCACACTGGTTTTGGGGCAAGTACATCCCCGATGATGCTATCATTGATGGTACACACTACACACAACAAGAGCAACATTGATTTTTAGCTAGGAGATGTTACTGTAATAGATCCAATAATGTTTAGCGAAGTTGAGATCTAATTCTGCACATCAAAACGTGTGTCTCTAATTGTAGATTGAATTGTTTCGATCTACGTACGTTCCTTTCTCTACTACACCCTAAACCGTACCCTAAACGTATATGATGTCCAATATTCTTCGCTAGTACGTGACCCATATAGATATTAACACAGGCACACACATATATATAGTCTTGGCATAAAGAATAAAAATTAGCAGAACATGAAGAGTTGAGAAACATTTGATCTCAGCAGGAGCAGGAAGGCTGTCGAGATGCGCAGCAAGGGCTGCTACCGAGCGGGAGGGCAGCAGACTCGGCGCGGGCAGGAGGCAGGAGCCGGGAGGCTGCATGCTGGCGGCAGCGCAGGTGCTGCCGGAAGAAAGCCGACGGTGCCAGATCGGAAGGAAGGACGACGGCCGGCGGTTTTAGGGTTAGGGATTATTTTTTTTTCGGAAGCTAGGGTTTTTTTAGGGCTTTTTAAACGAAAAGCTAGAGCAATACACTGATAATGTATTCTATGAGAAAAAAATAATATGTAAAACGTAATTTTATTGATAGGTATTACATTAAATATCCCGATTAATCAGAGATTCTCTATCTACTAAAGATACTAAAGATCTAGAGTAATTAGGTCAAGATACACCCACAGAAGTTACAGAATTAATCATCCTTAAACAGTTCCAATATTATCCAATTTTAACAAATATACTGCTTGTACAATTGTCTAAACAGCTAAAGTGCTAGTGCATCCCTGTCTCTGCAAATTTGGCAATTATGTGGTCGTTCATCATCAGAGGTTGCAGTTCGGCTCTCGGTCAACTTTACAGTACCGAAGCATAAAAGAAAGATGGCAGGCAAAAGGGATGCTTGGATAGGGCTATTAGCATGCCGAAGGAGATAAGCATACTGCACCGCCGAGCAAACAAATTGAGCCAGACCCCCAAATATTCCGTATATGTCAGGTAAGGTACCATAAATTGAAGAATGGGAACGTGGATGATAAATCCACCGTAGCACTCCACACCTTCTAAGTTTGACACCCTTACGAAGGAACTCCCAGATGGTAACCAGTAGAGCCACAAGAGCCAACATCATACCAATTAGTCCATAGTAGGGTTTCCGTGGTGATGCAATCTGATCAAACGCGAGTGACAAGGTCTCCAGGCACAAACTAATGACAATAAAGATCCACTCTGAAAATGTATCCTACAGAATCAATTATAAGAAAACTGCATCAAATCAGATATTAAAGAAATATATATATATATATATATATATATATATATTTTTTCTCGATATAATAGTTAACCCTCCCCCACTCATCTCCACATAAGATGCTTTGATAATTGAAGTCGTAACCTTCATGAATTAATTATTCACAATAATCAATGCGACAAAGATAACTGCTGTATATGTAGAGAAGGAGAAGGAGACAGAAGCCACAACACACCGACTCCAGTCAAAAGCTCCATAATGAATTTCCTTCTATATTTCTTAGTTTCAGATTAGTTTCATCGTCTTTCCAATTCTTTAGCTATAGCTCTACTAGTTCCAGTTATTTCTCTTTGTTTTTCTTGTAATTTAGTAAAATTTCAATTATTTTTCTTTGTTACTTTTGATAATAGTCGATAGTTTTAACTCCACGCCATTTACTTTTCCAATCTCCACAAATACCGTCAATTTACTTTCTTGCAATTTACATATATATATATATATATTTCTTTCTTTTTTTACACTTAATATTGAGTTTACTTTCCTTGCTCATTTGTCTTATGTTTTGGCATTAGGAGTAGTTGTAACACCATTCATCATTCGACTCATCCATTAAACAACCTGAAAGTCCTCGATTCTAAGGCCTCAAACGGTTAACGAAGTCCGAATTCGCAAACTAGCTCTACAATTGGACACTTGGCCTATCGTCCGTATTATTATCTCTTGGCGATTAAGCGGGGCAAAAGCCTCTCTAAACTAGCAGTCCTTGAAGGAACCTTGAATGCTTACCAACAAATCCTCCATACTATTTATAAAGATCTCCACTCTTGCTACCAAGTAGAGGTTTCTACCCTTGATCGCCCTTCTTGCAATGTTCTTGACTATGTAGATCTGCAGATATTAAAAACAAAATCAATACCTGAAAAGATATACAAGTGCACATTCTCAACCACATTTAAACCAGTCTATAAATGACATAAACTGCTACTTAAAGTTTCACATCAGTCTACCAAACTTGAAAAGCTGATGATAGAAGTGTGAAGGAATAATGCATATACTCAAGCAATGGAGAACTGAAACTGAATGTGGATTTCATTATAATAAGATTTCCAGGAGAGATATTAAACGGAATTTGTAGCTTCAAAAAAGAGGCTAATTGTAAAAGATGCAGTTGGAAATGTCAACATTGATTGGGATGTAACTGAACTGAGTTGTGGCTCCTTTTTTTTTTGTTCTTTCTTTTCTTTTGAACTTGAGCAATGTCAGAGATCATTTTACACATAAGAGAAAGATACAAGACCTACCTTTGTTCCTCACAATATCATCAAGTGCCAATTTGTCAGCAATTCAGCACTATATCTCCCTTGCAGGGTGCTACAACTCTTTCGATGAAGTCCAACTCTAGTATCTTGGAACCTGCAAGTGATGTGCACAATCATTCAACTGCATCAACTTCAACCTCATGTCCAAAGAAAATATAATAACAAAACTGAGTTGACTGAAGTAAATGACAAATCTAGTGATAATAAAGTAGCTTCTATAATTCTGTAAACATGACGAGCAAAGCAAAAGGAGATAAAGCATTCAACAAAGCATGGAGAGACATAAAAAACTGAAATTTGTTACTCTTTTATAGATTATTCCCTTTGATTCAGGCAATAACAAGGCCTACCTCAATTTCCTTGGGTGGATCCTATTTTCCTGCCTCTAAAAGGTCTCCATACAATTCCTAAGTACTCTTCCTATGCCTGTCAGGTTCTAGTTTACCAATCAAGACAGTATTATAAAAAATATATCACTTCTCAGAGAAAAAGACAAGCGGTTCTTCCATGCTCTTACTCGCTAGGATCACCAAGTGCTTCCCACTGACTGTTCTGCCGTTTCTCGGTTTCTCCACTACCGCCTCTACTTAAATTGTTTTCACTCACAGCATAGTCACTCCCACTAACTCACACAAACCCCAAATATAAATCTACACGCTAAGTATGCTTCAAAAACTAGAAAAAATCTGTCAAATTGTAAAATTACAACTGACACTTTACAATTTCCACTAGGTAATTTACTTGTAGGAAGTAAATATGATCCAACTGGATGTAACATCTGCACAATCACAAAAATATGCATAACTACATAGCATCATCAAGACATTCCCACCACTCATTTTTGCATTAGAAATTTGATCAATTCACCAGTGGCCGGTTCAAAACACAGAGAACACAACCAATACGCAACAACCATCGTCACTTTTCCATAGTCGTTAAGAAAATGGAGTAGAACTATCAGCAACAAACTATTCACAATTTTCAACTTCCATAATATGGGACCAACTAAAATTGAGCACATTGAAGACCTCAGGAGGTTCATTTTCCACCATCCTCAAAACAAACAAGTACAAAACACAACCAGTAAAAGAATATACTAACTGTTACCTCTGTCATATTCAAAAGAATATACTAACTGCACAATGACAGACTAGATTTAAGACCACTAACAGAAATCTAAGGTCATAACCAATAAATTTAGTGCAAAGTAGTAAAGATCAACAGTAAATCAAAAAAGTGGAACCAGCGTATCGTAATCATGCATCACAGAGAGTCTAAGTTCCATTTTATAATTCTGTATGTAATTAAGTGAAACAAACAGCAGCAACTGAAATGAAAGACATTGGAGTGGTGAGGAGGTTGACATACCTGAATAGATAAAGTTGAAATAAACTTTATCGTGAATCTTTGAAGAACTGCAACAAAGCCGGGTCCACTACATTCTTAGCCTGTAAACCAAGTATCAATTCCATGTTGATGCATCTGCAGAGAAACCACACTTCTTCATTTCTACTATAAGTTCCACAGCCCGTGATGTCTTATTGTTATTTAACAACCCTCGGATAATGGTATAATAGGTCCAACCATTTGGGGAACAGCCATTCTCTACCATTTCTCTCAGAAACTTTTCTGCTTCAAGTAATAAACCCTGATGACAAAGACCCCAAATCATTATATTGTATGTTCTCACATTAGGTTGAACTCCTTTTGATGACAAACCACAGAAGAGATCTCTTGCGGATTCAATTTCTCCACCTTTGCACAAACCTTCAATAATAATACTGTAAGCTACAATATTAAGTTCCAATTTGTTGCTTTCCATGTCTTTGAGCAATTCTAATGCCTTATGAAGTTTCTGATTGTTACACAGGCCATCAAGTATCACAGTGTAAGTATGAATATCTGGAAACTGGCCGCAATCTAGCATCTCAGAGAACAGCATTTCCGCTTCTTTAGTTCTTCCCACTTTGAAAAGACCATCAATAAGAGAGGTATAAGTTACAGTATTGGGAACTAGTTCCATACGAGGCATTTCCTTAAAAATCTTGTAAGCCTTATCAACCATTTTGGCCTTGCAATATCCATTGATCAATATGCTACAACTCCGAACATCAACCATGGAGCCCTTGCTTAGCATAAGATCAAAAACTCGTTGCGCCGCGACCATTTCCCCCCCCCCCCCCCCCCCCCCCCCCCCCCCCCGCAAACAATAACCGTCCATAAGTGAGTTGTATGTAACCGTATTAGGCTCAATATGCCTCTGAATCATAATTTGAATCACACTTTCGGCTTCCACCACCATTCCTTCCTTACAATATGTATCAACCAAGACACTGAAGGTGACCACAGTCGGAAAGATACCTTTATGGCTTTATGCGACATTTCATCCAACAGCCTCTTAGCTTCATTCCACCGGCCTAGATTGCAAAGTCCCTGAATCAAGCAGTTGTAAGTGACAACATCTGGAGCAATACTCTTACCGATCATTTCTGCAAAAAGCTTCAATGCTTCATCAATGAGTGTGTCCTTGGCCAGACTGTCAATGATGGTGCTATAGGAAACTATGTCAGGCGTGCATCCAGTTTCTTCCATCTTCCTCAGTAGAGTAATAGCAGCACGGTTGTTTCCCGTGTTGCAAAAGCCCTTGATTAATGTGTTGAAAGTAACCACATCGGGCTTACAATGACTTTCCTCCAGCAATTTGATGAAAATTCGGACAGCCTCATGCATTTGATTATTGAGAACAAAGCCGTGGATGAGAGTGGAGAAGGTGATAACATCTGGTTGAAGACCCAACTTGAAGAAATTACCCAAGACAGATAAGCTGAAACCCATTCGATTTAAATGGGAATAGCATTTGATGAGAATGTTAAGAGTATAGCCATCGGGAACAATTCGACGAAGAAGCATTTGTCTATTCAATGAGATGACAGTAGAATAGTGTTTGAATTTGACGACTTGAGACAAGATTTGATTGAAAGGGATAACAGGAGGGAGAGGACGCGAGTGAAGCATTTCATCGAACACCTTGAGGGCATCCTCAACATTACTCACTTCAGGTCGATGGGTTTCTCTCGAATGAAACAAAGCCATGGAATTGTTGAGAGTAGAGGCAAAACAAGAAGAAAGCATACCTCTGGTTCTGGGGCTGCTGAGCATCATCGTCTTCTGACTACAGTAACTGATACGAAGAAGTAAAATATCGAGAGCAATTGAACGAAGAAAACTCAGCGGCCGAGATAGGGGCTTCGATGTGGCGGTGCAACAACAGTTGGGGTTTTGCTTTTGTTATCATGCGAAAGAGATTATATATTTGGGCTTCCGGTTTGGTTCTGAGACTTTGGGCTTAGCTCAAACCATCCCATTGTGAAGTGAACACCAAGGTGATCAAGGTCGAGATTAACTTTACCAAATTTCAAAGGAACACTGAACATTTTCTGGGAAATACTTGTCTTTTAACTAGAAAGTATCGATAATCTGTACTTAAATATTAAGGATGCTTTTGTAGAATTTTAAACATTTCAGACTCATTGTGATCACAAAGTGGAACAATTTTTTCGAGTCACTCATTGCTTTGAGTAGATCATTTGCTTCTAGTTGTTCAAAGCCGAAATTAGTTTTACCAAATTTTAAGATTTTGCAGCTTGGAACATGAGAGAAATTTTTTGTGAATAATATAGATAATCGTACTCGAAAAACGAGAGTGATTTTACATAATTTTAAACTCTCTATATTTTCTTGTATAGGTGATGAGAAACACAACGAGGAGAAAAAAGTTTAACTCTATAACGAGATTTTAAAATTTAGAAATTTATTCGTACTGATTTTAAATTTTCTAATGATAAATTGATAATACATTGATATATTGTTACATCAATTATATAATTGTTAGTTTCATAACTATTGCGGTATATATGCATCATTATTTCCACATCATTTTTATTTTTTATGTAAATTGAATGAACTTGAGAATGGAAAACTCTGAAAAGAGAGTTGTAGCAAGACATAACGAGTCACTCGTTGCAAAGAAAACCATTTGCTTTGAGCTACTCATTGCTTTGAGTTGATCATTTGCTTCTAGTAGTTGTTCAGAGCAGCCTTCTTAATTGATCCACTCATTAATAATTTACAGAATGGTGTGTTCATTCTCAGCTAGTTTTGTTTCTGCCTAAACCCGGGGGTCTAGTAGATACTTGATGAATCCACCTCTATCTCCTGCAATCCTGCTCACCAAGGAGAATACCGGGCGGGCCGGCCTTCACCTCTCCGAGGCCTAAGTTAGTATAGTTGGAATGTATATAACTAAGGCACGTATGTAAGCGGGGAGAGAGACGAGTTACCTCATAAAGAAGATAGTTGGGGCCCATATATAGGTGGTTGGGGGTAAGGACTGGCCTTACTCTTCGATGTGGGACTGATTCCCTTCTGCTTATACTTTCTGAAGCCCTCTTAGGCAGGCTGGCGCCCCCGGCCCCTGGGTTCCTGGAGGAAGGATAGAGTGCCAGGCCCCGAGGCCGGGTGCTGATGATCCGGTCCCGACCCTTGGGCCGGGCCCTGGTGCGCTTGCCGCGGGTCTGTGGGCCTGCTGTAGCCTCTCTGCGGCTACTGTCAACAAGTCCCCCAAGTTCCCGGTCAAGTGCAATCTTGAATGGGGATTTAAATCTGTCTTGCTCTTGTCCCGCAGACCCGCGGGGTTACCAATCTACCGGTGCCCAGTCCCCCAAGTCCGCGTTGAAGATTGGGCGTGACCGAGGTGAGTACCTGTTACCGATGGGAAGCAATAGTTATAAGTACTCTTGCAATATAAGCAGCAATATGACTAAGTGTGGTGTTATGAGCATGGAGCCAAAATGATAATGATGATGTCATGATGCCATGATGCCATGCAACAGACGTGTGCATGGAATGATAATGAGGCGTTGAAATCCGCCATGTGAGAGATTTATGCATGGGATGATAGTGAGGCGTTGAAATCCGCCATGCCAGAGATTTATGCACGGGATGATAATGAGGCGTTAAAATCCGCCATGCAAGGACTGGGCACGGAATTTCGGCCGGGCACTCTGCCCTATCGGTACGAAGCGGAGCTTCACTAGGCTTCAACTGGCCGATCTGCCGAAACGGGATTCACTGAGCCTCTACCGGGCTATCTGCCGAAACGGGATTCACTGAGCCTCTACCGGGCTATCTGCCGAAACGGGATTCACTGGGCCTCTACCGGGCTATCTGCCGAAACGGGATTCACTGAGCCTCTACCGGGCTATCGTTTCCCATTGCTAGGCTGCAGGGAGATTACCCTGGTGTTGCGGCCTGTTTGAAGCACCGGTGAACACTTGCTAGTTCTTCTCAGCTTATATTAAATAAGCGTTGAGGTAAAGGGGTGGCATTGAGGTGACAAAGCTCGCCATGTAGCCCCATGTTTGATCGCCTTTCAATGCGATGCAGAGTTTTTATCCTGCTGGACAAGCGTGCATGGGTTAGATGCAGACTCGCCCGGGTGTATAAAGCCCGCCGGTCGAATATTTTCGACCGGTGTCAGCCATGGTATTGGGCGGAACTCGACCGTTGGCGGACATCATGCCATCTCCGGACGAGTCCCCCAGTGAAGTGCCATGGGCCAGGTGCATTATGTTCCTGGTAGGGGGGCGGCGTTGAGGTGACAAAGCTCGCCCTGCGTCCCCCTGTTGCCGCAGCTAGTGAGATGCAGGGTTTTTATCCTGCTGGACAAGCGTACATGGGTTAGATGTAAACTCACCCGGGTGTATAAAGCCCAAGCCGGTCGAATGTTCTCATGACCGGGGTCAGCCATGGTACTGGGCGGAACTCGACGGTTGGAGGACATCATGCCATCTCTGGACGAGTCCCCCAGTGAAGTGCCATGGTGCCGGGTGGAGCCTATTCCCTGAATGCGTTCTGGAGCCGGTTGAATGCGTCGAAACCGGTGAGCGGAACTCGACCGGGCGTCCTGCCATATCGAGACGAGTTCCCCCAAAAGAGATGCGACTGGACAGACCTCAACCGTTGTCCGGACGCCATTGCATATCCGGACGAGGTCTCCAGTAATATACGATGAAGAAGCCATGCAGCCGGTTGAATGATCATAACCGCGAACTGCCATGGTGCCGGGCGGAGCTCGACCGGGCGGCCAGCCGTATTGAGCCGAGGCTTCATACCCGGATGGGTGCTCTCCAAGCGGTTGGATGATCATAACCGCAAGAGAGGTCTTCGAGAAATGCAGCGAAGAAGCCATGCAGCCGGTTGAATGATCATAACCGCGAACTGCCATGGTGCCGGGTGGAGCTCGACCGGGCGGCCAGCCGTATTGAGCCGAGGCTTCATACCCGGATGGGTGCTCTCCAAGCGGTTGGATGATCATAACCGCAAGAGAGGTCTTCGAGAAATGCAGCGAAGATTGTGGCGCAAGCGTGGAATCTGGGGAAGTGGGAGAGCCTGACTCCTTGATTCCCGTTCCTACCTTCCTGCCGTCAGGGTGTGGGACAAATGGCTGACATGCATTTAAGGAGGAAGTCCATCAATCCCGTCAGCTTATGATGGCGTGGGGAGGTTACCAACGCTGGGACACGTGCCATTGCGGGGCGGTCTTGAGATGGAGGGCCTGGATTCGCAGGCTTTTGAGTTGCTCTGATTACTTGTTTTGGAGGGATTTCGATTTGCCTAGGGTATTGGTCCCCTCTATAAAAAGGCCTGTTCTTCTCTTCTTTCTGCTGTTGCTTCTTACTTTAGAGAGACTGAGATAAAAGGAGAAATCCGGCGACCACTTTGAGCCTTTCTTGCCTCACGAGATCTGTTTTCTTTGAACGCTCCCTAACATTGCGCGCTGCTTTCTGCGGGTCGATTGTCCTCAGTTGAGCATACTAATCGGTAAGTTTGATTTCTTTGCCCCATCGTTATTCTTGTTTCTGGGTTTGTTGTTTTGCCTTGGGGGGGGGGGGGGGGGGGGATCTCTGCCGTTGACGGAACTGCTTTGCGGCGAACTTGGGGAGAGGCCGCAGAAGGCGTTGTTGTACCTGTTGCTGACAAGAGCTAGGGTTTTGTGTTCTTCCCCTAGGTTAAGATGACGTCTTCAGGTTCTGACCGGGTTTCCGAAACGGCTGTCAGAGGTCCCCTCATTGATGATGCGCAGAGGCTGGACGACTGGCTGAGTTCGGAATCTCCGGAGACCGAAGTTGCTGACTGCTCCGGGAGCAGGGTTTCTACTCCGTCCTCGGCTGAATCTTCCGGGGCTGAATCTTCTGAGACCGAAATACCGCGCGGGGTGCCATTTGCAGATGCTCTGGTTGTGAGCTACACCATGGGGAAAGGGAAGCATGCTGTAGTGTGCGATGAACCGGAGGAGAGCATGACCCCGGAAGAGATTGAGGAATTGCGGGAAGCGTGGGATATCCCGGATACTATTCTGCTGCGGCCCTTGAACCCTGGAGAGTCAGCCTGCAACCCGGAAAAAGGTTGGGTTGCTGCACATCCGGACCAGTTCCGGCATGGACTGTCGTTCCCGCTGCCAGACTACGTGCAGTACATGCTCAGTGCACTGCGAGTGTCACCCGCTCAGCTTCCTGGCCTCCAGTGGAGACGACTACTGAGCCTCGGCTGCTTGTACGAGTTCTCTGGGATGAACATTCCCACGGTGAACGAGTTCCGGGCCCTGTACAGGCTGTCGTACTCCCGGAAGCAGGGGTCCCGTGGTTGCCTGTCCTTCAACAGCCGGAAGCCTCCACCGATCGTCACCAATGTGCCTTCATGGGTGGATAACAGCTGGAGGAAGAAAGTGGTGATGGTGGGCGGGAAGTGGCAGGCGAGGAATAGAATGTACTGTGTTCCTGGCGCCTTCCAACCCATTGGTGACCAGTCGTATGAACTATCGGACCTGGAGCGCGAGAGGATTTCGACCATAGCCGGGTGCTGGGACGATCTGGAACGGAGTTCGTACAACTTCATCCGGCGAGAAGTGATGGAACACTGCCAGTTTGGGCGGGGTCCCGGTGCGTAGGAAGCGGTTGAGTGGTGATACTTTGTGCTAACTTCTGCAATATACTAACCGTTTGCTTTCCTTGCAAGTGCATCTTCTCGGGCGACTATCAAGCCCGAAACCACTCTCTCTATGGATGGGGAAGATCTCCTCAACCAGTTGATGGAGAAGGCCGAGATCGTCTCGCGGACGTCAGTGGAGGACGGGTCCGGTCGGCTTGTGACCCATGCGGAGCGGAGGGCCATGGATGTTGATGAGGACGCCTATGTCCTGAAGCGAGTGAAGACCCATCACTCGACAGGCCTGCTGGCTCCTGGAAAGGGCAAGAGCACCGGGGGGGCCTTAAAGATTCCTGGTGGAGCAAACAGGATCCCCAACCGCCCGGTGGCTGCGGCGCACGTGGCTCGCACTGTTGGCGCAAGCGCACGATCTTCTTCTCCGGAGGGCCGGGGAGAAAAACGGAAGGTTGGAGACGTTCCTTCCTCCGCGCTGGTGACACTGACCGGCGAGTCGGTACGGGAGAATCTGGCGAAACGGTTCAGGAATACCAGCGGCGCGCAGACCATCGCTGCCGGGGAGAATGCCGCTGCTGCTGCTCGGCAGAGTAGTCCCGCGCCTACGGATGCATCAAGGGGAAGCCCGAGTGGTGCAATCGCGCAGCAGGTGGCGGCGGACCTGGCCGGGCTTGGTCTGGATAGGCCCGGGGTTGCTGGAGTCCTGGCGGGCGGGAAACGTCCAAAATGCAAGGAATCCGTCCTCCGGGTAAGTACCGCATGGTACCACTATAGTGCTTGACTAACCTTGCCTTGCTGTTTGACCAACTCTCCGGTGTTGCACAGTTGCTGTACAGTCTGTACGAACCGGACGCGAGCGAGGGGCTGTCGGAGCTGCAGAGACAGATAACTGCTCTATCCGAATCCCGGCAGCGCTTGGAGGTGGAGAAGTCTCGCTTGGCCCGGGAGAAGGCCAGATCGGAGGAGAAGACCAAGAGGCTGGAGGAGCAGAACCGGATCCTGGATAAGGAGAGGGCCGAGCTCAAAGAGCAGAACCTGATCCTGGAGGGGGAGAGGGCCGCACTGGAGTCCAAGATGGACGGCTCCAAGTGGGAGCTGCTGCTCTGCACGCAGGCTCTGCTGCTTCGGCCGGGGAAGATGACCCGGAACTCTTCGAGCGGGTTGCTCTCAAATACCGGGAGAGCGATCAGTTCCTGGAGTTTCTGGTGAAGGCAAGGGAGGAAGGCATCTCGGATGCGTACACGGAATGGGCGGGGAAGGGATGGTTAGATACTTCCCTGATGTCGACTGCTGCCGAAGGAGATATTCATGAGCAGTCGGACATCCATCAGGAGGCGGTGGAGGAGCGGCCGGGTGAAGTGATTCGCTCGGACTTGGACTCTTTTACCACTGGTGCCGAGTCTGCCCGGGCTGAAGACCATACCGGAACTGATGTCGACGACGAGGGTATCGCAGGAGAGGCTGGCGGATTGCCTGCCGAAGGCGCAGTCGTAGGTCCTTAGGATTTTCTTGCCCTTTTCCTTGTAATGCTTCCGGATCGGTTACTGCTTGTATACTTGCCTGAATATGAATATAATGGAACTGGCAGAGCCGGTGAAATTTTCTCAAAAGTAGTTTGCATATATACTTGTTTTTACAATGGTTAGACCGTGAACTATGCCAAACTAACCGCTCAGACTAGCGGGTTTTACCAAGACTGGTCATTCTCTCGGCCGGGGTCTGTTCCTCTTCTCCCCACGTACCGCTGGAGCTGGCCGTTATCGATCAAAACCTGCACCGCTTGCCTGAGGGCGTGGCACTTGCTCGTTCGATGAGTAGCCTCATCATGGTAGGAGCAGTACTTGCCCGTCTGCGCCGTTGTAAGTTTCCCCTTTGGGAACCTTCTCGGAGGCGGTGGAGGAATGACACTCCCGTTCTCAAGTAGGATATCCTCGTAGGATGTGGTGAGAGCGGTGAAGACTTCTTGGTTGATCGGGGGTGCTGGCATGATTGCCAGGGGGCGCTCTTGGCGGAACGGCGCTGGCTTGTGCTCATTCTGAGGCTTATCAGAATAGGACCTCTGCTGCCGCTGTGGCCAGTTTCTGTTATTGGCGTTCCGGCTGGGCCGAGCGGTGCAGTTATCGGTCCGCTGATTGGGCTTGGCTTCCTGGGCGGGTGGGGGGTTCTCTTCCCGGGGATGGTCCTCCTGCTCCTCATCTCGGTTCCTCTTCAGGAGGTGGTGCCCATAGGTCTCATGGTCGGCCTGAGCATGCCGGATGGCCATAGCCATCAACTCGTCGTACCCCTGCGGGAGTTCTACCCGGACGGCGTAGGAAAATTTGCCCGCTCGGAGCCCTTGCTTAAATGCCATCTCGGCGATGCCCTTGTCCAAGTTCCGAACTCCGGCCGTAGCCGTCTGCCAGCGGTTGACAAAGGTTCTCAGCTCCTCTCCGGGGGCTTGCCTGCAATTGAAGAGGATGGTCGACGTCCGGGCTCCCTCTACTCGGAGGATGAAGCGGCTCACAAACCGGTCGGCCAACTGCTCGAACGCTTCAATCGAGTTTGCCGGAAGCTCGTAAAACCAGCTGAGTGCTTCTCCGGACAGGGTCTCCTGGAAGATGTTGCAGCAAACTGCATCGGAGTATCCCTTGGCGTAGGTTTGGGACCGGAAGCTGTCCAGATGTTGGTATGGGCAGCCGGATCCTGAGTAGGTGAGCTTGAGGGACTTCTGGTTGCCAGACTTTCCCGACTCTATGACCCGGTGCGAAAAGGGGCCCATACGTTCATTAAACCGAGCGCCCTCCATTGGCCGCGCAGCCCTTCTCTCGTTAGCCTCCATCTGGGCTTTCAAGCTTGACACGGTGTCGGCCAGCACCTGCAGCGCTCGCGCGGTTGGCGTCTCAGCTCCATCTACTGACGAGGCGTCGGGCTGGCGGGAGGTCGTCGCGCTCTTTGGCGGGATGGCGCCTGATGGCGACTTCTGCTGTACAGGGCCACCGGACCGACCGCCCGAAGATTGCCCTCCATCGGTGTGCTGAGGTGGAACTGGCGGGATTGCCGCCTGTACCTCGGCCATGGCGCCACTGCGCTGCTGCCCCCTCTCCAGGGCGGCTACCAGTGCAGTATTCACTGCCTCCATCTCTTCGTACCGAGCGTTGGACCTAGCTCTGTCCCTATCGCTTTCCTCTTTCAGACGACTGACCTCTGCGGCCATCGCCCGTAGCTCTCCCGCCATACCGCTATGGCCGGGGCTGTACGTGGGGTCCCGGCCCGGGCCCTCCGGGCTCTCGGATCTATCGCCTGAATCATCCGAGAACGTCAAGGCGAAGCCCCGCCGCTCTGGACTGTCTTCCTCCTCTGCCAGGCCTTTACCTCGCGGGCTGTCGCGATAGGGATCCGGCACGCCGGATGTTCCCCCGTAACTTCCTACCTCCTGACCGTCGCTTCGGTCGAGGCGCGGCTCCCTCACAATGGTTGGGGTGGAGGTGAGCGCCTGCACTACTGCAGGGTTTCCCTCCTCGGTGGTTCCTTTCTCTTGATTCATCTCCGATCTCTTTCTCAACGGTGTTGCTTACACGACTTCTCGTTCAAGCTTCCCACAGACGGCGCCAATTGTTTCTGCCTAAACCCGGGGGTCTAGTAGATACTTGATGAATCCACCTCTATCTCCTGCAATCCTGCTCACTAAGGAGAATACCGGGCGGGCCGACCTTCACCTCTCTGATGCCTAAGTTAGTATAGTTGGAATGTATATAACTAAGGCACGTATGTAAGCGGGGAGAGAGACGAGTTACCTCATAAAGAAGGTAGTTGGGGCCCATATATAGGTGGTTGGGGGTAAGGACTGGCCTTACTCTTCGATGTGGGACTGATTCCCTTCTGCTTATACTTTCTGAAGCCCTCTTAGGCAGGCTGGCGCCCCCGGCCCCTGGGTTCCTGGAGGCAGGATAGAGTGCCAGGCCCCGAGGCCGGGTGCTGATGATCCGGTCCCGACCCTTGGGCCGGGCCCTGGTGCGCTTGCCGCGGGTCTGTGGGCCTGCTGTAGCCTCTCTGCGGCTACTGTCAACAAGTTTAATTTCCCAAATCATTCGGGATAAGCTTCAATTATTATAGAAAATTTATTAGACAATGTCTTTAGGCAGCAACAGTAACACTTACAATAGTGTCTCATGCAACAAAATAGTAAAAACACACACGAAACTAACCAGTATTTGAATAAATGTCCCCAGCAATCACACTTCATCTAAAAATGTGAAGGGTAACACAAATCTCTCCGACTTTCCCTCATGTAATTAGGTGCAGAAGGGTCTTCCATAGCGGTTCCGATAAAAAGGTGCAAATCTTGCGGCAAAAGTTGATTGCTTTGAACTAATATATGTCATTCGCTCTTTAGAACTACCAATTTGAATTTGAATAAGTATGGTTGCTAGCAAGCACAATACGCTGCAAACAGAAATACGAGAAGATAAAATAATCAGATTCTGCATATTAGTGCATTATACAATATTGATCAAAATACTTATAAATATTTATTCGATTTTAAACAGAAATAAGGCCGGTTATAAAGATTATGAGAATCCAGCGGCACTTAAGGTCATGTTTTTCTGCAGATGTTCGTTTTAGTATGATCAGGAGTCCACAGAGTTAAGCAGCACTTAAGGTCATGTTTTTGCAAACAACAATATCAAATATACTGGTTTCCCATCTATGATAACATTTTACTGGGTTACAGAGATCAATTGCTGCTCCAATCCACAATGATCAAGGACTACATATCTGGTAAAGATGACCAGATGGAGAAAAGAGTGCAATGGGGAGACAAAGCTCAATTGAGAGCACAAACAGAGAAACAGCAAAGTCACAATTCCATATCAGAATTTCATTGATCGGAGTAATTGGCTGTACTGCAATGGGCAGATTATTCTCTCAGCAGGCACTAAACTCATTCCAAATTATCAGGTCTAGCAATGGTAACACCCAAAAAAGAGTCAACTAAACTGGTACAAGTTAAGACAAGAATGGAATTCCCAGAATCATAGCTTAACAATTAACATTAAAGTAAAAGTCTCACCAACTGGAACAGAGGCCAAAAACCTAAAAAAACTAAGCTTATTTGCAAGACCAGGAAAAAGAATGATTGTTCGGGTAATTTCAACAGCTGCTTTACTCAAAGTATGACTTCAAAACCTATGCTCCAACTTCTCCTTTTCCTTGTAGTTCTGGACATACCTGCATACATTACAAGACTCAGCATAACCAGTATAGATAGTCATAGTATTAACCATAATGAAGTTCTGGGGAAAAGGGGAGGGTAGGAACAGACAACACTAATCAGCAATTGGAAAACAAAAATAACAACAAAGAGAAATCATGAAGAAGTCTGACTGTGTAAAGTCCTGATGTATAACTGAAGAACAAGATGTCAAGGTGCACAAACAGTTGCAAATTTAGAACTTGAACAATGTCAGAGATCATTATGCACAAAAGAGAAAGATACAAGACCTACCTTTTGTTCCTCACAATATCATCAAGTGCCAATTTGCACCTCTATAGGGTGTCAACCTAACCCAAGTTTTGTAAAAGGCTCAGATAATAATGATTCTTATCTTCATACACATGCATTGTTCATAAATAAAGAACACAGTTATGCATTCGTATGATTAAAGTTTGATTGCCCTAAAATCAACAAAAAACAAACTTTGGCCTCAGCAAAAAACCCATAAGTCTACATACATCAGGGCTCAGACTCAACCCTACTCGATAAAAAATCTTTATAATCAAACTAATCACAAACAACCAATACCCAAAGCATGTGAATCCTCCGTAATCAACACTATTTTCACCAATGCATTTCGCAATCATATTAAAAACCGAAAAGCAACCACTGTTTCCCTTCCTAGATACAAACATAAACCCTAAAATCAAAATCACCAAACCAATCCCACAAAAGCTTCAAACATTTCACGATTACTAAATAGGGTATCCACAATATCGTCAGAAATGACCCAACAAAATATCATCAGAAATCTAAGGTCATAACCAATAACTTTAGTTGCAAGAAGTAAAGATCAACAGTACATCAAAAAAGTGGAACCAGCGTATCGTAATCACGCATCACAGAGTCTCTAAGTTCCACTCTATAATTCTGTATGTAATTAAATGAAACAAACAGCAGCAACTGAAATGAAAGACATTGGAGTGGTGAGGAGGTTGACATACAGTTCCATGTATGTCTGTGCTCTTAAGCTTGAGTACAACTTATATTCATAGTTAGTTTAACTTACAGTTCTCCCTTTTCATCAGTCCATTCGGCCATCCTTGGACTTGGTATTTTGCGGAAAAAAACAGTTGATGGGTTCCAGATAGACAAGTGTACCAAATCAGTTATGTAAGAGTCACCTAGAAGTACCAAACCATTGCAAGAGGTTATTACTTGATGGTTTTGTTCCTCTGATGGGGAGGTCAGATCTATGACTGAACCACTGAGACTATCTTCCCATGACTGAAAGTACTGAGGGGTTAACCTATCACCGTAACCACGGTTCATGAAGTCGCAACTTGAAGAAATTACCCAAGACAGATAAGCTGCAACCCATTCAAACACCTTCAGGGCATCCTCAACATTACTCACTTCCAGTCGTTGAGTTCGTCTCGAATGAAATAAAGCCATGGAATTGTTGAGAGTAGAGGGAAAACAAGAAGAAAGCATACCTCTGGTTTTGCGGCTGCTGAGCATCATCACCATCATAATGTTCAGATTCAAGAAGAATTGAGCTTTTGAGAAACACTCTCAGAGTCTCAGATGTTGTTTCTACCTCTCGCTCCTTTTTTTGTTTCATGTTAGTCAAACAGAAAACGATGAGGGGTAAATTGCAACACACTTTAATATTTGAGGTCGAAAGTAGAATTACGGTGTACTTGAAGGGAGCAAAGACTTCAAGAAGAAGAAGAGGAGCACCCACTTCATCTCAAGTCAGACATTTGATGCTTGAACACTAAGGTAGCTAGGCCACCAAGGTCGTTTTGATGATGGTGAAGATCGAGCTTTTCAACTTTCTGAATACGACTCGAGTGATCAAATAATAGTAACTTGGGATGGATTTTTACACTTTCTCTTTTGATGATAAGTTTAGCCAAATTAGTTTAGCCCTCGATCATGAATGTGAAATCTATTCAAGGTTCAAATCATTTTCATCTGTTCCTAATCATTACACAAGAACCAAGACTGATAATTTGCAAAATACTTTGAATTCCATGATTATGATTCTTGTAATCGAGTAGCACACTAAAACTAACGTGATATCCGGATTATACAATCCTCTTGCTATGCAATTTTCGTTTCAGGTAAGGACGATGAGATAGTTTTTCTCCTATTTACCTAAAAACAAGTATAAAAGTTCAAAATTACAACGTACGTAAAGGTGTAAAAGTATGATTTAAAAGTTAATTTGCATGCAAAAGCCTAAAGCTATGTAGAAGATGTAACACCTTATAACAAAACCAAAACAAAGTCGTGGTGAAATTTATTGCAAATTCTTACAAAATTTGTAATGAGGTTACTCTTTATATTTTACGGCACCTTCATCAAGGTAAACTTATAATTCATTGACAAAATATCAAGGAATTAACTTTTAATGATTAGGGGTAGCTCGTTTCAACATCTGGCCACACGGTTAGGTCTAATCAAAGACAGTTCTTATCTAAACATTGTAACGATAGAGCAGATTAATTGAAGGATCCATAATTAATAATTTCTTAAAATGTAATGATGATACATAATTATGTTGGGAAAGTAAGTTTATTAATTCAACTCATGTTTCTTTCTCAGGCTTCTTTATTCCTCATAATCTTGTTTTTTTCCTTGAGACCTAGCTAGCTACCAACCCTAATTAATTTTCTTTCAAGCCTAACCTTTTTCATTTGAGTATCACATTATCAATCGACCAAATTATAAGTGAAAGGAATGGCCATGAACGTAATGATCCATATAATCAAAGTCGATTATGACATCAAATTCATCAGAATACATTTTTGTTTCTTTTTATTTTTTCACACTCGAACAAGGATATTCTAAATGTCTGAGACTGTAATAATAAAAGGTCTGGCATGAATTGTTTAGCAAACCTGGGACAGTTCTTGAAGGATAAGCTGATTGATATCGATAATCTCATCTTAAAGGCTGCGTGCAATCACTTTGACAGACTCTGGTTATGGTTCAGCCTCTTTCAAGAATGTGTTGCAACCTCGAACACGAATTGCAAGTCTCCAACACCTGCGAGATGCTCGTTGCATATATGTTTTGTACCAGTTGATGACCTCCTCCTTCTTGAATGCTTCTGAGTTGGTCTGCTACCTGTTTCGTATATATACCTGCAGAGTGCAGATCAACATTATTAAACATTGTTTCAAATCAGTGTAAGAGCACTAGCATTAGAAAGGCCAAGAGACTAAAGTCTAGACACAGCATTCTAGCATATATACACTACCTTTTATCAATAATCTCTAATCAGACTTGATCGGTTTCATATTGGTTATAAGAAATTCCAACAATTATGAAATATCATCTTGCTGATGCTCAGTTAAGAAAACCACGCGATCAAAACCATGTAAGTGAGCATAACATAACAAAATTGTTTCCAGGGATTTTCACAAGAACAAGAAATTCCGTGCATATCTTTCATTATGGCACCTCAACTTGCAAGATCCCATAAGCATGCCGTGTTGGTTTAATAAGGGTAGACATAGTATTATTAGTATATACTACAGTTAAAGCTCACAATTCTGAAATGTTAAATGTTTTTATCTGACAGACAATCTCCAATTCCGCCATTAGTTCATGCCTGTACTATCAGATTATGCATGAACCGGTAGAAAAGGGGGTCAATAATCCTTGAAATTTTGTGTTTGCTATACGAGGGACCAAAGATGGGGAATAGATAGCTTCATATCAGAAACAGACAATCCAATTAAAATATGCAACTTCCTCATTAACAACATCAAATTTCGGAAAAAAAAAAAAAAATTGCAGTCCAACTATGACAGGTGACTCAGAGGCTTCATATTAGTGTTCTTTAATTATCGACGACCCCTCACTATAATGGTGACTGTATGTGATTTCTAACGGTTAAATATTCGCAGCAAGTATTCAGAAACTATTGTTCAACAATTGCTACGATATAACTCAGACAACATCTTAAAAGCTGGAAAGTGTCCAATGACTTACAGACTCCGGCTGTGCTTCAGCCTCTTTCAAGTTTGTGCTGCAACCTGAAATATGAATTGCAAGTCCCCGACACTTGGATGATGATCGCAAATATGTTTAGTACCAGCCGATGACATCCTTCTTCTGAATGCTTCTGAGTTGTTCTGCTGCCTGTTTTGCAGATTCAAACACATACCTCAAGTCAGAGCACAAGCATTGGAAAGCTCAAGGGATCAAAGTCCAGACAAAGTATGATATCATGCAGATTGGATATATATATATATATATATATATATATATATATATATATATATATATATATATAAAGCTATACACTACATTTTTGGGGTTATCTCACCACCCCAAACTCATTTGGCTTCAGATTATAGGGAGGAATTCTTCTCCAATAGCTTTGCCATTAGGCCAGCTCTGCACTTCAGTACTTCTCAAAGATATCATCATTCAGTATATTTTGGATATACGAAATTCCAACAATCATGAAAAATTGTTTTGAGAATGCTCAACCAAGAAAAGCACATAACTTAAATCATGTGGGTAGGGAGGACAAAATGAAATCAGATCCAACAAGATTTTCCCACAAAGTAGAAATTATCCCATACAAATAGTTTCTGTATCAATAATGGATAAAGAGAGAATTAATTCAAAGCATAATGTATGAAAAAACAATTCTTGCCACTAGTAGCCATCATTGTTCAAACCATATGAAACAGCAAGACATATACATAGAATGGTTCAGAGCCTTTCTTCGAAAAAATAAAATTAAAAATTAAAAAGGAAACAAATTGTGACGTCGCAAATCATGAACTGCATCCCTCATATTGAGTTGGTCAAGTTACATAACGGGCCATGGATTGCTCGACAAGTATTAAACAGTGCAGAAATAACTAGTGCACATCGGAAAATGGAGCTTTAGAAACAACAGAGAGGACGTCAAGACATTCATAATATGACTACCTAAATGAAGGAATTGTTTCAGCAAAAAGCTGCACAGGGAATTATTAAATTTTCGGAAAAACATTTAGTGATAAATTGATAATAAAGAAACGCGCCCAATTCTATAAACATGACGAGAGAAGCAAAAGGTCATTAAAAAACATTTCACACAGCATGAAGCGACAGCGAACTGAAATTTATTATTCGTTTATGGATTGTTTGCTACTCCTAACCGGGTGAAGAAATTGACATACCTGAGCTTGATAAAGTTCAAATAAACTTTATCGTGAATCTTTTAAGAACTGCAACAAAGCCGGGTCCACTACATTCTTATCCCGTAAACCAATTATCAAATCCATAGTTGATGCATCTTTAGAGAAACCACACTTCTTCATTTCTTCAATAAGTTCCACAGCCCGTGATGTCTTATTGTTATTTAACAACCCTCGGATAATGGTGTTATAGGTGCAACCATCTGGTGAACAGCCTCTCCCTCCCATTTCTCACATCAACTTTTCTGCTTCAACAGCACGCCCCACAATACATTTAAGAAAAACGTTTGTTCCTAGTGGCGTCATTTGTGCCGAAGGTGTAAGCCAGTAATTTTGGGAACGAGAACGACGACGATTGTGCTGCAGTGAGGACCTCATTTCCGGCGTTTGCTTCAACCTTTGTGGTGCACCGAGTATTTCCAATTTCCTAGGTCAGACCCAATTAACGGTTGGAGACTTGGAGGCAGCCTGGAACTTTTGGTGCAGAGACTCAGGTTCGCGTCCTAGGACCTAGGGTCTGTGACGACAATGGCGATTTCGAAAGTTGAGGAGCTGCAGGCCTGCAGTGATACAAATCCGGATTGTCCTTCAGGTTTAAGGAGCTGCGGTGATATTGATCAAGATCGTCTTCCGGGCTGGGGGCAAGTTGGGCCCTAGAAGATTCTTATTTCAGAAGGTGGAGAGGTACACTACGTGATCTTTCGGCTCTAAGCTAATCCATCTGGATGCGGAGAGTTAGAGCTGTGTTTCAATAAATTAGTTGTTATTGTCGCTAGCTATTTCGAGTCTGTTCATCGCTTGCGATGCTGGCTTTCTTCACCTCCAAAAACTTAGTTATTATTATTATTTTTTTAATAAGAAGTCAAGTTTATTCAACATAAAGATAACACACCCATAAAGCAGATAATAAGAGTTATCTCTCATGACTCACCAATCTATACTTAAACTAAAGCATCACCAATACACTCACATGTTCAAACAGTTTGAAGCACATAATTTCAATTGTATGATATTTAGAAACAAGATTGAAGGGTAACAACCAAATATTCTAGACAGTGTGACCAAATCCAAATTAATCCATCTTAGTAATAGGGGGTGTTGACAGTAGCCATAAGAGAGGCTACCCAGGCCCCCAAACCCACAGCAAGGGCTCTTGGACCCGGCCCAAGGCCCAGAAGTTCAGCACCAGCACCTGGTCCGGCACCCAGGCGAACCTTACTGGTGAACTGATGGGACCAAATTACGAGCACAATTTGTACCTGTAAAATAATCTCATACATATATATTACCCTTCTTGTGTCGAGTGTAGTATTGACAAGTAGGGATCGTTCTATCTGGGGAAATCAAAGGCATTTAATTCTGACAAATCATTACATAATCATATGGGGAGTTTTGGATTTATATCTAACAACTACTGAATTTTACGAAAATTAAAACCTAATTAAATATATACATATGATCAACATCTCTTACACAAAACACAAAACACAAAACTCACACAATATATAACGAAATTAATCAAGGTAATTACGACAGTAATATAACAATTAATCAAGAATCAAATTGGTTCCAATTTTAATTAGAGTCCTTGGCGGCTCATCTAATCGTTAAGACTTCTTTAGTATTTAAAATTATCTTGGCGAGTAATCCTAAACATATGTAATTCGGTTTAAGAACACTTGGCGTAGAAAGTAAACACGAAGAACACATAAGCACAATAAGCCAAATTGGAGACTGTTGACAGTAGCCGCAGAGAGGCTACAACAGGCCCACAGACCCGCGGCAAGCGCACCAGGGCCCGGCCCAAGGGTCGGGACCGGATCATCAGCACCCGGCCTCGGGGCCTGGCACTCTATCCTGCCTCCAGGAACCCAGGGGCCGGGGGCGCCAGCCTGCCTAAGAGGGCTTCAGAAAGTATAAGCAGAAGGGAATCAGTCCCACATCGAAGAGTAATGCCAGTCCTTACCCCCAACCACCTATATATGGGCCCCAACTACCTTCTTTATGAGGTAACTCGTCTCTCTCCCCGCTTACATACGTGTCTCAGTTATATACATTCCAACTATACTAACTTAGGCATCGGAGAGGTGAAGGCCGGCCCGCCCGGTATTCTTCTTAGTGAGCAGGATTGCAGGAGACAGTTGGATTCATCAAGTATCTACTAGACCCCCGGGTTTAGGCAGAAACAATTGGCGCCGTCTGTGGGAATCTTGAACGAAAAGTCGTGTAAGCAACACCGTTGAGAAAGAGATCGGAGATGAATCAAGAGAAAGGAACTACCGAGGAGGGAAACCCTGCAGTAGTGCAGGCGCTCGCCTCCACCCCAGCCATTGAGAGGGAGCCGCGCCTCGACCGAAGCGACGGTCAGGAGGTAGGAAGCTACGGGGGACCATCCGGCGTGCCGGATCCCCATCGCGACAGCCCGCGAGGTAAAGGCCTGGCAGAGGAGGAAGACAGTCCAGAGCGGCGGGGCTTCGCCTTGACGTTCTCGGATGATTCAAGCGATCGATCCGAGAGCCCCGAGAGCCCGGGCCGGGACCCCACGTACAGCCCCGGCCATAGCGGTATGGCGGGAGAGCTACGGGCGATGGCCGCAGAGGTCAGTCGTCTGAAAGAGGAGAGCGATAGGGACAGAGCTAGGTCCAACGCTCGGTACGAGGAGATGGAGGCAGTGAATACTGCACTGGTGGCCGCCCTGGAGAGGGGGCAGCAGCGCAGTGGCGCCATGGCCGAGGCACAGGCGGCAATCCCGCCAGTTCCACCTCAGCACACCGATGGAGGGCAATCTTCGGGCGGTCGGTCCGGTGACCCTGTGCAGCAGAAGTCGCCATCAGGCGCCATCCCGCCAAAGAGCGCGACGACCTCCCGCCAGCCCGACGCCTCGTCAGTAGATGGAGCTGAGACGCCAACCGCGCGAGCACTGCAGGTGCTGGCCGACACCGTGTCGAGCTTGAAAGCCCAGATGGAGGCTAACGAGAGAAGGGCTGCGCGACCAATGGAGGGCGCTCGGTTTAATGAACGTATGGGCCCCTTTTCGCACCGGGTCATAGAATCAGGAAGGTCTGGCAACCAGAAGTCCCTCAAGCTCACCTACTCAGGATCCGGCTGCCCATACCAGCATCTGGACAGCTTCCGGTCCCAAACCTGCGCCAAGGGATACTCCGATGCAGTTTGCTGCAACATCTTCCAGGAGACCCTGTCCGGAGAATCACTCAGCTGGTTTTACGAGCTTCCGGCAAACTCGATTGAAGCGTTCGAGCAGTTGGCCGACCGGTTTGTGAGCCGCTTCATCCTCCGAGTCGAGGGAGCCCAGACGTCGACCATCCTCTTCAATTGCAGGCAAGCCCCCGGAGAGGAGCTGAGAACCTTTGTCAACCGCTGGCAGACGGCTACGGCCGGAGTTCGGAACCTGGACAAGGGCATCGCCGAGATGGCATTTAAGCAAGGGCTCCGAGCGGGCAAATTTTCCTACGCCGTCCGGGTAGAACTCCCGCAGGGGTACGACGAGTTGATGGCTATGGCCATCCGGCATGCTCAGGCCGATCATGAGACCTATGGGCACCACCTCCTGAAGAGGAACCGAGATGAGGAGCAGGATGACCATCCCCGGGAAGAGAACCCCCCACCCGCCCAGGAAGCCAAGCCCAATCAGCGGACCGATAACCACACCGCTCGGCCCAGCCGGAACGCCAATAACAGAAACTGGCCACAGCGGCAGCAGAGGTCCTATTCTGATAAGCCTCAGAATGAGCACAAGCCAGCGCCGTTCCGCCAAGAGCGCCCCCTGGCAATCATGCCAGCACCCCCGATCAACCAAGAAGTCTTCACCGCTCTCACCACATCCTACGAGGATATCCTACTTGAGAACGGGAGTGTCATTCCTCCACCGCCTCCGAGAAGGTTCCCAAAGGGGAAACTTACAACGGCGCAGACGGGCAAGTACTGCTCCTACCATGATGAGGCTACTCATCGAACGAGCAAGTGCCACGCCCTCAGGCAAGCGGTGCAGGTTTTGATCGATAACGGCCAGCTCCAGCGGTACGTGGGGAGAAGAGGAACAGACCCCGGCCGAGAGAATGACCAGTCTTGGTAAAACCCGCTAGTCTGAGCGGTTAGTTTGGCATAGTTCACGGTCTAACCGTTGTAAAAACAAGTATATATGCAAACTACTTTTGAGAAAATTTCACCGGCTCTGCCAGTTCCATTATATTCATATTCAGGCAAGTATACAAGCAGTAACCGATCCGGAAACATTACAAGGAAAAGGGCAAGAAAATCCTAAGGACCTACGACTGCGCCTTCGGCAGGCAATCCGCCAGCCTCTCCTGCGGTACCCTCGTCGTCGACATCAGTTTCGGTATGGTCTTCAGCCCGGACAGACTCGGCACCGGTGGTAAAAGAATCCAAGTGCGAGCGAATCACTTCACCCGGCTCCTCCTCCACCGCCTCCTGATGGACGTCCGACTGCTCATGGATATCTCCTTTAGCAGCAGTCGACATCAGGGAAGTGTCTAACCATCCCTTCCCCGCCCATTCCGTGTACGCATCCGAGATGCCTTCCTCCCTGGCCTTCACCAGAAACTCCAGGAACTGATCGCTCTCCCGGTATTTGAGAGCGACCCGCTCGAAGAGTTCCGAGTCATCTTCCCCGGCCGGAGCAGCAGAGCCTGCGTGCAGAGCAGCAGCTCCCACTTGGAGCTCGTCCACCTTGGACTCCAGTACGGCCCTCTCCTCCTCCAGGAACCGATTCTGCTCTTTCAGCTCGGCCCTCTCCTTATCCAGGATCCGGTTCTGCTCCTCCAGCCTCTTGGCCTTCTCCTCCGATCTGGCCTTCTCCCGGGCCAAGCGAGACTTCTCCACCTCCAGGCGCTGCCGGGACTCGGATAGAGCAGTTATCTGTCTCTGCAGCTCCGACAGCCCCTCGCTCGCGTCCGGTTCGTACAGACTGTACAGCAACTGCGCAACACCGAAGAGTTGGTCAAACAGCAAGGCAAGGCAAGGTTAGTCAAGCAGTATAGTGGTACCATGCGGTACTTACCCGGAGGACGGATTCCTTGCATTTTGGACGTTTCCCGCCCGCCAGGACTCCAGCAACCCCGGGCCTATCCAGACCAAGCCCGGCCAGGTCCGCCGCCACCTGCTGCGCGATTGCACCACTCGGGCTTCCCCTTGATGCATCCGCAGGCGCTGGACTACTCTGCCGAGCAGCAGCAGCGGCATTCTCCCCGGCAGCGATGGTCTGCGCGCCGCTGGTATTCCTGAACCGTTTCGCCAATTCTCCCGTACCGACTCGCCGGTCAGTGTCACCAGCGCGGAGGAAGGAACGTCTCCAACCTTCCGTTTTTCTCCCCGGCCCTCCGGAGAAGAAGATCCTGCGCTTGCAGGGGGAGCGCGGGCCACGCGCGGCACAGCCACTGGGCAGTTGGGGATCCTGTTTGCTCCACCGGGAATCTTTAAGGCCCCCCCCCCGGTGCTCTTGCCCTTTCCAGGCGCCAGCAGGCCTGTAGAGTGATGGGTCTTAACCCGCTTCAGGACATAGGCGTCCTCATCAACATCCATGGCCCTCCGCTCCGCATGGGTTACAAGCCGGCCGGACCCGTCCTCCACTGACGTCCGCGAGACGATCTCGGCCTTCTCCATCAACTGGTTGAGGAGATCTTCCCCGTCCATGGAGAGAGTGGTTTCGGGCTTGATAGTCGCCCGAGAAGATGCACCTGCAAGGAAAGAAAACGGTTAGTATATTGCAGAAGTTAACACAAAGTATCATCGCTCAACCGCTTCCTACGCACCGGGACCCCGCCCAAATTGGCAGTATTCCAGCACTTCCCGTCGAATGAAGTTGTACAAACTCCGTTCCAGATCGTCCTAGCACCCGGCTATGGTCGAAATCCTCTCGCGCTCCAGGTCCGATAGTTCATACGACTGGTCACCAATGGGTTGGAAGGCGCCAGGAACACAGTACATTCTATTCCTCGCCTGCCACTTCCCGCCCACCATCACCACTTTCTTCCTCCAGCTGTTGTCCACCCATGAAGGCACATTGGTGACGATCGGTGGAGGCTTCCGGCTGTTGAAGGACAGGCAACCACGGGACCCCTGCTTCCGGGAGTACGACAGCCTGTACAGGGCCCGAAACTCGTTCACCGTGGTAATGTTCATCCCAGAGAACTCGTACAAGCAGCCGAGGCTCAGTAGTCGTCTCCACTGGAGCCCAGGAAGCTGAGCGGGTGACACCTGCAGCGCACTCAGCATGTACTGCACATAGTCTGGCAGCGGGAACGACAGTCCATGCCGGAACTGGTCCGGATGTGCAGCAACCCAACCTTTTTCCGGGTTGCAGGCTGACTCTCCAGGGTTCAAGGGGCGCAGCAGAATGGTATCTGGGATATCCCACGCTTCCCGCAATTCCTCAATCTCTCCCGGGGTCATGCTCTCCTCCGGTTCATCGCACACCACAGCGTGCTTCCCTTTCCCCATGGTGTAGCTCACAACCGGAGCATCTGCAAATCGCACCCCGTGCGGTATTTCGGTCTCCGAGGATTCAGCCCCGGAGGACGAAGCCGAGGACGGAGTCGAAACCCTGCTCCCGGAGCAGTCAGCAACTTCGGTCTCCGGAGATTCCGAACTCAGCCAGTCGTCCAGCCTTTGCGCATCATCCATGAGGGGACCTCTGACAGCCGTTTCGGAAACTCGGTCAGAACCTGAAGACGTCATCTTAACCTAGGAGAAGAACACAAAACCCTAGCGCTTGTCAGCAACAGCTACAACAACGCCTTCTGCGGCCTCTCCCCAAGTTCGCCGCAAAGCAGTTCCGTCAACGGCAGAGATCCCTCAAGGCAAAACAACAAACCCAGAAACAAGAATAACGATGGGGCAAAGAAATCAAACTTACCGATTAGTATGCTCAACCGAGGACAATCGGCCCGCGGAAAGCAGCGCGCAATGGTAGGGAGCGTTCAAAGAAAACAGATCTCGTGAGGCAAGAAAGGCTCAGAGTGGTCGCCGGATTTCTCCTTTTATCTCAGTCTCTCTAAAGTAAAAAGCAACAGCAGAAAGAAGAGAAGAACAGGCCTTTTTATAGAGGGGACCAATACCCTAGGCAATCGAAATCCCTCCAAAACAAGTAATCGGAGCAACTCAAAAGCCTGCGAATCCAGGCCCTCCATCTCAAGAACGCCCCGCACTGGCACGTGTCCCAGCGTTGGTAACCTCCCAACGCCATCATAAGCTGACGGGATTGATGGACTTCCTCCTTAAATGCATGTCAGCCATTTGTCCCACACACTGACGGCAGGAAGGTAGGAACGGGAATCAAGGAGTCAGGCCCTCCCACTTCCCCAGATTCCACGCTTGCACCACAATCTTCGCTGCATTTCTCGAAGACCTCTCTTGCGGTTATGATCATCCAACCGCTTGGAGAGCACCCATCCGGGTATGAAGCCTCGGCTCAATACGGCTGGCCGCCCGGTCGAGCTCCGCCCGGCACCATGGCAGTTCGCGGTTATGATCATTCAACCGGCTGCATGGCTTCTTCGCTGCATTTCTCGAAGACCTCTCTTGCGGTTATGATCATCCAACCGCTTGGAGAGCACCCATCCGGGTATGAAGCCTCGGCTCAATACGGCTGGCCGCCCGGTCGAGCTCCGCCCGGCACCATGGCAGTTCGCGGTTATGATCATTCAACCGGCTGCATGGCTTCTTCGCTGCATTTCTCGAAGACCTCTCTTGCGGTTATGATCATCCAACCGCTTGGAGAGCACCCATCCGGGTATGAAGCCTCGGCTCAATACGGCTGGCCGCCCGGTCGAGCTCCGCCCGGCACCATGGCAGTTCGCGGTTATGATCATTCAACCGGCTGCATGGCTTCTTCGCTGCATTTCTCGAAGACCTCTCTTGCGGTTATGATCATCCAACCGCTTGGAGAGCACCCATCCGGGTATGAAACCTCGGCTCAATACGGCTGGCCGCCCGGTCGAGCTCCGCCCGGCACCATGGCAGTTCGCGGTTATGATCATTCAACCGGCTGCATGGCTTCTTCATCGTATATTACTGGAGACCTCGTCCGGATATGCAATGGCGTCCGGACAACGGTCGAGGTCTGTCCAGTCGCATCTCTTTTGGGGGAACTCGTCTCAATATGGCAGGACGCCCGGTCGAGTTCCGCTCACCGGTTTCGACGCATTCAACCGGCTCCAGAACACATTCCGGGAATAGGCTCCACCCGGCACCATGGCACTTCACTGGGGGACTCGTCCAGAGATGGCATGATGTCCGCCAAAGGTCGAGTTCCGCCCAGTACCATGGCTGACCCCGGTCATGAGAACATTCGACCGGCTTGGGCTTTATACACCCGGGTGAGTTTACATCTAACCCATGTACGCTTGTCCAGCAGGATAAAAACCCTGCATCGCACTAGCTGCGGCAACAGGGGGACGCAGGGCGAGCTTTGTCACCTCAACGCCGCCCCCCTACCAGGAACATAATGCACCTGGCCCATGGCACTTCACTGGGGGACTCGTCCGGAGATGGCATGATGTCCGCCAACGGTCGAGTTCCGCCCAATACCATGGCTGACACCGGTCGAAAATGTTCGACCGGCGGGCTTTATACACCCGGGCGAGTCTGCATCTAACCCATGCATGCTTGTCCAGCAGGATAAAAACCCTGCATCGCATTGAAAGGTGATCAAACATGGGGCTACATGGCGAGCTTTGTCACCTCAATGCCACCCCCTTACCTCAACGCTTATTCAATATAAGCTGAGAAGAACTAGCAAGTGTTCACCGGTGCTTCAAACAGGCCGCAACACCAGGGTAATCTCCCTGCAGCCTAGCAATGGGAAACGATAGCCCGGTAGAGGCTCAGTGAATCCCGTTTCGGCAGATCGGCCAGTTGAAGCCTAGTGAAGCTCCGCTTCGTACCGATAGGGCAGAGTGCCCGGCCGAAATTCCGTGCACATTCCTTGCATGGCGGATTTCAACGCCTCATTATCATCCCGTGCATAAATCTCTTGCATGGCGGATTTCAACGCCTCATTATCATCCCGTGCATAAATCTCTTGCATGGCGGATTTCAACGCCTCATTATCATTCCATGCACACGTTTGTTGCATGGCATCATGGCATCATGACATCATCATTGTCATCTTGGCTCCATACTCATAACACCACACTTAGTCATATTGCTGCTTATATTGCAAGTGTGCTTATAAACTATTGTTTCCCATCGGTAACAGGTACTCACCTCGGTCACGCCCAATCTTCAACGCGGACTTGGGGGACTGGGCACCGGTAGATTGGTAACCCCGCGGGTCTGCGGGACAAGAGCAAGACAGATTTAAGTCCCCATTCAAGATTGCACTTGACCGGGAACTTGGGGGACTTGTTGACAGTAGCCGCAGAGAGGCTACAGCAGGCCCACAGACCCGCGGCAAGCGCACCAAGGCCCGGCCCAAGGGTCGGGACCGGATCATCAGCACCCGGCCTAGGGGCCTGGCACTCTATCCTGCCTCCAGGAACCCAGGGGCCGGGGGCGCCAGCCTGCCTAAGAGGGCTTCAGAAAGTATAAGCAGAAGGGAATCAGTCCCACATCGAAGAGTAAGGCCAGTCCTTACCCCCAACCACCTATATATGGGCCCCAACTACCTTCTTTATGAGGTAACTCGTCTCTCTCCCCGCTTACATACGTGCCTCAGTTATATACATTCCAACTATACTAACTTAGGCATCGGAGAGGTGAAGGCCGGCTCGCCCGGTATTCTCCTTAGTGAGCAGGATTGCAGGAGACAGTTGGATTCATCAAGTATCTACTAGACCCCCGGGTTTAGGCAGAAACAGAGACATTGAACAAGTATGGCGTCACCTCACCTTGCTTTAACATGTATATTTTCAGAATTACTTTAGCCCTTTGAACCAACATGAGGTAAATCAACTTTGCGCATAATCAACCTCATGTAGTATTTGACATATGAAGTAAATACACAAGTTTCGGCCATGATCAAGGCCGAACTTATGCATTAACTTGTGCTGCATACGAATTCAGAAAATAAACCAACATAATTAAAGAACAAAAATCGAAACATGCTCACATACAAACCCTGATTAGAAATCGCAATACATTATGAACAAAACCGAAACTTTAAACAACCACATAACAAATTCGAAAATCTAAGTTTAAATTAATGAAACCAAATAAACATTCACAAATCCTTACAATCTTCATAGACAAAGTATTGTATTTATACAAAAAAATAAAAGCCATGAGAGTAGAGTGAATCACACTTTGAAGAACCTTGAAGACAGCTTCGGCAAATGATGAATTCGGTGGTAGTGGAGGTGCGAATTTGGTAAGGTGATGGAGAGGGTTTCGGCTAGTATTATTCTTTGGAAGTGTGGTGCTATTTCGGCAGAGCTTTGGCTTGTGAAAATATGAGAGAAGAGATCCTTTTTCTGACTATTACATAGTTGTTTATAGAGGAAATAACCTAGAGAAGCCGGCCACAAACCAAAACCGAATTGGTTTAGGTTTTCCTTGATTTTCTGAATTCGGCAGAATGACCTCCGTGCATTGATTACATCATAACTCTCTCTAGAAAATAGCTATTGAGGTGATTCTAATTGATTAGGAAACTAGACTCCCGTAGCTTTCTATTCATATAAGGCTTGAACTCTGATTCATTGTGAGCTGTCCTGGATAGTCCGTGGAAATTGGATAATGTGCACAAGAATTTTTCCGAAATTAATCAGGATTCTTTTTCTTTCACTTGTTATCTGAATTCTTTTCTTGTAGACTCTTTTTGGACTGATCTTGGAATCTTCTCATTAAGTTGTTATGGACATGTCCAATAAGTCTTTAGGTCTATTACAGCTGATCCACGCTTCAAAATTCTAAAGGAAAGCTTTTCTTGCGCAACTGGAAAACCACTATGTTTCTCGGCATATTGACCTTTCTCCAGTAAATCCGGCATAACGCCTTCCACAGTGATCTGATTGGTGTGATTCCAAGTCCTGGAGAAATGAGACTCACAGGGCTTTCTTCATATAAAAGGGCTTCCCCAAATTCTAAGTAAAACGTCCAGAATAAATTCTGGAAGTCAGGACACAGTCCCAGGATAATCATGTTAGTCCCTGGATCGTTTTGTTCAAACTGCCAGGTTGCAGCCATCGTTTGGGTGACTTTCCCATATCCAATTTATTTGAATTTTTGACACAGTACACTATAGATTGCCAGTTATATGCCTGCCAAATTTCATTAAATTTGGAAAAGAATAAGTCAGTCAAACACATGCCTCAAAATCACGAAAATAACATATTTTGCACTTTTTCTTTAGATTTCTATACTTAGTCGTTTTTCTGACAATTAAGCACATTTTTTCCAAAACTCTACCAAAGCAACACTAAACTATATTATGACTCTATCTTACTCTAAATAGACTTAACAAAGCACAAATAAGAGGTAATAACAAATTAATATCGTCGCACATTGTGCTCCTATCAACTACCCCACACTTATCTTTTGCTAGTCCCTTAGCAAAACAAAATAAAAGACTCTACTAAAACTGCTACTCCTAAATGATTGTCTCAGGATCTTTTAAACACATAGCTTTCAAGTTAAGCATTCAAATGTAAGCACAATAATTTCAAGCGTCATAGACATGTTTCATGGTATGAATAAGTAAGAAGTGAGAAAATCAGCATGTCAACATGTTAAGTTAATTTAATCCTCCTCACTAGGCATACCCTTTTCATTTCACTCATGATATGGCAATATTCACTCAAAGTATATGCAAGAGAATAGATTGTAAGGCAACAGATAACTTTCATATTTCATCAAATCAAAGCACTTCGTGAATAATGTTATCAAGATAAACTTCATATAACAACTATCTGCACAAATGAACCAAAACCATAAGCTCAACTCTTGAGATGATCTCCACATACAAAGTTCACCTATTTTAAGAATCATGAGAGATCTTTAAAAGAGAAGATAATGGGGCTCGGCATAAGGAATTCGCATTTAGGATAGTGGTGATAAAATGTCACCAAGACTTAGTAAAACTCAATATTCCTTTTGACTTCACTCACTACCAGATACGGAAGAATAGCCGACGAAAAAAATTTCGTCGGCCATTCTTTTTTTTCGTCGGCTATAACCTCTGCCGACGAAAATTTCGTCGGCCATAAGTCGTCGGTAATACGCCGTCGGTAATACCAATGGCCGACGAAAAAAAAAATTTCGTCGGCTATAGTTAAGTATGGCCGACGAGTCAAAAAATTCGTCGGGCAAAGGTGGGTGAAATAGCCGACGACTTTCGTCGGGTATTTTTGAGTATGGCCGACGAAATCCATTAAGTATGGCCGACGATTTAATAAAATTTCGTCGGCTATGGTGTTTTAACTATAGCCGACGATTTACCAAAATTTCGTCGGCTATGATGTTTTAACTATAGCCGACGATTTACTAAAATTTCGTCGGCTATGCTGTTTTAACTATAGCCGACGATTTAATAAAATTTCGTCGGCTATGGTGTTTAAACTATAGCCGACGATTTAATAAAATTTCGTCGGCTATGGTATTTTAACTATAGCCGACGATTTAATAAAATTTCGTCGGCTATTTCCTCGAAATATATTACTATTTTTATAGGTATTAATTAGTTATAGCCGACGAAATAAGGCACTTTTCGTCGGCTATACAAGTTATAGCCGACGAAAATTGGTAAAATTCGTCGGCTATACTTGTTATAGCCGACGAAATAATGCAAAAATCGTCGGCTATTCTTGCATTTGGAAAAAAAAAATTTAATTATTTTCTAAATTACCATTCCAAGCAAGCTGCAAATCACAAAAACAATTCATGCATTTGTACCAACAAGAAACACGTCTAAACACCATTTTTATTAAATTCGTTCCAATATACATAAAATATAATCCTAATTATCCCCTAAACTACTAAAGTCTAGGATATCATCTACAGCATCAGGCGCATCATCCTGCTGACCGAACTCGGGAGGTTGAGGCATTGGAGGCTCCACTAACTGCTGAAACGGGAGCGGGGGTGGACGGCCTTCTTGTTGTGCCGCGAACATCTCATAAATCCACTGTTGCTGGCCGTCGTTGTTGTATTGCCGAATTCTGGCGCACTCAGCATTCCAACGGACCATATCCAACTGATACTGCTGGGACTGATATTGTCTGCGGCGCAGCTCCTCTACTGTCTGGGACGAGGTCGCCAATTCTGCGGCCAATCGCTGCACTTCCCCCCTCATATGTTGGGTCTGGCCGCCTCCCTTCTTTTGACCTCCCTTAGTGGTCTTCAGGAGCCCTTGTCCAGAACCTCCTAAACCCCGGCAGTAGTACTCGTTGGACTGGTGTGGGAATGCTGCGTTGAACATCCTCGCCGCCGTTTGGATATTGGTGCGGTCGACCTGGCGCACGGCTTCCTCCAAATCTGCCTCTGAGATGTCCGGTTGTGTCTCCCGAACTATTTGCTGGAGCACCTCTTGTTCGGCCTGGGTCACCCGCTCCTAATTGGACGGGGAAAAAAAATTAATATTCTAACAAATGGATAGTTAAGTAAAATTAATAATTTAAATTTTAAAATCATAATGAACGACTTACGAGATCGTCTGTCGCTTGTGGATAAGCGATCTTGAACGTCTCCACGTAGGGGTTGCAATCAGGATGATCTCTTAGCGCCTCCTCCTGATATTGTGCAAACGGCCTTGAACCGCCGTGATGGAGGATTGTGTTACGGCGGCGGTTCTCCGAGTTTATCCGAGACCGTTCCTTCAAACAAATAATAAAATATTAGAAAAATGCATCAAAAAATATAACTGAAATAATTATAAAATATTTAAACTAATAATTAAAATTTTAATAAAATAAACATTTATAATGAAGTTTAATATTTACCATCATAGCCGGGTTGTCGAAGACTACGGTCCTCAACCAACGCCACTCGTACTCCCTGAACATGAACTCTCTGGGAGTACCCATACGACCACGGTTGCCGTACTCGTTATAGTGGGAACGGAGCTCGTTCTTCCACTCTTTGAACCTACGAAAAAAACAAAAGTGCATTAGAAATATGATTAATATCATAAAATATTTCTAATTATCAAATAAGACATTCCCAACGTACCTCGAGCTCTGTTGAGAGTCCGCCCAACCCCGCTTGTGTTCCGCAACCACAAAGTATGTCTGAAAGATAATATTTTATTAGTTTTATAATTATAAAAATACCGAAAATTTTTAAATATTACGATAACTAAATTAAATTTTTTTATTTACTCACCGACGCGGCGTTGTTCAACTCCATCTTGATTTCTTCGGGCACATCAGCCCACCGAGCCCACAACATAGGGACTCTGTCCCTAATGAGTGCACCCACGCAACCCGAGTAGTCGCGTTTCTTTTTCGCCCCAACCTCCTGATTAGGAGCTTCGTCAATCTGGATCCTCCCGCTCCGTTCAACCGTTCTCCTGAGCGTCTCAAAACTGATGACACCTCTGGTATTCCTCTGGGTTGAACTGCTAGCGCCTGTCCCTATCACATAAACAACGATTGGTTAATAAAATTAAATATTAGTGCGTTAATTTTAATAAAATATTTAATTAATAAAATCGAATGTTACCTGAACCCGATGATTCGGTTGCCGTCGACTTTCCTTTTCTCCTCGCCGAAATCAGGAGGTCAGGGCTCTTCCATGGCTGCTGCTGGTATGCCTCCGCAGCACTCACGAACTGAGGCATATCAGGCCACTGGGGCCGACCCTGATAGTCGACCTCGGGTATCGCAGGAATGTTGTATGGGAGGAAGAGCTGGTTTGGGAGAGTAGGCCCCTCAGTCGAGTCACCAGCAGACTGAGTCGGACTCGGCATCGGCATCGGCTCCCGATGAACCTCAGGCATACGAACCTGAGGAACGTCGGCAGCTATCTCCTCGTGAAACAGCTGCCGACTAAACCTCGGCGCCACAGAGGGACCGACATTCGGAAGTGAAGTGCTCGACGGCCGCCCCGCCTGGAGAAGGGTCTGGTGCCGAGCACTCACACTCCGCCGCGGCTGGGCTGCATCCACACTCCTCCGCGGCTGGCTGGTGGTCCTCTCAGGCTGGCTAGCCGTCCTCTCGGAGTCTGGGGAACCCGCGGCATTTCCAGAACCGGCGGCATTTCCAGAACCTCTAGATCTAGAACGACGACCTCCGAACAACTGCCTAAATGCATCGGCCATCTAAAGCCAGACGCATTAATACATTAATTAATATTAAATTATATTATATTAAATAACAAATTCTAATTAATATAATACCCAATAATACTAACATATTTTAATATTTACCGATTTATATAATAACCAATTTATACATATAAATTATACAATTACACCTAAATTATATACAATTAAAATAAATTTTACAAAAATTACCTAAATTAACATAAAAACCTAAAAATTACATATATTAATATAAAAACCTAAATTATAACTAAATTAACATAAATACATAAATTATACCTAAATTAACATAAATACATAAATTCTACCTAAATTAACATAAATACATAAATTATAACTAAATTAACATAAATACATAAATTATATCTAAATTAATATAAAAACATAAATTATACCTAAATTAACATAAATACATAAATTAACATAAATACATAAATTATACACAAATTAACATATAAATACATAAATTATACCTAAATTAACAATTATATCTAAATTAACAATTATATCTAAATTAACAATTATATATAATTTATTAACCATAATTTAATTTATTAATAATTAAATAACAAAAAATAAAAATAAAAAGGGGGGCCGGCCGGTACCGAATCGGGGAGGAGGAGGAGGAGGAGGCGGCCGGAACAGAGAGGAGGAGGAGGAGGGTCGGCCGGGGCTGCCGGAACAGGGAGGAGGAGGAGGAGGAGGGGCGGCGGATCGAACCAAGGAGGAGGATCGGAGTCGCCGGGCTGCCGAACCAAGGAGGAGGAGGAGGAGGCGCCGGGCCGCCGGAATAGGGATGAGGATCGACGGATGAAGGAGGGCCGGATTCGAGGAGGAAGATTGTTTAGGGAAAATCGGGCAAATGGAGGCTAGGGTTCGGCTGCATTTTACTTATACCCGATAGTATAGCCGACGAAATCGCTTTATTTCGTCGGCCATGATATAGTATAGCCGACAAAATAAAGCTATTTCGTCGGCCATGATATAGTATAGCCGACGAATACAGTGATTTCGTCGGGCATACTATGTCATAGCCGACGAAATCATTTTTCGTCGGCCATGGTATGGCATAGCCGACGAAATTACATAATTCGTCGGCTATAGTCTTCGTCCCTCAGAATCCGTCCGATCTCCCCCATCCAACGGTGGATAATGGGAAGGCGCGGATCACCAGACTTTAGCCGACGAAATATAACTTCGTCGGCTATACTTTTGGTCAAACTACAAAGTCAAACCTCTAAACGCTGTAAAACGGAAATTGGGCCGTCTAAATGACGTTTTTTGGCCTGACCTTCAACAGAGAATAGTTTCAGATCGATGCGACGCATCTAATCGTATAAAAATTTCCCCCAAAATATTTACCGCCCGTCAGGCTACCCATAGGAAAACGGGAGTAAAAAACAGCAAACCGCAACATTCTGGCACACAGATTTTGTCGGAATCTTCCCATTTTTCAACCGTAGCCGTATTTCAATATTTCGGTCATGTCTTATTTCACGACACATTTGCATTTGAAGGGTCTACGTATAGTAGGTATTTGAAACTATACATTCACTTAAACACTTAGTAAACAAGTTAAGGAACATTAGTGCATATATTCCGATTTTGAATCTCAAAGTTTGGAAAATCTATTCCAACCGTCAGATATCACCGTTAAGGTTATATACATGTATGAAAAAAAATCCAACTACATCTGACAACGTTGAAGGCTCGGTCGGGACGGTCAAACCGCAAAGTCAAACCTCTAAACGCTGTAAAACGGAAATTGGCCCGTCTAAATTACGTTTTTTTGCCTGACCTTCAACAGAGAATAGTTTCAGATCGATGCGACGCATCTAATCGTATAAAAATTTCCCCCAAAATATTTACCGACCGTCAGGCTACCCATAGGAAAACGGGAGTGAAAAACAGCAACCTGCAACATTCGGCACACAGATTTTGTCGGAATCTTCCCATTTTTCAACCGTAGCTGTATTTCAATATTTCGGTCATGTCTTATTTCACGACACATTTGCATTTGAAGGGTCTACGTATAGTAGGTATTTGAAACTATATATTTACTTAAACACTTAGTAAACAAGTTAAGGAACATTAGTGCATATATTACGATTTTGAATCTAAAAGTTTGGAAAATCTATTTCAACCGTCAGATATCACCGTTAAGATGAAATACATGTATGAAAAAAAATCCAAGGTTATCGGACAACGTTAAAGGCTCGATCGGGACGGTCAAACTGCAAAGTCAAACCTCTAAACGCTGTAAAACGGAAATTGGGCCGTCTAAATGACGTTTTTTGGCCTGACCTTCAACAGAGAATAGTTTCAGATCGATGCGACGCATCTAATCGTATAAAAATTTCCCCCAAAATATTTAATTTATGGCAGGCTACCCATAGGAAAACGGGAGTAAAAAACAGCAAACCGCAACATTCGGTACACAGATTTTCTCGGAATCTTCCCATTTTTCAACCGTAGCCGTATTTCAATATTTTGGTCATGTCTTATTTCACGACACATTTGCATTTGAAGGGTCTACGTAATGGTTTGTCGATAGTGATAGAAAATGGAAACAGCTCTTTTTTTGTTTTTTTTTAATCATAGCCGACGAAATCAAACCTAGTATTCGTCGGCTATTGTTTTGTCGTTTTCTGTTAAAAACTTATGGCCGACGAAATATATAATGTTCGTCGGCCATTGTTCGTAATATTATTATTTTTTTAAAAAGTTATGGCCGACGAAATAGTTAGTTTTCGTCGGCCATTGTTCGTAAAATATTTTTTTTTAATAAATTATGGCCGACGAAATAATTAGTTTTCGTCGGCCATTGTTCGTAAAATATTTTTTTAATACATTATGGCCGACGAAATAATGCATTTGTCGTCGGCCATTCTCTGAAAAAAAAAACCTAAAAAATCAGTGGTTTTACACCTCTCCTATTTCGATGTCCTGTTCACATATAACCAAAATTGAACATAAAAAATCAGAAACCCAACAGTCAACATATTTCAAATTTTTATTTAAGGGGTTTGGAACCCAGCCTAGCTGGGAGGCTCATCCCCACGCCCGGTCATTAGAAATGAGTTGATTACAAGTGAAAGGATTACATCATTTAAATTACTTAATCCGTCGGATTGTAATCGGAATCATCGGATGAGTCTTCTTCGGTTTCTGAATTGCTCGATAGGGGTAATCTATGTCTTTCCTCACCACTAGAGTCCTCGTTAGTTTCTTCAATATGATCAACATCAACAAGCAGTGGCTCTTCACGTCGAATTCGCACCGGCGTGTCTAGACGAATAAAAGAGGAGTCAGGAATACCGTTTGAGTTGGGCTCTTGATACGCGGTGCCCCCTTCCTCGTTCTCTTCGGCCACTCCAAGTGTAGACGCCCGGTAAATGTTGCGATGGTGGATAGTGTTGACTACTTTCCACGGGTCACCCTTGGCGAGATCATCAAGATAAAACACTTGTTTCACCCATGTGGCTAAAACGAACGGGTCGTCCTCATACCATGATGTACTAGTGTTCACAGAACTTACGCCGTATTGATCGGTTTTCATGCTCTGCGGCCGTGTGTCAAACCATCTACACTTGAAAAGGTGCACTTTCATGCCTTCCCCGTAATGCAGTTCCACAACCGACTGGAGAACACCGTAATAGTCAACTCCACCATCCCCACCATGTGCCATAACCCCTGAATTTTGTGTTTTCAGTCTGAGGTCTCTCTCTTCACATCGAAATAACACACCATTCACCTTGCACGTCGCATAAACTTTTGAATAGACCGGCCTCCTCGCTAAAAGTCTGAGTTCGTGCGACCAATTTGGGTGATTATCATTTGCAATAAGGTCCATCTGCAACCATCAGAATCAACTATAAATATGAATAAATATACACAATAATATATGAACACGTATAAAATAGTGTTAAAGGTACGTACCCAGCGGCCGAAATACTCTGCGAATGTCTGGTTGTGGTAATCGCGATCACGTGCTACTCCTTCACAGCGTAGATGTATGTCCTTCCAAAACTGAACTTCTGGACAGTTGATTAGTACCCACCAATGTGCAATGGCTACCTCATAATCTTTCAACTTATAGGAAACTGGCATGTTTCCACCGAGTACAACATCGTCGGAGAGTATGGAAAGATTGAACTGTGAAGGTACATCTTCCGGTATGCTTTCCTGTAACGCTCCGAAATACAGCTTCATGTAGGTAACGCACTCGTGCGCAATATATGCTTCAGCTATACATCCTTCAGGTGCGGATCTGTTTTGGACAAAACCACCGTATTGTCCAAGTTGCCTATAAATCAAGTTTTTAAAGTGTTATGATAATACATTAACACTATATCACATATATTGATGAGGAAATTAACATAAGGTGTAAAATGCGTACCTTTCCATCGGATACATCCAAGTGAAGTGCACAGGACCGGTAAGCAACAACTGCCGAGGAAGATGGATCATGAGGTGAGGCATGATGTCGAAAAAATTTGGAGGAAATATCATCTCAAATTTACACATGATATGAACGATGTCTTGTTGCATTTCCCGGATGTCAGATTTTCTCACTTCCCGTGTGCATACCTTCTGGAAAAATCTTGCCAACGCTACTAACGGCTCCACAACGTGACGGGGAAGGAACGGTCGAATGAAAACAGGGAAGAGACGTTGTAGCAGGATATGATTGTCATGACTTTTCAACCCGTACAGATTGTTGCATTGTCTGTTGACACACTTGGCTATATTTCCAGCAAAGCCTGAAGGATACTTGGCCCGACTTATCCAATGGAAAATTTCTGATTTATGCTCAGGCTTGACGGTGTAAGGAGCTTGAGGCATTTTTCTCTTCCCTTGTTTCAACCATAGTGGTTTTCTGATATTCATGTTTTGCATATCAGTGCGAGCCTTAGGACCGTCTTTCGTCTTCCCCTCCAAGTTCAGCGTTGTGCCCACCACACTTTCAGAAACATTTTTTTCTATGTGCATAACGTCTAGGAAGTGTCGGATCAGCAACTCACACCAGTACGGGAGTTCCCACAATATGCTCCTATGTGTCCAGAATTTGTACTCCTCAGGCCTTTCAGGTATTTCCGCTACAATATCGGGATGATTGCTGAGGGGCCCAAAATCGTACTCATTAAGTCTTGCTAAAATTTCTCTTCCTGTCCATCTTCTGGGAGCACGGCCGTGTTCTTCGGTTCCATCAAATGCGGCGGACTCGTAACGCCAGTGGTGATCCGCCGGAAGGAACACACGATGACCCATTCGGCATATCTTGTTGCAATGAGGGGTGCTCCCATAATCGGTGAGGCACTCTGGACAAGCCTTGTATCCCCTGACAACGCTGCCCGACAACATCCCATAAGCAGGAAAATCACTGATGGTACCAATAACCATGGCATGCATCTGGAACGTCTCCTGCTTGTACTTGTCAAAAGTGGGATGACCAACGTCCCACAATACCTTAAGCTCTTCAATCAATGGTCTCATATACACATCGAGACATTTCCCTGGGTAACCAGGCCCCGGAATCAACAACGTCAACATATTATATTCCTTCTTCATGCACATCCACGGAGGAAGGTTGTAAGGTACCAAAACCACCGGCCATATACTGTATGAAAGACTCATGGTGCCGAAAGGGTTGAACCCGTCAGTTGAGAGCCCGAGCCTGACGTTTCTGACATCTGACGCAAAATAAGGAAACTCATTGTTTATATGCTTCCAAGCCGCTCCGTCAGAGATGTGTGTCATGATATCTGTGTCTCCCGCGTCCCGCTCACCGTGCCACCTCATAGCTTTTGCGGTGGTTTCTGACATGTACAACCGCTCAAGCCTATCTCTCAACGGAAAATACCGAAGCACTTTCACAGGTTTCCTATTGCCTGCTCCCGTCAACTTATATCGGTCAGACTGACATATCGGACATGCGTCAAGGCTACCAAGGTCATTCCCTTCTGCATCTTTACCCCAGAAGAGAACGCAGTCAAATGCGCATGTATGGATCTTAATGTAGGAAAGCCCTAGATCTTTGAGGATACTTCGGACCTGACGGTGATTGGTAGGATTACGATGACCCTCCTCCAACAACGAAGAAGTGTACTGTAGATATTCATCTACTTGCCTGATAGTCGATTTTGTCTCGACTTTAATCCTCATTACCTCCATCACACTTTCAAGAACTGTCTTCTCAGAACTTGAACACACAGGGGTCTGTTGCAATGCAATCAGTTTGTTGTACTTTTCAAAGGCAGCAGTGTTGACAACTTGTGGGAACCGCTGCACCGGGTCCTGCATATATTGTTCCCCATGTACACCGCTTTCAAAAGGAAACACGTCGTTGACGAATGTCATTGTTGGATCGTTGGATGTACTACTACTGCCCGCCTCAAAATACTGCCCATGATCATGCGATCCATCTAATGATGGCTCACCGTGATATATCCAACGTGTGTACTTCGGCCAAAACCCATTGCTCTTTAGGTGCTCCCATACTGTCCTAATCGGAAATCGACACATATCACTGCGACACTTACATTTCTTGCACGGGCAATAATGGTACGGTCCTTTTGCATTTTCTTCGACGAACTGCATAAAATCCACAACTCCTGTAGTGTATCGTCGGTCATGCCTTGGAAGCGAAATCCAACTCTTATCTCGATCCATATATAGCCTGATAATAATATATATGTATAACTTTAATTAATAATAAATTAATTAACACATATATATTACAATATATATTATTATCAACATCAACTCATATATATATATACCATTAATTAACAACCATTATTTAAGTTCATTACACTATCAACAACCATTAATTAACATATTTATATATATTTTAACACTAATTAAAATAACATTATTAAATTAAAACACATAATTATACTCTAACTGAAAATCAACTCAACTACAACTCAAAATCAACATATATACATACATTCTAACACTAAAATACAACAACAAAACAAAAAATCACTTACTATATCAAAATCACTAAAACTCAAAATCAACATATATATATACACATATATATATATACATACCTATATATAGCTCCACAATGTAAGAGAGGACGGATTTCAATAATACCCACAGATTTTTCACTCTTTCTCCCATTTTTTTTTTAAATGAGCAGCTTCTGTCCAGATCTGAAAATATAAAGACTTATAGCCGACGAAATTGCCCACTTCGTCGGCCATTCTTCCCAAAGTTATATAGCCGACGAAAACTTTAAATCGTCGGCCATTATAGAATTATAGCCGACGAATAAAGCTATGTCGTCGGCCATGATATGGTATAGCCGACGAAATAAAGCTATTTCGTCGGCCATAGGTTTATAGCCGACGAAAAACTTTAAATCGTCGGCCATTCTATGTGTATGGCCGACGAAATTTTTTCTTTGGCCGACGATTTTTAATTTTTACCGACGAACTAATTAATTTTCGTCGGCCATAAATGTAATATTTATTTTAAAAGAACTTATGGCCGACGAATTAATTAATTTTCGTCGGCCATTATTATTATAGCCGACGAAATGATGCATTGTTCGTCGGCTATTCTATGAAAAAAATAAAAAAATAATGATGATGTTAGTGACACTTCGGGTAGCATAAGTTCTCTTTCTCGTGCTTCGATGAAAGGAAAACAGAATGCCAAGCTCTCTGGAGTTTTTATCAAAACAGAATGATGATCAAAAGGTGATCCAGGCTACTAAAATGTTCAAACCGAAAGATCCTTTTTTCGCAGTTATCTTGTAACCATTCGACTTCATTAACTACTTAATCCTCACCAGATAACAGTTAATGAAGTTGAATGGTTGCAAGATAACTGCGAAAAAAGGATCTTTCGGTATGACCAATTTAGTAGCCTGGATGACCTTCTGATCATCATTCTGTTTTGATAAAAGCTCCAGAAACCGTCAGATATTCTGTTTTCCTTTTATCGAAGCACGAGAAAGAGGACTTATGCTACCCGAACTGTCACTAACATCATCATTATTTTTTTAACACTAATTAAAATAACATCAAAACATATATTAAAACTCAAAATCAACTCATGCAACTAAAACTCAAAATCAACATATATACACATGTACGTACCTATATATAGCTTCACAATGTAAGAGAGGACGGATTTCAACAATATCTACTGATTTTTCACTCTTTCTCCCGTTTTTTGCAAATGAGCAGCTGCTGGCTAGATCTGAAAATATAAAGACTTATAGCCGACGAAATTGTAAAATTCGTCGGCCATACTTATTTTTCTGGTAGTGATTGCAGGAGATCGAGTATAGCCGACGAAAATAAAAATCGTCGGCCATTATTGGAGTATAGCCGACGATTTTTACTTTTTACCGACGATTTTTTTTTTTTACCGACGAAAAAAAATTTTCGTCGGCCATTCCTGGGAATAGCCGACGAAAAATCATTTCGTCGGCCGTTGTTTTTTTTTTTCGTCGGCACAACTTATTTTTCTGGTAGTGACTCCATGGGCCAAGTTTCAACTTATTGGGCCCATTCTTCATTCTTTTCTTCCCAAACATAGTGAAATCGAACAAAGGTCATGTATACAATGATAGACCTTCAATTTACAAACAAACTCCAATTTCACAATCAACTTAGCAAAAATCACTTGAAACCATGACCTTTTTCATTTTTATTTCGGACTAACATTTTTCTCTTTTTATTTTTCTGTCCGAATTGTTTTTCTTTTCTTTTCTTTTAGGCACGGCATTAATCAATTTATAAACAATGCTAAGTTCACCCCACACTTGTTTCACAACATCACTCCAAGTTACAATTCCACAACAAAATCAAGTTTTACCAAGTCTTAAGAACAAAGGTAAAGATATAGCTATTCTAAGCATATGAGATGTGTATAGGTAATGAAAGAAAGGTTCAATGTAAGTTCAAAAGGGTTAAAACTAAGGAGTCCCATGACGGGCAGAAATTTGGCACATGCTTTATTTGGCTTTTGTGGTAATCCTAGTAAGATCTTCTCAATCACTTTCAAAATCAAGGCATAGTCATGAATAATAGTCTCAAAAATCATCAAGAGCAAGTTCTAGCATTCTAGAGTTCATTAAAAGCTATGACACATAGTCATTGAATAATCAAAGAATGATGAAGTTTAGTATAAATTTCTGCCATTTATATTATCAATAACGCACAAGAAGAAAGTATCTGGCACAAAAACTCACATAGGATATTATGGAAACAATTTAACTCAAACATGCACGCTTTATTATATATCAATCAAAATCTCACATGTTCATACCAATCACAATATCTATGAAACTCACAATTTATTTTTATGGTCTTGCAAAACATCATCTATGCATTCAAAGATATAATCATCATAGACTTTAGAGGCATCTAAAACTCAAACTCAACAAAAAGAAACGAAACTTTTTAATTTTTCTGATTTTTCTGATTTTCTATTTCCTTTTCATTTTATGACTCAAACAAAACTCAAAACAAACAAACAAAAATATGTGTAACATGTATCTCTACCCCACACTTAGAAAATTACATTGTCCTCAATGTAAATAAACAATAATGGTGTAATTTCTAAGCATAAGATAAATTTCACAAGTTGCACATTTATACAATTCAACCAAAAAGAGTTAGGGAATTTAGAAAATACAAACTCGCGTTGATGGTTCCTTCACAATTTTGGTTGAAATGGGTTGTCTCCTATGCAGCGCTTAATTGTTTATAGTCCTTTAGCCTAGACTCTTCTTTATTCATTCGCTCGTAATTGGCGCCTCTTGGAGGTGTATATCCACCAAAAGTCGCTCTTCCAATTGCTCATATGAGGCTTTAATTGATTTCCATCTAAACTTGTTGCCGGTCACTTCACTCATAATTTGCATAGGGTCATCAGAGAGAACAATAGTGAGAGTAGAAGTGGGAACCCAACAGGCATATTTGAAGACATAAGGTCCTTGATAAACTGAGTTCCATCAACCATAAGATCTTTTGTAAAATTCAAAGAATGAGTTAGTATAGAGTTAGCAAATTAACAAAAGTCAGTAGAAGTTAGTGTACCAATATACAACAATTAATTAAGTAGAATTTAATTGCAAATCATGAACACAAGTTTAGAATATGGAGTCTCTTCTTGTAACACAAGTCGTCATTCCCAACTTATTGAGAGTTCCAATCAATTGTTAACAATGTAACTCTTCACCTCTTCCTTATGATCTGCAACTGACAATCAAACTCTACAAGTATATTAGATAAACAAAGACAAATGCTCAACAAAAATTAAGGGTAGTTACAAAAAGATACATGTTACAGGAGACATACATACAAGAAAAATATAAAAGTTAGAAAGTTAGATTTAGAGTTAGCAAGTATGGTTAGAGTTACGTGTTAGTAATATGTGTTAGTGATATTAAAACAAATAAGTAGCGAGAATTACAACATGTTTAGAGAATGAATTTCGAAACAAACAAAGTTTGTTAGAAAAGTATATAACAAACAAAGTATAAGTATCACAAAATTTACAAGTATCAAACACGCATTCGGTTTAACAAGTAACAAAGGATTCGAATTTAAACTTTACAAAATTTCCGAAAATATCAAAGTACATCAAACATGTCGAATTCTTAGTGTCTAATTGTTTTTATTCACAATTTTAAAATTCGAGGTACGTGGAACAGAGGATTATTATGCGCAAAGTTGATTTACCTCATGTTGGTTCAAAGGGCTAAAGTAATTCTGAAAATATACATGTTAAAGTAAGGTGAGGTGACGCCATACTTGTTGCATGTCTCCAATTTGGCTTATTGTGCTTATGTGTTCTTCGTGTTTACTTTCTACGCCAAGTGTTCTTAAACCGATTAGCACCATGTTTAAGATTACTCGCCAAGATAATTCTAAATACTAAGGAAGTCTTAATGATTAGATGAGCCGCCAAAGACTCTAATTAAAATTGGGCCGTAATTACCTTGATTAATTTCGTTATATATTGTGTGAGTTTTGTGTTTTGTGTTATGTGTAGAGATGTTGATCATATGTATATATTAATTTAGTCTTTTAATTTTCGTAAAAATCAGTAGTTATTAGATATAAATCCAAAACCCCCCATATTAATATGTGATGCTTTGTGTGATTAAATGCCGTTGATTTCCCCGTATAGAATGATCCCTACTTGTCAATACTACACTCGGCACAAGAAGGATGATATATATATGAGATTAATTTGCAGGCACAAATTGTGCTCGTAATTTGGTCGCATCAGTGGCATTTGATCTCTCGCTCCTATGTTGTCGTTCCTTTGGCACCGATCACACGTAATGCAATCTGTGTATGCTTCTTTGAATAGCGTCAGCCAAAAGAAACCACAACTTAGTACCTTCAAAGCCGTTTCCTTGGGGCCAAAATGTCCTCCACATGCTTCGTTATGACAAAAGGCAAGAATGGAGTGACACTTTTCTTCCGGTACGCACCTTCGAATAACTTGGTCACTACATTGCTTCCACAGATAAGGTTCTTCCCATAAGTAATGTCGAGCTTGCTTTTTGATCTTGTTCTTAAGGTGGCTCGGCATATCCTTTGGAAAGTGACGAATTGCAAGGTAATTAGCAATGTCGGCATACCAAGGTTCTTGTGTTGCATTGATCCAAAACAGTTGCTCATCCGGGAAACTCTCGAGTAGTTGTAGCTCGTCTTCTTCTTTTATAATTCGGCTCAAGTGATCGGCTACAACATTCTCACTTCCTTTCTTGTCTTTGATCTCAATGTCGAACTCTTAAAGTAGGAGAATCCATCGAATGAGTCTCGGCTTGGCATCTTTCTTTGTCATAAGGTATCTCAAGGTGATAGAAGCATATAATGCGACGTTCTTAATATGTTTTAATCTTCGTTTGTACTTTGTTTAAGCCTTATTATAGTAAAATCGAGTCATAATATAGTCATTTGATTTTGGTAGAGTTACAAATAAATCGTGCTAAAGATAGATTAAAATGTGGAAAAATGTTAAAAGCCGATTTAAAGAGTTGTAGAGATGTTTCGTTGGATTTGTAAATCTTCGGCTATACTTTTGATGAATTTTTCTTCTCTTATATGCAGGAAACATATTGATGATTGAGCAATGGAAGGTGTTATACCAATCGGAGCAAAAGAAGATGCCAGGAATTACAAATGAAAGCTTATCGCAAGAATCCAGTACATCCAGTAATTTCTTGGGCACATCATCCAATTTCCAGAAATTCTCCAGGACGATTCACAAGAAACCAAAGTGTGATCCATATATGCATGGAAAGCTCTACGAGTCTAGTTTCTACAGAACTTGTAATCGCATCAAAAGATTTTATGAGGAGAGAGTTATGCCCGTCACAAGACATCAAGATCACTGCCCTGCCGAGAAGATCAACCTACTACCCATTTTTGGGACTTTTTGTATTTCTTCACCAAAATGGAATCCAAATGCATAGATCAACAGTTCTTGAGCTACATAAAGCATATGGGAGTCAACCATGCCTAAAGAAAGTACAAAATATGGAAAGAAGACATTCTTTAGTGCAAGCAGGAAAGCTGTCGATTCTAGAAGAAAATTGTCCCTGGTAAGCTAGGAAAGGTTTCAGCCGATCCTTTGGACTTTGATCCACAAAGCAATGTTACTAATCCATTAAGGAGTCCAAGAAGGTTGTGATCCATGAAGAAATCGGACAAGAAGAGTCTAGAAGATCAAGACTTGGCATGTAAGAAACCAAAACCAACTTGGATTAGGTTTTGCAAGTCCTAGTTGCAGCCGGCCTTGTGCAATTCTTCTCCTATAAATAGCCACTGATTTTCCACAGAAAACTTGTCACATCTCAAGCATAAACACTTAGCCAAAAACTCTACCAAGTCTTTCAAACACCACATACCAAATACTTAGCCTAAAACCCGATTCCATTACCTTCCATAAAATTTCGTCCATTTACCTTACCTTCCTATCGATCAGCTCTCCACCATACTTGGCGGAGCCTTCAAGGTTTCTAAAGTGTGATCAACTTCTTTTATGGCTTATGTATTTGTTATGTCACTACCAGAAAAAAGGCTTTTCCCGACAAAATTAAAAAAAACGGCCGACGAATTAAAATTTTCGTCGGTAATTCCAACGAATAGCCGACGATTTTATTTTTCGTCGGTGGAAAAACAAAATCGTCGGCCATAGTTTAACCATAGCCGACGATACTGTTTTTTCGTTGGTATAAATAAAAATCGTCGGCTATATTCATATTTCAGTCGACGATTTGGATTTTCATCGGCCTTTCTCTGAAACATTAGCTGACGAAAACTTTTGAAATTTTGGCCGACGAAATTGACATTTTCTCGTCGGCCATAACTATATTGAAAAATACATATTTTATTTTGGACAGAAAACGACAAAAGAATAGCTGACGAGTATGTCTCTCGTCGGCTATGATTTAAAACAAAAAAAAAACAAAAAATGACCAGATTCCATTTTCCATCACTAACGATAAACCATTGCTTCATCATTCAAACAAAAAAAAGTCGTGAAACAAGATATGACCAAAATGATAAAATACGTTTACAGTTGAAAAATGACAAGATTCCGATAAAATCTGAGTGTCGAAAGATGCGGTCAAAGGTTTTATTCCTTCGTTTCCCTAATGGTAGCGTTACCTTCGGTAAATATTTTGAGGAAAATTTTTATACGATTAGTTGCATCTCATCGATTTGAAACTATTATCTGTTGAAGGTCAGGCAAAAAAACTTCATTTAAACAGTCCAATTACTATTTCTAAGCGTTTAGAGGTTTGACTTACCCGGTTGACCGTTCCGATAGAGCCTTTAACGTTGTCAGCTGAAGTTGGATTTTTTTCCATACATGTATTTAATCTTAACGGTGATATCTGACCGTTGGAATAGATTTTCTAAACTTTTAGATTCAAAATCAGAACATATGCACTAATGTTCCTTAACTTGTTTACTAAGTGTTTAAGTGAATGTATAGTTTCAAATAGTTACTATACGTAGACTCTTCAAATGCAAAAATGTTGTGAAATAAGATATGACTGAAATAATGAAATACGTCTACGGTTGAAAAATGACAAGGTTATGATAAAATCTGTGTGCCGAATGTTGCGGTTAACTGTTTTTTACTTTCGTTTTCCTATGGGTAGCCTGACGTTCGTTAAATCAATTTTGTAAAATTTTTATATGATTAGTTGCGTCTCATTGATTTGAAACTATTATCTGTTGAAGGTCAGGCCAAAAACCGTCGTTTAACTAGACTAATTTCCGTTTTTAAGCGTTTAGAGGTTTGACTTAGTAGTTTGACCGATAGTTTAGCCGACGAAAATTATATTTCGTCGGCTAAACTCTTGCGATCCGCGCCTTTTTATCGTCCGCCGTTGGATGGCTCAGATCCGACGGCTGTTGATCTTCCAAAGTATAGCCGACGGCATTCAAAGAATAGCCGACGACATTCAAAGAATAGCCGACGACATCTTGTAAATCGTCGGCTATTCTCTCTGCTATAAAAGCTGAAAGAATAGCCTTCAGCCCGACTTTTTCTCTCCTCCTTCTCCTCCTCCTCCTTCCCCTCCTCCTTCCCCTCCTCCTCCGGCCTCCTCCTCCTCCTTCTCTTCCTCGCACTACCAGATCGGATAGAATAGCCGACGAAAAAAATTTCGTCGCTTATTCCTTCTACCGACGAAAATTTCGTCGGCTATAATTCGTCGGTAAAACGAATGGCCGACGAAAATAACGAAATCGTCGGTAAAACGAATGGCCGACGAAAATAACGAAAACATATGTTTTGATACGCTCATGAAAAGTGTTGAGACTAGCGGGAGGATCCAGATCAACAAACCCCCTAATCAAGATGTTAAGGGGAAAAAACGCTGCGATTACGCGGGTTGCGTGGGAGTACTAATTAGGGATAGAGTCCCTATGTTGTGGACACGGTGGGCTGATGTGCCGGAAGAGATCAAGAGGGAGGTCAACAACGCGGCGTCAATGAGTAATTTAAAAAAATTAATTTCTTTATCGTAATATTTAATAATTTTCGGTATTGTTATAATTTTTAAACTAGTAAAATATTATCTTTCAGGCATACTTCGAGATTGCCGAACACAAGCAGGCTTGGGCGTACGCGATGCAGAACTCGAGGTACGTTGGGAATTCCTCATCTTATAATTTGAAATATTTTATGATATTAATAATATTTCTAATGCACTTTTGTTTTTTCCGTAAGTTCAAAGAGTGGAAGAACGAGCTCCGTACCCACTTTACCGAATACGACAAATGTGGTCGTATGGGTACTCCAAAAGAGTTCATGTTCAGAGAGTACGAGTGGCGTTGGTTGAAGACAGTAGACTTCAACAACCCAGTTATGCAGGTAAATACTAAACTTAACTATAAATGTTTATTTTGTTAATATTTTAATTATTAGTTTAATTATTTTATAATTATTACACTAATATTTTTTTATGCATTTTTCTAATATTTTATTATGTGTTTGAAGGAACGGTCTCGGATAAACTCTGCGAACCGCCGCCATAACACAACCCCCCATCATGGTGGTTCTAGGCCATTTTCACAATATCAGGAGGAGGCGCTTAGAGATCATCCTGATAGCAACTCGTACGTAGAGACGTTCAAGAAAGCTTATCCATTAGCGACATAAGAGCTTGTAAGTCGTTGATTACGATTTTAAAATTTTAATTATTAATTTTACTTAATTATATATTTGTTAGAATATTAATTATTTTTTTTTTCCTGTTCAATTAGGAGAGGGTGAACCGGGCCGAAGAAGAAGTGTTGCAGGCAGTAGTTCGGGAGACACAACCGAACATTTCAGAGGAAGATCTGCAAGAAGCCCTGAGCCAGGTCGACCGATCGAATGTCCAAACTGCAGCGAGAATATTCGACGCAGCCTTCCCAAAACGGTCAAACGACTACTACTGCCGGGCTTTGGGAAGTTCTGGAATAGGGGTCCTGAAGACCACTAAGGGAGCTCAAAAGAGGGGAGGCGGGGATACCCAACAGATGAAGGGGGAAATGCAGAGATTGGCAGAAGAAAATGCAAGATTGGCGGCCTAGTTCCAGAGAACACAGCAGTATCATATGGAAATGGAGCGTTGGCATGCTGAATGCGAGAGAATTCGGCGACAGAACTACGCCGGCCAACAAAACTGGTGGTATGCTATGTTCGCGGCACAACAACAAGGCCTTGAACCCCCGCCCCCGTTTGAGCCGTTAGATGAACCTCGAATGCCGAGAGCTCCCGAGTTCATTCAGCAGGATGACGAGCATGAGGGACAGCAGGATGGTGGCCAGGATTAGTGTTTAGGGTTTAGGGATGGAACAAATTAAATAATTAATGACAAACGTGTTTCTTGTTGGATTGTCATTGTGAATTGCAGGTTGCTTGGAATGTTAATTTAGAAATTAATTTAAATTTTTTCCCCCAAAATGTAAGAACAGCCGACGAAATTGACATTATTTCGTCGGCTATCACTACTATAGCCGACGATTTTTAACAAATTTCGTCGGCTATACCTGTTATAACCGACGAAAATGACATTATTTCGTCGGTGGTCTATGTTAAATAGTGACGGTTTCGTCGGCTATAACTAATTAATGCCTCTTAAAATATTAATATATTCCGATGAAATCTTCATGTCGTCGGCTATATTTCGGAACAAATAACCGACGAAAGAGAAGAGATCGTCGGCTATATTTTACGATATCGTCGGCCATATGTGAAAATATCCGACGAATTTCGTCAGGCATTATGCCAAGGTTTGGTCGACGAAATGTATTTTCGTCGGTGATAATGGCCGACGATTTCGTTATTTCGTCGGGCATATGTGAAAATGGCAGACGATGTCGTTATTGTTGTCGGATTTAGTTATTACCGACGACGTTTTATCGACGAATAATAGCCGACGAAAGTTTCGTCGGTAGAATGAATACCCGACGAAAATTTTGAATAGTAGACGAAATTTTTTTCGTCGGCTATGCTGTCCGATCTGGTAGTGTGTTTATGTGTATTGCTGAGAAGAAGGAAGGAAAGAGACGAGAAGGGGAAAAAAGAAAAAAAAAATAGAAGAGAGAGAGAGAGCACGGGAGAGAGACGAGTGAAGGGAAAGAAAAATAAGCAGAGGAGAGGAATCTTTTTCTCAATGGGTTTTGGACTCCTTGAAGCTTGAATTGATTTTAGTTTTGGACTTCTATCTATTTTTTTTCTTTTTTTTTCTTTTACTTGTATTATAATTTGATTATGAAACTTTTTTGATTTAGATTGACTAAGTTTTAATTTTATAAATTATTTTGTTTGCATTTCACATATTTTTGTTATACATATATATAATATTTAAAATAAAATTTAGTGAACGTGTCTACCACGTATTTATATTCAAAAAAAAAAAATTGGCGTGTCCGCGTATCGTATTGTGTCGAATACGGACACACGTACTGGTATTCGTGCTTCTTAGGGTAATAGAATGGAAAACGTTGGTAGGAAATATACGTTATATATCACACTTGGTAGCTTTGAAGCCATTTGCATATGTTTCATCGAGACTCAATGGAACCTTAAGTCAGAAGCAGAAAACGTCCCAGCGCTTTCCAAACATGGTGTCGATCAATTAGGAATATGAAGTGTCATCGTGTATAAATGCGATGATAAATTTGGCTGTGGGAATGTGCCTGCAGCTACTTCAAAGTCAAATAGAAAAGAGGTGCTCAGCAAGCAACTACTTATTGGTAGCTTCCAACAGCTGACTTTTGCTTCAAATTGTGGATATGCACATTGGCTTTCTCAGGTTTGTTAAATGGATTAAGTGCTTGAGGGCATCCACTTAATTATTAGAAATTCAAATCATACATCGAGGGAGAAATAGTGCTTCGTTAAACCATACATCATCAATAGAACTAAAACCAGCAAGATGGGCTAATCTAAACCAATGTTTCAACCGTAAATGGCGCAAGGCGCTAGGCAAAAAGAGAGATCGAGCATCTGTTCATCAATATAGGTAATAGATGCCTCAACCAATTGAATACAGTTCGGCGAGTACGTGACAAACCTGCGCTGTTACATCCTTATAATGGCTAGTTGCTACTGCTCAGGAAGACTGAAGACAACCCTAAGTAACTTCAAAGTCCCATATAGCTTGGAGGACTTACATTGTTTCCAGAGATCATGGAGATCAACTTCATTTCCAAAATATTGGCTCTCCGGTAACTTCATCGAACGGTGCACCTTTCACATCATCACAGACAGCTTGCAGCTTCCTAAAGCAGTAAGCTCCTCATCTAGTATGAGTCTACACCTTCTGCAGAGATACGGATCGATAGCTAAAAGAGTTCTTAGCGCATGCTCTTAATTAGTAGGATGGAAATTAATGTATGATACAACTTGTCAACAATGCGTTAAGTTGGCGGAATTTATTTCAACACGAGGCAACTTTTCGATCAACATTATTTTTATCCAATGCTAACTGTTAAGATCGATCTCGACCTCCTTTCTTTCAGGTATATATGTAATTATGTATACCTCTTACGCTCTATCAGATTTAGGCATGATATTCAGGCATGAAATTGGTTAATGTCAGGTGTAATACAGAACCTGAAATTCCTTGCCACTTTGTCAGTGTTAGATGTTACTTGCCGTTCAGTCTATAGGAAGGAGAGAGAGAGAGAGAGAGAGAAGAGCAGACCCACCTAGAGTCCGTATAACATCACATAATGACCGCGTAACACCCACTTACCACCATCTAGTGCCCGCCTAGCTCCCTCATAGTCCGCGTAGCACATTCTAATACCTGCCTAGGATCTGTCTAGAGTCCGTCTAGCAGCCACCTAGCGCGTTAAGGAATATTAATTGGCTTGCATTTTTGAACTATACCACATCTTGGCATGATTTTACTATTTTAGCACATATATTGTCTCACTCTAAATTAGCAGTACTTACCTACGTACATCTAGGGCTCTTTTAGCAGTGATACAATCCTCCACAAGTAGTCAATGTGCTTCTCATATTTGTGCATAGCATAGCAGAGCATAAAATCAGCGCCTCTGCTCCTCATTAAAGGTAATATAGAGTCCCCAAACCAATTGAATAAAATTTCTTATGTGACACAACCACTGCCATTATTGTCGCTGTAATCTTCACATCATAATTTGCAAAATCAAAGTATATATGTATCAAATATTCAAATTTACCCAGACTAGAGTGTTATCAAGGAAGCTACAAAGAAAGGTAATGCCAGAGATATGCCATTGAACAGACATAGCTGATAGCTCTAATGTTCCAATTTGATTGAAGTGGATTATTTACATCATATATCCCAGAAAACAAAAAACTGTAGTTTTATGTGTAGAGAAATATTTCACCTTTACTTTTTTAGTCGTCGGTTTGAATTAAAATGGTACCTCAATCTCTTGTAAAATGTTGATGCTCACATGGGTTGGATCAGATGGAAAAGAGAAGTAGAAGATGGAAGAAAATAATGTGAAGAAAGAAGAATAGTGCTCACTAGCATAGCCACTATAGAATCAATCACCACTTTGTAAATGAAGTATGGAAAACGTTGATATTTCAGTCATGTTGGAAACAAAATTGGACTCTGCTTTTATCTCAGTCTATAAGTCATTGGCTTTGATTTAACTTGTATATAATCAGTAGAAATATAAATGATAAACTCTATCATGTAACCTATTGGATATATGTCTTTCAATAGGAGTATGAGACTTGTCATGTTAATGGAACCTTAAGTTTGCAATCGATCTTGCGGCTTGTAATTGCGTGTCGTAAACTTGCCGTACCTGGCTTTTATCCGAAAAGCAAGCTGCAACTCAATACTGTAAACCCCGGCAGCAGTCTCCTGGTTGAACTGGGAAATCTCGCCATTCCCAAACTTGATCAACTGTGACCCTTCGATATGCACATTTTGCACATCTGTAGTGTTCTTGTGGCCTTGGTAAAATGGTGAGGAGGTCAAAGTCACTAGAGAAAATCTTTTCTTCCGGTAGTTGGCTATGACTTGGATGCGGCGGTAGTAAATGCCCACCCTTTTGTTGGGGTTTCTGATGGTGATGTTGACGGCGAGGTTGTAATTGAGAGTGCTGTTGTTTGTGCTGTTAAAATTGAACTGGGTCAGTGTGTCATTTGTGACTTTAAATTTAGGCTCTTGAGGAAGGAAGATGAGCCAGAAGATGAGCCAGGACAAGGAGAAGCTGAGCATGAGAAAGTATACGCTACAGAAGCAGAAACAGCTGCGCCTTCCAAACATGGTGTCGATCAAATTAGGACTACAAATGTGCTACCGTATATGCATAACTATAGGCAATGATCATTCGAGTGATCAAAATAGCTGTGCGGAATGTGCTCGTTACTTCAATATCAATTATCAAATAGGAAGGAGGTGCTCAGCAAGCAACAACTCAAAGCTCGTAGCTTCCAATTATCTGACTTTTGCTTCAAGTTATGGCTATGCACATTGACTTTCTCATCTTTATTAATCCAATATTAAGTTATCAACATCCCTTCTTGTATGTAGACTAGTTCTTTCATTGACAATCCTGTATACTGACCAGTTAGAAGCGGTTTGATTTCGTCAGTTAATCTTTTATATTTGAGATTGATCAATAACTTACGTAATGCTTAAAATCTAGATGATAGGAAAAGGACAGTATATATGTGCATCTCAACAACTTCGTCATATTTTAATTTGTTGTCTAAACTGATTATATCTTGTAGAGTACTTTTCATCTAGTTTTCAAACTCTATCTATAGATGTGAAGCAATATCAGAGTCCAGTTATCGAAACCAGAGAGAATACCATGGCTACTAGGCACTAGCTATTGTGTATATCTCGGAGAAACTACTCTTTCGAGTTTGATATACAACTTTGTGGTTTGGTTCAATCTCAACGTCAATTTGAGCAAATGGTCAACTGAACTGGATTGATTATGAAGCGAGTAGGTTTGAATGCATGATTCGACATTTGACATATATTAAACTGGTGGTTTACGTCCAAGGTTACCCTAACGCACCAATTGACCGTTGGTGCGTAGAATAATTATGTCTTCCTTCATGGGAGGAACATAGCAGCCAAGGTGATTAACTTCATAGAAAGGTCAGAGCTTGGACTATTTAATGTTTCCACATCATGAGATGAACTTCATTTCCATGTGTCTCCGGTAATTAACTTCATCTAAGTCTAACAGTGCACCTTTCACTTCATCACAGGCAGTATGCAGCTTCCTTTATCTCTCCTCCATCTAATATGAATCTACACCTTGTGCAATTACGGATAGCTCGACGAGTTCGTAGCGTATGCTCTTAAGTTGGATAAAAGTATGATACAACTTATCAACAAACCCTTCAGTTGGCTGCTATGTGCATAGCAGATTGGTTGTCACAGTGCATGAGGATAGGACCATGATGATTGAAGCCTAATTCAGATACAAGAGCCTTCAACCAAATTAGTTCACAAGACAGAGACGCCATAGCTCTATATTCAGCTTCTGCGCTGGATCTGGCCACCACTGTTTGTTTCTTGCTCTTCCAAGTCACTGCATTTCCTCCTACAAATGTGCAATAACCAGTTGTGGATTTTCTGTCAAGTGCATTCCCTGCCCAGTCTGCATCAGTATAGCCACTGATATTGCTATGACCATGCTTTTGCAAAAGAATGCCTTGACCAACTGAACCCTTTAGATAGCGCAGCACACGAGTTACCACTTTGACATGTTCAACAGTAGGAGAATGCATATATTGACTGATTAAACTCACAGTGAAGGCAATATCTGGTCTTGTGATGGTGAGATAAATAAGTTTTCCCACCAATCTCTGATATGAAGTAATATCTTTCAGAGATTCACAATTTTCAGAGAGTTTCATCTTTTCACTCAGAGGAGTTTTGGAGGGCTTGCAATCATACATACCTGCATCCTTGAGCAAATCCATAGTGTATTTGCGTTGATTCAAGAAAAGGCCCCTTCTGGAGGAAGCCACCTCAATGCCAAGGAAATATTTCAGCACTCCTAAATCCTTGATGGCAAAACGATCCTTTAGAACAGCTTTGAGGTTCTTAATTTCTTCCAAGCTATCTCCTGTAATAATAAGGTCATCTACATAAACAAGCACAATCAAGGAACCTTTATCATTCTTTCTGACAAATAGAGAAGAATCAGAATAGCTCCTTGTGAAACCGGTTTGAAGAAGAACTGAACTCAGTTTTGAGTACCACGCTCTTGGAGACTGTTTAAGTCCATAAATTGCTTTGTGTAACTTACACACTAATCCAGGTTGATTTGCAAGAGCATGACCTGGAGGCAATTTCATGTACACCTCTTCTTCTAACTCTCCATGAAGAAAAGCATTCTTCACATCCATCTGAGATAAAGACCACGATTGGTTGACTGCAATTGACAGAAGCACTCTAACTGTGTTCATTTTGGCTACAGGAGCAAAAGTCTCCTTGTAGTCTACACCATAGGTTTGTGTAAAACCTTGAGCCACCAGCCTTGCCTTGCATCTTTCAACAGAGCCATCGGATAGAAACTTTGTCTTGTAGATCCATCTGCATCCAACAGCCTGTTTGTCTTTTGGAAGAGTCACTATGCTCCATGTATGATTATCTGCAAGAGCCTTGAGCTCTTCGTCCATTGCAGCCTTCCATTTGGGTTTAGAATTTGCTTCAGTAAAATTGGATGGATCTTGAGTGTCAGTTAAGCTGGTGAGAAAGGCTTGGTGCTTGACTGACATTCGATTATAACACACATAATGAGACATGGGATGCTTAGGTCGACTCATTTCAAAGTCATTGAACCTGGAAGGTGGATTCCTAGCACGACTGGGATTCCTTCTTGGTTGGAGATCATAATCTCTTTGACAAGTAACAGACTCCTGGTGATGTTGGTCTTCTTGAGGCTGCACAATTTCAAAGTCTCCATGATCAACTTCAGTATTATTCAGCTTATCAGAGTTGCTGATACCAGAAGTAGGAGTACTAGCGTCCATACTAGGAGCAAGAGGCAAAGGAGTTTTTTCAGAGTTGAACTGTAGTTGTAGTTCAGCTCTATCTAAAGGAGTTAGATAATATGGGGTGTCCTCATCAAATTTGACGTCTCTGGTCACCAGCATCTTTTGAGTTCTTGGATTATAACACTTATATCCTTTTTGTGTGGAAGAATAACCCACAAATACACACACTTCTGCCTTTGGATCCAGCTTGTCCCTGTGAATTGATTGAACCATACAGTAGCACTTGCATCCAAAAACTCTCAGATGAGAGAGATCAATGACCCTTCCTTTCAGCACCTCCCAAGGGGATTTTCCATTTAGAATTCTGGTAGGTAAGCGATTAATGACATAAGCAGCAGTAAGCACAGCATGAGACCAATAGTGTTTAGGAATATTCATTTGAAACATTAAGGATCTAGTTTTTTCCAACAGATCCCTATTTTTCCTCTCAGCAATTCCATTTTGCTGAGGTGTGGCTACACAGCTGGTTTCATGGATGATTCCATTAGAACTAAGATAATTTCCCATGGCTTTTGATGTATATTCTGAACCATTATCAGACCTCAAGACTTGAATATTTGTGGCAAATTGGTTTTTCACAAGATTATGAAAGTCAATAAAAACAGCCATCAGATCACTCTTGAATTTTAACAAGTATAGCCAAGTGACTCTAGAATAGTCATCAATGAACAAGGTAAAATACTTGTAGCCATTCATTGATTTAACAGGTGAAGGTCCCCAAATATCAGAATGGACCAGTTCAAAACACTTAGAAGCTCTAGACTGTGAAAGACCAAAAGGCAACCTAGAAAATTTAGAGGTTACACATATTTCACAGAGATGACTACTATTACAGAAGTTAGGAAACAAAATGGACAGAACTTTGTTTGAGGGGTGAGCAAGACGCTGATGCCATAGCATTTCATCTACAGCAGGAACTGAGTTGACACTGAGAGCTTGTGTGAAATCACATGAAGATTTGAACAAGTAGTACAGACCATCAAAAGAGACTCCCTCACCAATCATCTTCTTGGAAACTGGGTCCTGAAAAACAACTGAATTTTCTGAGAAAATCACAAGACATTTTAAGGCTTTGGTTAATTTACTGACAGAGAGAAGTTGGAAGGGGAACTCAGGGACATAAAGAACAGAAGATTCAATGATAGGTGAGAGAAAATTGAATTTTCCTTTTCCAAGAGCAGGAACCTCTTTCCCATTAGCAATTGAAACATTTGAAGCTCTAGGAAATTTCTGATAATCATGTAACAAATTTAGTCTATTTGTCATGTGATCTGAAGCTCCTGAATCTACTATCCACACATCATCATTCAAACACACTTTTAAGGCTGAGGCAAAGGCTTTAAGAGTACCTGGTTTATCTTCGCCCTTAACGTGCTCAGAGTCAGCCAGAAAGCCAGCAAAGTTTCCCAAAAGAGCAGTAGATTTTTCCTCAGTGAGTTGCTCGCAAGTGACTTGCTTGCTTTGCAAGTACTTAGCAAAGTCATTCAATAATGCTGCAGGATTTGAAGTGAAATCAATGAGTCTGTCTCCCTCAGACGATGAGCTTGCAACATAAGCCTTGTGCTTAGGTTCAGATGGAAGAACACTGGAAGCTTTGCTACCACTGTTGTAGTTCTTTGGAAAAGATTTTTGATCTTTTTCAAATTTTGGCTTGAGTTCTGGATGCAATATCCAACAAGTTTTCTCCAGATGAGTGGAGGATCCACAGTGAGTACACTTCCAATCAACTTTCTTTCCTTTGAAACCACCTGTTGATCTCTGATTTGCAGCAAAAGCTCTAGAATCTGATGTGTTGACTTTAACTTCTACCCTCATAACTTTTCTGCGTACTTCTTCACGTTGAAGGGTATTACAAACATTTGAAAAAGTAGGCAGATCTGAATTCATCAAGAGATGACATCTCACATCTTCATAGTCTGAACCTAGACTACCAAGTAATTCGAAAACTTTATCCTCATCTGCCCTTTTAAGTAAAATAGTTGCATCAGTGGTGTGAGGACGATACAGATTCAGCTCATTCCATTTAGCTTTAAGGCACCCAAGGTGTTGAATGAAAGAGTTTTCACCTTGTTGAATGTCGGCCAATTCTCGTTTCAGTTGGTAGACACGAGCAGCATTGTTTTGATTACCATACATCTCTAGCAGAGATTGCCATAAATCATGAGCAGATGCAGAGTATTGAAAAACTTCAGCCAAGTGTGATTCCATGGAATTCAGAATCCATGCTCTGACAAGTTGATCTTTGCTCAGCCAAGTATCATATGCAGGATCAGTTTCTTCGGGAGCTTTAATACTTCCATTGACTAGACCAAGCTTCTGTCTTCCTCCCAGAGCCAAAGTAACAGCATTAGACCAACGAAGATAGTTGAATTCATTCAACAATACAGAACATAATCTGAGGTTGGTGTTGGAATCCTCAGAATGGAAGTTAGAACTACCAGAAACAGGTACAAGATCAGTGGCTTGTACATGAGGGTTGCCTCCGGCATCCTTTCCAGAAACAGCAGCCGTTTCTCTCGTCATGATGAAGATAGTTTACAAACAAGATTGCGGAAGAATACAAAGAGACAGGACTAGAGATTGTCCTGCTCTGATACCATGAAGAAAAAACAGTGAAGGATAATACTGTTTGTATATTGATATCTGAATTCTACCGATACAAGGAGAAGGGGGAAGAATATATATCCAACTATCCATAAGATCTAACAACTAATCTAACAACTATTTTACCAAATCCCACTAAATCTTGCTTTACATAAAACCAGGGATAAACACTGTTTCCCTAGAATTCAGAGATGAAGAACTGTAAGAAACCATGTTGCACATGTCTCCCTGTCTGACCAGGAAAACAGGGAGACGTGCACAACCTAGAACTCATAGGATAATTCAACACTTATCGATCAACATTCTAACTGTTAAGGTCGATCTCGACCTCCTTTCTTTCATGTGTGCATCCCTCTTTGGCTCTACCAGAATTAGGCTTGAGACTCGGCCAAGAAAGAGTGTTGAGCATGAAAATATATGACCCAACAAAAAAATTAATTCAATTAATGACTAATCATATTTGTGCAATTAAAATTTGTATTGCGTATTTCTGGATTGGAAATGACTTGGTACCAACACAAGTTTGACCCGACCCATCAAACGTAAATATTAAATGGAATGTACTTCATATGGGTTTCTGTCGATCAGCTCGTTCAAGTTGAATATAACACGATTTTGGGAGAATAATTTTCTGATATCTTATTCTTCTCACATTGGAGGCTATATAAAGAGGATACAAGATGTACTACAACCCTACGTACTATGTACTACCTTGTACTACCATATACAGAACATGAAAGTACTAATTACACAATATTCATGACTCACGCTAACACTCCCCCTCAAGTTGGCGCATACACATCAACCATGCTCAACTTGCTTAATGAGTAATGAAAGGCCTTCTTAGAAACTCTTTTAGTGAGTACATCTGCAAGCTGCTCTTCAGTAGGAACAAAAGAGAAGCTAATAATCTTAGCGTCTAACTTCTCCTTTATAAAATGACGATCCACCTCTACGTGTTTAGTACGATCATGTTGTACTGGATTCTGTGATATATCAATAGCTGCTTTGTTGTCGCAATATAACCGCATTACATTTGACAACTTAACACCCAAATCACGTAGAAGATTTCTCAACCACAACAATTCACACACTCCATGAGCCATACCTCTATACTCAGCCTCAGCACTAGATCGAGCTACAACCTTCTGCTTCTTACTCTTCCATGTAACCAAATTACCTCCCACAGAGGTAAAATAACATGATGTCGACCTCCTATCTGTAATATTTCCAGTCCAATCTGCATCTGTGAAACCACTAACCTCAAGAATGTTGTTGTGTTTAGAGAACATTACTCCTCTTCCTGGAGCTGACTTCAAGTACCTCAAAATCCTCACAACAGTATCCATGTGATCCACACTTGGATTATGCATGAACTGACTCACTACACTTACTGCATACGCAACATCTGGTCTCGTATGTGCCAGATAAATCAGGCGTCCAACTAACCTCTGATAACGAGTCTTGTCGGTAGGCACCTGATCAGGATACTCTACTAATCGATGATTCTGCTCGATAGGAGTGTCAATTGGAGTACAATCCAACATACATGTTTCTGTCAGTAGATCAAGGACATACTTCCGCTGACACAGATAGATTCCCTCACTCCCCCTGGCTACTTCAATGCCCAAGAAGTACTTGAGTGTACCCAGATCCTTCATATCAAATTCTGTGGCTAGCTGCTTCTGTAATCTATCTATCTCAACAGTATCATTACTAGTAACTACCACATTATCAACATATATAATCAGGGCTGTTACCTTCCCATGTTGGTGTCTGAGAAACTGTTTCTGCCTAAACCCGGGGGTCTAGTAGATACTTGATGAATCCAACTGTCTCCTGCAATCCTGCTCACTAAGGAGAATACCGGGCGGGCCGGCCTTCACCTCTCCGATGCCTAAGTTAGTATAGTTGGAATGTATATAACTAAGGCACGTATGTAAGCGGGGAGAGAGACGAGTTACCTCATAAAGAAGGTAGTTGGGGCCCATATATAGGTGGTTGGGGGTAAGGACTGGTCTTACTCTTCGATGTGGGACTGATTCCCTTCTGCTTATACTTTCTGAAGCCCTCTTAGGCAGGCTGGCGCCCCCGGCCCCTGGGTGCCTCCAGGAACCCTTGCCGCGGGTCTGTGGGCCTGCTGTAGCCTCTCTGCGGCTACTGTCAACAGAAACAATGTGTGGTATGAATTACTCTGTTTGTAACCAATCTTCCTCATGAATTGTGAAAACCTTCCAAACCAAGCACGAGGTGATTGTTTAAGACCATACAAAGATTTTCTCAATCTGCATACGAAGTTACCTGGAGAAGCAGCTACATATCCAGGTGGAAGGTCCATATACACTTCCTCTGTAAGTTCTCCATGAAGGAATGCATTCTTGACATCAAACTGTTTAAGAGGCCAGTTTAAGCTAGCAGCAAAAGAAAGCAATACCCAAATAGTGTTCATCTTTGCAACAGGTGGAAAAGTCTCATCATAGTCTATGCCATATGTCTGGGTGAATTCCTTTGCTACTAAGCGTGCTTTATACATGCTCACTAACCCATCTGGATTATGCTTTACTGTAAACACCCAGCGGCATCCCACAGCCTTCTTTCCATGTGGTGGAGATACAAGCTCCCAAGTATTGTTCTTCTGTAATGCTTCCATCTCCTCCTCCATTGCTTTCCTCCATTTTGAATCTCCCAATGCATCCTGCACTTTGTTAGGTACTGATTGAAGGGTAGGTTCATACTTTTTTGCTGGTTGACCTCGAGTAGACCTATTTGGTAAAGTATATTGTCCACTAGTAGCATCACTAGTATTAACCCCAATAGGATGACTAACCTCATATGAGTGATATTCTGTACCAGGGAGACATGAGTCAGGGGTATCAATAACAGTTGGCGAGGCAGGAGGGGCAGTTGTGCTGTCAGCTTCTGTTCCCTGAATTTCTAGAGTAACTATCCCAACACCATCTGATGGTGCCTGTGAAGTTGATACATCAGTAATCTCAACTGAACCTGTTACCATGATATCTCCTGTCTGGCCTATCTCCCCTTCTCCATGATACAGCTCTTCAAAATATGAATGCTCCCCCTGAAGAGCAGTATCAGAAGAGGTGAAATAGCTCATGTCCTCAAAAAAGGTAACATCCATAGTGACATAGTATTTTCTGCTAGGTGGATGATAGCACCTGTACCCTTTCTGATGTCCTCCATAACCAACAAACACACATTTAAGGGCCCGAGCATCCAACTTTGACCTCTGACTCTTAGGAATATGGACAAAGGCGACACAACTAAAAACACGAGCAGGGAGATTATGAAACGAGGGTAAAGAGACATGAGATGCAAGTACCTCATACGGTACTTTTCCCTGGAGGACACTAGATGGAAGACGATTAATGAGATGAGCAGAGGCTATGACAGCATCACCCCAAATATTTTTAGGGCAATGGGCACTAAAGAGAAGACAACGAGCCATATCAAGTAAATGACGATTTTTCCTTTCTGATACCCTATTCTGCTCAGGTGTGTAAGGACACGTTGTTTGATGAACAATCCCATGTGTTTGAAAAAACTCCTGAAAGGCATGGTTTACATATTCCCCCCCCCCCCCCCCCCCCCCCCCCATTATCAGAACAAAGAACTTTAACATGGTATTGTGTTTGGACATTGGAATAGAAGGCTTGAAATGCCGGAAAGACTTCATCATTGGTTTTAAGAAGAACAATCCAAGTAAGACGTGTACAATCATCAATAAAGGCCACATAAAACCTCATACCCGACACAGTATGTTCTTTCGAAGGTCCCCAAACATCAGAATGAATTAATTCGAAAGGAACGACACTTTTATTAGAAATACTAGGGGAATAAGTAGTTCGATGACTCTTGCCCAAAACACATATTTCACAATGTAAGACTGACTCATCCACACCAATAAACAAAGTAGGCATGGATTTTTTCATAATACTAAAAGATGGATACCCTAAGCGACGGTGCCATAACCAAATTTCACTTAGCTTATTCGAACTTGCAGTCAAAGCAGTGCGTGACGGTGCTCCTGGTTTCTTTCCTTCATATGTCTGATCCGAAACAATCTGCCCCTCAAGTCCCCCCCCCCCCCCCCCCCCCCCCCCGACCAATTACCTCCCTGGTGAGAAGATCCTGAAAAATCACATACATGGGATAAAAGGTTACAGAGCATCGAGACTCAGTATTTAACTGGGGAACAGATATCAAATGGTGTGGCAGGTCAGGTACATATAGAACATTGTGAAGGGTTAAAACAGGGGTTACACAGACTGACCCTATCCCTAACACAAGAAAAGCTTCACCATTGGCATTAGTGACATATGACACGGGTGGAGAAGACAAATCAGTAATATAATGAGAATTATCATAAGTCATATGATCCGAGGCACCAGAATCAATAATCCAAGTATCAGAACCAACAAAGCTAGAAACTTTTAAAGCCATACCAATCTTACCACATGCTGGAGTCTTATTAGTTATGGAAATATTACCATTGTTGCAGTATTGACCAACCGCATGTATAGATTTATGTGAGAACTCAACTCTCCAGCCATTCTTGCCATCTAACTCATAAACGGCATTCTCTGCATCTTTACTGTGCACAAAATCGATGAAAGCATAACCCAGTGGCCTTCTTGCAACCCATATTCTTCTGATAATTCCGAAGCCACAGAACTCATTTTTGAGTTCTTCTTCTGAAACCCAAGAACCCAAATTTCCAACATATACCCGAGACATTTCGTAAAGGATGAATAGTAGAGCGGGTCAGATATGAAGTTGTGGAGCGGGTAGGATCAAATATGCATTGATAGTGCAAGTGCACTGTTAAATAACTGAAGTTGGGTCGGACAACAGAAAAAACGGGTCGGGCCAAAAGGAACCGGGCCTGGCCGAGTCGGGCCGGGTCAGACTGATAATCTGGAAAACGGGTCAAGCAAAGGGGGAGAGCCGGAGATGCGTGCCAGAGATGCGTGAGACGCCGGGGAGACGCCGAGCAGATGCGTGAGACGCCAGGGAGTGTGGAAGATGCCGGAGAGAGCCGAAGATACCAAAATGCGACCGGAGACGAGGCACCCAAAAGATGCTGGAGAAACACCAGAGACGAGACACCCAGACCAGAGAGATTCTCTTCTGGAGAACAGCAAAGAAGCGCCGGTGAGGAGAAGTTTCTGGTGTGGAGGGACGAACAGCGGCTCGACCTGGGCAGGGAGAGAGGCCGAGACGAAATTAGGCAAGGCTTCTTTCCCGAAAAGAAGGTTGTCGGCCAAAGTGTGCAGAAAGCAAGGTCTTCTTTGCCGACGAGTCTGTTGTCGGCAAATTGTCTGGCTGAGAAAACCAACACCGGACAAAAACCAAATGATCTAATTAGGAAAAGATTAACAAACCCTAACAATGGGGTTTAGTTAGAAGAAGACAATATTCTTCACACGTCTGACAGAGAACCAACGTCAGACGAAGAATTGCAGCGGAAAAATAAAGAGACAAAGTCCTTTCGGATCTTTGCTCTGATACCAAGTTGAATATAACACGATTTTGGGAGAATAATTTTCTGATATCTTATTCTTCTCACATTGGAGGCTATATAAAAAGGATACAAGATGTACTACAACCCTACGTACTATGTACGACCTTGTACTACCATATACAGAATATGAAAGTACTAATTACACAATATTCATGACTCACGCTAACAATTCAATATGCAATCATGCTATAGTTGATGAATGACTCAGTCTCTCTTAATTTATAGCTAGGAAACCCTGTTTTACCTTCCAATATTATTACACCGACAGTTTTTCAGTAGATCTTTAAGCTCACTAATCACTATTTACCCACCAGTCTATGCATTTCAGGAATCTGCAACACTATTACTAGTTCAGATTTTGTACAAGAGCTAGCTAGATTCCCCACAACCAATTCAAAGGTCAGTCATAGAGACCTAGCTCTATCAGCATTGCCACCATTATCACAGCACTGTTAACAACAGAGATATAATTGAGCCTGCAGGTAGTCTCCTCCATAATTCTCTTCTTCATCCACCAAGCATATATCTTCAAGAACAGTTAAGAGCTATGCCTCTAGCTTAGACATGCAAGCTAAATGTACCAACTAATTAATAACCAATCAATTCGATCATTGACCTATGAATTTCAGGGTGATCCTGTATCAACCTTAGGCTTTCAGGGACAACGGTGGTTGTCTAACATGGTATCATAGTCTGATTTGCTTATTGGAGGTCTCCGATTAAAGTCCTCCACCACCCCGTAATTCTCTATCACTATGGAAATATCTATGCCTGCCTCTCCGCGTAGAGCTTGATCGATGTTGGATACGAAAGAGAATGCAAGCTAGCTAGATATACATTTGATTGAAAGAGATGAAGTGTGATATCAATGTACCTAGCTTGATGCATGAGGAGGGTCTAAGACATATGAGTGCCCTTGTTTTTAGTGACTTTAGAATAGCAAGGTAGAGTCTTAGACTCTTAGAGCTAACCCAGCTTTTGAAGATGGTGGTCCATCTGGTCCATATATATATTCACTACTCACGTACTAGATCCAAGCCATATATGTACCTGATGAGCAAAGAACACAGATTACGGTGACCCCAACACTGAGTAATACAGCACAGTACCAATTTCAATTTCTCACCCAACATTCCAGAACTAGAGCTTGGAGTGTGGTCCTAAATCCTAATGAATCAGTTGGGTGTGTTTTCAGCTCGTAATAAACACTCAGTACTTCTGAATCATCAGCTGCCTCTCGTTGGATGATCTAGTCCAGTAGTATCTTGCTATATCTAATTTACTTCCAGTTACCAAGCTTAGGTTTCATCTGCAGGATCCTACCGGGCAACTCCAGTTTGATGATATCAGAGATCGAGAAAGTGAGAAAACATAACGAGTGATTGAGTGAAGCTTTCAGGGCAAACTAGCTTTGGCTCCAGCGCGTAGAAATTATTGGAGACATCCAACTCAAAACCAATTGTTGCTACGCGGCCGGAGGAGCTCATATTCTTATATGTAACTTGATTTGCAAGGCCTAGAGTTTCCAGTATGAGATTCTGTCGTCTAAGTTTCTAACACAGTAACTGCTCTCACATCTAAGGCCAGAAATTGAGGTTTCGAGTGACGAAGTCGTACGAGTTTTTACCAAATTTGCTGAATGCATAGGCTGTTGGAAAAATGGGTTAAAAAATCATTTATAAAACTAAATTTAAATCGATTAATTAAAGTGTGTTACACTTATGATTAATGAGAAATGAACTTGGATTTGTATTCTCCGTAATGAGGACTACAAGATCATGTGTTCATATGCCTAATTTGGTTTTGGGATGAATGAAAAATTGTCATCCAAAGTTGGCTATTTGAAATGGGGAAAACAAAGTTTGACCCACATTGGAAAAAAGGAAAAGTAAAGAGGGTTTATATAGAATCATCCTCCTATGAGGTATAGTTGTGTAAACACAAACTATACACTCTCACGCGCTGGGAGACGAGGGACCAGTTCAAATTCCAACCATGCAAGCACCTGCCACGCCTGTACATGTCTCAGTTTCCCACGGGGAAAAACCTGAGAAGTTCAACGGGCAAGAGATGGCAACAAAAGATGATGTTCTATCTAACCACTCTTGGCCTGGCTAAGTTTCTAACTATTTATGCATGAACTATATCATGAACGGTCTGGCTAACTCATTGTACAATGTGTACATCAATATGGGAACCTCCAAGGAGCTATGGGAATCCGGGGCCAAGAAATTCATCGTGGGCCGCTTCAGGCTTCGCATTGAGGAAGACAACCGAGGATCTGAGAAGAAGACATGGGGCAGTGGATATTCTGCCAAGGCAAATGTCAGAGTTCCAAGAACAAGAAGTTCAAAAATCAACAGTTCAAGTTAGGACCAAAAGGTGGTGTCTCCAAGAGGTTGCTGAGATGAACCTCTGTGCTATGATATCTGAGCTGAGCTGGATTCAAATCCCAAGGAATGGTGGATGGACACTGGAGGCACCAAACATGTCTGTGCTGACAAGATGTTCTCCACCTTTGAACCTTCTGAGGAAGGGGAATGGGAAGGAGCTGACTCTGAACAATGTTCTGTATGAATAAGCTTGTTTTGTCCAAGAATGGAATGTTTGTGGGTAAGGAATGTAATGACTATAGTCAAGAAAATGAATGAAGCTTCATCTTCCACCTATATGCTTGAGTCTTCCAATTTGTGGCATGGTAGACTAGGACATGTTAATTACGATACCTTGCGGAAATTAATTAACATAGACCACTTACCAAAATTCCAAATTGACACAAAACATAAGTGTGAAACTTGTGTAGAGGCAAAATTAACGAGATCATCATTCCAAAATGTTGAAAGAAATAATGAACCCCTTGATCTGATTCATTCAGATGTGTGTGATTTGAGATCAACACAATCAAGAGGCGGTAATAAATACTTGATCACCTTTATTGATGATAGTACGAAGTACTGCTATGTGTACTTGCTAAAGAGTAAAGATGAGGCTATAGGAGAAATTTGTGCTCTATAAGAATGAAGTTGAGAATCAACTCAACAAGAAAATAAAAGTACTAAGAAGTGACCGTGGAGGTGAGTATGAATCGTCATTTGCTGATATTTGTGCTCAGCATGGGATTATACATAAAAAAACTGCACCTTACTCACCACAATCGAATGGTGTGGCAGAACGAAAAAATCGTACTTTGAAGGATATGATGAATGCCATGCTACTCAGTTCTGGGATGCCCCCCAACATGTGGGGAGATGCAATTCTCACGGCTAATTACCTTTTAAATAAGGTGCCCAAAAAGAAAGAGGAGAAAACTCCATATGAATTATGGAAAGGGAGAAAGTCATCTTATAAATACTTGCGAGTATGGGGATGTTTAGTTAAGGTGAAAATTCATAAACCCCAAAGGGTAAAGAATGGGCCTAAAACAGTTGATTGCATTTTTATTGGATATGCACATAACAGTTCGGCTTATCGTTTTCTTGTACATGAATCAAAAGTTCTTGATATTCATAAGGACATGATAATGGAATCGAGAAATGCATCATTTTTCAAAAATGTATTTCCAAGAAAGTCCATAGATGAATCTAATTCTTCTAAACGGACACGTGAAGACAGTCAAGCTGTTACTGATAATGATCAGGATCAACAAGCCAAGTCTGAGTCGGAGTCTGAGGTTGAGATTGAACCTAGATGAAGCAAAAGGGCAAGGATAGAAAAATCATTTGGTTCCGATTTTTTGACTCATGTGGTTGAAGGTGAACCGCGTACGTTTAAAGAGGCAGTAAGCTCTACTGATAGTCCTCTGTGGAAAAATGCAATCAAAAGTGAAATTGATTCCATTCTGCAAAATCACACTTGGGAACTTGTGGATCTGTCACCAGGTTGTAAACCTTTGACGTCCAAGTGGATTTTCAAAAGGAAGTTGAAAGCAGATGGATCAATAGACAAGTACAAGGCAAGACTTGTTATTAGAGGCTATAGGCAAAAAGAAGGTGTGGATTACTTTGACACCTATTCTCCTGTGACGAGAATAACGTCTATCCGGATGGTACTTGCAACTGCAGCTTTACGCAATCTTGAAGTACATCAAATAGATGTGAAAACGGCATTTTTGAATGGTGATGTAGATGAAGAAATCTACATGGAGCAACCTGAGGGTTTCTCAGCTCCTGGACAAGACAGGAAAGTGTGCAAATTGGTAAAGTCATTATATGGCTTAAAACAAGCACCAAAGCAATGGCATGAAAAATTTGACAACGCCATGATCACCAATGGTTTCAAAATTAATGAATGTGATAAGTGAGTATACGTCAAAGATACGGAAAATGGATATGTCATTTTGTGCTTATATGTGGATGATATGCTTATCATCGGGAGTAATGATAAAATGACCAACTCCACTAACAACATGTTAAATTCCAGATTTGACATGAAGGATATGGGACTTGCTGATGTGATCTTAGGGATAAAAATCACAAGAACATCAGAAGGACTTGTACTGGATCAAACACATTATGTGGACAATATCCTGGAGAAATTTGACAAGGAAGGATCTAGAATTTCCAGAACTCCGGTAGACATGACTCTGCACCTATCGAAGAATAAAGGAGAAAGTGTTTCTCAATTAGAATATTCGAGAGTCATTGGAAATCTAATGTACTTAATGAGTTGTACAAGACCGGATATAGCTTATGCAGTGAGTAAGCTAAGCAGGTATACGAGTAATCCTGGAGCCATGCATTGGCAAGCAATTGCGAGAGTACTAAAGTACTTAAGGTATACTCGTACCTATGGGCTGCACTACACAACATATCCAGATGTTATAGAAGGATTCAGTGATGCAAACTGGATATCTGACATGAAAGACTCAAGGTCTACTAGTGGATATGTATTCACCTTAGGAGGTGCAGCGGTGTCCTGGAAGTCCTCAAAGCAAACGATCATAACCAGATCCACGATGGAATCTGAGTTTGTTGCACTAGACAAATGTGGGGAGGAAGCAGAATGGCTACGCCAATTCATAGAGGATATTCCTAGATGGACAAGACCTGTGCCTGCAATTTGCATACATTGTGATAGTCAATCTCCGATTAGCAGGGCACAGCGCAAGATGTACAATGGTAAGTCTAGACACATTCGTCGAAGACATAATACCATTAAACAACTACTCTCTACTGGAGTTATCTCTATAGACTATGTGAGGTCTAAGGATAATATTGCGGATATGCTAACCAAAGGGTTAAACAGAGAGTTTGACAGGACCCGAACCAGATTTCACCCTGAAACCCGGATAAGGCCCTGCGGGGACCACCTTAAGACTAACTCTATCGATAAATCGATAAATCAATCTTAAGATGGACAACCCTAAAACCTGCAACAACCAAAACACTTCTAAATTCCAGTTCCATATGTAACACCTGGAGCCATCTGCTCCCCAAATCACAACAACCGCCACAAATAAACACAAAATCTAATTCAACTGGCTCACAGGTAATCGGAGCAATCTAACAAAATGAACTGGAATCACAAATGGAAGTATAACAAGAAATATAATATGAAAATAAAAGAATAAGGGATCACAGATCCCACCTAGCGGAAACGACAACGATGATGGCTATGCCTCGACTCCGAGTACTCTTGATCTCTGCACACTGGGCGATTTTAAAACGAAGGGCCCAGGGGAAAGTAAATTAAAAACGTTAGAGTGAGTGGATAAAAATAAAACAATTTAATATAATACTTTAATTGAAAGTATCATATTACTTTCCCAATATTTTATAAATAAAACCACATTGCATGCCTTTAGTAAAACGTCCCACGTTTTAAGAAAATCGTATTTAAAAATCAGCCCCACTGATATATCAAATAAACAAATAATACTTTTGTTTATATTTGTATTTCAAAACGAAATATTTTTGAAAATCAATTAATAATATTTCACGACCAATCCCATTGGTCATATAAAAACCCAGCCCCGCTGGTTCGAGAATTTATTAAAATCAGAAATTTCATAGAGAAAATATTCCCGAAAACCTCATAATATAAAAATCATGACCAAACCCATTGGTCATATAATAGAATAGGGGAACGCTATTACCACCATTGAACAGTAGCCTCCAAGGCTAAGGGTTGAGCCTCCAAGACTCTCTCTATAGCGTCCCACGCTATGCCCGTACACGTTGACCACCGAGCGTGAATCTGACCTATGTGGTCAAGTCGTCACCTCGCATGGGCTCAGGCGACACTATGCCTGTACACGTCGACCACCGAGCGTGAATCTGACCTATGTAGTCAAGTCGTCACCTCGCATGGGCTCAGGCGACCAAGCTAGCTAGCATCAATAAACATATCTGGACCCTGATATGGTGAAAATCCGAAAACAAAACCGAAAGTACGCTTCCCATTATATATCATAAATCCGTACGGTCCCCGACCGCACATCTGAGGCTTATAATAATCATTAGTATAATAGCCTCGAAATATACTCATATATATCCGACATATCCAACATGCCGTAAAACAATATCAAAAATTATATTTATAACGGCGACATGTCTCACATGTCGAAAATCATAAATAACGAAAATATAAAATCCCCGGAAATCTCATTTCCGGTCACTACCTTTAATTAAAACTTATTTAACATAATCAAGTTATGAATAATTAAAATATACTATTTCCGGAAACCTCGTTTCCGGATAATTCACATAGTAAAAGCATAACCCAAATCCATAATTTACTTTAAATATTAAATCAATAATTATAACAGAAGTATATGAATTATCGACTTTCAATAATTCATATCATGCATACGAATTCATTTAACTAAATAAATTACATTTCAATAAAACGTAATTGCATGCATTTATTTTAAAATAAAATCCACTCACACTACGGCCGAGCGTGCCGCTATTCCTCGCTCTCATTACGTCGAGTAATTTCTCGACCTGTAACAGAGACGTAATTATAAATATTTCTAACTTCGGAATTAAATTATAAAAGTTAAATCTACGGACATCCTCACTCGCACGAAACCTCCCAATTTTCTCTTTTTCAGTTATCGGTATAGGAATTACGCCTCAATACCGAAAATCTACGTCCGAAATTACTCAGGACACCCACCTCGTGTCCGATTAATTATTTTCCTAGTTATTTCGTCGTAAAATCATTTTAATTAGCTTTTAACCTTTTTACGGTAAGTCAACAGTAATAATCCAAGGTCAAACAGTAATTATTCTAGGTCAAACAGTAATTCTGAAAGTCAAACAATAAATGGTTAAAATCAAATTACTATTTACCATTTACTTTTACTGTTTATCTTTACTTTTAGTGTTTACTATTTACGTTTCACCTTTTACCGTTTTACTTTTACTTTTTATTGTTTCACTGTTCATCATCACCTACCTCACGCCGCCGGAACTGCAGCGCCGCCACATGAGGCAAAACCACCTCCAATCGATTCCAAATTCACCCAACACCATCGCCACCACCTCGGGGACTCATCCCCGACGTCCCCGCCGCCAAAAACAGCCCCAGCCACCGCAAAAGGCGGCCGGTACGGCGGCCCAAACTCCCCAAATCTAATTTTCTCCAAAAATCGACTAATTCAACACCAAATTACACTAATTCGACTCCTTTCAACCTCCTAAACACGAATTTAACGTCCAATTTCATCAAAAACACCAAAATCACATCCTTCACCGATTTGACCAAAAACTCTAGAAATTTCATTTTTTAATTCCTCCTTACCTGCTACGAATTGGCTCAATTCCTTTCATGGACGTGTTGCACAAGTCGAGGCCTTCAATTCCCCCCAAGAATCAGGTGGAACCTTGGCCGGAGGAGGGAGAACCAGCCCACCGGAGGAGGGAGAACCTGGGCTTGATGTTCTTGGGATGGAATCGGCCGAACGACGGCGATTCCCACCGTGACACAACCACAGACTTGAAGGAGAGGAGGAGACGGTTCAAACGGGACCGGTGGCGCAGCGAACGGCGGCAGGACGGCGAAGAACCGAGGGCGGCGACTCGGTCGGCGCTGCTCGGGCCGAGTCGGGGAGAAGAGAGGGAAAAAGAGAGAGAGAAAAAAAAAAAAAAAAGGAAAGTTTCTCGTTCGGGAAATTTTTCATTTCCCGCTATTTATACTCGTCCAAAAATCGGACAATTTCCGATTTTACATCGTAACTTTTTCGTACGAACTCCAAATTAAACGTGTTACGTGTCCACGAACTCGTTTCAACGTCTTCTACCTCGTCATGCAATAAAATCCTCGGTCAGGTCAACTCATCTAAAAGTCAACCTTTAGAACTTTCGAATCGTAAAAATAATTCCCGAGGAGTAAAAGTAAAAGTAACACAGTTAAAAGGTAATCCTAGGTTCGGGATGTTACAGAGTTGGTTGATAAATCATCGAGGGGAATGGGATTAAAGCTCATTGGAAAATAAATTTCTACAGTGGATACCCAACCTAGTAGACTGGAGATCCCAAGAGATAGGTTCAAATGGGAAAACTAAATTGTGGAGATGAAATTAGATCACTGTGGGGAGCATCCAAATCCATTCCTATGATGAAAAAACAGTGATACCCGTAAGAGTAAAGTTAAGCCAAGCTTTTAATGATTCTTATGTGTTGGGTAAAACCGAGCGGAGTAATGCGGGTAACTCTTATATAAGAGATCACCTATGCAAGAGAGAAGTGGGGCCGCTTCTAGGGGAGTTATTTAGGGCATAACTCTTACCAAACTACTTGCAGAACCAGGCGTGTGTCCATGAAATATCGGCTTGGAGCACCAAAAACTTGGGTGTGCTTGCGCGACCTGCGGACACGAATGCAACACCGATTTGGGCTCCAGAATGCAGGCTCTTTTTTGCACCCAGCCCGGATTCTTTTTGGACTCTTCAGCTGCTAGAAAACCTGTTGAAATTCCAGTATTATAACACATAATTATTCAGTCATTCATGGTGATTAATTTTGTGTTGTTTCTTAGCCATTGAGTTTCCTGTATTCATTGCTGACTTTAAAAGCCAAAGCCATTCCTCACACTATAAAAAAGGGCCTCATATTCCTTAGTTTCATACAATAACAAAAAACATCAGCTCTTCTCCTCTCAAACTCTCTCTTCTGCTCTTGTGTTCTTGTTCACTTTCTGATGATAGAAAGAGGTACTTGCTCCGGTTCGCAGACTTTCTTACAGCAGCGCAGCTCCAACAATTTGTTAGTTATTGTATCCTGGGAGACGAGCGCCAACAGACCTTTTGCACCCATAGAGGCGGCGTAGTTGTCTTAAGGAGAGTGTGGTGACACACACGACTAGACTTTTCGTAATCCATCTCGAAACTCGTTCGGTATTTGGTTGAATATTTCTTCATACCTTCTTGTTTATTTTCTGAAATTTTTATTTCTAAATTCAAGTTATTATTTATCTCATTTTATATATGCAATATCATACCAATATATTTTACATACGCAACATTCAAATTAAATCTCTTCTGGTATGAGAGATATTTTAACTACTCTAGCTACTGTTGCAGAAAAATGTTGCATGATATGTCTTTTACAGGCATGTTTGATACTAAATCTTAACCCGAACTGTCAGAATGAGCGTGTGACATGATCATACACACATAAATACATTAACGTACATGACATTAAACACCTACGAACTAGAGTAGTAAAGTATTGGTGGGGTAGAAAGTAATAATAGTATATACTGCATGAAAATGGAAGGTGAAATTGATCGTTCATCATGTATTTATGTGACTTCACAGTTGAGATAGATGTCTATATACTGCTATTCAACTTCATTCTATACGTACTGGAATCGAATGAAATCATTCGGAGAGATGGAACTTCTTATATATCATACGTACGTTAATTAGGATCCGATCGAATGGATCAAAGTTAATAGCTATGATCAGATCGAAAGCCAATTGTATATCTAAGTTTAAACAATCTTCAGCACAACAAGCATGCATGCAAGGTTACTAGTATCAACTATCAAGCTAGTGAAACTTGAAAGAAACAAAGAGAGGCAACGTAAATATGAATTGTATCTCTCACTCTTCATGACTACATCTTGGCCAGCTTTGTTCCCAACACCAATATTCTTACAACTGCACTGTCGTTTTGGCAACCATCAATTTATGAGAGGGATCGGAGTGTTGAATCATCATTTCATAAATTTTCTCTTGCTCGTAGAGTGAGGACAAAAAATTAATTCACCTATAATTCACAACATGTTTATTTCCTGGAAGCAATCTCCTTGCTCTTCTTCTTGTGCTCTCAGCCTCTCATGCAGCTCTGACATGAGCTAACAGAGTCATCCAATGTTCAGAATATATGTACGAGTGATCGAGAAACTGATCGAGAACCCGACCAGATCTATCCTTACGGTACGACGTACAACGTACTCTACTTGTATAGACAAGTACTTAAACAACGTAGCAGTACTAACTCGTTAAATCGATGACGATACACAATGGATCGGAATCTATCCTTACAGTACGATGACTGTTCTTGTTTAGAGTTTAACATTTACTAGCTCCTTTAAACGACTGAAGATAAAAAGCTAGGTGCATTTTACCATTTCAAATCCAACTAGAAACTTATACCCCTTCATGTGCTAGCTAGCTACTGGTAAAACTAGTTAACTTTCAACTATGCATGCTCGTACGCGCGGGGCCGGAAGACTGTGAGAGCAACTTTTACTGGATTTGTAACTTGCATAACTCGATCACTCCGACTGATCTGGAGTACATAGAGAAAGATTGCAAGAAAAATTAGGAATCAGAGATCAGTCTTCTATTCAAATATTCAGATAGCGAGAATTAAACAGACATTTGATCACAGTTCAAAAGCCATGTTTAGCTAACTGGCCTCTGATGAGTACGTAAGCTAACTGGCCTCTGAGTACGAAGACAGAGATTTCATTCCAACCATACACCAAATTAAATTGAAGGAATGAAACCTCTAAATTCTAATTTTCTTAGCTTCAAATATACAGATATAGTAATCGAAATTTCGAAAAGATGTTGTGTGGGTTGGAACCGCCGAAGTTTATGATCTTGATTCTTGAAGGAACTACATGAGGGTTTAGGGTTTAGTCACTTAGTGCGTGCGGATATAATGTTATAACGCAAGAGTAAATTAACATCACATTTATACCAACCAAAAAACAAACGCAAAGTTTTAATCAATATCCAAGCACACCAAGGAGGCTCAAATCTGTAGACTATGATGATGCTTCTGACGGCAACATTGTCATTGGTATGTGGCTCGCGGCTTCTGTACTATGTTTCCACCATCATATGCGGAGGCACGGAGACACCGGAGACACAAGAGAAATTCAAATTTCACAATTTGCTTTATTTCCTCTAGTCCCTATCGTCAAAGTACTGAGTGTTGCATATTAATGTTATGAACGTAACTTATGTTTACTAAAGTCGATAGGTAATTGTGAGCAACGTACTTGAGAGAGAGTTACTACTCGCTACGAAGAATTTTATGTTGTTTAGTGGATTCTAAGAGACATGAAAATTAGAAGTTCCAATCTTTTTGTCATTTGGATAATCGGAAAAGACTTGAAAATCCACATACAAAACAGTGTAAACATTTAATCAAGTGAATTAAACAGTTTTCTCTAACAACATGGTCACAAGTACGAACTTGAAATTTTTTGAACCAATTACTCTATTTATTGAAATTACATAGGTTAGTTATGGCCTTATAAATTTGCAAAATCACTATACACCAGAACGGTAAAGGTAAATATATTTCGAACGACTTTCCCCCGCTAACGTTCAAGTAAAAATCATAAAACGGCATACAAAACATTGCGTTTTGACACCGGCAAAGGCAAAATTGGTATAAGAACAACCCCGGATTTTTCGTAACGGCACCGTTCTATCGCTCTCCTCTTACCCATTCAGCATTTCGGGACCACATTTGCGAAGCTCACACACCAAACCAAACCAAAAACGGCGTGGACCCCACCACCACACCAACAGAAAGAAAAAAAAGGAAGAAAAGAAAAATTAAAATCACACAGTTCCCCTCAACATCCCTCTTGGATCTCCCACTCCTCTCTCTCTCTCTCTCTCATTTTTTTCAAAACCAAAAATAGTAAAAAGAGCATAGAGAGGCACACACTCTGCGTGTGAGTGCGGACTCACACTCCTCGATCTCTCTTCTCCTCTCCTCTCTCTCTCTCTTCTGCTTTAATTTTGTAGAGAGAGAAATTCATGGCCGACTGTAAGCGCATGGCGATGGTGGACTCCTCCGTCACCGCGGCCGTCAACAACGACGATTCTCCGTCGAAGAGGAGGAGAATCCTCACCACTCCAGAGACAATGCTTAATAATCAGCTCGGCGATTCTCGCGGTTTCAAGCTCCTTCATTCCTCGAGTTCCTGCTCCGACGAACACTCCTCTTGCTGCTCCAGCAATGAGCTCAACGACGTCGTTTTCGTCACCTCGCCGCTTTTGGATCTGGAGGTATTAAATCTGGCTATTCGAATTTCTGTTTCTGTGTAAAAACGGCTCAAGAAAATGAAGCATTTCATGAGTTTTGAATTTATTTTATTTTCATTCGATTTTACGTTTTTATTGCTCCTCTGTAAAAGTAATTTCGAGAATTTTAATTTTCAAAATTCACAGACGATTTTTGGAAACTCATAGTTTACTGTTCAACATAACAATTTCATCAGTTTTTAATTATATTTTTTCCTTCGATTTTACGATTCTCCTTGGATTTTATTGCTCCTCTGTATAAGTAATTCGAAAATTTTAATTTTCAAAATTCATTGAAACTCAAAGGTGTACTGTTAGCTGTTGCAGGCCAAGAGTTTTGAAACCGTCCACACCGCTCCGGCCAGCCATAAATTCAGGTTCCATCCGAATTCCTCACTCTTGCCTCTACAATTTCCTCTGTTAATTTCATCGCTCTTATTTTTTTTAACAATTTTTTGCGGTTCGTTAAAATTTCAGCAGAGAAACGACGCCGTCGAGCGAGCTGTGCCTGGAGAACTCCGACGAGATGGAGTCGCCGGTGGTGAGCAAAGTGCCTCCAAGTGACGAGATCGAAGCCTTCTTCGCCACGGCCGAGAAGTACGAGCAAAAGCGCTTCGCTGAAACGTGAGTACAATTTTTTCCATTACTTTCCCTTTTTCATTTTCCATTTTTCATTTTAATTTTGAAATTCTTCCACTCATAGTGCGTAGGATAAGGCTAAGGGTGCCGTTGTACCGTTGCAGTGTACTCCACTCTTGGCGCATTTTAGCAGCCGTAACCGACTAACAGCTTTTTCTTCGGATTCTGTTTTGGTTGTGGTGCGCAGGTACAACTTTGACATCGTGAAGGAGGCGCCGTTGGAGGGCCGGTACCACTGGATTCGTTTGAAGCCATGAGCAAAATGGGAGAGAGATAATAATCTGACACTAGGTAGAACAGAGAGTTTCGTGCAGCTTAAAAATCTGGAAGAACTACTAGTACTATTACCACTACCGCATATAGGGCCTAGCTCGGTGTTCATTGTACAGCTTTCTTCTTTCTATTGGAAGCTTCTAATTCCCTCCTCTGCAAATTTTATATTCTATTTTGCTACAATACAATTTCCACATTTGGATTTTGGTGCTCTGCCCCTTCATTATAAATATATCCCGTGAATTTCTCTCTACAAAACAACAGTAATTGGTTAATCATATTTTGTTTTCTGGGTTTGGTTTGTTTGTTTGTTCTTGTTTTTGGACAAATGCGTTACAATTGTTGGAGGAAAAGTGTGTTTTGTTTGGGTCTATTTTGGCTGTGGTGCTGTGAATTCTCTTTTGGCCTTCTTCTTCTTGATGCTGCAGCTTTGGGGTGTTTTTGTTATGGTTAATTGCAGGCTGATTCTCACTGAGGCTAACCCGTTATTTGCTTTCTATCACTCCCTCGGTTTGTTGTCATCTTTTGCTCAGAGACTTTTTCCTTTCGGAATATGCTTTTCCAAAATGATGATAATGATTCCCTGTGTTACTTAGAGTGGGGACCAACCTAGACAAACCTAAGCCTAGCTACGTGCCAATAGAGAAAGTGCCTGTATTATATTGAACCGTTTTTGGCTTCTCGTTTTGGAAGGCCGACGTGATAAATTACAAGGAATTTGTTTTTTTTTTTTTTACGGCTAGAATCTTGTTTTGGATAGTTAATCCAAATCATGCTTAGCTTATCCATTTCAATCCTATACATAAAAGTATCTTATTGACTTGGGGTAATGTGAGTACACTCCAAACAAAGTGATGCTAAAATTGACTAATTTATTCTTTCAAGAACTTGATTCCATGATAACGGTATTTATTTGAATCAATTTTGATACATTTATGAGTATCAACATTCATATTTTCACACCGTAGAAATAAACATGTCATAATGAGTATAAAATGAACTTAATCTTAAAGTAGTTTTGATTTTAAATTTCGAACTGAATCTTAAAGGAGCTTATTTTCATTTTCGAAACTTATTCATTTTACAAAAACGTTACCGAGTATGCGCTAGTTCTGATTTTCAAAACCTTATATCCGGTCATTAATGGGATATACTAGCTTATGGTAAAGGCACTCTATTTTGCAACTTGAAAGGACTTTGTGTTATTGAGTGGAGTGAGAGAGGTGCTACAAATAATATAGTACAATAGTACTAGAAATGAGAAAAGAAGGGAGAAGGTTGGCTTTTTGGAAAAGGCGGACACGAAATATTCGTTTATTGACGTAAGGATCACAGAGAGTCAGTGATAGAGTGAGTGACTGAGTCTGTGGCGCTGGTGGTGGTGCTGAGAAAGCAGGCGGATGAGGGAAAGGGTGGCAGGGGAGATGGTCGGACTAAGAAAATTTAAGAAAGGCAGGTACATGCATATTGACATGATTGGACACATGGCGAGGGTTAAAGCAATCCATAGTCTCTATCTGTTGTGGGGTTGTCCCTTTGCTACTTACACCTTTGTCCTCTGCCTAGCTATAGCTTTTAAGGATCCAAAATGACAAAAACCAATAAATATCAATTCCTCCTATGAAGTTATATGGAGTTCAGAAGTTGTCTATAATTCATATTGGTGGTTTCAAATTGTGAGTGAGTAGGTACCCGAAAATGTTGCGGGAATCTTGTTGATTTTGGTATTGGGGTATAGGTGATGAAATACTCTAAAAGATGTGGTCGTGCAAATTCAGTCCAAGAGTTTCAAGAGTTTACTCGTCTTCGGTCTTGATTAATCTATGGATCCGGCTGTTCTACAGTACAAAGATGTACACTTAGTGTAAATTCACTAAAATCTGGAGTTTCCAAGTGATCTAACGATTAAAGCATAGTCACATAGCTCATCTCATTTTCTGGTGTTTTGCTTCTCAACTTTCATAACGTGACTGTTAACTCTTTTAAAAACAAAAACTCTGAACGAACGAAAAAGAAACTGGAATTTGCCTCGAATGCATTTGCAATAGAGAACAAAGAACACAAATGCTAATGATCACCACTAATTCGCTTCATGAAATAGGACCTAATTTCATAAGAATGAAGGGTCTTAAAGAATGTTTTATGCTCCCACTCATTCATCTACTTCAAAACGCAGTACACTCATCTCTTTACGAGTAGATTAGACTAACAATTTAATTTGAATAGATCTCTTTTTCAGGTCGTATTTTTCACAAACCAACCGAACATTGGACTTGTTTGTGTATCCAATTCACATTCGCCTATCTTACATGTCTACCTAAATCTTGTACTAGATTAAACCCACTGACTATCATTGCGATCGCAATTACTCTAAATTGAAAATAAAACAAAAGGAAAAGTATATAAGAAAACCCCCAAAAGAAAGAAAATGTGGAAAGAGTAGGAATTCACGTCACGTGCAGTGTTGATGCCATACTTGGGTATGCTTTGGATCTGATGCAACTTATATATATTTACACTTGCCATAGAGAGTCGGAGATCCCAAGGTAAGTGGCGAGCCTAGAAATAGAAGAAGAAGAAGAAGAAGAAGAATGTTGCTTATTAACGAGGACGCTACGATGGGTTCCAATTTTGGTGCTCCACTCTTGACGAAGCAGAAACTGATTAAGATACTGGCAAACGAATTTGCTTCTTCGATACTTCCATGCTTTCTGTGTTCGTTTTGGTAAATTTCAAGCACGCACGATCCTCTCATCATCTACTTTTCTGGGCTGCAATTAATCTTACACTTCGCGCTCAATATGGGGAAAGTGGTCCTTCCCCTCTAAACTTGTTCATACACGAATTGGTTCGCTCTGGAAATAATTGCACGATCTGAAAGCTCACTACTTTACTTAGCTAAAGAATGAGAGGCTTTTGTATATTTAGAAGATACTCAAAATATTTAGAAGACACTTTGATAGAATGATAGAGGGTTTTGTATATTCACCGCCACAAAATTCGTTTCATTACAATTCATTTTACTCATCACAATAAATTACAGATGAATAATTTCTCGATTTTGAGCATGTGAATACTGTCTGATAGAATGGTATCTGCGAATCATATCAAAGTTTCGCAGAACAGATTATGAGATTCTTTTGTACTTCTTCATACATTATAAATTGAACATGGTTAAAACATTTAATGTACCTATGAGATGTAGTAAGCATGTCAATGTGTGAGTGATGTAGTAGCCCATATAAGCTAATTTAAACTATACATCTATCTAGAAAACTCGTAAACACTAATCCATGTAAAATACATTAACTGTGCATTGCACTAAAATGTCTGACCATTTTGACGAGCAGCCGAGTTCTCATCAATAAAAACACACAACACAACTAGAATTTTACTAGTTTAAAGCACCTAAAGGAGTTGACGACAACATTTCTACCAAATTATACAAACTGATCGAGTACTCCATTAATAGAAGCTTAGAAGGGACCCGTGACAAATCTTTCTCTTGCAGCTACCTGATCTTTGAGGCATTATTACAATATATGGTGGGTTATATATCTCTTCATGATATCTTTTAGGTTGAAATTTATATCCGACGCCATTCCCAATTTTGATAGGTTGGTCAATTAGTCACATAAATAGACATTTTGGTCTGCACATACTTTTGATGAAATGCTTATGATTCTGTCCATATATGGTCACACCTCTATGTGATGGCATAGAAGGTCACCAAATTAAAGGTGGTAGTTAAAACTTAAACATTGGAATAAGGTATCCAAAGCCAATAACGGAAGGTGATGAATTAAGGTCGACCCTGGTTAATTTGGTGTTTGCATATTAGTTCAGATGAGACACAAATTCAGAAAAGACGTTTGTTATTATTCACTATGGCCTTAATTTAGGGTTCCTTGTCATTATTCAAATGGTGTAGATGTGAAGCTAAACAAATTGTCCAAATATGACTAAAAAAATTATTGAATTCTTTAGATTGTACAAGAGATACAATTATATATTTTTCTTAATAGGTATTTCACGTTTAATGGCACTAAAAACTTATAACACAAATAAACCAAGTGAAACCAAGCTCAAGTTTTCGAGATTTAAAACTTGATTTAGTTTGACATTGTTGTTATGTGAGTAAAATTGCTTTTGAACACAATGAGTTAGCAGGGTCAGACTCCAGCAAAGTTACTAATTAGCAAGTAGCTTAAACACAATTACTAATTCAGTTTGATGCAACGAAAAAAGTATATTTTTGAACACAAACTCTTAAGTTTGCATTTTTTGTAGTGACTAGTGAGTGCAATCTTGGTCTTGAAATGCTCACTTTGTTTTGGGCTCTTGGTTCTAAGTCAGTTTGTCAATATTAAGTTTCTGTTTCTAGCTATGAGCCTCTCTTCTTGGTCTGTAAATGGGGACAAAGAGTGGCATTAAAATGGTGATTTACCCTAAATAATTTGCTACATAGAGAATCAAAAGTTCAAAACTAAAGCAACACAGATAGGGGAAAAAAAAAAAACATAGATAGAAGCGTTTTTCATAGGTCTTTAACTACATTCTTCTTCTTGGCCTGAAATCATCTAAAGGGTCACAAATGAAAGATCAACACTAAATAATCTTCAATAACTGCAATGAACATTAACCATGTAAACACAAAATCAAAACCAAGAATATTGAAACTGATTGTCATTGCTTGCTCCTCAAGTAACTTACGTTCTTCTAGCTTTAGTCTTCTGATCTCTCTCACACTATATTGCTCCTTCAATGAGATAGGATACTATATGCGTTAGTGATGATAACAGGGAATAATGCTCATGTATATATATAGTGATCAACTAGTGCCTTGCCCATTAAAGAGTCCTACTTGATCTCAATATTGTTTCCTTATTGACATGAGATTCATATCAGATTATGTATTGGATTCTTACTCAATATATTGTTTATGTGTTATCAATATATCACAAACATTACATTCCTTATTCAACTCTTATTACTTAGATAATATTTAATCAATTGCTTAATACTCAAGACATAGAATTATTGTATAAGTTCAAATTATTCTTTTAACAAATTCACTAAAATTTAATAACTATTGTAGGAGAAACAAAGGATAAGCAAAGCGTTGTTTTATTGATTGATAAGGAGACCTTTATATAGGCATTACATCAAGTATCCCGAATAATTAGGGATTCCCTATCAACTAAGGTAACTACTAATCTAGTCTACTTAGGTCAAGACACACATCGGAAGTTACAGAATTAACCTTCTTTGAACACTCCCCCTTGTGTCGCGTACCTAATGTGACACGGTACATAACATGTTGCCTCACTAAAACCTTGCCAAGCAAAACAAAAACTACTTGGGTAAAATAAAAAGCTTGGTCGAAGGGAAAAGAGCACAACACACCAACTAAAATTGAAGATTACATGTGAGGTAGACTCCCCCTGATGTCTACAAGACAACTCCCCATGATTGGTAACTCAATCTTGGAGTTTAGATTAATGGCGTATAAAAACGCTCCTCACAAGCTTCAAAAGTAGACGTGGCCAATGATCTAGTCATTGAATATGGTAACATTATCCTTGTATTGGACCAGCTATACTTAGCTTTACTTGGTCTTAAGGAAGAATGTCGCTTAACAACTCAAAACTAAAGTTCGCGTTGAAAATCAGATTCACGTGTAACATGATCTTTGTGCACTTAAACAATCATAACTCCTTCGATACAATAGGTATGAACAAACCGTAAACATTTATGGAAACTAGATACCCATATCTTTCCAGTGATATAAAGTATACAACATGGTTCGTCCTGAGTTGATCACAAAGCTCTGTCGAAGGTGACTGACCTGCAAATTACCGGACAAATTCGTTCTACTTTGCTAAACCAGCCATAATTCACTCAATATGATAGCTATGATCGAATAGTTGGTGTTCTTAGAAAGTAGACACATAGACCTTTTCAATGATACTAATTTCACCATTTTCAAATAAGTGAGCTGTCCTGTAGACCTCGTGAAAGTTGATATACAGAACCAGGCAGATTCTGAAATTGCCTTATGATGTGTCTTTCATGATGGGATTGAATGAGTCTAAACCTTTCACACTTGAAAAAAAGTATTACCATATACCATGGCATTGCGTGGGCGCATCTAGCCATTACCTTGGCTTTATAAGTTTATAGCGAATGAGATGTCGAGTCGAGCATATTATAATAAGTACATTGTTAACAGTAGCCATAGAGAGGCTACCCAGGCCCCCAGACCAACAGCCAGGACTCCTGGACCCGGCCTAGGGCCCGGAAGCGTAGCATAGACATCTGGTCATGCGCTTGGGCAGGTCTTACTTGTGGTCGGGGCCTGGAAACCGAGGATAGCAGCTCCCCAAATAGGGGCCGAAACAGTCCAGCAATATGAGCAGAAGGGAGGGCCAGTCCCACATCGAAGGGTGAGGCCAGCCCTCATGCCCGACAGCCTATATATGAGTCCCAACTACCCTCATTAATACGTAATCAATACTTCAACTATTCATTCCTGCCTAAGTTATCAGTTTATTCCAACTATACTGACTTAGGCATCAGAGCGGAATAGACCGGCCCCACCCGGTATTCCCTTAGTTAGGAGGGTTTGCAAGCAGGAATCACACCAAGATCCACCGGTATCTGTGAGTCAACGAATTCAGACAGAAACAATTGGCGCCGTTTGTGGGAAGAGTTCAAAAAGTTTGTGTTGTCGTACTAGCGGGAACGGAATCGATCAGCCTACGGGTCACAAAAAAATACATATGTCCGGATCTATAGGAGAAAAGAGGGAAGAAAATCCAGAGGACTGGTGGGTTCTGGAGCCGATGCTAGCCCAAATCCCGGGCGTGGGGCAGTGGCATCCCGCTGGTAGCTGCAGTTAGAATGCTGCTACCAACCGTGATCCGGGTGGTACGTCCTGTGAACGTGACAGAGATACGCGCAGGAAGGGCCCGATGTCCCCCGCGGCCCCAAACAGAGGGGAAGATCAGCTGCCCAGCAGCTACAGCCCGGACGATGTCTCCAGTCCCGGCCAGTACGATATGGCAGGAGAGATAGAAGAGATGCGAGCGGAAGTAAACCGCTTGCTGGCAGAGAGCGACCGGGACAGGGCAGAAGCCACCACCAGGTATCAAGACATGGAAGCGGTTAATGTCGCACTGGTGGCTGCCTTGGAAAGAAAAAAGCAGCAACGCAATGCCGCTCTGGCAAAATCATTCGCGCCGCACCCAAAAGAGCTTGCCCGCCAGGAAGTGGGCCAGTCATCGGGAGGGGAGAGGGACACCGGCGTGGCGGGAGACGTGTTCCTAGCGGACACAGTGTCATAAAAGATCGTCCCAGCCCCTCGGAGGAACAGCGGCTCGTTCGAGGAAGATACCATCAGCTCGACCGCACGGGCATTGCAGATACTATCTGACTCGGTGTCGAATATGAAGGCCCAGATAGAGGCCAACGAGAGAAAGGCTGCGAGACCGTTGGAGAGCGCACGATTCAAAGAGCGGGCCGGACCCTTCTCACTCCGGGTTATGGAATCCGGATGATCCGACACCCGAAAGTTGCTAAAGCTAACGTACTCTGGGGCCGGCTACCCATACCAACACCTGGACAGCTTCCGGTCCCAAACGTGTGCTAAGGGCTACTCCGACGCCGTCTGCTGCAACATATTCCAGGAGACCCTGTCCGGAGAGGCGCTCAGCTGGTTTTACGAACTGTGACTAAAGCCCACCGACACCGGGACCGGGGCGTGACACTTCCGCCTGCTCCCCCTCTTCAGCAGGAGCTCCTTCAGCAATGGTTTCACCAGCGGCGTCTTCACCGGCCGGCTCGGTGTCACCCTCCTGAACATCTTCTTCATCCGGCTGCGGCGCCGGCAGCTTCGAGACGTCACGACAGCCCTTACTTCCAGGAAGCAGGTGGCCAAGCTGGAGGCCCAAGTCGAGGCTCTTAAAGAGGAGAAGAAGGGCCTGGAGGAGGAGAGGGCCGAGCTGGAGACGAAGGTCGAGGAGCTCCAGCGGGAGGTGGCGACGGTATCTGCATCTACTGGCGGGGTGGTCGATGAGAATGACCCGGAGCTGTACCAGCGGGCAGTGAAAAAGTATCAGGAAAGCGACGAGCTTCTTGATCTGCTGGAACGGCCCCGGGAGGCGGGGATAGCCGATGCTTACGACGACTGGAAGAGGAAGGGCTACCTTGACGTTTCAAAGCTGCCGCCATCGCAGCCGGATGAGGAAGAGGTTCAGGAGGGTGACACTGAGCCGGCCGGTGAAGACGCCGCTGGTGAAACCGCTGCTAAAGGAGCTCCTGCTGAAGAGGGGGAGCAGGCGGAAGTGTCACGCCCCGGTCCCGGTGTCGATGGGATTTAGTCACTCGGCGCCGATCTCGAGGTTTAATCGAGTGTTACAAAGTGGAATGTAAATAAAAAATAAAAACACTTATTTCTAGGCTCTTCAACCTAGGCTCGCTCGACACTTCGACTATACAAACACTAAACACTTCTCTGCAAAACAACAAGTAAATGGGTGGGTGAGCAAAACCACGCGCTTAATGATTGCCCTATGTCATATGCCAGCAAAGCCATGTCATTTTACACACGCTACAAAATACGTATATCATATATTTCACGTCGACCACAATACAATTGGTCACATCGCACAATCCCTTCTTAATGGGCATCCTTCAATTTAGTGATCTCCCACGGGCACCTAATGGCCTTCATGCCCTATACAACCGTGTGTCACATCCTTACTTCGGCATTACCCAATCAAGAAGTTCACATGTTCCATGACTAGTCAAACAATGGATCCAACACCACAATATATATATAATCTCCACATATTTCACAAATCGACATGCTTCACTTGAAAATAGAGAGATATTTTATAAATAGATCAAAATCATACTTTTCAACTATTTTAAAAGCATATAAGAATATTTAAAACACATTACATAAACCACTCAGCTCGACGAACCGAATCGACATCCAGATCGTAAATCGAGCAACCTAGAACGAGCCTTCTAGAAATTACCATTGGATCTAACTCTAAACACTATGGATAGAAAGATCGCGTCGATACGAATCCGTAGCCACTCGCGGCTTTAGAATCGAAGTTACGGATAAAAAATTATGATCCGCGGAAGTTTCGTCGCAAATCTAATAATAATATTGTAGAGAGAGAAAGATGAGAGAGAGAGATGTACAGACTGAATTGAAAGGGGGGGGGGGGGCTAATCCTTATTTATAGGAAAGCAAGACCAATCAAAGAGTGGCAAATGTCAAAGTGTGAGGCTTCCACCAATAAGCTTGTTCCAAGTGTCAAGTAAAGGACAAAGTCACTCTCTCCAAGTGACAAGTGTCCTATGACTCTTAGGGCTGATATACTTGGTCACTAAGAAAACATATTGACCAATAGGAAGGTGCCACGTCACCATAGCAGTAGAATTTCGATCAAACTTTGAAAAATCGCTAAAAATTAGCTTGGGAACTCAAATAATTCATCGAAAAATATGGCCAACTCGTGACGACCTCTACTTTCTATTTCTCAAAAGAAAAATAGAATTTAACCAACTTCAAAAATCAGGATATTACAGGAAGTGCCATAACAGGCTCCAGACTTTGTACACTACTGCCCTCCCTTTTTGTTTGAAGCTCTTTATTTATTTAAATTTTTTTTTGTACTCGCTGCCCTGAGTTACAATGAATGGACATTTTGCCTGCGCTTGTGTTGTGCCTTTTTCAATTTGCCTGACTTGGCTACCCATGGCTTGCCCTTTGTACTTAATTGAACACAAAGTTGGAATAGACAACTGTTGAAATTACACCTGCCGAACTGGTTGGAATGCCTAGCTAGTTGTGTTTAGGAAAAAAACTAGCATCTTACTGAGGCTGACAAGTTGTTGGACCGCTGAGGCTCTATACGGGTTTAAGATTTCGACCGGTCGTATGAGCGTTGGTGTCGCGGGATAGACGTCCCGATTCCGCGTGGTCCCCACTATCCGGGTTACCCTTGATACCGCTGCAAGTCACCGCAGCGGACTAGGCCCTCAATCGTTGTTTTCAAGGCAAGGCAATAGTTCGTGTGGTGTGTGGCTTCATCGTGGTAGGATCAGTATTTACCGGTCTGTGCCCTTGTCAGGTTACCCTTTGGGTGCTTTCTTTTTTGTGGAGGGGGGATGTTGTTCCCGTTCTCATATAGGATGTCCTCGTAGGAGGAGGTCAAAGTAGAGAATACCTTCTGTCGTCCTACTGGAATGATTGTGAGGGGGCAGATTTGTTGGTAGGGCGGGGGCTTTCCACCTCGCTGGGGGGTGTCAAAAGTGTCCCTCCGGCGCTGCTGGTTTGGCCAGCTCCTTGGCTTCTTGTTAGATGCGGCTCCTTGGTCATGGCCCTGCTGCCAGTTTCTTGCCTCCTGCCGGGCGGAGTCAGGTTCCCCCTGCCTTCTCTTGTGCTGGCGAGGCCCATAAGTTTCGTGGTCCGCCAAGGCATGCCTAATGACCATTGCCATTAGTTCATCGTAACCCTGCGAGATCTCCACCCGCACGGCGTACGAGAATTTTTCGGGCCGGAGACCTTGCTTGATGGCGGACTTGGCAATCCCCTTGTCCAAGTCCCTGACCCCGGCCGTGGCCGTTTGCCAACGGTTAACGAAAGCTCGCAGCTCTTCGTCGTCCGCCTGCCTGCAGTTGAAGAGAACCGTCGAGGTCCAAGCCCCCTCGACCCGTAATATGAACCGGCCCACGAACCTGTCGGCCAGTTGTTCAAATGCCTCTATAGAATTCACCGGCAATTCGTAGAACTAGCTAAGTGCCTCCCCGGACAGGGTTTCTTGGAATATGTTGCAGCAAACGGCGTCAGAGTAGCCTTTAGCACACGTTTGGGACCGGAAGCTGTCCAGGTGTTGGTATGGGCAGCCGGCCTCGGAGTATGTCAGATTTAGCGACTTTTGGGTGCCCGCTCTTCCGGATTCCAGAACCCGGAGTGAGAAGGGTCCGACCCGCTTGTTAAATCGTGCGCTCTCTGGCGGTCTCGCAGCCTTTCTCTCATTGGCCTCCATCTGGGGCTTCATTTCTGACACCGAGTCAGATAGTATCTATAGTACCCGTGCGGTCGAGGTGATGGTATCTTCCTCGAAAAAGCCGCTATTCCTTCGAGGAGCTGAGACGATCTTTGGTGGTACCGCGTCCGCCGGGAACACGTCTCCCGCCACGCCGGTGTCCCTCTTTCCTCCCGATGACTGGCCCACCTCCTGATGGGGAGGCTCTTTTGTGGGCAGCGCGAACGATTTAGCCAGAGCGGCATTGCGCTGCTGGCCTCTTTCCAAGGCAGCCAACGGTGCGGTATTTACCGCTTCCATTTCTTGATACCTGGTGGTGGCCTCTGCCTTGTCCTGATCGCTCTCTGCCCGCAAGCGGTTTACTTCCGCTCGCATATCTACTTTTTCTCCCGCCATGTCATACTGGCCTGGACTAGAGACATCGTCTGGGCTGTCGCTGTTGGGCAACCGATCTTCCCCTCTGTTTGGGGCCTCGGGGGGCGCCGGTGTAGTTTCCAGGCTCAAGACTTGGTGGGCTTCTTCCGGGTCCTTCCCGCGTGCAGCCCTGTCGTATTTGCCCATGGTTCCGTCCTGATCTCGGCTAGCGGCAGCGGTCTGACTGCAACCTCCAACGGGCTGCCCCTGTCCCGCCTCCGGGATTTGGACTAGCACCGGCTCCAGAACCCATCGGTCCTTTGGATTTCCTTCCCTCTTTTCTCCTGTGCTTCCATACATGTTTTTTTTTTGCAACCCGTAGACTGATCGATTCTGTTCCCGCTCGTGTGACAACATAAAATTTTTGTACTCTTCACACAGACAGAGCCAATTGTTTCTGTCTGAATCCGTAGACTCACAGATACTTGTGGATCTTGGTGTGATTCCTGCCTGCAAACCCTGCTAACTAAGGGAATACCGAGCGGGGCCGGTCTATTCCGCTCCGATGCCTAAGTTAGTATATTTGGAATAAACTGATAATTTAAACAGGAATAAGTAGTTGAAGTATTGATTACTTATTATTTAGGGTAGTTGGGACTCATATATAGGCTGTCGGGTGTGAGGACTGGCCTCACCCTTCGATGTGGGACTGGCCCCCTTCTGCACATATTACTGTACTGTTTCGGTCCCTGTTTGGGGAGCTGCCATCCCCGGTTCCCGGGCCGAGGTCACAGGTAAGACCTGCCCGGGCGCGGGTGCAGGTGTTCATGCTTTGGCCCCGGGCCCTGGGCCGGGTCCAAAAGTCCTGCTGCGGGTCTGGAGAGCCTCTCTATGGCTACTGTCAACAAGCTACACACTTAATGTCTCTATATAAGAGTGTAGAGACAATGTTTTATGCCAAGTCATATAAACCGAAATATATACTCAATTCATATAAAGTGTGTTACATGGCGTGCAGTATCACAAGATAAAACATAGGCATATGCTTAAATGCGTAGTAAATACATCTGTTAACGCTAAAAAATAGAGCCGGAAAAACAACCAAATGAGCCAACATCGATACTATATAGACATAAATGTCGAAAAACTAAGTATCAAGGACCGAGGCCATGAGCTAGCTATCCGAGGTCGAAGCCAAGCTAGAGTGGAAGCTAAGCCGAAGTAAGGCAAGAGAAAGACCGGGTCATGTATAGGCGGGTGCAACGTTGCCAAGGCTGAAGCTGAGGTAGTGCATGGGCGGGCCGAGGCCGAGCAAATGCCAAGGCATGCCAAGGCCGAAACCAAGGCGTGTTGAGGCAAAGACAATGGCCTATGGGGCCGAGGCTTGATGTTGGAGTCGAGGTCATACGGGTTGCCGATGGCTAACCGAGGCCGAGGCTAAGGCTTGTCGAGGCATAAAGCAAGGACCTGACGAGGCCGAGGTCGAGGCCATGCTAAAGGTCCAAAGGCATGCCCAGGCCGAAGCCAAGACATGCCGGGGGGAGTGGATGGACTTATGGGGCCGAGAGGGATGTGGGCCGGGCCATGTGCAGGGCAACGCTGGGGCCGAGGCTGGGGCGAGGCTAGGCAGGCCGATGTGCCGGCCAAGGTCCGGAGACCGGGGCGGCGGCAACATGTAGTTGTGGTGGATCTATTGGCCAAGCAGCCCGCAAGCCAAGCCAAGGCCGAAACCGAGACTAGGCAATGCGCATGCATCCACGCATGTACGCAAACATGTCTATTTTTTTCGTAACGAGCATAGGTGATAGGAGCACAAAGTGCTACGATATTAGTGTGTTTATGCCTCCATTTATGCTTTGTTTAACCTTTATTTACTTAGGATTGAGTCATATTAGAGAATAATGAATATTTGGTAGAGTTATGAGAAAATATGCTTAAAAGATGGAAGTTTGCAGAAAATTGACAATGTGTTAGAAATCGAAGTCATTTTATGTTTCGTTGATTCTGTAAATCTTCCAAAGTGCTTTTGATGGGTTTTTATTCTCTTATGAGCAGTATACATATATATGATCGAGCATTAGAAAGAGTTAAAGGAATTGGAGCTTAAAGAAGCTGCCGGAAATTGCTATGCAAATTCAGATTTAGCAAGTTTCAGAATTTTCCTGAACATATCACTCGACTTCCAGGAATTCCTCAAAGTCAGCTCATTTGGAACTAGATTGTGAACCTTACATACATAGAAAGACCTATGAGTCTAGTTTCCATAGGATTTGGAATCACATCAATAGCTGCTCCGAGGAGGAAGTTATGCTCGATTGAAGACGCAAATGTCATATCTGCCGAGAAGAAGGAAGAAAATCAACTTAGCCCCGCCAGCAGTAAGCTTCGCCAACTCAGCCTCGCCAGCGATAGGGAAATTAGCCTCACCAGCGATAGGAAAATCAGCCTCGCCAGCGATAGGAAAATCAGCCTCGCCAGCTATAGGGAAGTTAGCCTCGCCAGCATTCGACCTGTTAGCCTCGCTAAGGAATTCTGCTGCGCAGCAGCCGTGCCGATACTGCCGATAGTGCTGCGCAAGCACCAGTTGTGGCCGAGAAGCTTACATTCTGCCGAGGAAGGATCCAAGAATGCTGCAAGGTGATCAAATCGTGTCCCAGGTGTGTCCTAGAGCTGCAAGGAAAGAAGGGAGCATGCAAAGCATGTGCAACCAAACCTAGGCCGGTAAAAAGGAGAATGCCTAGTCCAACTAGGGAATGGAAAACCTAGTCCAAATCGGTTTGTGAAATATTCTCCCAAACCGTGCATCACTTTCTCCTATAAATAGATGCCGGCACCATGAAGAAAAGTGTCACATCTTAAGCCAAAACACAAAGTCATAAACTCTACCAAAATTCCCCAACAATCCTACATTGAAGAGTTAGCCGAAACACATCCCCACCTTCACCAAAAATACTTCAACCGTGCCTCCATCATTGTCATCGGATCAACACGTCTTGAAGCCATCAAAGGTGTCTGCAAAAATGTGATACACTCCCTACTTTCGGTGTAACAATTTATTCTTTGTAGTTATGTTTAGTTTTGTCTATGAAACTTGCATGTATTCTTGGTTTCGGATTGTATGTCTATGTATGACTCGGATTGGAATTTGGTTTTATAAATTTCATGTTAAAAATGTTTTTGATTCGATGCTTAGGTCTAGGTCTAGGTTTCGGATTGATTGAGTCTTTGTATGTTAATTTTGTAATATAAAACATGTAGGAATTTCATACACTTAGATAATTAGGACAGTTGGTATAGATGCATGTTTAGGATTCAAATCGGTTAGTAATCTAAGGGTGTGAGTTAAAAACCGAAACATTAGGGATGTTTGACAAACATGTAAATCTAGATGTCAGGTTTCATCTAACCTGAGTAGAACGAATAAAGATTAAATGTATGTTGCCTTGATTCGATTGTGCTCACTTAGGGTATAACCTTAGCTAAAACTTGCATGATAAATGAGATGATTGACAACCTTACTTGTTTACATGTCTTCGATTATAGACTTTGTGCTTCAATGTTGCGAGTTGTATTACGGTAACATAAACTTTAGGGTCCATAACGTATGTTTGGTCTTTCAAAACATTAGAAGTCTCACAATTAGGTAAAATTGGTTTCCCGTTCTAGTTGTTGGTCGAAACTTGTTTGAGTCTAAAGCATGCTAAATACTTGTTCCTTACTTTCTTTTGTATGAGTCTTACTTGTTAAAGAGTTGTGTGCTAAGTGCCTTGTGTGAAAGATGTCGACCAAAACTTGTACATAGTAGTTTTTAGGATTTTATTTCGTGTCTAGTTTAGAGGGCAGCCCTTGTTGCCGAACCTCATCTTAATCCCCCTTTGACGTTTCAATGTGTGAATATGTATATATCTGTGCTAACATTCTCATATTTCAAGAATCCTTAATCCCCGGCTTAGAACGATCCATACTTATGTCTATACTACTAACGATTGTAGGGTTATTATTTGTGTGAGCCTCGCGGCTCACATCAATAGGCTCGTTTATCTTTGTGATTTTCGAGTTAACATCACCAATTAGATTGGTGAACTCAAATCAACATGTCATGTAAATGTGTACTGCGATACATTGCATTCACATATAGCTATTTAGGGAATCGAACCATGTATGCATCATAAAATTCTCGTCCGTTCATTTACTTGAACAATATGAGAGAATTAAGATTAAATGTCAATGGTTATATCGAGATCTTGACCATAAAGAGTGTATCGACTAAGTAGCATTACTCACATGTGAGGTCTATGCCTTCACAAAATAAACGGATTTGTAGTCACTTTGACTATGAAATTGAAGTCATATGCTTCATATTTATCGCAAATTATCTTTTGCTTTTGAAATCCATAATCGTGAGGATATATTCTCATCTTCTTCCATGTATCTTTTGTATACATTGACCATATAATTGTATTATTTGCAATTAGTGAACCGATGTAGAACCATATCAATGACATGATTATCTTTTTTTTCAATGGCCCTTTTATCTTTTTTTTCTTTCCTTTATAACATGGGGGTTTCGAGGCGTAGCCTCCCCCTCTTTTTCTGGGCGCATTTTGCGGTCAGTTTTTCTCTTTCTCAAAAGAATAAGAGGGAAGATATTTAATTTAGGTCGAGACCAAAATTATGGTAACTCAATTTAATATTTACTGTGACAAATTCTGTCACATATAGATGTTACAGCGACAATTTCCGTCGCACATCATGAGTTTGTCCCTTTGTGACTCTCTTAGGATCGTCACAAGCATCGATAATATTTTGTCGGAATCGTGCTAAAATAGTCACGAAGAGTTGTGGTTCCCAGTGACATCACAGCCACAAGCACAATTTTGGGTAGTAACATCACAGTTACCCCTTAAATAATGTGATACGCCGGGGTGGGTGGGCCCCCTTTATATCGTCCCGAGAAGTAGAAGAATCGGGATGATGTAGCAGGGAGTTTGAAAGTCCTGCAAAAAACAAAATTCCCAACAATTGAAATTGCAGAAAGCAGGAACTTTTATATAAACTTACTTGCTAGTTCACTGAGTGAACTGCGTTGTAATATAAATTGCGCTTGAGGACTCGGTTCTTGATCCTTATGCAAATTTGAGATGCTCTTCCATGTACGTGCAACGAATAATTCTCGCAATTTCATCGCGATGTGTCGTGCAATAAATTTCATGGAAAAGAAAAATATATGGTTAGTCATATTCACCATATATGGAGCAGTAAAACTAATAAAAGAATTACTACACTAACTGTTTTAACCCAAAGGGTAAAAAATTTTAACTGGAGAGGCGTATTACCGTTTTTCCCATGGGTCGGATCAAAAGATCCGGGTTGAGCCGAACCGGGTCGAGCATATTTGCAGACGGGTCGGGTTCGGGCAGAAGGATCGGATATTCGATCCGGGTCGAGAACGTCGGGCGCGGCGCACGTCTGCGTTTTATGCAGAGGGCGTCGGGCGGGGCGGCGATGGGCTTCTTCGACGATGGGCTGGGGCAGCGCCAATCACACTCTCGATCTTGGCTTCTTCGATCTGCACAATCGTTGTAGGAACAGCGAGGAGGGTCGCCAGATGCGGAGCCGCACGGGGCTAGGGGCGTTAGACGGGGCTGGCGTCGTCGAGCAGAGGTCGGAGGAAGCCGTCGACCTGGGCACCGTGACGGGATGGTATGGGTGCCCAGAGAGAATTTCTGGGTGCCCTGAGCAATAGGCGGACGCAGGGGGGTGCCAGTGAGGGCCAGTGCCCGCACTGAAATTTTTAAGTCTGTTACCACAGTGTTTGCATTTGCTAATATTTTAGACTTCTTGTCATAATATTGCCCCCACCCAACCAATATTAACCCAACTAAAGCTCTATTTAAGTGAAGATTTCTTTCTCATATCTATTAATTAGCATTCTACGATGATTATTTGTTCGTTTATTTTTTAGAATATGTTAGTTAATTGATTAACTGTCATCTCTAGATGACTTATTTTTTATTTTTCCTGGTAATTTTATTTATTTTGCTATATGGGTATGTCAAAATGCTAGTTTCTGATAAGAAATTTCATAAAACATGGTATTGATATATGCTTATTAATATACTTATATTAATTGAAGATTCATTGTGTGTTTAGATTTTTTTTTTGCCCCCTCTCACATATAATCCTGCGTCCACCACTGCCCTGAGCATATTCCAATTTCTGCAGACAAAGATGTCGTCGGCAGAACTGGGATATGATTCTTTCATTCTTTTCCGACGAAAAAATTGTTGCTAGAAGTACTTTTCCCCCTTCGTTGCCGACAACCCCGTTGTCGGCAGAAGATAATTTCTGATGGGGGCTTTCTTTGCCGACAAACGGGTTGCCGGCAGGAAAGAGAATTTAGGGTTTTTAGATTTTTCTTCAGATTGGAACCATAGAGTTTATGAAATTTTCAAGGCTATTAGACGAACGCTATAGCCACGTGCTGATAACGTGTTGTAGGAGAAACAAAGGATAAGCAAACCGCTGTTTTATTGATTGATAAAGAGGCCTTTATATAGGCAATACATCAAGTATCCCGAATAATCAAGGATTCCCTATCAACTAAAATAACTATTAATCTAGTTTAATTAGGTCAAAACACACATCGGAAGTTACGAAATTAACATTTTTTTGAACAATAACTTAATCCAGTAAGATGAATTATTACTCGATTCATGTTGGATCGTATTTTTTATTTTTTGGATTCTACTCTTCAAAGAGAGTGGGGAATTTGGAATATTCTTGGACGAGCTTAGGTCGTTTTAGTTAAAAAATATTATTACTATTTTTTATAGAAAAAAATTAATTAAAAAGGAAGAAAAGAAGAATAAAAAGAGAGAATCCGACGTGGCAGAAATGATCTATCCAAAAATGTGCAGGGGTGCGTATTGATCCTGAGGTGGGCCACCACAGGCCATTCCCATGACCACGACTCCTTGAGTCTCTGACCATGACAGCATGACCAACTAACCCAAACCAAAGTAGCACCACCACCACCACCAGCCCCTATCATCTTCTCACCAGTGGCTCTCCCATTTATTCTTCCCCAACCACCATTCCCCAATCTCCCAATTCCCCCTCTAAAACCCTAATTCGATTCCCAAATTCTCTCTCTCCTCTGAGCCATGTCTGACCGCGGCGGCGGGATCTACTGGGGTCGGAAGGAGGTCTCCGATTCGAAAGGCGTCGCCGTCATCTTCGCCTGGGTTTCGATTTCCGAGCAACTCTTGAAAAGCTATATCGATTTGTATTCCTCTCTCGGTTGGAACTCCCTGGTTTGCCATGCCCATTTTCTTCATGCGTAAAGTCCATCTCTTCCTACATTTGCATTATAGTTTTTATTTTATTTTGATTATAATTTTTATTTCGGGAATTGGTGTTTGTTTTTGCTGCTTTTTATTTATTGAGCTGGTTTGATGAACTGTGTGCAGATTTTACCCCGAAAGAGCGATGTCGTCGGCGTTTGATATCCTCAATGAGCTTCTGGAGGTCAGCTTCTTTACTAGTTTGTTTATTTTTGAATGTTTCTTAGGCTTTGATGGATAGTTTACTAGCTTATGGAGCTCTGATTTCGTTACGGTGTTCATGATATTCCTAATGGTGAACACTTTAGCATGTTTCTGAAGTTTAATATGCTGTTGAACTAGGTCACTAGGATTAATTAGAGAGTTAGATTAATGTGCGCAACTTCAACCTGTGTGAGATATCTTGTTGATAACTCACGTTGTTTTGGTTTTCGCAGGAACTAAGGGTTAAACCGTGTCCTGTAGTTTTTGTGGGTCTTTCTGCTGGTACTAAAGCTTGCATGTACAAAGTCTTTCAGGTAAGTTTCCCAAGAAATATGGACGTAATGTATTTGGTACTGATAAGTAATTTCAGCATTTTCTTGGAAGTCTTAACTGTCTTGACTGTGTTTATTGCTATGGTGGTGATATGTAATGACTTTAGCACTTGTGAATGCAGATTATAGAAGGAATTTTCGAAGGCCAGCTATATCCGGTATGCTTTATATTGCTCTCTCAGTTAACACTTCTATGTTGGGCTTTTGTTTGTGTTTTTGATATTATTTATTTCCATCCGAAGTTTTATTTTAAACTCTATCCTCACCGATCTTTTTCAACTTTGTGAAGGGTGAATACCGATTGGTGAGGAAATGTATTACCGGACACATCTATGATTCAGGACCAGTTGATTTTACAACTGACCTTGGCACACACTATGCTCTACACCCAACCATTTTAAAGATGCCTGGTTCATCAAAGTTGGTTTCGTGGGTTGCTAAAGGAATTGCTTCGGGTTTGGATGCTCTTTATCTTACTCGATTTGAATCCCAATGGGCCGAGTATTGGAAGGCTCTGTATTCCTCAGTCGTAAGTTCTTATTAGCCTTCACCCTCCTACACCTGTATGTTGGCTGTTTATATTTTAATGGTTGTTTCTCTCAGTTATGTAACAGTTTATTATCTTTTCCCTATAGAATTTGGGTGCTCCATTTCTCATTTTGTGCTCTGATAAAGACGATCTCGCTCCGTATCATGTTGTCTGCACTTTCAGTCAACGTTTACAGGAGTTTGGAGGTGATGTCAAGCTTGTGAAGTTGAGTGGTTCCCCTCACCTAGGTCTGTTTCAAAACCTCTTCTTTCTTGTCTTTTTAAGTGTGCACTACCATATTAATAGTGCTCCTTCATCATACTTTCTAAATAAATGGGTATATGTAGGTATACATGTGTGTGATATGTCTGTTTTTTTTTTTGTTTCATCAATTAAAGTATGTTTAAGCTTTATTTCTACCTTCATGGTGACAGGCAACGGTCTTCAATGATATTATTATTATTTTCTTTTGAATCTTCTTAACTGAAGCCATCTGTGAATACCATCTTATCTTTAACAGACAAAACCACAAAAATAATGCAGAAGTGATGAGCTGTGGTACAGCTGTTATTTTGTCGGTCTTGTGCCATTAAACATGTGATCTACTTATGGAAGCTGTTGTACTTGAAAATATAAACATGGTATTGCCCCTTGGAATTACACTATTATAAAATATACTTGCAGAAGCGCAGATATAGTTGTTAGAAATAGTAGCTACACTAGAATTGTAAATAATGAAAAATTATTGGTGTATTTTGTCTGCCTACATCGTGGGAAAAAATAGGAAAATTCATCCTACTCATCTTTAAATTGCGCATGGGTTTTCTTGTTTAAACTAGGAGTCTTGGTTGACCTCTATTTTCTGTGATACATAAAGTAATATAAATCTTTGCTTATATTTTTATTTCAGGTCATTATAAGAATTATCCTATACAATATAGGTCTTCTGTTACTCATTTTCTTGAGAAGGCAGCTTTGATTTTTTCGCAAAGAATTCAAAAGCTTGAATGGGAAATGACTAGCATGGAAGGCATGCATGATGAGATATCTGAACTAATATGTGATCTCCAGAAAGCTGCTGTTAACTCTAATGAGAGCCTCAGAAGAGTTGCAGTTGAGCCAAGCGATCACTTCTTCTTGCCAAGTTCAGCAGAGAATCAAAGTGGTACGGACTCTGGGTCGTTACAAGATGAACAGAAAGAAAGATCACTCTGTTTGTCTAAGCCTCCAAGCCTTAATCCACATAGTGTACTTGGCAAAGTCTTGTTTGATGTTTGTGTCCCTAAGAATGTTGATGGTTGGGATATCAAATTCTGTGGGTCTTTGAATGGGCAGCCATTTGCTTCTGCTCATAGGAATTCACCTCCTCGAGGTACGAAAGGCTTCCGTCGCTCGAGATTATGATATCTCTCTGAGGATAGCGTTTAAAGGAACTCTGCTAAAGGTGGCATGGTGCTCAGGATCAATAGGATAGGATGCACAGAGGATCATTGGTAGCAACTTGAGCATTGTAAGGTGAGGTCTGCCTTTTCTGAGGTAATATGCAGCATTTGGATTAGATGCCTGCTCGACTAGGTGTTCCTCCAGCATAGATTAAACTAGGCACATGTATATATGACAATGGATCAGATGCCCGGCGTCACACTCTTCAGAACCGGCCAGCTCGTGTATGTAATAAGATACATATATGTTTAAGACAGATTTTGTTTATCTTGAGCCACCAACATGATCAAAATGTATAGTTGATCATGATAGTGGATGAGGCTACATGTATATCGCTTAGGACTGGGATGAGAAGTTTGTTGTTAAGATTATAGGCTGTAGAGAAAGATGTTTTCTTTAACGCTTGACAATGGCATGAGTAAATATTCACTCGGGTAGATGTTTGCTTACTACCATATTACATGTACCGTTTTACTGAAGATATATAAAGTTTTTCTAACCTCCGCCCTCAGATGTACACAGAATTAGTATCTCTGTCATCTCTGTTTCATTGTTCGATCTCTTAACGGGTAACCCTTTTCAACAGACTTATCATTTCTTCAGACCTGAAACAGATAGTTTCAAATGCAATGATTTTTAACCCTTCATTTTTACCTCTGTAGAAGAGAATATAATATACAGTAGCTACTAGGTGTGGACTCGATATTTCACTGACAATCTTGGCAGGAAATCTTTTTCGACAAGTAATAGACTAAAGGAAACTGACAAAAGGAAAAGGCGCAGCAGACGTGGCACTGGCAAGACGGAGGTGATGTCCGAGTATTTCTGGGAAGAAGAAGAGGAGGAGAAGGAGAATATGGACATTTCCCCGCTCTGTGTACCCAGACAACAATTTGAGAATTTGATCCTTTATTCACCCCTTTCCTCGGTCTCTTTCATATGTTCTTGTTCTACATATATGTTGAAATTGCCTTTTCGTATTGTTTTTAAGGTTGTGAATTCGGTTTTGTGTGAATGTCTGTAATTTCCACAATGGCAGGTACAGCAAAGGAAGCGCTCTAAGACCCGCCTAACTCGTTTCAGTCCAACCCAAATTGTCAAATTCCACAATTTGACCCTTGATCCTCCAAACTCGGTCTCTTTCTCAATCTCTCTCTCTATTTTGTGTTTGATGGGTTTGCAAATAAGCTAAGGTTGTGAATGCATGTGTTTGTACAATGGCAGGAACAGAGGCAGCCATTGGAGGAAGCTAACAAATATGGGTTCGAAACTCTCAAAAGGAAAAGACATCTGAGTCCGAGCCTTAACAGAGTGAGTGGCTAACCTTTTCACCGTCACCAACTTAGACAACCAATTTGTTTAAACAATGTTTCTTCTCATTGTAACTAGGATTCTTGAGCTTAAACAACCAATTTGTTTATATTTTATCTTTTATTCTGTTTTTGCTTGGTTAACAATGTTCTATTACTTATATATGCCTAACAGTATGTATGCATCTGGGTTTGTCCTGTTCCTCTTTGACAAAATGACCCAAATGAATACTTATTTTCATATCAATTCCTTGGTGCCCTGACTCATGTACTCTACTATATTGCACTGTGTATTCTGCTGGGTGCCATCACTCATATCTCAATTGTTTGAATTATCTTTTGGTCTAAAAATAATCTTCATGTAAATATCTTTTTTTTTTTTCAAGACTTGATATGAAGAAATTCTATGATTTTTGAACAGGAAGTTTCTAGTGATCCTCAAAGGCATGGAGGGTAAGTATATACTTAGCCAAAGGGTTTTTCAATCACCTCAATTCACTATTGCGTATCTAGCTAATGTTTTGATCTCTTTATTGACTGACCAGCTGCAAACGGAGTAGAACCAACCAGTCCATGTCCTGGCATTTTGGTTATCCTGAGGAGTCTTCTGGTAGAAGCCAAGATAAAGAAATTCCAGAAAATCTAGAAGCTGATGAATGTCCCTTCTTTATGAAGTCCATGATACGATCAAATATTTCTGTTTGCTTTATGTTGGTAAGTCAGTCGAACTAAAACCATGCTGCCTGGACAAATATGAATACAGTTGTAAACAATTTTTTCCTCTTTGCATCGACAGACGGTGCCTAAGAAATTCTGCAGCTTGCATTTACCTATGTGTGGCACAGCAACTATAACATTGGAAGATAAAGAAGGGAAAGAATTTGAAACAAATTTTCTCGCGGACAAAAGGGCGTTTAGTGGTGGATGGAAAGGGTTTTGTCTGGCGAAAGACTTGCGTCTTGATGATGTCCTTGTTTTCCAGTTGGTTAGGCCTTTAAAGTTCAAGGTATGCTACAATTGGTAGGGTCCTAAAATTTGTTAAGATGTGCAGGAGTGTCTTGGTCAGTTTATTGCGTCCTCAATTTTGTTGAGCATATTTAACTCCTTATTGTATATCCACTGACGTTGAAATTCCTTCTTATAAATATCAGCTTATTCTACTGTCTTTGATATATTGCTGTGTCTACACACTGTTGCAGGTGCACAAATTGAGACGAGAATATGATCTAAGTGAAGAAGATGTCGATGCAGCTTTTGTCCTGTTGAAAATGAGTGCCTCTGAACAAGCCTTCTTTGGTACTCTCTCACTCTATTCTATCCCCATCATATGAGGGATCTCTAAAGCTATATAATATTTAGATGTCATTGCCTGCGATCCTGACATAGTAACTTGATGAAATATTATGCAGAGGAGAACCCCTCGACGCCTCCTCCAAGAGATATTTTCCACGGCAATATTCAAGAGACAACTCTAATACCAGATTTAAATGTTGAGCTTGTAGATGATGATGAGACTGAGGATCGGGTAACAGAGATAAGGAATTTGGCTCCAATTCTACAGGGTGGTGGATAAAATCTGGCCAGAACAAGCTGCTGATTTTGAAGATGCTAGAAGTTCTGAGTGTTTCACCAGTATGTGAATGATGAGAAGGTGTATAGGTTATGGAGAATTGGAGATGACACATAAAACTGAGAAACGGTAGACATACAAAAACACACGACTCCTTGTGCTTGTGAGGATCTCAATTACTTTTCAAGATGAATCCTTAAATGTTGATAAATAGGAACTCCACAAACTTCAGTAGACTGTATATGCATACGAGCTAGGAGCACAATACATGGTTAACTCCTTTGCTTATTTCAAGTCTCAATAATATGAATCTTTGCCATTTACCAGAATTTCCATTTTCTGCTAGGATGAGTCTTGATCCTATTGGAAGGCATTGGTATTCGTTTGTTACTTGATAGAATGCTATTCAGTAGGTAGGCTATGTATACACAGGAAGGTAGCTTACATTGTATGGATTCTGATCCTATTATTACTACACGTGTCTAAATGGGTATAAACCATATATTGGAGTTTCTATGACTTGCTGAAAATCTAATTACTCTTTTTTTTTTCTTTCTTTGCGTCAGACATTTGACTTTTAAACCTTCATGTAAGTGGGGTACGTTCACCTGGTAACCAAAATTTTCAACCTTGTTTCTTAAAAGAAAAAAGAAAAGAAAAAAGAGAGAGATTACAACCTTAGAATAATTTCAAATTAAATTTGAATCCAATATTAAGTAACAATATAATATTTTTTTTTTGATTAAAGAAGGGGCAAAAACGCCCAAAGAAAAACGAACACAGAACTTAACCAGCCATGCTGGTATTTACAGTCCTAATTCTAGCAACTCCAACAATGTCATCCAACATAGTCTCAGTAATAAAAATAGGAGGTTCAGAAAACGTGCAGACACCAATTGCATGAAGAGTGCTGTTCTTGGCCAAAAGGTCTGCAACCATGTTTTTTTCCCTGTGGATATGCTGCAACTGAGCATGCTCAAACTCATGCATCAAGTCTTTGCAATTATGGAGGATGGTGCCAAGAGGGTGCAACTCATAGCAATCACTTTCCAGAAGGTTGATCAGAGTGCTAGAGTCAGATTCAATTAGGATTTTAGTGATGTGAAGATCAGCAGCAAGCTGCAGACCATAGTACAAAGCCCAGGCTTCAGCTTGGAGGACCTCACCAGTTCCAATGTTGGCCATGAAACCTCCACACCAGGAGCCAGCATCATCCCTAATAACACCTCCTGCCCCAATATTGCCATTTCTTGTTCTAGAGCCATCAACATTCAACTTGAAGAAACCAGAGGTAGGCTTAATCCAAGCCAAAGATTCAGCATGCCTAGAAGGATGGGCCTTAGACCTGGCCATAGCCTTATTCCACTCAGCAGCATATCTAAAGATAACCTCAGCAGGATTATAAGGATATTGAAAGTCCATATCAAAGATACATCTGCATCTCCATTTCCAGATAAACCAACAGCAGAAAGCAAAGAAAACATTCCAATCCATATTGTTGATGTAGCATCTGGTCTGCATCATATTAGCATAGAGCCAACCATCCCAGTCCAGCACAAAGGTAGCATTCATGTTTGTGGGGATGTTACAGGAGTTCCAAACCATTTTAGCTTGAGGACAGTCCCTAAAGAGATGCAGCATGGTCTCAGGCACGCCACTGCAGTGATGGCAGGAAGAGTCTGCAGAAATATTCCTTCTAACTCTCTGAACATTTGTAAGAATTTTACTAGAAACAAAGGTCCACATAAAAATCTTCAGTTTAGGGGGAATATGCATGGTCCAGAGTTTAGGCCATCTGTAATTCTGAAACTGTTTCTCATCACAAAGCAATTTATAAGCAGATTTGACTGAAAAAATTCCAGTCGAGGAACCACCCCATATAAGAGTATCCTGGATATCATGATTAGCAATGGGAATGGTAATAATTGCATTAACAATTTCAACAGGGAGCACCTTGAGAAGCAAATTAATATTCCATGATCTATCAATCCAAAAAGCTTTGACTTTAGTAGACAGGTCAATATCATCACTTCTCAAAGCAAAGTTCTGTAAAATACCTATCTGAGCCCAATTGTCAGTCCAGAACTTGATAGTGGAACCATCCCCAACCCTCCATTTTAAGCCTTTCTTCAGCAAGGAAGCACCAAACACAATTCCATTCCAAGTACTGGAGCAGTTAGGAGGTTTTTTGTAGTTTTCCATGATTAAAGATCCATTTTGGAGGTACTTTTTCTGGTAGATTCTGTTCCAGAGCCCAATATCATTCTGCATAATTCTCCAACTAGCTTTAGCAAGCATTGCCTTATTCATGTCCACAGCTTTTTTAATTCCTAAACCACCAGAACTTTTTGGTCTACAAACCAAGTCCCAATTGGACAGATGAATCTTTTTTTTATTGACAGAATCCCCCCACAGAAAATTTCTATTAAGCTTATCCAGGTTTTCACAGGTATGAACAGGGAGCTTAGCTGTTTGCATTGCATAGATAGGAATGGAGGAGGTGACAGATTGGACAAGTGTAAGCCTACCTGCCATATTCAGAGTCTTACTCTTCCAACTAGCAAGTCTAGATTGGACTTTATCAACCAACCCTGCATAAGTTGAGGTAGTTACTCTTGAGTGAATGAGAGGCATTCCCAGATAAAGACCAAGATCAGCAGTTAGAGGGGAGCTGCAAATAGTACTAATCTCCTTAGCAAGGGAAGAGCTAACATTGGGAGAGCAGAAAATCATGGATTTCTCAAAACTGACAGACTGACCAGAAGCATTGCAGAAAATATCCATGCAATCTTTCATAACATAAGCTTGTTGAACACTAGCTTCAGAGAAAAGGATAAGATCATCAGCAAAAAACAGATGAGAAACAAGAGGCCCTGACTGAGAGGATTGAATTGGCTTCCAGACTTTCATATCAGTACAATATTGGATAATATGAGATAATTTTTCCATGCATAAAACAAAGAGATAAGGAGAGAGGGGGTCTCCCTGCCTTATACCTCTACTACCAGTAAAAGATTCAGAAAGCTCTCCATTGATGATGATCTGAAAACTAGGGGAGGAAATACAGCTCATAATGATCTTGATAAAATTAGCAGGAAGCTTAATTTCAACAAGAACTTTTTCAATAAAGCTCCAACTGAGCTTATCATAGGCTTTAGAGAGATCGACCTTCCAAGCCATAAATCCCTTTGCCCCTTTAGAGTTCTTACACTTGTGCAGAATTTCCTGGCCAATCATGACATTATCAGAAATGTGCCTTCCCGGAACAAAGCTAACTTGATTAGGACTGATCCACTTTCTAAGCATAGGTCTAATTCTGTCCACAATAATCTTAGAGATGACTTTATAAATAGTGCAGCACAGACTAATAGGCCTGAACAGATGCATATGTTGAGGGTTAGAGGTTTTAGGAATCAGAGTGATTAGAGTGTGGTTAATACCAGAAGGAATGCTTCCAGTTGCAAAGGCTGAATGAACAGTAGCAGTAATATCAGGAGCACACATATTCCAGTGCTGCTGAAAAAAGAGAGCTGGAAAACCATCTACACCAGGGGCTTTGAGCTTGCCAATTCTTGAAAGAGCATCATGGATATCATCCACAGAAATAGCCCTATTCATTCTTGCAAAATCAGAAACAGGAATATCAGGAAACAAGGAAGGCAAGTCAAGGCCAGAATCCTGCACAGTATCAGCAGTAAAAAGGTTTTTAAAAAAGTCAACAGCAATAGAATGCATGCTGCTCATGTTCTCAGTCCAAATCCCATTAGCATCAAACAAACCATCGATTTTGTTCCTCCTTCTTCTGATAATTGTTGTAAGATGAAAAAATTTTGTATTCCTATCTCCTTCACTCAGCCATTTATCTCTTGATTTTTGTTTCCAAAACATAGCTTCAGCATCTCTAACATTCTCATATTCAGAGATCAGCTTTTTTTCTAACTCATGTAGAAATCTATTGCTGCCCCTCCCCAGACATCTTTGGATACCACAGATTCTAGCATTCAGAGACTTTTTCTTTTGAAAAATGTTGCCAAAAACATTTCTGTTCCAGTCACAGAGATAGGTAGCCAACCTACCAGTTTTGTCCAGAATGTCCCCTTCATGAGATTTCCAAAAATCAGCAATCAAATCAGGATAACTGTCATGATTCATCCACATGGCCTGAAACCTGAAAGGGGAACTATTTCTAGGCCTTTTAAGGCTAGGATGGAGTCTTATCAAGATAGGACAATGATCAGATCTCATCCTAGCTAAGTGAACAACACAGGCATTGGGGAAGGAAATTCTCCAATCACTGTCACAGAAACTCCTGTCCAGTCTTTCTTTAACAAGGCTGTTAGACCAAGTATAGTCAGCTCCTTGATACCCCATATCAACTAAACCATTCCTACCAACCCAGTCTTGCATACCTCCAAATCTAAAATGCTTAGAGCCTCCAATTTTATCTGAATAAGAGAGCAGTTCATTGAAGTCCCCCAAAACCAGCCAAGGGAGATTCACAGACTGTTGAACAGATTCTAAATAGCTCCATAAGCTAGCTCTTGCAGAGTTGCAGGGGCTAGCATAGACAGCAGATAACAGCCAGGGAATTGGACCAGCACCAGAGATTTCCACAGAAACAGACTGGAAGTTAGCATTGACAGGTTTAATGCTAACCTTGCTTTTATTCCAAAGCAACCATAAGCCACCAGCATAACCAGCAGCTTCACTTATTTCAAAGTCAGTGTAACCAAGAGCAAGAAGAAACTTCTTAGCACTGTTAAACTGAATTCTAGGTTCACAAATAATTAAAACATCCACATTGTGCATTTTAACCAGGTCTTGAATAGCAAACCTGAATTTTTCACTACCAGCACCTCTAGCATTCCAAAACAGAATATTATTCATCAAAAATAGAAGAGAGGGCAGGAACAAAGTCCAATTACTCATTAACCATCTCATTCTCAGAAGGGAGAGAGAGGTCAACATCACTAGCCAATTTGCTATTTTCAACAAAAATTTTCTCAACAATCACATCAGAATCCTGATCTGTTGAAGTACCTGCCCCCATTCCCATATCAGGCTCAGGAGGACAATGGCCAAACAATCCTGCAATACCAGTGCTAAAAAGTTCTCCTGAATAATCAAGAGGAAGCTTTTTAGAGGCATGAGAGGGATGTTTAGCAATAGTACTGGACCCAGATTTGGGTTTCCTAGCAGATTTGTAAGTACTCTTAGCAGAGGATTTGGGATTAGTATTAGATAAGTCCATCAGAGGAGGTCTATCACCATGATTAGAGTCCTTTAATCTCGGCTTGTTCACCTTAGGAACAGTTCTAGAGGCACCTATAGTAGGGTCAGAAGCTGGGTTGGTCACAATGGTAGTATTGGTCTGTGAAAATTTCTTCTGCTTCTCCTGGAAACTGTTCCACAACTTAACAATAACAGGAGGTTGTTTCACAGCAGAACCAACATTCTCAGTTGCAGTATCAGTTAAAACTTCAGAGGGCTCATCATGCAGGACTGAGAATCTAGACCCCATAACACCACCTTTCTTCAAATTAGAAGCATCAGAGGCCTTCTTCTTGTTCCTGTAGTTCATAAGCATCCAGGGTCCCATATCTTCCTTGATAACCATAGAATTATCAAATCCTTCATCCATTACATTTCCCTCCTCACAACTTACTGCAACACCACTGGTTGCAGCAGGTTCATTCACCTCAGGGCCAACACCATTAGGAGAAACAATATAGGGACATTTATCCTTAGCATGACCATAGCAGCCACATTCAAAGCAAATAAGAGAAATGCCTTCATACACAACATTATAGGCCACAGATTCTACTTCAACAAAAGGCTTAAGAGGTTTGTTCAAATCTACTTCAATGCACACTCTTGCAAATTTCCCTCTAGCTTGACCCAATGTGATAGGATCCACCTTCACTACATCACCAATGATCTGTCCAATTCTAGGTATAGCAAAGTCTCTAAAGTACTTGACAGGGAGACCACAAATTCTAACCCAGAGGGCCATCTTGCCAATCACCTCGGTTACAGGGTTAAACTCAGGGAACCATTTCCTAACAGTGAGGGTTTGGCCAGCAAGAATCCAAGGACCATCACATAGAGCATGATTCATGTCTTCTTCGAGGTTAAACTTCACAATGAAGAAGTCATTAGGTAAGTCAATGAGTTTCCATCCACCCTTAACTTGCCATTTCCTTCGCAGGCCCCTAAGCATGAAATCGAAAGTGTTGGTGGAATTAGGTTTACCCATAAGCTTAACCACAACAGCATATCTCCAGTCATAGTCCAGCTTGTTATGGACCTTCTCAGAGAAGCAAACATTCAGGCCATGTTTACCCTGAGAATAAGAGCAGTCCTCAGGTGAAAATTCAAAATCATCCACCATGGTTTTGCTAAACCGATCTGTTGGATTTTTGAGTATACTTGCATAACTGAGCTCTTCAGTAGGTTGTAAGGGTGCCTGAACTGAAGAATCCAGCTCCTCAAGTCGAAGGGCTTCAATATCAGAAGTGACGTCACCACCATTCTTAGTACGCTTTCGTTGCAACATGGGAGATTTGATACCTCCGCCACCTCCAAGAGGAAGGGCGGAGAACGTGAAGACTGGATTCGCCACCACTCACAGTTAGGAAATTGAGGGTAGATCCAAAACGGAGCTGGGAGAAGAGGAAAGACTACAGTCGGAGAACAAAAGCGGGAAGGGATTTTTAGAGAAGGCGCGTGAGGCGCGTAGAAGAAAAAGCAGTGTAGTAACAATATAATATTTAATCATGGGTAAATTATGCAAATATTTCCATACATAAGTAGCAAGTGTCGCTTATCAATTTGAACGAACAACTGTTAGTGACCTAGAGGCTGAACGTTCAGGTTGGAAACCAATATCTCACTTGCTGTTCGACTCAGAAAACTGTCAAACTAGTATAAATATATGCTGCGAGTATTTCAAATGCGCCGAGAAATTAAATAATTGATTTTCATCTATTGTTCCTCTATTAACGTTAATTTCCAAAATTAAATGTTCAAACTGTGAAGTGAATCGGCTAGTAGGGGCATAATTGATAATTCCGGCTGAGAAGGACATGTTCCTTATAATAATAATTCAAGATGCAGAGGCTGTCTGACAATTTTGCGCACTCGGTTTGGAAAAGTGCAACAGCGAGGTGGTGGTGACGTGGCAGAGCTCTCCTCAGGGCTCTGTGTCTGTCTGAAATTCATGAATCTGAAGCAGGAGAATTTCTTCCAGTATTTCCAGGAAGACGAAGACGACAACACGACCTTCCCCGACCTCTCTGTCCCTACTATCACTACTACAACTCCATTTGACGATTTCACCCTTCATGATTCTCACACCTCGCCGCCTTCGGTAAATCTCTTATTTCTTTATCTCTTGTATTTCGTAGAGATAAGGTTGGTGAATATGTTCATTGAATTACTAGAGTTTTGGTTGTTGAATTCGCAGGTAGAGCAGCACAGCCGAACTGGGTTCAAGCCTTGGAAGTGGAAAAGTCCCTTGAGTCCAATTCCTAAGCGAGTGAGTCACAACCCTTTTCTAGTTTGTTCTTGTTGCACATTAGTTTTTTCTCCACATGTTCGATAAGATAACTCAATCAACTGTTCTTGTTCATATCATCATATGCCAATAGTTTGGGTGGTGTTGATGTTTATTATGTTTCGAATTAAACGAAACAAGTAGTTGACTGGGTTGGTTCATGTTTTTCAAACAGAAAAATGCTGGGGATCCTTTGAGGCATGGAGGGTAGGTAATTTTTCTAAAATGGTCTGTAAATTAGCTTCAATGCATTATTGGTTTGGAGTAGCTAATGATGATGTTTGAATTGGTTGATTGACTAGCTATAAGCGCAAGCTTACCAAGTCCAACTATCATGAAAACTCTTCTGTAAGAAACCAACTGCAAGATATCCTGGCAAATCTAGGACCTGAATGTCCCTTCTTTTTGAAGTCCATGATACATTGTAATGTTGTCCATGGCTTTAGTTTGGTAAGTCTAAAACAAGTGAATTAAGTTCAGAAGTAGCGCACATGCCCTGCACGAATATGTAGCATTGTAGGTCGTCATGCTAATTTATTTGACTGTGCTATTGACAGACGTTGCCGAAGAAATTCTGCTATCTGTATTTGCCATTTCACGATGCAACTATAATCTTGGAAGATGAAAGAGGAGAAGAATATAGAATGGTATATCTTGGGGACAAGAGGAGACTAAGTGGTGGGTGGAGAAGGTTTTGTGTTGCACAGAACTTGGTTCTTGGCAACCTTTTAGTTTTCCATTTGGTCAGTCCTTTGAAGTTTAAGGTATGCTTCTATTGTTGGGCATAATTTTCAGTATTTTCAGCAAGAATCGCTTGTTTATATGACTTTGTTCACAGTAATTGGAATTTTTTGCTTGGATGAAGAGCTTATTCTTCTTCTGCATTTGCATTTAACTCTCGTAGTTTAGTTCATTTATATTACACACAATGTTGCAGGTGTGCAAAGTGGAACCAGATAGTCTGACTGAAGTAGATGCAGCTTTTATCCTCTTGAAATTAAGTCTCAGCACATTTTGTGGTACTCTCTTTCTCTCTTGACCTTTGATCTTTCAGACACTAAGAAGGAGGGTCTTTTTTTTTTTTTTTTTTTTTTTAATTCCTCACAGCTGTCTGCTTTATGCAAAGCTAAAATGTTAACTTGGTGAAAGATGCTGCAGAAGAGTACCATCCAATGCCTCCAGAAGATGTTTGCCAAGACAATAATCGAATGAAAAGTCTGACAATAGATGCTATTCTTCAGCGTGTAGATGAGGATCAGTCTGAGGATTACAATGATCATTATTTTGGCCCCAATCTACTATTTCGTCCAGGACTTGTTACTCTTGAAGATGTTTGAAGTAATTGAGAAGATCGCCAACAATTTGATGATATTGAGATTAGGAGATGATTCATATTGTACACACACACATCGTCGTTTTGAGGAATTTAATTCCCAGGTAGTTAGATACTCAGGAACTCCAATACACTTAAACTGGTTGTATGGTATAAAAGTTAAAGCCTTCATTTCAACACAGCGTTTGATTTTCAATATAGCTGTCATTACCTCAGCAAATATGGTAGGCAATCTGGCTGCACCCGTCAAAATATTCAAAAAGGTTCACACGTAGTCCTACTATCCCAGTCATAGTTTTTTGACCTATACTATTGGAAATGAAGCCCGTAAAAATACATTTGAAGAGGCTGGAGCTTATAATACATGGTGATGAGGGGTCTTTTCGATTAAGCATTGAATAGACCAAAACTCACCCAAAAACGTGATTAATGGGAGAATTTTGTACCTGATTCAGACAAGTGAAAATCAAATGAGTTTGGCAGCACGAGGCATGGCGTGAGAGCTAGAAACACACTACGGTGAAGAGAATTGAGGATTTTCTGGGTTTTGGATTTCTGGAACAGGTTGAAGGTTTGAAGGAGGCTTTTTGGGGAAGATGGTTGTGAGTTTGGTTTGGAATTGAAAGGCATGAAAGCATGAAGGTTTGAAGCTTAGGACAGTTTATGCCTTATTTCTGGGCGTTGTCCCCCCCCCCCCCCCCCCCCAATCGATTCCAGAACCCCATTTTATATGCTCAAGGTTGTGCTACAGGGTAATTCACAGAAACTCTTTTATTTTGGGTAAAATGGTTCCTCTTCAATTCATTCAGGATTTATGCCCTAAAGCCAGGAAAAGGAAGGCTTCTCGAGGTGACTTTTATGGGAAAAGGAGAATTGCTGCCATAACTGCTAATTGTTGCAGTGGCAGCATATATAATGGCATGAATTCAGGGACTAGTGTAAAAGAGAAATTGAGAATTGTGGTCTCATGGTTTGAGGGAGAAGGAGAGGCTTCTTAACTGGCTTCAAGGGTTCTCCTAAATGATGGAGTGAGGGAGTTGGCTTGGACTGTGTAATCATGTTGTTGGAAGAAGATGCGGGAACCAAGGTTGAGGCAGAAACGAAGGAAGAAGAAGAATGAAGTTGGGTTATTATGATATGGGCTTTTGGGCTTAAAGGAAAGATAAGGGTTAGCCCAATCTCATATCCTCATGCATGTTCACCATTTCATTCATCGATCTAACTCGTTGGGTTTGAATTTCGGACCCAAGACCGAAATCACCGACGATATTAAATCGACGAATGAGCATGTGCGTTTCCGTAACCTTCCACACCATACCCACATCTGCAAGCCCCAAAATTATGTGGCTTGGGTCCACATAAAGCGTGCTTACGTGGTGCGTCAGAATCGAATGACGAACATGAATCCTTATAAAATTATAGGATTTTGTATAATTGCGTGACCACGTATGGTTTTTGTGGCATGACAATATAATAGCGAATGACATGATTTTTCGGGTATCAACATTAGCCCCCATGATTATGTGGGCTGCTTGAAGCATGAAATGGGCCACATAATCAGAATGACAAAAATTAGGCCCAAAGTTAAGCATGAGCCAACGTGGGAGAGTAAGACATTTGAGTTTTCTTGCCGCTGAGGAGTGCCAAACTGCACAATAAAGGTATCGGCCTCCTTCGCCTTCGTTTGAGAATATCAGCTTGGGTAAGATACTCTTGGACCAATTGAGTTTGGAGTTCCAGTCTTCTTCGTTTTCCTTTTGCTTCAGCTGGCAATTTTGTTTTTTTATACTGCTGCAGGGATTGTCCGTGCTGGGCCTGGCGTGAAAACTGATTCCTTGGACTGAGTTTCTTTAGTCACCGCAAGGGAACTGAGATTTCCTAGAATTTCCTCGTCTCCCTTCTTTCTACTGCAGGGGTTTGTGATTCTTCTCCACTGTAAGGAATTAATTGCATTTGGCCTCCTAGTATCTCCTTCAGCTGTAGTGTTGATTGCAATGATTTCCGCCATCTCAGGTTTTTATGAACTCTTCGGATTGGGTATTCTAATAATTCGATCTTGAATGCAGGGAGATCGATTTTCTTTTCGACAGCAGGAAGTCTGTACATGAGAGGAAATTGCAAGTACTTGTACTGCAACAATAGAATTCTTGATTATGCGTCTATGTATGCTTGTAGAAGGCTTGCTGATTTGAAGAAGGAGCTCGCATATCTCTGTATTCTCATTTTTCTCTTGTAAGGTATCTACATTATACCTAGTATGTCTGCATGTCATAAATGTGTATTTCCTTTTTTGGAGGCTACTGACATGTCTGCAACTATTCCCAAAGTGGTTGAGAAATTGAATCATTGCAGCTAATAATAATTTTTATTGTAGGAGACTGCTTGCAACTTTGCTGAAATATTCTTGCATACATTTCTTTGAGCAGCCCTTCTTCTTTCAGGTAGTGTAGGATTTCTTGAATTGGACTATTCTCATGCTTGGTTATCATATGGTTGATGTTGCAAGAAGGTTGTCTGTTGATAGCAACTTCCTATTTCCCACGCCCTATGCACTTGTTTTTCTTGGATCACTGCTGCTAAATTGCTTTCTCATGTGCATATGAATTCATCCATATATATTTTTCTTGTGAAACATATAGCATATGGAACGATGGGTGTCATTTCGGTTTGAGTAATAGATTGAGTAGATATTTCCATTTGGCTTGTAGATATGCTTGGTGATTTGCTTTGCATGACATGTAAAAAGATACGCTTCCTTTGCTTGGCTTTTACATGCTTAATTATATGTTTGGCATGGGTAGAATGAGATGGCAACCGTGCTTAGGCATGCATTAGGCATGTGTATTGGTAGTTTTGGCTTGAGGTTGCCTTCATTATTTGATGAACCAAGAGAGAGAGCGTGGAATTTGAAGTGTGCATTTATTAAGGGAATATGCTTGGCATGACTCCCATATGGTCTCGAATTGTGAACAGCCTTAAAAAGAGGAGTTAGGCATTGTTAATTAGTAAGTGCTTGGCATGAGCGTGCAAGCCCGGCGTGCCTCTCTAATCGGGAATTTGCTTGCCATTACGTTTAGCTTGGTGTGAAGTATACATTATTAGCTTGTCGAAGTTATGACTTTGCATGCGGACTGGTACTATGCATGAATGAAATGATGACAAGAGTTCTCTTACGTATATCACTACACTGAATGAGTAAAATAGTGTGTAGACATTGGCTTATGATAGGGTTGAGCTTCTGTTTTATTTCTTTTGGTTCAGACCAACTTGTTGAATGCGTGCAATGAGGCGATCTGATACCAAAAAGAATTTTCTTATGTTGCTACAGGGTAAAAATGGCAGGGTCAAGTTTTCCACCGAATCAGAGTTTAAGACCAAGAACTGCTGAGGAATATAAACTTGTTTCTTGAAGCACAAATGTTGGTAAATCGAGAGAAAATTTGCTTTCATGGCCTGAGTTTCCAGATGTAAGGTGGTCTCATTATGGATGTTATGGTGATTTTTTTTCTTTTTGGCTTGTGAATGGCTATGCTTTTTTTAGATTGAGAATGGGTAAGCTTCAAATGTCGGGAAAAAAATGTTAAACATAGTTTGAATGTAGGATGGGGGTTAGGCTTGGTTTTATGAACTCATGGCAAGTGCGGGCTTGAATTTTGAATAAGAAAATTACTTACTACATAGGAGGTTTTTCTTACTGCAGGAGCAATTAATTTGGTTTGAGAAAGACTTGGGAAATGCTGTATTAGGATTACTTGAGCATGGAGAGAACAAACATTGATTATAGAGTACTGGCTTGTGCAAAGGTATAAAACATATCAGACAAAAGCGGGTATAATTTTGAGATGTTGGTATGAAAATATGCTTGAACTACAATATTGGATGTCAAGTGATCAGAATTCTACTGTAACTCTGAATAAGATCATAATAAACCAGCCCCCAAGTGTCATAGCATACTATTTGAGAGACTGATCTTTCTTGGAATTGGCTTGATTGGGTGTTGTTTGTTGCTTCGTTGCATTTTGTTTGCATGTTCTAATAGTTTTGGCTTGGTTGAGTAATAACGCGTGCAGCTTGATTGAATATTGTTTGTTTGTTCTAATGATTTTACTTTTCGCTTGATTGAATGTTGCTTGCTGATTGATTGTGTGGTGATTGCTTGTCTTAAGAGTTTTTGGCCTGATTAAACATGCTTGTTGCTTAATTGAGTATTGTAATTATTTGGCTTGACTGAGTATTTGTTTACCTGCTCCAATGTCCTTTGAAAAGTGGTTAGTAATTGGAATCAATATGATCGGGGGCAGTGAGCTTAGGGAAGGGCATAAATGGATTGACAAACTCTTCTTTTTTTTTCCTTTTGTTTGGGACTTGCAGGCTTGAAAGAAGAAACTTATATGACAACAAGTTGAGAAAAGTTCACTGCAGCTTACAATGTGGTTACGAATGCTACAAGGTTGGCTTGGGTTGTTTCTGAATGTATTCACATGGCTTAGAACGTGTGGTTGGACATTTCAAAAGTGGTAAAGGTCAGTATGATTTGGAGGTGGGCATGACAACTAAAAGAATGGAAGAGGGTGATAAATATGGGACATTAGACAAAAAATAGAGTTCTAATGGCTTGCAAGAATATAGAAAGGATTGAAGGCCGGAAGGTGTATCTCTTCAAACCTAAAGTGGCAAAGAGTCATGCCGCTCCTTAGATAGTTAGAAGTGCTTCTGGTGTTAGACTTGTTTCATGAAAATTTTGGCGCCGTTGCCGGGGATTATAAAATCTTGTTTTATGTGAATGTTAAAGTGTGTTAATATTTGTGATGTAAAGTTTGTTAATAATCTGTGTCTCTAACTTTAACGTATATTTATATATCCTAACTCTCTAACATGACGTTCTAACTCTTGTATTTTTTTTTCTTCTAACCTTGAAAAATTTGTTGAAATCGTAGTTTGTATTAAATTGTATATTCTTGAATTTTAGTTTGTTGTTTTTGTTCGATTTTATGTGTTTTGTGTGTGTGCAGATCGAATTGAAAAGAAAAAGTGCAGTAAATATCAAGTTCTGCCCAAACAGAAATCGGGCAGTGCAGTCCGTCGACTTTGGATGGCTGCCGTTTTCAGCTCACAAAACCTGGGATGCTGAGCCATACACCGTTAGAAAGGTCTCTGAGTCTAGTTTCCGTAGGATTTTACAGAAGTGGATTTGGAGTTTCGAGCCGTTCCCAGTTTCAATTTGAATGCAGCAAGGTCAATCTGGCGAAGCAGAAAACTGGACAGATCAATCGGTCCGATAAAAGGCTAAACAAAGCATACTTCTGATGGTCTGATTGAGGCGAATTTTATACCGTTGGAAAGCTCTGTGTGTCCACTACAACATTTATTCAGAACACTTTTGTATTAGGATAGTGGAACACACCCAAAATCAGGCCTCAAGAGAAGCAGACACGTCTGCCGAGAGAAGCTTGCCTGCCAAGAAAATCCTACTGCCGAGAGGGGCTGCTGCCCCAACTGCGGAGCTGCACATGGCATGATGAATACACAACACACATGGTGAGAAGTCTAAGCAATGGACTATAAACACAAAGCGCTAATTGGGAGGCAATCCAATTCGATCAAAGAAAAGTGAAGGAGCCATCACCGAGAGTTTGAAATTTCTTAACCCTTCTCTTTTTCTTTGGTTTGTGATGATTTGTTGGAATGTGTTAGACTATTGCATGCTTAGGAAATTCATTAATATAGATCTGTGCTTACATTGAGGACAATGTAATTTTCTAAGTGTGGGGTGGGATAACGTATTCCGTTTATGTTTTGGTGTGCTTAGTTTAAAAAAAGAAAAAAAAGAAAAAAATTCAGAAAATTGTTCCACAAAAATAGAGTGTTTAAATTGTTGTTTCGAGTCTTAGGATGCCCCTAATATGTCAATGATGTTTTTCTCCTCTTTGCATACATAGATGATGGTTGTGCATACCTTTAAAATTGTAAGTTTCATGGATTTCGTGCATTGGTAGGAGCATGTAGGACTTGTTGATTACGAAGCATGCATGTTTTAGCTAGTTTGTTTCCATAATAACCTATGTGAGCTTTAGAGCCAATTTGTTTTCTTCTTGAGCGATAAAAAGATAAAATTCAATAGATTCGTAGGAAGCATGAAACCTCATAATTCTTTGATTATTCGATGACTATATGCCACAGCTTTTTAATGAACTCTAGTATGCTAGAACTTACTCTTGTTGATTTTCGAAACATTTATATCATAAAATACCTTGATTTTGAATATGATTGAATAAAGATCATTTAGGTTTACCACCAAAGCCAAATAAAGCATGAGCCCTATTGGAGCCCGTCGTGGGACACCTTAGTAAACCCCTTTGAGCCTATGTTGAGCCTTTTCTTTCATCACCCTTAAACACTTTCCATGAACTTAGTATAGTGATGCCTTTACTGTGTGTTCCGGCAAAGCTTGAATTTTTGAAAGCGTTTTCGCGTGTGTGATGAAGAAGAACAAGTGTGGGGTAGACTTAGCCATGAATTTGTATGTAAAATGTATGCATGCCGTACCTAGAAAAAGAAAAAATTTTTTTTTTTTTTTTTTGGCTCGGATTAAAAAGAAAATAAAGAGAGCCGAGAGAAAAAAAAAAAGAAGAAAAAGAAGGGTACGGCATAGGCAATGGAAAAGAAAAATTTTGTGCATGGCTATTGTCTAGATTATTGTTGTAATGTTGTATGGGAAGAAAAGAATGAAGTATGGGTCCAACAAAATGAAATTTGACCCTTTTGGCGAGAAGACATAAGGAGATTCGAGCTTTGCTAAGGCCTTAGTGACGTTTCTAAGCCTCCTTATCCAAATATCGAATACCTCTTAGCCTAGCCCCATTACAACCCTTTTATTGATCTTTTTCATGATTCTTAAGATGGTTAAATTTGATTGTGGAGATTATCTCAAGAGTAAGCATATGGTTTTGGTTCATTGGTGCATATAGTTATCATATGAGGTTTTTCCATCAAAATTCACAAAGTGCTTTCGTTTCTTTGATATATGCAAGTCACTCTTTGTAATTCATTATCTTTCGCTTGCATATACTTATGTGTGAATAACCATGCTTTGAGAGAAAAGAAGAGAGTATGCCTAGTGAGGAGGATTGAATTAGCTTTGACATGTTTACATGCTTACCTTTTGCTCTTATATGTTCATATTGATGTCGCATGTTCATGAAGCTTGGAATTTTCGTGCTTAGCATTCTCATGCATTAACTTGAAAGCTATGTGTACATACGAGCCTGAGACAAATTGTTAGGGGCAATAGTAGTTTAGAGTCTTAGTTTAATTTAGTTTGCTAAGGGACTAGCAAAGTCTAAGTGTGGGGTAGTTGATAGGAGCACAATGTGCGACGATATTATATGCTTATGCCCTCGTTTATGCTTTGTTTAACTCTTATTTGTCTAAGATTGAGTCATAATGTAGTTAGTGTCAATTTTGGTAGAGTTTTGGAAATATGAGCTTAATAATCCAAAAATTGACGAGTCGCCGAAGCGAGCATCAAGCAATAATAACCCTACAATCGTTAGTAGTATAGAATAAGTAGGGATCGTTCTAGCCGGGGATTAAGGGTACCTGAAACATGAGAATGTTAATAAAAATATTCACAAACATATATGCACACAATTGTCACACTTATATACATATATACATATTCACACAAAATCATGGGGGATTGAGATAGGATCGGCAGCTAAGCTGCCTCTAAATTCCTAGACAAGAATTTAAGACATGAAATTAAATCCTAAATTACTATTTACAAGTTTGGTCGACATTCTTCCACAAAGCACTAACACGAAAGCAATCAAAATACTTAGCAAATTGACAAAACAAGACATATGGCAAGGGTACACAATATCCTAGATCCGACTTAGTTCCAACCTAATTAGCTCCTTATCGGTTTACTAATCGATTAAGACTCTCAAGTACTTCAAGATTAACTTATCGTCTAACCCTAAAGTTATACTAAACACATTTGAGAACACTTATCGTCGAAATCAAACATGCAAAGTAATTAGGCACAAGGTCTTTTTAGTCGGAAACATATCAATCAAGCAAGGCGTCACCACTTCTTGTTAACATGCATAGTCGTTTAAACCACTCTAGTCCTATTTATGTTGACAGATACAAGACCAATACTCAAAACACACCGCGAATATGCTAAGTACCAATCTTTGAGGCACACGGATTTAAAGACTAAACCAAGAACGAATTACTAAAATCAGAGTGAACATGCTTGCCTATCCTATTCTATCTCTTTACTTCATATTTTCCTTACTTTTTAACATGCAATCCGTATTCTTACATCCAAACACCAATTAAAGATAAAGAAAACGAGTTGAACATGAAAATTATAAAACCAAACTTCACTCCAAACAATACATAGACATAAAGTTTGAAACCAAGAATTCATGCTAACTTCATAGACAAAGTTTAACATAACTACATAAAAATAACAAAACCGAGAGAGGGGAGTGGATCACACTTTTGTAGACACCTTGATGACTTCGACTCGTGTGGATCCGGCGGATGGTGGAGAAGATGGCTGCTCGGCAATGGTGTAGTGTCGGCAGGATTTTTAGGGTGAGGTGGTGGTGGTGTCGGCTAGGGTTTTTATGTAGGACTCTTGGGAAATTTAGGTAGAGCTTTGGCTAGATTTTTGCTTTGGAATGTGACAAGTTTTTCTGTGTAAAAGTTGGCTATTTATAGAGGAAAATTCGGCAGAAAACCTAGGTAGAAAACCTAGTCCAAATCGGCAAAGGCAATCCTTGTGCAACAAGGTTTTGGTTCCTTCCTTTCTTGGTTCTTCTAGGAAACTTCTTTTTCTGATTTTTTCTTCAATGCCTTGGCTTGGTGTCATCCTCTAACCTTCCTTAAGCTTGGACCATCATCACATATGCATTTGTACACCATTTGGTCCATCAAAAACAGAAAACACAAAAAGGGGCAGTAGGTTCCTGGAATCGGCAGATTTGACCTTGATGCAGTAATTCCGGCATATCTCCATCCGTGGAGCTCCGATTGATGCGATTCCAAGTCTCAGATAAACTAGACACCTATGGCCATCTCCCCATAAAATATCTCGGCCAAATTCCATGTAAGTCGTCGGGAATGAATTTTCGAAGTTGGATCAAAGTCCCAGGAAAATCCTGGAAGCCCCTGGATTGGTTTACTCGGACTGCCGTTTTGCAGCCATCTTTTGGGTGACTTCCCGAACTCCGATTGATCTGAAATTTTAACAAAGCATTCCTCAACATATGAATATGAAGCACACAAAATTTCATAGAATTCGGACAAAGATAGATCATACTTTCACTCATCTCAAAATCACGAAAAAGACATATTTTACACTATTTTCCAGATTTCTCAAACTTAGTCATTTTTCGGATTATTAAGCTCATATTTCCAAAACTCTACCAAAATTGACACTAACTACATTATGACTCAATCTTAGACAAATAAGAGTTAAACAAAGCATAAACGAGGGCATAAGCATATAATATCGTCGCACATTGTGCTCCTATCAACTGGTACTGCCATTAAACTTTGCTGCTAGGAAAGGAAAAATGAGCTAAGCTATTTTTAGCTCAAGAGAAAAAGGTGTTACTAAACAGAAGGTAGTTAAAGAAAATTGCTTCAAGTGTCGGTCTTAGGCGAAGTTGTCGTGTTGTTGGCATGAGTACTTCAAATCTTTAACCATTAGTTAGTACGCGGTGATGGTTCTGATAATGGGAATTAACCCCCCATATTCTTGTATGACTTTTGGCATGTGCTTTTGGTGCATGCTTGCGTAATAATGTTGCAGGACATCATCACAACGACTAGGTCTAGCTGCGATGAAGGCATGGTGTGTAGTTGGTCTCGGTGTTTATCTCCTCGCATGTATGCATTGACATGTGCTTGTGGCATGTCCATTTTTCATTCATAACGAATGATATGATTTTCTTACAAGGTGGTCTTACCATGGTCCAAATGGAGGTAGATGATCATAATTGTAAGATATGAATCTATTGTTTGCTGCATGTCTTCCTTTCTTTTGTACATCCCTTGACATTCTCCTTTTATGTGGTCTTCTTAGGATACTGGTACGGATGGTTTAGCAAAGGAATTTTCAGTGGGTGTTGATCTTTGTGAAGGTGGCAATAGGGAAAGGATGCAATGTTGTTTTGTTCAACAATAGTGTAGTGTATCTTAGCCCCCATGATTATGTGAAGTATGAAATGACAGACATAATTCACATAATCAAGGTTTTATGTTCCTTGATTTGCATGTCTTACTACAATCTTCTGAGAATGTCTTTTGCTTTATGTAGGCTGGATCTGTTTCAATGCAAATTAGAGCAACTGTGCCTAAGCCTGAGTATCATGCTCTGAGGCGGCAATTGATGATGCTAGAGTTAGTATTTCAACTTTGCTTGGTGGAGAGACCTCGTCTTATGTATTCCTTCCAACTTGGGTATGTTGACGATTGATTTAGAGATGTAATTTAGAAGTTTCATTGCTTGTTTTGATAGATCGCTTGATTGTTACTATTGGAGACAATGCACGTTCTTTGTGCGACATTGTTTCTTGTTTTGAGGATGGGAAGGTTCCTTCAAGGTCTATGATCTGTTTTACAATGTTCACTAAAAAGTATAGTGGGGGCAGCTAACTTTTGTAATTTGTTTGCAGACAACAAAGGCGCAGGTTAGAGACAAGAATCGATTAACAAGCTTGGTCTCACTTTGAGTAGCATGGAAGTTTGAAGAAGTAGAGACTGAGGAGACTCTTCTGATTTGGAGGTATGCATGGTGAGACATTTAGATTGGAGACTCAGTGTTAGTTGGATCAGCTAGAGAAAGCTGCTAGAAACCCGTTTTTGTTATATGCTGCAGGGAGGTCCACCAACTAGAAACATACGTTCATCAATATTATGAAGTGAGCTTTCGCCTTGAAGAATTACTGCATGAAGACATATGTACGAGACTTGGTGATGATATTAGCTTGGATCGCATGTTTTGTATATTAGAATTTTCTTGGTTGCATAAAACTTGTAGCATAGAATCTTAGCTTTGAATCAACTCATTTGGTTAGAGATCAGTAACAATTTTTTGCTTTAGCAGTAGATGCATTGACTTTAGAAAAGCTGCTTGTAATAAAAATTATGGTATGACTTCAGCCAAATTTGGCCATCAAAACTATATATCTATACTTGGTCGCTGATGTGTAAATTTGTACTATGCCGTTATGCATATATTGGAGAAAGACTTGGAAGTGGACTTGAATTGATATCAGACTGTTTTACTTTGAGCTTGAATATTTTTAAAACTGCAGGTGACATTTTGGTTACTGCAGTGAAAACTTTGACTCTATTTTGGTTTGACCTTTTGACATCAGGCTACACACAAATGAGGTCGTGGTTGCTGCTATTGAAGCTTTGGCATAGTCTGCTTCGGTTGTGCCTTGCATAAGGGATTTTGATTATAAACATATTTGGCTATGAAATAGAACTTGTGTACTTGGGTTACTGAAGTGAAAGTTTTGGCTTTGGTGGTAGATGGCATCAGGCTTACTTAGAATTTAGGTTTTGGTTACTGCAGTAGAATGATTTTGGAAATGGCATTAAGAGATTTGAATATAATAGTGTATGCTTCCTTTGAAGAAGGCTTAAATGTAGCAACCAAAGATGTATGAAATATTCAGCATGGCATGAAATACCGCTGTGACTGGGAGTTAAGTTCACATTCCTCAGCCCCCAAGTTTATTTGGCTTGAAGTAATTGTATAATGCTCTTGCATAACAGAATTGCTTAAGTGTTTAGATGACATGTATCTTCTTCAATGGAGTTGCTTCTCTTAGTCCAAATCTTAGAAGAATAATAGAGTAATTCATGAGGAGAGATTACACAAGTTGGATTAAGGATAAAAGCAGTTTAGCATGGAGCATGATTGACTCTTGGTTTTGCAGTAGAAGATTTGGCTAAGGAAATAAGAACTTTGGCTAGGAATTAAAAATTTCAGATATGAGAAAAGTCTGAAAAAGATTTCGGTTGTCTGAGAATGCTCATCCTACAGCAGGGAAGACCATGACTTGGAGCAGAGACAATGCAACGAGAGCTATATTGATTTAGACATAAGACATATTTGGTTTCAGACAAGCATGACACAATAACTGGTATTTTGGTACAGAGAGCTTGCATTGTAAACAAGATAAAATCGATCGCGAAGAATCGAAGGTTGTAGGGTTAAAGACAAAGAACAAAAATACAACACTGGTGGATCATATCAACAAAAGGTACTCTCCTATTACTTGCTTCCACAACAAATGTGATCAATACAAGCATACTGGGGAGCTTGTCCAGCAGTAGGCCTGCAGTTTCTGCTACTATGTTGCTCCATCTCATCATCTATTTCAGTGATATAATAAGCCTGGCTTGTCTCCTCGCGGCTACAAGTGTTGCTTGCCCCAATGCAGGGTGGCTTCTGATTTGTCTCCCTGTACTGAAACGCATTCCCCAAGTACTGGTTTCCATGTGCATGGGTGCTTGTGCAACAGTAGGCCTGCAGCTTCTGCTACTGCGTTGCTCCATCTCGTCGTCTATTTCAGTGATATAATAAACCTGGCTTGTCTATATAGCATGAGCTGCTAATTAAAACTACAGCTGCAGGGTCTTTTACAATTCTGAGATTCATCGAGTACAAGTGCATATGCAGTAGAAACAATATTTGCTTATATGCATTAAGTATGAATCTCCTTAATCGCATACAACATGAGTGTTAGGCTTATCTCTGTAAAGCTGCCACAGTAAAAAAACAATCATTAAGATTTATCGAGCATGTGCCATAACAACAACTGTTTTATGTGATCTAGGAACAAATTTATAAGTTCATAATGCAGGAACTGAAACTAAAAGTTCCAGATTTGTGAGAAACTAGCAGCAAAGATTTTTGGTATGAAACAAATGGCTATGGCAGTAAAAACCAATTGGGATGACAAATTGCTGGGGACTACAAATTGCCGAAGACTCATGTGATGACAGAGAAGGCTACAAATTAGGAAAACACTTCCAACAAGAAAAGAAAACTTTTTGACATCAGGCTTATTGGAGTTTGTCAAATCTGTTGTCATTGAAATCTCATAATCATAAGGCAATGACTAGTAATAGGGAAAGCCCCCAATTACTTGCATCCAATTATAGTTGTGAACAATGACCAGGCTTGAAATAAACAATGACTAATAACCGAATGAACCAACTGAACCAACTGACAGAGAACGAAATTTAGGCTCAGGGCTCATAGTTGAAGAGTCATCGACAAAAGGAAAAATAATTTCTCTTCTAGTATCTTACATGTTGACAAAGGCAGCAACCTGTACAAGCATGGTTGAACCATAAAACTGCATGATGAACAAATTTTATGAATCACAACCTAGTCCCCAGTGAAGTCGCCAAATGATGAGGGGACTTTTCAATTACGCATTGACTAGGCAAAAACTCACCCAAAAACGTGATTAATGGGAGAATTTTGTGCGTGATTCAGACAAGTGAAAATCAAAGGAGCTTGGCAGCATGAGGCATGGCAGCATGAGGCATGGCATAGGAGCTAGAAACACACTGCGGTGAAGAGAATTGGAGATTTTCTGGGTTTTGGATTTATGGAACAGGTTGAAGGTTTGAAGGAGGCTTTTTGGGGAAGATGGTTGTGAGCTTGGTTTGGAATTGAAAGGCATGAAAGCATGAAGGTTTGAAGCTTGAGGGCAGTTTATGGCTTATTTCTGGGCGTTATTCCCCCCCTATAGGCTCAGGGTCGTGCTACAGGGTAATTCACATAAACTCTTTCATTCTGGGTAAAATGATTCCTATTCAATTCATCCAAGATTTATGCACTAAAGCTAGGAAAAGGAAGGCTTTTCGAGGTGATTTTTATAGGAAAAGGAGAATTGCTGCCATAACTGCTAATTGTTGCAGTGGTAGCAGATATTATGGCATGAATTCAGGGACTAGTGTAAAAGAGAGATTGGGAATTGTGGTCTAATGGTTTGAGGGAAAATGAGAGGCTTCTTGACTGGCTTCAAGGTTTCTCCTAAATGATGGAGTGAGGGAGTTGGCTTGGACTGTGTAATCAAGTGTTGTTGGAAGAAGATGCGGGAACCAAGGTTGAGGCAGAAACGAAGGAAGAAGAAGAATGCAGTTGGGTTATTCTGATATGGGTTTTTGGGCTTAAAAGAAAGATAAGGGTTGGCTCAATCTCATATCCTCATGCATGTTCACCATTTCATTCATCGATCTAACTCGTTGGGTTTGAATTTCGGACCCAAGACAGAAATCACCGACGATATTAAATCGACGAATGAGCATGTGCGTCTCCGTAACCTTCCACACCATACCCACATTTGCAAACCCCAAAATTATGTGGCTTGGATCCACATAAAGCGTGCTTACGTGGTGCGTCATAACCGAATTACGAGCATGAATCCTTATAAAATTATAGGATTTTGTATAATTGCGTGATCACGTATGGTTTTTGTGGCATGACAATATAATAGCGAATGCCATGATTTTTCGGGTATCAACACATGGTTAGAAGTCTCACAATACTATTTTCATCTATAAGTATGAGATAATCCGATGGTTGTGTGAAAATGGTTGGATATTTTTTTTTTGAACAAAGGTTGGAAGCTAGTTGTTTCTATTTTAACAATATTGACTCATATAATGGTCAAACTCTTGGGCAATGACATAGATTGTCCTGACTATGTGCCTAAGAAAGATCCACTTTCTGCTGCCGGTCCGAAACCGGGGTAGCGCTCCTGCCACGGCGCTGCAGAAAAGCGCTTTCGGTGATGGCCAATTTGCTAATTAGATGGTCCAATCGTCAAATAAGTTAGGTTAGCCTAACTTGTCGTGGTTCTAGTTTGAGCGTAATTATATGGTCTTCAACTTAGAAGTTCTTTAGTTTTTTAGGTAATTTTGTATGAATCACTTCTTACATAGCCCTTGTGGGCGGGCAGATCCTGTTAATGTTGATTCTTACTATATATACAGTCCATATCTAGAGTGAACATTCGCTTTGAAATTAACGTGCGAAATTCCTTTTTTGGCACATGTTTCGGTCATAGTTTCACATATCCACCATTTAGATGTTTAAACCTAATGTATACATCATTCCTACAAAAATTCATGTAATTAGGTTACCGTTAAGGTATCGAAACTATATTAAGTCAATGAACAAACCGAACATGTTCAACTTGAACTGTTCGTGTAAATCACCATAATGAAATGTCAAACGGTTATCAAGTTGGATGAAATTTTGCATAGATGATCTATACATTAAGCTCTAACATCTGAACGGTAGAAATGTGAAAATATGACCGAAAAATGTATTAAAAAAGATACTTAGCACGTTAATTTCAGAGCGAAATAGAAACTATATATATATATATATATATATAAAAGTCTGACGCCCTTAGTTTAAAAAAGAAGAAGAATGTGTATACTCCTCGAAATATCCGAAAACAATATATAGAAGACAACTTAATGCCAGAAACTCGTTAATTATATGAATATGTGACACTATAAAAAAATATGAGATTTCCTAATTTGAAAGAAGACAGTCAAAATTTCAACATCGGAATTGGAACAGAAATACCCTTGCGGACTTTATACATGGGAATTCAAACATCTTTATCTGATCTTATAACTTCTTTTTGTAAATTGTGCATAGGTGCAAAAAGACAAGGTGTTCGGTGAGTGGTAAAGCTCTCAGGCTCAGTGGTCAGTGCTCTGGAGAAGAAAGGCAATTGAAGCTACATGCTCAACATGAATGTGAAGGGCCAAATCTTTGAGAGTCCAGCAACTCCAATGCAAAACAACAAGCGAGTGAGTTACAATGTTTTTTATTTTGATTCCAATTAAGATTACACTCTAATTCTTGAGCTTGATATACAAAATCTGTTGTGTCTCCATTTACTATGTTTGATAAGATCAGAGAAGAGAATCTATTGTTATTGTGCCATAAGCCAAGGTGGTCGTCTTTTGCTTAGTTTATGTTGGTAAAATGACTCACTGAATTGCTAATTGCATTCCAAGAGCATATAATTCTCAATTTCTCTGTGTATTATATTGCATGCCATGACTTATTTTCCTGTTTCAGTGGTATGATGTAATCTTGTTTTCTAATTGACTCCATAATAATTGAATTGAGAAATAGATGATTTTGAACAGAAAGTTGCAGCTGGTGGTAGCTCTAAGGATCATGAAGGGTAGGTAACATTTATCCTAGCTAATTAATGTTCTGCAAATTTGCTCTAATACATGTTTTTGCTTGAAGTATCTAATGTGAACTCTTGATTTGATAGATTGAGTAGCTACAAATGCAAAAAAACAAGGCCCAACTATCATGAAAAGCCTTGCATAAATAACCAAGTTCAGGATATCCTGACTAATCTAGAAGGCAAAAGCCCCTTCTTTCTGAAGTGTGTGATACCTTCTGATGTTGTTAAAAACAAAAATAGTTTGGTAAGTCTATGACTCCATGCACCAAGTTTGGAAGGACAAATAGGTTTGTAGTTATGCTGATCCACTAATTAAGTATTTGTTTTCTTGACAGACTCTGCCCAAGCAATTTTGCAAGGAACATTTGCAAAAACAGGACACAAAAATAGTCCTACTACATGAAAATGGGGAAGAATATGATGTAAACTATCTTGGAAAATATAGAAGACTGAGTGGTCGGTGGAGAAGGTTTTGTACTGACAGCAAATTACTTGTAGGTGATCTCTTAGTTTTCCAGTGGGTTAGGCCTTTGAAGTTTAAGGTATGCTACTGTTTGGGACACGACTTCTGTGAGTTCCACATGAACTATAGAACATTTTTTGGTTCTTAATATTCTAAAATTTGATGTGACATATTCGAATTTCCTGTGCAGGTTTACAAGGTCAAGGAAGACACTTTAAGGGACGTGCATGCTGCATTCACCCTATTACAGTTTAGTCTGTGAGTAATTGAGAAATTATCTTGTATCATTAATGATGATGGAAAACCGATTTTTTTTTTCAATATTTGAATTGGTGTGCTGGTTTAGGATATATAAATCAAGTAGACACAGATGTAGCAAGACCTTATGATTTGGAGGAATTTAGTTTTTAGTTTGTGTGAGGTTCTTAAATTTAGGAACTCCACATGCATGCTATAGCTAGTTGTAATATGCTATATCATGCATCAATTTTAATATGGTCTTGGAGTGCCATGTAATGTTGTGAAAGCTTAAATTCTAGAAATATTTTTCTGCTTTCTAAAGATCTTATTAATGAACTATAGGGAAGATTGGAAATTGAAAGTCCTAAAACTACAATATTGAATGCAGATGAGCTTGTAATATGAAAATTCCCAAAGATTTATGAATCCTTGTCATAGTTATGTCTTCGGCATACTATTGTATCGGTGCATCAAGGGAAGTAATTGGATACTTGGATAAAGAGATATACTTAGTCCATGTATTGGTAAACAAACTTGGCTTGATCATGAGCTACCTAGTCCATGACTATAGGGAGTTGTTCTACATACCGTTAAAGATAGTTGGTATTTGAATGTACCACTATTGTTCAAATAAGAATAAGAGACTTTGATTACTCTATTGAAGTTGTTAGAGCAACTTTAGCGATGCTAGCCATTTTTTAGTCAAATTTTAGCAAAAATAGCTAAAATGTCATTTTGGCTAGCTAGTTTAAAAATATATCTGTATCAGTTCTCTCTATTTAAACTATTTTGAACTTACATATTAATTAATTTTTTTTAAAAAATTACCTTAAATGCATTTATATATTACATAGAACAGTCTAAAAGGAATGTATTAAATTATAGAGAGCCTCATCTCGCTCTATATATTTAGGAGCGAGATAGCTAACAGTTAAAATGGCTAGCCACTTAGGAGTCTGGTAGAGCTCCTAATTTTGATAAAAAACCTAAACAGACTCTAAAATAGCTAAAAAGTCAAAATAGAGAGTCTGCTAAAAATGCTCTTATGTGAGAATAGCCACACCCTTCACATTCTTGCAGCTTTTGCTCACCCCTAGAACATCTTAAGGTACCATAAGGATAAATGATTCCTTTAATAAATTGTCTTCTCAATTACTCTTAAGATACCCTCATTTGTGTTTTAATTTGCTTGTTTTCTTTGTATGATCGAAAAAGAACTTTACCCAAACACCTCAAATGTAAATAAATTCATTCGACACTAATGATTTAATGGTTTAACATTGTGTTTTTGATTATAAAAATCAAATATTTTTTTTTTCCTACCATCGATGTCATGTCGACAGTACCTCTTCTCAAAGAGCCTTTTTGTTTTTCAAGTGATACCACACAAACTATTTCCCTTCATTTTTAAGCAGCTTCAGGGTAACTCACATTGACCTATATATCTAGTAAACGGCTAAGGGTAGGGTGTGTTAATGCATAACATGCATCAACTTTATCTTAAAGTTGTAAAATTAGTCGTTAAAGTAGTAATAGCACTCTTCAAAGTTGTAACTGAGTTCTTAAAATTGTAATTATTATATCTACTACATAAGTTGTTAAAGTAGTAATATTAATGTTCAAAGTGATAATTGAGTCATTAATATATGCTCTTAAGAAGATCGGCTCCCAGCGAATCACCGCAATGCTCGGCCAACAAACCTCCTACTCGGTTGAGACAGTGCCGCCATCCCCCCACATGCCTTGCTCCTACTAGGCCATTGTCTTCCACTGGATACTAGGTCCGCTCGGGTCCGTCCGACGACGTCTTCATGCCGGACGGAGTATATCTCTCAAATCGGTGTGCTAGAGGAACCCTCGATTTACATAGACAAACTAGAAATAAACGTCAAACTCAAACCATACAACCCAATGTTAAACTTAACAAAGACATCAATGAGATAGCTCAAGTGGTAAAGAGTACCATTATATAGGAAGTAAGTTATTACGTCCTGGGTTCGAGTCACGATAGGGGGTAGGTATAAAATCCTTAGATCCTCTTTTAAAGTTGAGAAAAAAATATTTTGGCAAGTAAGGACAAACCTCAAGTGGTGGAGTAGCATGCCAACATAGAGAGGAGGAACCCAGCCCTAGATTAGCAAACCTATCGACAAATGATGGAGAGCATGGCGGTGCTAGGGTTTCTCTCTCCTAGAGTCTCCTTGGTTCTAAGCTATCTCATGTCTCTGTAAGTTGTTTTTAGGGTTCGCAACATGGCTGGGAAGGCAGCAGTGTGCCCCTGGTCGCTCTTAGATGTAGAGATGCCCAAGTTGCCTAGCTCGTATGTCTCTGTGGTTGCAAAACCAATGGTTTCCGTGGCCGATCTACCACCGTCGGAGGTCCATGAAGGCAAAACGACAGTGACGATTTCGGAAGAAGGGTACCGTCAAGGATTGGAAAAATGTAAGCATATGCTTTTGGCACGCCTCCACTTGACGACGGGAGAAACACCCTATTCTCCTAGTGACCTTCACAAGAAGCTGAGCATTATTTGGGGAGCTAGAGATAGGTCCCTGGCATATCATTCCCATGGGTAAAGGGTTCTTTACCTTTAATTTTTCCTCGGATGAGGTGCTCTCAATGGTTTGGGGAAAAGGGGCTATTGTGTTAAAGCCTGGAATTTTGAGATTTATGCGATGGACACCCAATTTCTCTCCATCTAATCAGAGAAACACTACTGCTCAGGTGTGGGTGCGGCTTTAGGACTTAGGATTGGAGTTTTGGGAGCCTATTACTCTTTTTGAGATCTCTAATGGAATTGGGGTTCCCATTAAAGTTGATCAGAATACCCTAGATAGGAGGCTTGGTCTGTATGCTAGGGTTTTGGTTGATGTAGGCTTGTTATCTGATCCCCCTTGTGAGTTAACTGTGTGCAGGAAAACTGGCAAGGTGGTGGTGGTGAAGGTTGAATACGAGCGCCTCCCCGACTTCTGTAAGCATTGTGAGAATGTGGGACACAAGGTTTCTTCATGTAACCGGGTTCAGAAGTCTATGCAACTTGAGGAGACCGATGAAGCTCAAGGCCATTTGCGAAAGCCTCGGTGCCGCCGACGTCAAACTAAAAAGATTTATGTTCAGAAACCGCCAGAGAAGCCAGATAATGGGAAGCAAGTGATGGTTGCAACACAACTAACGGAGAATCCATGTGGTACTGGTGGTATGCATGGGTTGATCACTCCAGAGATTACTGCTAGTCAACAACCATTAAATATTATTCAGAATATGGCTAGTGTTGATCAAAATCTGGCCGTAGTTACATATTGTCCTCGGATTGAGAGTGAATTTGCTTTGGGACAGGGAACTGTGACTGCACCGAAGCAAACAGAGGGAGGTGACTTTGCCATTCTTGCTTAAATGCAAGAAGGTGACAGCATTGTTGCAGATGAGCAAGAGACAAATCGAGAACACAACAATACTTTGATTGACACTAACAATATAGATTCCACTTTCGTAGAATCTAGTGTTCATCAAACCAAGTTCTGTTAGGGCGATTTGGAAAATGAAGAACCCCTTGGTCATCATACATATGCCCAAACTGAAAGAATGAGTTCTTTGAGTTCCTGGTTTGATGAAGGTGAAACTCGGGAAGATGAGAATCTTCTCCTATCTCTCTCGAAGTCCCAAACGAAAAAAATGAAGACAAAAAAGGATCTACGAGATCCTTACCCTACCCGCAATCGGACTACCGTTGTGCGTTTTAATCTTTGATGCAATTGGTGTTGACTGGTTTTGCTCATGTTTTGGTTGCTTTTTGTTTTTGTTTATTTTTTTAAGGGGTTTTGGCACCAAGTCCCCCCATTAAGTACTGAAAAAAAAAAAAAATTAACAAAGACATCAGCTCACAACCAAATTCATAAAGCTTAACATAAACCAATTATGCAGAACACAAGAACAACATCAATAACAACTTCATACCATCAGCTCCTCTTACTGGATTCATTGCGAACCTTAAACCTGAAACAAGAAACAATTAGGCTTTGCCTTCTGTTAGTTCACCACCAAAGCTTCTGATACAGACATAACTAATGCTTAGAATACTATGGGAATAACATGGACATAACCATCTATTTATATAGGATCAAAAACATAAGAGTCCTTCCACAAAGGATTACTTCCGGTTCAAGAATTCTAATTAGATACCGAATGAAATACTGCAATGTATCTTCTCATAAATATCGAATAGGTTTCTTACCTTAATGAATCAATACACAGAATCATTAAGCAACTAGGAAAGAGTACAAGTCATTGTCCATGTTGAATTAGTTCTCATATATACTTGGCGTATAATTCATGTAATCTGTATATGATTCTAACAAGTCCAAGTATTTTCTAACACCCAACTGGAGAAAATTTATAGGTAATAGACTATATCTCTATTGTAAAACTTACAACGTCAATCTCCAACAACTCTTGTAAAACTTGAAGTATCTCTATTGTAGAGGAAAAACACCAACATATCATGTATAGTATTTATTTTATAAAAAGTCGGAAGAGAGAGAAAAAAACCTTTACATCTATAGAATTCTAAAAATTTCTATATCCATCTCAATATCTCTAAAATTGATTGCTTGCATTTGTAGTATTCCTCTCTCTTCAAAAAAAGGAAAATGGAGGTTCTAGTTGTATACAGTGAGACTTATTACACCTCTCTTTTGCTTTTTTAGCTACTTAAAAATCTAAATATACCTCCATATATATGCTTACCAAAATAAACCCTCACAATCTATCACTGTTGTGTGTTTATTATTTTATCAAGCAAAAATCTGTATACCTGATGGATGGAAACACCAACGATACTACTGACTACAATAAAATTATATAAGACTCGGATCCTCTGCTCATGCTTCTCTGTTCATATTGCCTCATAAAGCAATTTCAGCCGTTCAAGACTAATCAATGGCCAAGATGTCCTTCTATTTAGATTTTGAGATATTGTTTCATCTCATGTCTCTTCTCAATATCTCGTCCGGGTAATATTCGAAGAGATCATGAAATGCCATCAGTAATATTCGTCCGAGTAATCAACTTCCCTGTATTTCCCTTTCTCAAAACTAGTATACCTCGTGCCCAAGAAGCAACAGCCGAAACCCAATCGGCGGAGAGTGGCGGCAGAGGAGCATACATAGTGGGCTTCCGTTTCACATCCCAAGCAGTGGGTCAGATCTGCTGAGTGTGAGATGGGGATGAGATGAGAAGTGTGGATTTGGTAGAAGAAGAAGAAGGAGAAGGAGTCCAAGTGGAGTATTAATAATTGAAGCTTGCTTTTGGTTGGTGACAGTGGCTCTCTCCCTCTCTCTCAATTACAGAGTGAACACAATTGTTGTATTCTTCTTTGCGTTCAAATCATGTGGGTTGTGATTTTCTTTTAGATTATTTAATGCTATTTGGTTTGGGTGAGAGGGACAGGTCCACTAATTCGTCCCAAGCGAGTCTTTGTTTTGGTGGGAGATAAGTGATTTTGTTTCTCTGCCAAACGATTGTTATCTGCCAAAATCTTTCTGCGTTAACTGAGAATAAAGTGAATTCTTAGGTAGAAAGGTGGTGCGGAAGAAAAGAAAATCTGCATCAGAGAGAGCACTCTCTTTCTCTCAATCTTTGATATAGGTTTTGAGGATGGAAGAGTATGTTGAAGAAACTAACACTAGTCTAGAGCGATCAAAAGAAGACTTGATTTGGAAACCTATAAATAGTATGGCGTTTGATTCAGGGCAGATCACATTTGATTTCTATAATGAGTACGGACATAGAGAAGGCTTTAGCATTAGAAAAAAGGGTTGTGGCAAGGACAAAATTGGAGTACGTACTCACTTCAAGGACTTTTGTTTGTTGTAAGGAAGGTTTGCGAGGGAAGGATAAAAGAGACGATTTGACCAAAAACCCAAGAGCAGAGACGAGGACCGAATGTGGAGCGCATATGGGCATTAATAAGTTGGATAGGTCTACAAGTAAGTATTGTGTTTACCATTTCTATGAAGAGCACAATCATCCTCTTGTTAAGAAAGAGTACGTGCATATGTTACCATCTCATCGGAAAGTCACAACTACAGATGGTTCATTTATAGACCTTACTGTACATTCAGGAGTTCCGTCAAAGTCTGCATTTGAATTAATAGGTAGACAAGCTGGTGGAAGGGAGTCATTGGGATTTACAAAGCAAGACCAAAAGAACTATCTTCGAACTGTCCGACAAAAGAAAATGAAATCGGGAGAAGCTGGTTATCTGTTTGAATACTTTTCACAGCAAATATTGGAAAATCCATCTTTTTTCTACGAGATGCAGTTGGACGCTGAGGAACAAATCACCAATGTTTTTTGGGCAGATGCTAAAATGATAATGGATTATGGCATATTTGGAGATGTTGTAAGTTTTGATACAACTTACAAAATTAATGAAGCGAATCGACCATTTGCCGTATTTGTTGGACTAAATCACCACAGGCAGACGGTTATATTTGGAGCTGCTCTAATGTATGACGAGACTGCAACATCCTTCATATGGTTGTTTGAAATCTTTTTGAAGGCAATGTGTAGGAGGCCTCCACAAACAATTTTCACTGATCAAGATGCAGCGATAGCCAAGGCGGTACTACATGTGATGCCTGAAACGTACCATCGACTTTGTGTATGGCATTTGATGCAAAATGCTTTGAAGAGAGTAGGTTTTTTATTCAAAAAATCAGATGCCGATAATCAGAGCAATTTATTCAACAAATTTCTTTATCAGATTGAGGAAGAAAGTGAATTCTTAAGTGCTTGGGAGGCCATGCTTGATGAGTACAACGCACATGATGATCCTTGGTTGGCTGCGACATTTGCAATAAGGAAAAAATGGGTTCATGCATATGTCAAGTTGACATGGTCAGCAAAAATGCACAGTACCCAACTTAGTGAAAGCTTCAATGCTAGTTTGAAGGGCTATTTGAAATCTGATATCCAGCTGCCTGAGTTTTTTTACTCAATTTGAAAGAATAATATATGATAAGCGGTATAAGGAATGGGAAGCGGAGTATGATCTACTATTCCGGAGTGCTCACTGCAAAGTGGAGGTAGATATCTTGAAACATGAACGAGAAGTTTATACCAAAGCTATATTTAAAGAGTTTCAAGGTCAATTTGAAGTCTCTTTAAAATCTTCCATAACGAAATGTGTGTCCAGTGGTGAAAATTTTATCATCACAGTTGTTAGGGATGGATTCACTAAGGAGCGGGTAGTAAAAAGAGAAGGAGAGCCTAATGTATCTTTTAGTTGTAGAATGTTTGAGATTGAAGGTGTCTTGTGTAGGCATGCTATCAAAGTCATGCTAGAAGGAAGAGAAACCACACTGATAAAAAAAATTCCTGCTCAATATGTCTTAGAGAGGTGGACCAAAAATGCAAGAGTTGATAATGTTGTGCAAGATGATAGGAGCACAATGTGCGACGATATTATATGCTTATGCCCTCGTTTATGCTTTGTTTAACCCTTATTTGTCTAAGATAGAGTCATAATTTAGTTTAGTGTTAATTTGGTAGAGTTTGGCGAAAAGTTGGTTAAGAATCCGAAAAATGACTAAGTTTGAGAAATCTGGAAAATAATGCAAAATATGTCTTTTTCGTGATTCTGAGATGAGTAAAAATACGATCTATCCTTGTCCGAATTTAATGAAATTTGGCGTACTTATTATTCATATACTGAGGAATGTTGTGTTAAAATTTCAGATCAATCAGAGTTCGGGAAGTCACCCAAAAGATGGCTGCAAAACAGCAGTTCGAGCAAACCAATCCAGGGACTTCCAGAATTTTCCTGGGACTGTGTTCCAACTTCGAAAAATCATTCCTGACGACTCACAAGGAATTTGATCAAACTGTTTTATATGGAGGTTGCTTTGTGTGTCTATTTTATCTGAGACTTAGAATCGCATCAATCGGAGCTACGAGGAGGGAGATATGCCAGAGTTACTGCAACAACGTCTGTTCTGCCGATTCCAGGAACCTACTGCCTCCTTTTTGCGATTTCTGTTTTTGATGGACCAAATGGTGTACAAATGCATATGTGATGATGGTCCAAGCTTAAGGAAGGTTAGAGGATGACACCAAGCCAAGGCATTGAAGAAAAATCAGAAAAAGAAGTTTCCTAGAAGAACCATGAAAGGAAGGAACCAAAACCTTGTTGCACAAGGATTGCCTTTGCCGATTTGGACTAGGTTTTCTACCTAGGGTTTTCTGACGAATTTGCCTCTATATAAAGCCATCTATTATACAGAAAAACTGGTCACATTCCAAAGCAAAAATCTAGCCAAAGCTCTACCTAAATTTCCCAAGAATCCTACACAAAAATCCTAGCCAAAACCACCTCCACCACACCCAAAGTTTCTGCCGAAACCTTGGTACCTTGCTGCCGACACCTCCAACTGCCGAGCAGCAGGCTTCATCCGACACCATCAACCACCGGATCCATACACGACGAAGTCTCCAAGGTTTCTAATGTGTGATCCACTCCCTACTCTTGGTTATGTAATTTTTGTTGTAGCTATGTTAAACTTTGTCTATGAAGTTAGCATGAATTCTTGGTTTCAATTTTTATGTCTATGTATGAATTGGATTGAAATTTGGTTTTATGATTTGCATGTTCAATTTGTTTTCTTTATCTTTAGTTGGATTTTGGATGTAAGAATACGGATTGCATGCTAAAGAGTAAGGAAAATATGTAATGAATTAGTAAGTAGGATAATCGGCAAAACATGTGTTGAATTGATTTTAGGGTTTTCTTGACTTGTTCTTTAAATTCGTATGCTTAAAGATTGGTAGCTATGTAATTGCAATACGTAGTTTATTAATCTCATTAGCCGAAAATTAATATGGATTAAGTAATCAACGAGTTACTTTGTTTGTGTTGTTTTCACGAGGGCTAGAGTAATTTAAAGAACATGCTTGTTGATGAGATGATTGACAACCTTACTTTATTAACTTGTTTCCAACTAAAAAGACCTTGTGCCTAATTACTTTACATGTTTGTTTTCGACGATAAGTGTTCTCAAATATGTTTAGTATAACTTTGGGGTTAGACGATAAGTTAATCTTGAAGTACTAGAGAGTCTTAATTGGTAAACCGATAAGGAGCTAATTGGGTTGGAGTTAAGTTGAGTCTAGAACGCTTTAATACCTTGCCGTGAGTCCTATTTGTTTGTTTGTTATGTGTTTTGATTGTTTTCGTGTTAGTGCTTTGTGGAAGAATGTAGACCAAACTTGTAAATATTAGACTTAGGATTTATTTTCAGCAAGTTATTTCGTGCCTAGCATTAGTGGCAGCCTTACTGCCGAACTACCTATCCCCCATATGTGTGACGTTTTTGTATATATATGTGTATATATTTGTCTAACAATTCCATATTTCAGGTACCCTTAATCCCCGACTTAGAATGATCCCTACTTATGTCTATACTACTAACGATTGTAGGGTTTATTATTGTGTGCGAGCTTAGGCACTCATCAATTTTTGGCGCCGTTGCCGGGGATTATAAAATCTGGTTATATTTGAATGTTAACTTTGTATATTTGTGCAAATTTCGTATAGCTTTATTTTCGGTTTTGTATAAATCTTCTCTAACTTTACTAATTCATGTATGTATTGTAGAAAATTTTCGATGCTAACTTTATCTTGTAACTTGATTCTAACTTGTAATTGTTGCTAACCTTTATTAACTTTAACATATTAACTCTGATTTTCTAACTCATTCTTTTCTAACTCAACTTTTTCTTCTTATATTTATTTTTGGTTTAGTTCGTTTTGAAGTGTCTTGTGCGTATGCAGATTGAATTGAAAAGAAAAAAAGTGCAGGAAATACCAAGTTCTGCCCAAAGCAGAATTCCGGCAGTACTGTATGTCAATTTTGAATGGCTGCCGTTTTCAGCTCACAAAACCTGGGATGCTGAGCCATACAACGTTGGAAAGATCTATAAGTCTACTTTCCGTAGAATTTTACAGAAGTAGATTTGGAGTTTCGAGCCGTTCCCAGTTTCAATTTGAAGGCAGCAAGGTCAATCTGGTGGAACAGAGAACTGGGCAGCACGATAGGTCCGATTAAAGACCCAACAAGGAGTACTTCCACTGGTCCGATTCAGGTGAATTTTATACCGATTGAAAGCTCTGTGTGTCCACTACAACATTTATTCAGAACACTTTTGTATTAGGATAGTGGAACACACCCAAAATCAGGCCTCAAGAGAAGCAGACACGTCTGCCGAGAGAAGCTTGCCTGCCAAGAAAATCCTACTGCCGAGAGGGGCTGCTGCCCCAACTGCGGAGCTGCACATGGCACGATGAACACACAAAAAACACGGTGAAAAGTCTAAGCAATGGACTATAAACACAAAGCGCTAATTGGGAGGCAACCCCATACGATCAAAGAAAAGTGAAGGAGCCATCACCGAGAGTTTGAAATTTCTTAACCCTTCTCTTTTTCTTTGATTTGTGATGATACGTTGGTATATGTTAGACTATTGCATGCTTAGGAAATTTGTTGATATAGATTTGTGCTTACATTGAGGGCAATGTAATTTTCTAAGTGTGGGGTGGGATAACGTATTCCGTTTATGTTTTCGTGTGCTTAGTTTAGAAAAGAAAATTTCAGAAAATTGTTCCACAAAAATAGAGTGTTTAAATTGTTGTTTCGAGTCTTAGGATGCCCCTAATATGTCAATGATGTTTTTCTCCTCTTTGCATACATAGATAATGGTTATGCATACAATTAAAATTGTGAGTTTCATGGATTTTGTGCATTGGTAGGAGCATGTAGGACTTGTTGATTAACGAAGCATGCATGTTTTAGCTAGTTTGTTTCCATAATAACCTATGTGAGCTTTAGAGCCAATTTGCTTTCTTCTTGAGCGATAAAAAGATAAAATTCAATAGATTCGTAGGAAGCATGAAACCTCATAATTCTTTGATTATTCGATGACTATGTGCCATAGCTTTTTAATGAACTCTAGTATGCTAGAACTTACTCTTGTTGATTTTCGAAACGTTTATATCATAAAATACTTTGATTTTGAATATGATTGAATAAAGATCATTTAGGTTTACCACCAAAGCCAAATAAAGCATAAGCCCTATTGGAGCCCGTCGTGGGACACCTTAGTAAACCCCTTTGAGCCTACGTTGAACTTTTCTTTCATCACCCTTAAACACTCTCCATGAGCTTAGTATAGTTGTGCCTTTACCCTTGATCAAAGTATTGGCAAAGCTTGGATTTTTGAAAGCGTTTTCGCGTGTGTGATGAAGAAGAACAAGTGTGGGGGTAGACTTAGCCATGAAGTTATATGAAAAATGTATATGCATGCCGTGCCTTAGTAAAGGAAAGAAAAGAGAAAAAGTGTGCTCGGATCAAAAGAAAAAGAAAGAAAAATGCCGAGAGCAAGAAAGAAAATATGAGATTGAAGGGCACGGCATAGGCATGAAAAATAAAAAATTGTGCATGGCTATTGTCTTGAATTTTGTTGTAATATTATGGGAAGAAAAGAATGAAGTATGGGTCCAACAAGATGAAATTTGACCCTTTCGGCGAGAAGACATAAGGAGATTTGAGATTTGCCAAAGGCCACGGTGATGTTTTGAGCCTCCTTATCCAAATATCGAATACCTCTTAGCCTAGCCCCATTACAACCTTTTTATTGATCTTTTTCATGATTCTTAAGATGGTTAAACTTGATTTGTGGAGATTATCTCAAGAGTAAGCATATGGTTTTGGTTTATTGGTGCATATAGTTGTCATATGAGGTTTTTCCATAAAAATTCACAAAGTGCTTTCGTTTATTTGACATATGCAAGTTACTCTTCGTAATTCATTATCTTTCACTTGCATATACTTATGTGTGAATAACCATACTTCGAGAGAAAAGAAGAGAGTATGCCTAGTGAGGAGGATTGGATTAGCTTTAACATATTTACATACTTACCTTTTGCTCTTATATGCTTCTATTGATGTTACATGTTCATGAAACTTGGAATTTTCGTGCTTATCATTCTCATGCATTAACTTGAATTGAAAGCTATGTGTACATACGAGCCTGAGACAAATTGTTAGGGGCAATAGTTTGTTTAGAGTCTAGTTTAATTTATTTTGCTAAGGGACTAGCAAATGATAAGTGTGGGGTAGTTGATAGGAGCACAATTTGCGACGATATTATATGCTTATGCCCTCGTTTATGCTTTGTTTAACCCTTATTTGTCTAAGATAGAGTCATAATTTAGTTTAGTGTTAATTTGGTAGAGTTTGGCGAAAAGTTGGTTAAGAATCCGAAAAATGACTAAGTTTGAGAAATCTGGAAAATAATGCAAAATATGTCTTTTTCGTGATTCTGAGATGAGTAAAAATGCGATCTATCCTTGCCCGAATTTAATGAAATTTTGCGTACTTATTATTCATATACTGAGGAATGTTGTATTAAAATTTCAGATCAATCAGAGTTCGGGAAGTCACCCAAAAGAGTTCAAGGTTAATGGGCATCGCTTGAAGCCTTACTACGATTCATTCCATGAACACATCATTGCTTTCCAACTTTTGGAGGACGCCCCACCAACCACACCTACCTCGGTAGTGACACAACTCACAAGTATTGCTGCCGGCAGCCCTAGCATAACATTGCCGGACACAAGCCCTACTGCCGAGAGGCAGTCCTTCCCTGCTGCTGCAGCTGAACCACCTGCCGGACCTGCCATCGCCGGCAGGATTGATGAGATGTTACAAGAAACCGAGAGCAGCCGAGCTGAAACCCAGGATACGCCGGATACGTCTGCTACACAGCCGGACACGCTGACACAGTCGGATATGCTGCCTTCTCCAATTGCCGGATCGGACACCACATGCAACGAGCTTCTCATCGAACTTCTTCTTGCCGATTTGAGCTACTTTGGAGCGAGATGAACACATGCAACATACGGTGAAAAGCCTAGGCTATGGACTATAAATACAAAGTGCTACTTGGGAGGCAACCCAATTCGATTAAAGAAAAGTGAAGGAGCCATCACCGGGAGTTTGAAATTTCTTAACCCTTCTCTTCTTCTTTGAGTTGTGATGATTTGTTGGTTTATGTTAGTCTATTGCATGCTTAGGGAATTCGTTGATATAGAATTGTGCTTACATTGAGGACAATGTAATTTTCTAAGTGTGGGGTGGGATAACGTATTCCGTTTTTGTTTTTGCTTAGTTTTGTGTGCTTAGTAATGTATTCAGAAAATTGTTCCACAAAAATAGAGTGTTTAAATTGTGTGTTTCGAGTCTTAGGATGCCCTTAATATGTCAATGATGTTTTTTCTCCTCTTTGCATACATAGATGATAGTTGTGCATACAATTAAAATTGTGAGTTTCATGGATTATGTGCATTGGTAGGAGCATGTAGGACTTGTTGATTATGAAGAATGCATGTTTTAGCTAATTTATTTCGATTATAACCTATGTGAGCCTTAGAGCCAATTTGCTTTCTTCTTGAGCGATAAAAAGATAAAATTCGATAGATTCGTAGGAAGCATGAAACCTCATAATTCTTTGCATATTCGATGACTATGTGCCATAGCTTTTTAATGAACTCTAGTATGCTAGAACTTACTCTTGTTGATTTTCAAAATGTTTTTATTCATAAAATACCTTGATTTTGAATATGATTGAATAAAGATCATTTAGGTTTACCACCAAAGCCAAATAAAGCATGAGCCCTATTGGAGCCCGTCGTGGGACACCTTAGTAAACCCCTTTGAGCCTATGATTGAGCTTTTTCTTTCATCACCCTTAAACACTTTCCATGAGCCTAGTATAGTGATGTCTTTACCTTATGTGTCGGCAAAGCTTGATTTTTGAAGGCGTTTTTGCGTGAAGTGATGAAGAAGAACAAGTGTGGGGTAGACTTAGCCATGAATTTATATGAAAAATGTATATGCATGCCGTGCCTTAGTAAAGAAAAGAAAAGAGAAAATTTTAGCTCGGACCGGAAATAAAAGAAAAAAATATGATGCCAAGAGCTATGATAAAAAGGGCACGGCATAGGCATGGAAAAAGAAAAATTTTTGTGCATGGCTATTGTCTTGAGTTTTGTTGTAATGTTTTATGGGAAGAAAAGAATGAAGTATGGGTCCAACAAGATGAAATTTGACCCTTTCGGCGAGAAGACATAAGGAGATTTGAACTTTGCCAAAGGCCATGGTGACGTTTTTAAGCCTCCTTATCCAAATATCGAATACCTCTTAGCCTAGCCCCATTACAACCCTTTTGATTGATCTTTTTCATGATTCTTAAGATGGTTAAATTTGATTGTGGAGATTATCTCAAGAGTAAGCATATGGTTTTGGTTCATTGGTGCATATAGTTGTCATATGAGGTTTTTCCATCAAAAAAAAAAAATTCACAAAGTGCTTTCGTTTCTTTGATTTATGCAAGTCACTCCTTGTAATTCATTATCTTTCGCTTGCATATACTTATGAGTGAATTACCATGCTTCGAGAGAAAAGAAGAGAGTATGCCTAGTGAGGAGAATTGAATTAGTTTTAACATGTTTACATGCTTACCTTTTGTTCTTATATGTTCATATTGATGTCACATGTTCATGAAGCTTGGAATTTTCGTGCCTAGCATTCTCATGCATTAACTTGAAAGCTATGTGTACATACGAGCCTGAGACAAATTGTTAGGGGCAATAGTTTGTTTAGAGTCTAGTTTAATTTAGTTTGCTAAGGGACTAGCAAAGGATAAGTGTGGGGTAGTTGATAGGAGCACAATGTGCGATGATATTATATGCTTATGCCCTCGTTTATGCTTCATCTTTCCCTTATTTGTCTAAGATAGAGTCATAATTTAGTTTAGTGTTAATTTGGTAAAGTTTTGGCGAAAAATGGTTAAGAATCCGAAAAATGACTAAGTATGAGAAATCTGGAAAATAGTGCAAAATATGTCTTTTTCGTGATTTTGAGTTGAGTAAAACTATGATCTCTCCTCGTCCGAATTCAATGAAATTTGGTTTGCCTAATATTCATATGCTGAGGAACGTTGTGTTAAAATTTCAGATCAATTGGAGTTCGGGAAGTCACCCAAAAGATGGCTGCAAAACAGCAGTTCGAGCAAACCAATCCAGGGACTTCCAGGATTTTCCTGGGACTGTGTCCCAACTTCGAAAAATCATTCCCGACGACTCACAAGGAATTTGATCAAACTGTTTTATATGGAGGTTGCTTTGTGTATCTAGTTTATCTGAGACTTAGAATCGCATCAATCGGAGCTACGAGGAGGGAGATATGCCAGAGTTACTGCAACAACGTGTGTTCTGCAGATTCCAGGAATCTACTGCCTCCTTTTTACGATTTCTGTTTTTGATGGACCAAATGGTGTACAAATGCATATGTGATGATGGTCCAAGCTTAAGGAAGGTTAGAGGATGACACCAAGCCAAGGCATTGAAGAAAAATCAGAAAAAGAAGTTTCCTAGAAGAACCATGAAAGGAAGGAACCAAAACCTTGTTGCACAAGGATTGCCTTTGCCGATTTGGACTAGGTTTTCTACCTAGGGTTTTCTGACGAATTTGCCTCTATATAAAGCCATCTATTATACAGAAAAACTGGTCACATTCCAAAGCAAAAATCTAGCCAAAGCTCTACCTAAATTTCCCAAGAATCCTACACAAAAACCCTAGCCAAAACCACCTCCACCACACCCAAAGTTTCTGCCGAAACCTTGGTACCTTGCTGCCAACACCTCCAACTGCCGAGCAGCAGCCTTCATCCGATACCATCAACCACCGGATCCATACACGACGAAGTCTCCAAGGTTTCTAATGTGTGATCCACTCCCTACTCTTGGTTATGTAATTTTTGTTGTAGCTATGTTAAACTTTGTCTATGAAGTTAGCATGAATTCTTTGTTTCAATTTTTATGTCTATGTATGAATTGGATTGAAATTTGGTTTTATGATTTGCATGTTCAATTTGTTTTCTTTATCTTTAGTTGGAGTTTGGATGTAAGAATACGGATTGCATGCTAAAGAGTAAGGAAAATATGTAATGAATTAGTAAGTAGGATAATCGGCAAAACATGTGTTGAATTGATTTTAGGGTTTTCTTGACTTGTTCTTTAAATTCGTATGCTTAAAGATTGGTAGCTATGTAATTGCAATACGTAGTTTATTAATCTCATTAGCCGAAAATTAATATGGATTAAGTAATCAACGAGTTACTTTGTTTGTGTTGTTTTCACGAGGGCTAGAGTAATTTAAAGAACATGCTTGTTGATGAGATGATTGACAACCTTACTTTATTAACTTGTTTCCAACTAAAAAGACCTTGTGCCTAATTACTTTGCATGTTTGTTTTCGACGATAAGTGTTCTCAAATATGTTTAGTATAACTTTGGGGTTAGACGATAAGTTAATCTTGAAGTACTAGAGAGTCTTAATTGGTAAACCGATAAGGAGCTAATTGGGTTGGAGTTAAGTTGAGTCTAGAATGCTTTAATACCTTGCCGTGAGTCCTATTTGCTTGTTTGTTATGTGTTTTGATTGTTTTCGTGTTAGTGCTTTGTGGAAGAATGTCGACCAAACTTGTAAATATTAGACTTAGGATTTATTTTCAGCAAGTTATTTCGTGCTTAGCATTAGTGGCAGCCTTACTGCCAAACTACCTATCCCCCATATGTGTGACGTTTTTGTATATATATGTGTATATATTTGTCTAACAATTCCATATTTCAGGTACCCTTAATCCCCGGCTTAGAACGATCCCTACTTATGTCTATACTACTAACGATTGTAGGGTTTATTATTGTGTGCGAGCTTAGGCACTCATCACAAGACATGCATGGGCACGAGATTGTAGAGAATCCAAGACTGAAACTAGTTTCTCGATATAGAACAATTTTTTCTAAACTGGTTCGAGTAGCATCGAGATCATCAGAGAGTGAGAATGCATATGAGCTAGCAGTTATAGAAGTTGATAAACTAGCAAAGATGGTGGAAGATGTGTTACGTTTAGAAATAAACGGTGAAAAAGATGTGGAAGACCAAGACCAAAATGTATTGCCTGACGATTCTAATGGTGTTAATATTGTGAAAGCAAAAGGATTCAAAAAGAGAGAAGCTACCCATCATGGAAAACGCAGAGCTAAGGGAGACTTTGAAGCTGCATTAGACAAAAATAAAAAGAAGCATGCACATGTATATTGTCTTTTAAGTATGGTTGAAGTTATTTTGTATTTTCTCTGAATACAAGCACACTTTAATGATTCATACCATGACAGGTAACTAAAATTCCAAAACATAGTGTGGCAATAGACCAATCTCATGTACCATCGTCACATCAGGTAACTATCCAGTTGCTCTCCCCAAGTGATAGCTTTTGTTATCAGTAGAGTACATATCGTGTCATGTATATTGTTTTTTTTTTAACTACTGATATTGTGATAGGTCTCTGGGATTTCAAACAATATTGCTGGCATACAATTTTGTAGTCAATCTTCATTACCTCTTTCACCTCAGGTATATTCTCTATTGTGTATGATGTTTTATTCTTTCTTTTATTTTTTGTGAAAAAGATTAATTAAGGAATTATATGATTCATTACTAGCACTTTACATCATTAAAGAGAAGCTTGATTCTTTACATCATAAACCATCAGCCTTGCTGGGAAATTTATAAATTTACAATCAGTTCATGCAGTTTTCAACTGTGTGGTAGGAAGTTTTGTGGCCTACATCAATGAATTGTCAGCTGTGTATGATGTTTATTCTTTCTGTTATTTTGTCTGAAAAATATTAATTAAGGAATTATATGATTTATTACTAGCACTTACAGGTACCTATCCACTCTCCTATGATAGTTGGTAATGGAAGATATATGCCAATGCTCTATCATCCTCATAACGTAAGTGTGTGTTTGCTATATATGGTCTATTTTACCTTATATATAAGGCTTTTTTTTTTGCTAGCTGATTATGTTACTGCTATCACTATCACTACAGATGCATAATTTGGATATGTCAAACCGAATGTCTTGGATTCCTTATCAAGAATCTTTTGGGCCAAGTTCACAAGCATTTATTCAATCAAATATCATGGAATTTCCATTTGCATTGCAAGACCTAGGCGCATCAAATTATGAGGAAAACTAGTGCAGGGACATTCCCCATTTCATAGTATTTATCTGATGTTCTGAGATCATTGTTTTTTTTTTCTTTGATGATGAGATCAAAGTAACTAATTCTTATTGTGTAATCCTTTCGGGGGGTTTTAATTTTCCTTGAGAACTTTTAAAGGATATTAACTTCAACTATAGAATTTCAACTTGAACTAGGACAGGCCACAAGAACTGGGGATTATTGTGTTGTTGGAGTTTTGATTTGATTTTCTTCTAAAGCATGTTCCAATTCCAGACTTTTCTAAATGACTTGAATAAGGCAAACCATTCATTCACTTCACCAAACAGACATGTGAAAACAAACAAGTAAACAATATAAATTTCAGACTTTAAAATTATCCATACAATAAGGCCACTCTCTTGCATAAGGCTCCCAATTGCCTTCCTGGAAGCCATCCTCCATATCAGAAAGTGAACTCCTCAAGCACAGCAGCTGTATAATTTCCCATTTCAAAACTCGGTGAGTCATAATCCTACGAAAGCTAAGCTAAGTATCAGTAATGCTCGACCCACATGATTTGAACGCAGAGAAGAATACAACAACTGTGTTCACTCTGTAATTGAGAGAGAGGGAGAGAGCCACCGTCACCAACCAAAAGCAAGCTTCAATTATTAATACTCCACTTGGACTCCTTCTCCTTCTCCTTCTTCTACCCAATCCACACTTCTCATCTCATCCCCATCTCACACTCACCAGATCTGACCCACTGCTTGGAACGTGAAACGAAAGCCCACTGTGTACGCTCCTCTGCCGCCACTCCCCGCTGATTGGGTTTCGGCTGTTGCTTCTTAGGCACGAGGTATATTAGTTTTGAGAAAGGGAAATACATGAAAATTGATTACTTGGACGAATATTACTGATGGCATTTCATGATCTCTTCGAATATTACCCGGACGAGATATTGAGAAGAGACATGAGATGAAACAATATCTCAAAATCTAAATAGAAGGACATCTTGGCCATTGATTAGTCTTGAACGGTTGAAATTGCTTTATGAGGCAATATGAACAGAGAAGCATGAGCAGAGGATCCGAGTCCACAATCATGGTGGGACAAAGAGTATATTCTCATTTCAAACAACATCTTTCCTTTTCTCGAATTCTCTTGCTCGATCTTTTCAGTATAAATAAAATTCATTTATATTGTAATACATGCAACTGCCGCTGTTCTGGAGGAAGGCTACGTTCTCCTCTTGGCATTTGAACACACATCGCGATCAAATCTTCTGGCATGGGAAAGCATAATAATTCAAAATTAATTTCTGCATATTATAATCTCTCATACAACCAGGAGACATTGAAAAAAGAATCTTTTTTGAAACTGAAAAGAAAAGTAGAAGGATTGCTCATGGGGTAGAAAGAGTTATATTTTAAAAGTGAAAAGAAGATAAGAAAAGCAGAGAAGAAGAAAACAAATTATTCTCTATTGTTATTTATTTATTTATCCTTACCTGTCATTTCATAATAAATAATAAGGTCAAACAAAAATAGAAAATTGGTGGAGGTTTACAAAACAATCTTGGAAGTGCAAATAGAACCCCCATGAGAAAAATATAATTTCTTTTTAAGAAAAAAAGATCATTAATTGGATTTTCATGAGTGAAAAAAAAAGTGAAGCAGCTTAACAACACAACTCAAAGCAGAAGACCACTCACCGCCACATGTGTGAGTTTATGCTTCACCTCAGACCATTTGACACGATTAGATTAATGGACTAAGTTTGACATGACACGACGAACACGATTTAGATAATGGCATGGGATAAACTTTTGACACGAAGACATACCACGACCCAACTCTCACCCCTAATTATTTCGACCATCCTTTCCCATTTTAGGCCAACCTTCTAGGCCTCCTTGCGTGTTGCGTGTCTCACATGCATGATGCATCATCTCTGTCTCTCTATTTATTCACGTTTAGGCCTCTACACTGCATAAGCTCAGAGTCCTTGAGAAAAAGAAGCCATGGCTATTGTTCAGGAACAGAAACACAGCTCCAAGGTATAAGCCTCCATCTTTACTTCTGTTTTAGGCTAGTGTAGGGGCTTTCTTGTTAGACTTCTTGTTAACAGTGTATGGAAGTGAAAAGTTAATTGTAGGGTTTTGCTTGGCAGAATAAGAGGGCAAGATCACCTCCAAACAATGGAGAAATGAAGACGATTAGAAACAATGTGAGAAGAGCTATGCTCTGTTTGTCCTCTGTTTCTTTTTTCATTATTTAGTACTTGTTTCTTTTGGGTTTCGTTTGCTCTTCTTCCTAGTTGTCAAAAAAGTTTGAATCTTTCTTACTGTGGACAGAGGATATGTTATTCTTTTGTATACTGTATACATGTGTTTTTACTAGGTAAGGTTTTCGCTTTTTAACAAATAACATGTCTTTTATAGCAACCATAGTTTTCTTACAAACTAAACCACAAGTGTCAAGTTTGTAAACAATGGAGGACCTTGTTCCAAAACATGGAATACAAAACTGCCTGTTTGATCCTTATAAAACCCAAGTGTTTGTTGGTGATAGATTCTTTTCTTTGAAGAATCGATACAATACTCAATTAAATGAATTTTCATACAAATTCTGGATGCAGGTGGTCAGTGCTGATTCAATGAAGGCTGATAGGTCAGTGAATTTGATTAAATTACTTTTGTCCTGTTTTTTTTTCTTCATGTCATTTTATGTCAGAAAGTAACAATAACAATGGGTGATCAATCTTTACCAACAGTAACAAACGAAAGAAATTTAAGAGAACCACAGAAGAAAGTTTATATGAGAATTCTGAAGCTCAGTTTGCTGTACTGGAATGCACAAAGGAGGTTGCAGCAAACCTAGATCCTCAGTTTCCTATCTTGGTCAGAGTTATGTTGCCATCACATGTTTCTGGATGTTACTGGCTTGTAAGTCAGACTCACCCTCTTAGTAGTGTTGTTCAATTACCCTCTCTCAATTCTATTGTGATATATTTACGTATCGACTTTTGGTTGGCAGGGTCTTCCTAGGGCATTCTGCCGCGAGCATTTGCCAAGGCAAGACACAGTGTTTGTTTTAGAAGATGAAATGGGCAAGAAGTTCGACACAAAGTACCTTGTCGGAAAGATAGGACTGAGTGGTGGATGGAGAGGGTTTTCAATTGACCACAAGTTGCTGCCCGGAGATGTCTTAGTTTTCCATCTAGTCAAGAAATCTAAGTTCAAGGTATATGTATATGATTTATCCTTCTTCAATTGTTTGTTTGGATCCATTTCTAAACGTTCTTTAAATTGTTCAATTGCAACTGTCATTAGGCTATGTGATTTACAAAGTGAGGGAGAACTCCATATGCTCAAAACATTGGTCATTACTTGCAATTGGAAGTTTTTCTCAATAAAACCAAGGTCGTCTGATGATGATCTGGGACCTATGGTCATATATGTTGTTATTTGAAGGAAATTCATAGGATTTATTTAGTGGTCACATCCTTTCAAGCTTGTCCAGTATTTCTGATATATTTGCAGTGGGAGCATGGAGAGATGAAGTTAAAGGATAAGTATATATCTCCTTAGTAAAGCTTCTTCGTAGACTGAGACTGAGCCTTTGCTTTTGGGCTACTGAGTGTAGATTAGAGTTATTTTACTGCTCTAAGATACTACTTTTCTGAATGCATATGAACCCTGAATTGATTTTCTGCCTGCATTATAGGTTTATATTATTAGAGCAAAGAGCTTAGGTGAAGTGGAATGTGCTCTTGGCCTTGTCCAATTAGATGCTGGCATTGGGACAGTAGATTCTGGTAAGTTGTTTCAACATCACCAAGTTTTTCATAAATGGCTTGTCAGGTAGAAATTTTATTTGCTTTGATCCCTACATCATTAAAATGATTTCATTCATGCAGCAGATACTAATGCATGCGAAAGGGCAGAAAATGATAATATGGAACCTACATCAGTGGAACATCCTGCTTCGGATATTCATAGGGACAAAAGCTCAGTCTGTAATAGTAAACGTGGTTCAATGTCAGACCTGTTCGAAGATGAAACTGAAGATACTAGTTGTGAAATTTTGGAAGGAAGCAAGCTTTCACAATCTGTTGTCCCTTTCAATGAAGTGCCCTGCATAAAGAACTTTGATGTCATCTACAATGGTTTACTCATAAATCCCCTGATTTCGAGACCTCTTCTGACCAAGTACTATGACCTCTGCTGCAGTCAAAACTCTTTCCTTCATGAACACCTTCTTGAGGGTCTAAACTACAAACTGGTAGCTGGAATAATTTCCGAGACAACCAATATTGCAGATGCTATTAAAGCCTGCAAGATCACTACCGTGGAGAGTCGTTTCTCAACTTGGGATAAGACTTTGCAAGCCTGCCAGGTGTTAGGCATGAATGTCAGCTTCCTGCGTGAGCGACTTGAACAGCTTGCGAGTCTTGCTTCAAAAATAAAGATATATGAAGAGGCTAGACTGGAAAGGAAGCAAGAAGAACAAGAGTTGAGAACCAGGTTGGCAGAGCTTTTGGAAGTAAAAAAGAAGACGGATAGGCAAGAGTGTAGGATTTCAGCAAAGCTTAAGTCCGTGTTCAAAGAAGTAATGGATCCTCCTTGGTAATGACAGACTTAATGACCTCTTGGCCTTTTTAGTGTACCTCAGGCTTTATAGTTCCACAACCAGATAATCCGATATGCGCGAGAGCTAGACGATGATGGCATGATGCTTATGAAACGTTTTGTGTTCATGGGTATTCAGGCTTTTTGGGTGTAATGTACATCAGCACTGTAGTTATCCTTCGCTGAGGTTTTTGCCTACATTAGATATAAGTGGTTATGTATCAGCAGGGAGCATCATTGTACTTTCTGGTTTTGTTTCCCTTTGGGAATTTAATGTGGCTTTGTTATCTGCTGATTTGTTCTTGCAGAATGTTTTGGCAGTGCATTGGACTCTTGGCTGGAGAATTTTGTAAACTGTCACATGAAGTCATGAACATAGATGACCTTCAAGTATGTCAAATTTATAATAGCAAGCCACATGGAAAGAAAAAAAAAAATAAAAACTTAAAATGGTACTTGAACTATTGTGAAATGTAATTTTTAGTACTTATGAATTTTTTCTACCTGAATGATATCTCATGTAATACACCGTTATCTAATATGGTACATCCGTTAGTTTTTTCGTTAAAGTTCCGTTAAAGTGAATACGTGACATGAATTTGGATTTGGTAACCCAAAATAGTATATGAGTTATTTAAAAAACATATTTTGGTACCTATATTTATTTTTCCTTAAAATTTAATTTATTATTTTATTATAATTTAAAATAGAGAAAAAATTAAGAGTAGTACACCAACTTTGAACCAGTGATAATTAAGGTTTTTCAACTTTCTGAAATAGCACATTAGTATATGAACTAACAAACTCAACATTATTTTGGTACACGCCGTTAACTTTTCTGTTAAGTGGTCAAATAAATGAGGGTAAAGTTGTATTTTAACTACTATTACCCTATAATTATCTTTGTATTCTACAATTTTGTATTAAAATTTGAAAGACATTTCAATGAAAAAATAAAAAAAAACGCATCTCTACCTATTTGATTTGCAGATTACTCTGTGCCTTCTTTCCTACATCAAAATCAAACAATCAACCAGGCCAATTCTTCCTTTCTTCCCATATATTATCCTCTACATGCATATGAACATATTCGATCAATAGAACATGCCAATGAAGTTAGTTAATTTGCTGGGATGAACAAGAGACATCAAAGAGCGTTGCTTGGATTAAGTTAGAGACAGGTTAAAGCAAATGGGTAATCTTTTGCATCTAAGATTGAAAGTGATGGATTTCAATTGATCTTCTTTTACATAATTGGTGTCAACGTATGAGGAGTAATATGCAGGATTGGTTCTGTGTTAGCATAATGACTCTAATTTTATCAACTTCCCAATTCACTCTCGCCCTTCCTCTCTCCATTGCTTCTTAATAGATTAGCTCTCTTTGTCGCCGACCTAACTATTCCTCCTTCATCATCCATATCACCACCATGATATCAGAGCAAGCCTCAGACGTATAACAGTCGGCGACGCGCAACAGTTTTCATCGTATTTGCAGATGAAGAAGCACGAATGTATAACATAGTGAACAGACTGAATTGCTCCTCAAAAGATGACACTTAACATACTACTTAACGGAAAAGTTAACGACGTGTACCAAAATGATGTTGGATTTGTTAGTTCATGTACTAATGTTTTATTTCATAAAGTTGAGAAATCTTAATTATCAGGGTTGCAAAGTTGGTGTACTGTTCTTAAAATTTTTCCTTAATTTTTTTTTTCCTCAATACTTATTATTTTATTATAATTTAAACACATACACACATATTATTTTATTATAACTCTTAATATAATTTTCTTTATAAACATAATAGTTATACGTTGTATTTTATCCTTATGATAGAGATGTCTATAAATATTATCATTACAAACGTATATTATGTCATTATCAAATATTAGACTTTCTTTATAAATATAACAAATTTGTAGATTTTTTACAAAGAAAATATTGAAATATCAAAAAATAATAATCATAATTGTTTTATTGTTGTAGGAGAAACAATAGATAAGCAAAACGCTGTTTTATTGATTGATAATGAGGCTTTTATATAGGCATTACATCAAGTATCCCGAATAATCAGGGATTCCCTATCTACTAAAGATACTACATATCTAGTCTAATTAGGTCAAGACACACCACGGAAGTTACGGAATTAACATTCGTTAAATACTCCTCCTTGTGTCGCGTACCTAATGTGACACGGCGCATAACATGTTGCCTCGCTAAAACCTTGCCAAGCAAAACAAAAACCACTTCAGTAAAATAAAAAGCTTGGTCGAAGGGAAAAGAGTACAACGCACCAACTAAAATTGAAGATTACACGTGAGGTAGACTCCCCCTGATGTCTACAAGACAACTCCCCCTGATTGGTAACTCAATCTTGGAGTTTAGATTAGTGGCGTATACAAACGTTCCTCACAAGCTTCAAAAGTAGACGTGGCCAATGATCTAGTCATTGAATATGGTCACATTATCCTTGTATTGGACCAGCTATACTTAGCTTTACTTGGTCTTAAGGAAGAACGTCACTTAACAACTCAAAACTATAGTTCGCGTTGAAAATCAGATTCACGCGCAGCATGACATTTGTATACTTAAACAGTCATAACTCCTTCGATACAATAGGTATAAACAAACCGTAAACATTTCTGAAAACTAGACACCCATATCGTTTCAGTGATATAAAGTACATAACATGGTTCATCCCGAGCTGATCACAAGGCTCTGTCGAAGGTGACTGTCCTGTAAATTACCAGACAGATTCGTCCTATTTTGCTAAAACAGTCATAACTCACTCAATATGATAGGTTGGTGTCTTGGGAAAGTAGACACATAGAAATTTCCAATGGTACCAATTTCACCTTTTCCAATAAGTGAGATGTCCTATAGACCTCGGGGAATTTGACATATAGAACCAGGCAGATTCTTGAATTTCCTGTTGATGTGTCTTTCCTGATGGGATCGAATAAGCCTAAACCTTTCACACTTGAAAGAACGTATTACCATATACTATGACATTGCGTGGGTGCATCTAGCCATTACCTTGGCTTTATAATTTTATAACGAACGAGATGTCGAGTCGAGCATATCATGACAAGTACATGATTGCGCACATGGTACTTAGATGGAGAGTTTCATCTCCCAAGACTTCTCGTCATATAGACGAAATGAGTCTTCTCAAGACATCGACTGATCATGAGATACATATAGGCTTTAGTTTAACGTCCTTTAGATTTCCATAAGCCGATAGATGAATAAGTTCATCACTAACGGTTCTCACTCCTTGCATTCTTAACGTCGGATTAGTGATACTTCAATCACAATTCATCCGAATTTTACACACAAATAGGCATGATTCTTTACATCCCATCTCCAATCAAGTAATCACTCAATCGTGGTTTTTGCTCATTTGACTTGGGTGAAAACTAATCCGTTTAGGATGTTTATGTACATCTCTTTACTTAGTCCCAATAGAGATGATTTAAGCTGCATGTTCAGTTTTTCGGAACTACCTAACTCATAAGGTAGTGGAGTATAATATGACTCCATTACGAGAGCATATGTCATCGTAGTCGATTCCAAGGCGTTTATGAGAGACCTTGCGCCATAAGGTGAGCCTAGCCTCTTTTTCTCACTACGATTTTCATCAAAGATTCTCGATAGGGTTTACACTTGCGGTGTCGGCATCACCTAACCAAGGAACTATCTCTTTGTTTAAACTAGATCGCATATCTTTCCGTGTAGGCCAATTTACAACGTTGGTATTTGCTTCAACGAAGTAAGTGTGTTCGATATCTAACTCATAAACCACGTCCTCATGTACACTAGTGTAATTCGTAATTGTAGAGATCTCTATATGAATCGGCTTTGCATTGAGGAGTCCCCCAATGATAAGTATAATCCAGAAAATCCATGAGACGAATGAGTTGTCATTGATCGAATAATCAAGTTGTGCCATTCTCGCATTCGGATAGTGTATATCGAACCAAGTGCCCTCTCTACACCTCTGTGAGAGTCACGGCCTAGTGACACCGTCTATCACTTTTGTGGAGTCACCATGTTACTATCTATAGATGACAATGTGTCCATTTATCCGGACAACAATCCTTACAAGCATGTTTGAAACAAGAGTACTATTCCGATCTTTTCTTTGAAAGACCAATAGTTTGCTCTTTGTAGCATGTATATCAAATCTCATCAATTTGATTTATGGGACTTTGGAGAACATGATGAGACATAGTGAGGACAAACCACGGCAATGCCAAGTCGTTCTACTTGAACATACTTGTTCTTATCTCCCCCTAACGACGGGAGGACTGGCTCATCAAAAGTGACATAAACGAGATCGCCTGTTAAAGTTTCTATTTAGCGAACTATAGGTGGAAGTTTATGTCTTATACAAAGACAATATGCATAATCAAATAACCTATCATTAAGCGCTTGTGGTGGCGCAATATGGCACATAAAGTATGTGGATGATAAAGGGTATTGATTGTTAACACTTATACGTTAACAAGTTGCATTCCGTTACAAAATGTAACATGCATGTATGCTTCCTGAAACGTTTCACTAAGGTTCAGGACACCAAATGCTACCAAACTTTAACAGTAGGTAGACACGTGTGTTAGGATTCTAACGCCGCCGGCCTTATTACCGGAACCTGCCGGAAACATACCGAACCGGTCGGAACAGTCGCCGGAGGTCAGTGAACATTTTTGTCGAGTGGTTCAACACCTTCCAAGTGTCTAATGGCTCCAAAATTTTATTAGCAGGTAGCCATGGATATTAGGAATCGGTGGACACAATTGCACCTCAAGAACCGGCCTAAAAGTAGGTGAACCGGTCCTCACAATGACTAGTCCGCGAGCTGAAAAACTAGAAATTTTAGGTTTTCTTCAACTTTTTAATCATTGTCAAGGTGATTCATTACATCTAAGTGTTATGGATTGAGTTTAACCATTAGATGGATCACTAAAGTATCATTGTGTCTCAGAATTGAATCATGATAGGGCATTAAGGCCATCATCTTATGTATCATTATCTTTAGCGTTGGAGGGCATTACTCCGAAACTTTACTAAAGATTAGGCTTGCATATAATGAGCATAGCTAATGAAGGATCATAAGAGAGGGATCATATGCAATTTTAAATACATAGAGGGTGCTTCCATTGACTTGGAGGAAGGCTTAGGTGACGTTAATGTCATCTTTAAGCCTTGAGCATTGCTCATGACACTACCAAATATTCTTTTGGGTTATCTTTGATCCCAATAGCTTCTTTTCTCAAAAGCAACGATGTCCATGACTTTCTTTCATATATGGATCATCGAAATATGTCCAAAATTCCGGACGATGTATGTTAGATTCTATATGAGTCGCCGATTCAAAGAATCTGAATCATGATGTACGTGAAATATATTCACAATACTGACCTATAAGTTGTGCACATTCATTAGAAGCGATACATAAGAAATCAATTCAATTTTCACAATGAGTTTCAAGGTGATAAACGTTGGCACGAATATCTTTAAGTAGTGAGCAAGGTTCGATTACTTCTTTATGCATAAAGAGCATATGTGACTTTGAATCATAATGTCATAAGACATGGAAACTTTGAGCATGAGAATGCTGTATGATTTTATGTGATGATCTAGTCATCATAGTCACAATAGATTTATAAAATCCATGAAGATTAGCTACACACTCATTGTCTCTATGATACATTCATAAGAGTACAGAGATAAGGTTTTATGCCAAGTCATATAAACCGGAATATATACTCAATTCCTATAGAGTGCGTTACATAGCGTGTAGTATCACAACTTAAAACATAGGCATGCTTAAAGGCGTAGTAAATACATTCGTTAATGCTCAAAAATAGAGCCGGAAAACAACCAAATGAGCCAACATTGATACTATATAGACATAAATGTCTAAAAACTAAGTATCAAGGACCGAGGCCATGAGCTAGCTATCCGAGACCGAAGTCAAGCTATAGTGGAAGCCAAGCCGAAGCAAGGCAAGAGAAAGACCGAGTCATGTATAGGCGGGTGCAACGTTGCCATGGCCGAAGTTGAGGTAGTGCACGGGCGGGCTGAGGCCGAGCAAATACCAAGGCATGCCAAGGCATGTCGAAGCAAAGGCAATGGCCTATGGGGCCGAGGCTTGATGTTGGAGTCGAGGTCATGCGGGTTGCAGATGGCTAGTCGAGGCCGAGGCTAAGACTTATCGAGGCATAAAGTAAGGACCTGACGAGGCCGAGGCCATGCTAAAGGGCCAAAGGCATGCCTATGCCGCAGCCAAGACGTGCCGGGGCGAGTGCATGGACTTATGTGGACGAAAGGGCTGCGGGTCGGGCCGTGTGCAGGCCAACGCTGGGGTCGAGGCCGGGGCGAAGCTAGGCAGGCCGATGTGCCGGCCAAGGTCTGGAGACCGAGGCGGAGGAAGCATGTGGTTGTGGCGGATCTGTTGGCCAAGCAGCGCGCAAACCAAGCCAAGGCTGAAACCGAGGCTAGGCAAGGCAGGCTTTGGTGTGCGCAAGAGTGCCAAAGCCGGTGTCGGGCAATGCGCATGTACGCAAGCATGTCTATTTGTTTCTTAACGAGCATAGGCTCGTTTATCTTTGTGATTTTCGAGTTTAACATCACCAATTAGATTGGTGAACTCAAATCAACATGCCATGTAAATGTGTAATGCGATACATTGCATTCACATATAGCTATTTAGGGAATCGAACCATGTATGCATCATACAATTTCATAGTTACACATATGAGACAATTTCATAGTCACACATAAAATTTCATAAAATTCTCGTTGGTTCATTTACTTGAATAATATGAGAGAATTAAGATTAAATGTCAACGGTTATATCGAGATCGTGACTCTAAAGAGTGTATCAACTAAGTAGCATTAGTCACACATGTGAGGTCTATGCCTTCACAAAATAAACGGATTTGTAGTCACTTTGACTATGAAATTGAAGTCATATGTTTCATATTTATCGCAAATTATCTTTTGCTTTTGAAATCCGTAATCATGAGGATATACTCTCATCTTCTTCCATGTATCTCTTGTATACATTGATCATATAATTGCGTTATTTACAATTAGTGAACCGATGTAGAATCATATCAATGACATGATTCTTTTTTTTTTCTTTTTCTTCAATGGACTTTTTTTTTTCTTCTCTTTATGACATGAGGGTTTCGAGGTGTAGCCTCTCCCTCTTTTTCTGGGCGCATTTTGCAGTCAATTTTTCTTTTTCTTAAAAGAATAAGAGGGAATGTATTGAATTTAGGTCGAGACCAAGATTATGGTAACTCAATTCAATATTTATTGTGACAATTTCCATCACATATCGATGTTACAACGACAATTTCCTGTCGCACATCATGAGTTTGTCCCTTTGTGACTCCCTTAGGATCGTCACAAGCATCGACAATATTATGTCGGACATTGGTAGCCCTTTCCACTTGACAAAGTATTCGGTGTATCTTGGTATCCTCTTCTTCCGCACCTCACGCTTAGCTTCGATACTCTCCACTTCTTTGTCAAAGGAAGTTGTTGTGTAGGCCGGTGCTCGTCGAGTCTCACCTCACTCCGGTGCCTCGGCATCTCCATGGTAAGGCTTCAATTGACTTACGTGGAACACCGGATGAATTTTGGTGTTAGAAGGTAGTTCCACCAATTAAGCAGCTTTTCCAACCCTTTTAAGGATGGGGAATGGACCTTCATATTTTCTGAATAAACTTTTATGAAATTTCTGAAATTTCATGTTTCCCTGGTGCCTGTTCGGAATAACCCTGACAAGCACTATAGAGCCAGGCTGATAGTCCACATCCCGTCGCTGTCGATCCCCATACTTTTTCATCTTCTTTGCAGCCTTCTCTAGTTGCGAACGAGGGAACTCATTAGCTTTCTGCCACTCTTTGGCTGCCTTGAATGCAGCCGGGCTACTCCCCGTGTAGCCCATCACCAACGTGCTCGGAGTCAAGGGCTGCTATCTAGTCACTAGCTCGAACAGACTTGCCCCCGTCTACTCGAAGCGCTGCAAGTTAAAAGAGAATTGGGCTACATCAAGCAACCTTGCCCAATCCTTTTGGTTGGCACTCACGTAGTACCGCAGGTAACACTCCAGCAAGCATGCACTCGCTCCGTCTGCCCATCGGTTTGCAGGTGAAAGGCTGTGGAGAAGTTTAGCTTTGCCCCGAGCATCTTGAAGAGCTCCGTCCAAAACCTTCCAGTGAATCGAGCATCTCGATCGCTGACAATGCTCTTTGGAATTCCCCAATACTTCACCACATGCTTTAAGAATAACCCTGTCGTAGTCTCCACATTGCACTCCGCAAGGGCTGCGATGAAAGTCGCATACTTCGTGAACCGATCTACCACCACAAAGATAGATCCACAACCATCAGACTTGGGTAGATTGGTGATGAAGTCCATGCTTAAACTCTCCCACGGTCTTGTTGGAGTCGGGAGGGGTACCAACAACCCTTCCGGATGCTTTTGCTCCACCTTGTCTTGTTGGCACACTAGACAAGTCTTCACATATGAATCAACGTCGTCCCTCATCTGTGGCCAGTAATAGGTGTCGCTCAATAATGCTAACGTGTGATGAGTGCCGAGGTGTCCAACCCATTTGGAATCATGGCACTCACTCAGCACTTCCCTCCACAAGTTGTCCCATTTCGGAACATAGAGCCGCTGCCCCGTCATGTAAAGCAACTCGTCCTCGAGCCAGAACCGCCTTGTCTTTCCACTCTTGACAAGCTCCACCAAGTTCGCGGCTTGGGAGTCGTGGATCAGACCCTACCACCAACTTGTAGTCGAACTTGGCAAGAAACTCCTGTCATTTAGCTTGCTTCGGCGTGAGCTTCTACTGTGTCTAGAAGCAGCTAGTAGCGACATTATCGGTCCGGACTATGAAACGAGATCCAAGCAAGTAATGCCTCCAAGTGCGCAAGCAATGCACCACTGTCGTGATCTCCTTCTCATGCGTTGAGTAGCGCCTCTCGGTGTCATTGAGCTTGCGACTTTCGTAAGCTACTGGATGTCCCTTTTACATAAGTACACCACCAATGGCAAAGTCTGATGCATCGGTGTGCACTTCAAATGGCTTGCTAAGGTCTGGCAGCCTCAGCACAGGTTCCTCCATCAATGCCTTCTTTAGCCCCTTGAAGGCACGCTGGCATTCGTCCGTCCACTCCCACGTCTTGTTGTTCTTCAAGAGATCTGTCAAGGGTGCTGCGCTCGCGGAGTACCCCTTGATGAATCTCCGATAATAGTTAACCAACCCAAGGAAGGACCGGAGTGTGGGTACCTTGGTTGGCGGCTCCCATTCTTGGATGGCCTTCACCTTGTTCTTCTCCATCAAAAGTTGTCCACCCTTGATCTTGTGGCCTAGAAAGTCAACTTCCTCCTTGGAAAAGGAGCACTTCTCCCTCTTCACATAGAGTTCGTTCTCCCTAAGGGTTTGGAACACTATGCGCAGATGTTCGATATGCTCCTCCAACGTCTTGCTATAGACCATAATATCATCGATATAGACTACCACAAACTTATTGAGGTAGGGGTGGAATACCTCATTCATCAACGTGCAAAAAGTAGCTGGGGCGTTGGTAAGGCCGAATGACATGACTAAGAACTCGAACGACCCGTACCTTGTCTCGCACGCTGTCTTCGGCTCGTCTCCGGGTGCAATCCTCACTTGGTAGTATCCCGAGTGAAGATCCAACTAGGTGAAATACCTCGCTCCTCCCAATTGATCGAATAGCTCCGAAATCAAATCGATTGGATACTTGTTCTTGATCGTGATCTTGTTGAGTGTCTGGTAGTCAATGCACATCCTTAACGTGCCATCCTTCTTCTTTTGGAATAAGACTGGGGCTCCATACGGACTCTTTGACGGCTGAATGTAGCCAGCATTGAGCAACTCCTTCAGTTGCTTTCGAAGCTGCTCTAGCTCCGGTGACACCATTCTATAAGGCGATTTCGAAGGGGGCTTTGCTCCGACTTCTAGCTCAATAGCGTGATCCACCTCTCTCCTCGGTGGCAACTTCTTCGGCAAGTTCTTAGGCATGACATCCTCGAACTCCCTAAGGACTGCCTCTATCTTGCTAGGCATTGGCTTAGACTTCCCTCCAACCTCCTCGTCCATCGTCACGGTTGCTAGGAAAGTAGGCTCGCCCTTCTTCCATGCTCTCGCAAGCTGCATGGCTGACAGGGTGCGTGTCTTCTCCTTTGCTTGCCTCACCACAGGCACCACACAAGGCAACTCCTCGTCTGCTGCTATGCAGAAAATGTTGTAGAATGGAATGGGAAATGCTCGTACCTTGTCCATAAATTCAAGGCCGATCACGACGCCATAGTCATCCATCTTGACCACGGTAACGTCGATTTCCCCTTCCAAGCACCGATGTGCACCTCCACATCACGTGCTACCCCCACAATGGGTGTGGCAGGTGTGTTCATCGTCTTCACACTGCCGGTTTCCTTCGTGACTCGGAGGCCAAGCTTCCTCGCTTTTTCCAATGTCATGAAGTTGTGAGTGGCTCCACAGTCCACTAAGGCACGAATCATTATGTCATTCGCCTTGACATCGATGAAAAGCGATCCACCTTCCGCCTTGCGCCTCGTTTGCGGAATACTCGCCTTCACAGCATTCAACAATCAGATGCACCCCATCCGTGTTGAATCCTCTTCCTCTTCGATCCTGGCCTCTTGCAAACTCATGGCTTTGAGGGCTCTCTTCTGTGGGCAGTCGCGCATCATATGAAGACCGTCGCAAAGATAGCACTTTCCTTCCCACGTCTTGCCTGCGGGCTTATCTCGTTTCTCAGTCCGCGACGCCTTTGGCTTGCTCGACTCGGGCTTATCTCTCGGCTTGTCTCCCCCACTTTTCTCGTAGCTAGCCTTCTTCCCTTTGAACTTGGAGTCACCTTGGTGGCTGCTGACCTTGAACTCAATGAGTGACTCGGCTACAGCAATGGCTTGGGACAGGGTCTGCACTTGTCTTCTTTGCAGCTCGAGTTTGGCATGAGCTTGTCTTCCTCCGGCATGTTGGGCACTTCGAATAGCAAACTAACAAAGGTATTAATGTAGTCTTTGACACTACTAGTTTGCTTGAGCCACCTAAGCTTATCCTTAGCTTCATACTTGGCATTTTGGGGATAGAAGTGTAGCATAATATCATCCTTGAATTCTTTCCAAGTGTTGAAGGTGAACGTACCTTCGTCGATCTCCATGCTCCTTTGACGCCACCACATAAGGGCATTGTCGGCTAAGAACACGGTAGCCATCGAGATTTTGGTCTCGGCGTCGTCGACCTTGAGATACTTGAAATACCTCTCCATGTTCCATAGGAAGGTATCAAGCTCTTTGCCTTCCCTCTTCCCGGCAAAAGGCTTGGGTTTAAACGAGTCCGCTGCCTTTGCGTCCTTCGGCCCTTGCGACCTGCTAACAACTGTCTCTTTACATAACGTCAAATCTCCCTTAACCTCCTTCACTTCCTCTTGGAGTGCTGTGAGCCCGGCGTTGATGTGGTCGAGTTTATCTTGGACCTCCCTCCGGATAGTGTCTGCCATCTGATAGGAGCACAATGTGCGACGATATTATATGCATATGCCCTCGTTTATGCTTTGTTTAACCCTTATTTGTCTAAGATTGAGTCATAATATAGTTTAGTGTTAATTTGATAGAGTTTTGGTGAAAAATGGTTAAGAATCCGAAAAATGACTAAGTTTGAGAAATCTGGAAAATATTGCAAAATATGTCTTTTTCGTGATTTTGAGATGAATGAAACTGTGATCTATCCTTGTCCAAATTCTATGAAATTTGGCGTGCTTAATATTCATATGCTGAGGAATGTTGTGTTAAAATTTCAGATCAATCGGAGTTCGGGAAGTCACCCAAAAGTTGGCTGCAAAACGGCAGTCCGAGCATTTCAATCCAGGGACTTCCAGGATTTTCCTGGGACTTTGTCCCAACTTCAAAAACTCATTCCCGTCAATTCACAAGGATTTTGATCAAACTGTTTTATGGGGAGATGGCAATTTGTGTCTAGTTTATCTAAGATTTGAAATCGCATCAATCAGAGCATTGAAGAAAAAGTTATACTCGACTGAAGATGCAAAGGTCTCATCCGCCAGCTCATCCGCCAAGTCTCATCCGCCGGATTTCATCCGCCAAGCTTCATCCGCCAGCAGCTTCACCAGTACTTGTCCGCTCGCCAACCATCCGCGCATGCCTGCATGCATGTTCGCGCGACCCGCCAAAAAGCCTCGCTTGCACCCGGTACTAGCAAAGTCTATACTCGCGAGCAGAGTGGAATTTCCGGTAATAACTTCAATTGGCGGCAAGCATGCCAAATCATTCCAAAGAGCTATGAAACGGCCAAGAAGAAATTATAAGTTGACCAAGCAAGGTTTCTTTGTTCGATACGGAAAGAAAAGCCTATGCCAACTTGGATTGGGAAACCTTATTTACTGAAGATTTCTTTGCCGATTTGAACAAGGAAAGGCTTCAAACTGCACAGACCTTTTCTCCTATATATAGAAGCCTGCTCCCATCAGAAAATCGATCTCATCTCAAGCTAAACAAAAGGCCGAAACTCTACCAAAATTCCCCAAACTTCCTAGACAAAAACCTAAACCCGAATCCATCCTCCACCACCAACCAAGTTTCTGCCGAAACTTGGAAAATTCCCTGCCGAGCCTCCTTAGCCGTGCAGCCTCATCCCTTCACCTACACAGCACCGGATCCACACCAAAAGAAGCTCTCAAGGTGTCTCAAAGTGTGATCCACTCCCCTCTTTCGGTTTAGTACTTTTTGTTTAGTTATGTTTGATTTTGTCTATGAAACATTCATGTATGTTTGGGTTTGGTTTATATGTCTATGTGTAAACCGATTTTGGTTTTATAAATTATATGTTAAAGACTTGTTTAAATCGATGCTTAGATTTATGTTTAGGTTTCGACAAGAACAATGATTTTGCATGCTAATTTGTAATATGTAACTTGTAAATTCGTATGTTAGATAATTAGGACAGTGGTATAAATGCATGTTTTAGGTTCAAAATTGGTTAGAAATCTAAGGAGTGGGACTTAAAAACCGAAACATTAGTATTGGCTTGTAGCATGTAAATCTAGATGTTAGGTTTCATCAAACCCGAGTAATAACAAATATGGCTAGATACTCAAAAGGTTGCTTTGATTTGTTTTGCTCACCTAGGGTATAATACTTTGGATTTCTTACATGTTAAAATAAGATGATTGACAACCTTGCTTGTTTTGCATGTCTCCAATTTAGATCATTGCGCACAATTGTTAAGTCTCAAAAGGATTAACATAACTTTAGGGCCCATAACCAAAAGTTCGGTCTTAAAACTTGAGAGGTCTTACAACGAAGTTGTAGTTGGAACTAATTTTGAACTTGAGCATGTTGATACTTGTTCCTTACTTTCTTGCATGTGAACTTATTCGTTAAAGAGTCTATGTGCTAAATGTTTTGTGAAAGATGATGATCACTTGTACATATTAGACCTAGGATTTATTTTCTGCTTTTATGTGCCGTGCCTAGTATTAGGGCAGCCATAGGGCTGCCGAACCATTTTATACCCCCATATGTGTGTGACGATTTTGTATATATGTATATATGTTTGTCTAACAATTTCATATCTCAGGTACCCTTAATCCCCGGCCTAGAACGATCCCTACTTGCTCATACTACTAACGATATTTTTGTAGGGTTATTATTGCATGCGAGCTTCGGCTCCCGTCAATTTTTGGCGCCGTTGCCGGGGATTATAAAAGCTTGTTTTATGTTATTGTTGTGTATATAATGTTGCTGGAAATTTTTGTTGTGAATGTGTAAAGTGTAAATTTTAAGTTTATTTTGGGATTTTGTTAAGTAGAAATATGCTTCGGCATGTAGAGTTTAAATTTCGAAAGTTGCATGATGTATATTGATGTATGTTGGTAATCACTTAGTTTAATTTCTAGGAAGTTGATAGTGTTGTGTATGTTTGAGTTTATTGTAGTTTCTAAAGTGTAACATGTAGGTGAAGCCTCTTTTGTTGATCATAACCAAAACCCTTCATACGAGTGATGCCATGTTAGGTATGTTTTTGTGTAGATTGGGAAATGGGCCCTGCAATGTTGGAATTAGTCCATCGTTGGCCCCCCACGCATAAAGACGCTAACTTGGTATTATTTTTATGAGGTTGAGGGCGGTTTTAATCAACACTTGAGACCGCTAGGGATCCGTGTTTGTTTTACAAAGTATGGGGAAGTTATTATCATAGATATGGTTCTCAGGTTTGTTTAACTGGATCTCAAGGCCCATAGACTGATGTTCATTCTCGGTGAGTGAGTCGATAGGGGGTTCGCCCTCCATGGTGTCCAACAACGAGTCCTGCCTGGTTCCTGTAGGGGGTTCGCCCTCCGTGATTTTAATGACCTTTGAAATGTAAAATCCGCACGACCTAGTCAACAGCTTGTGCCGAAGCATCACCTCACTTTAGACGCTAGAACATAACTTGACATATGTGGCCTATTTTCTTCAAAGATAAAAACATGTTGTGTGGTCCAAACTCTTGAGGTATATCGGATTAAGCATGATACTACCGGGGGCTGTATCAGTCCATTGCACCGTTATCTCCTCTGCTCCACGTACTTCGAGAGTTAGAGCAAATCTAAAAGAAATTAGACTTAGCGATTACATGTTCATAAACTTTTCGATTTTTAATTTCTTGTTGCCGAGCCATATTTGTATCTTTTGCCGAAATTTTTTGTTCTTTGCCGTGTGATGTGTATGGCTTGCCGATTGTGTCTTGTGTATCATTGTTGAAATTTGTTGTGTAATCGCCAATGCCGTGGCTTGTAATGATGTATATTCTTGTCTCCTATTTCTTTACGAGGTTCTAACTTGTTTAAATGTTGCAAATTTCAAAAATAGTGCATGTCCGAGTCTAGTATTTGGACAAGAGATCTTCAAGGCCGTTTGCAACGTTTAGACCAAGAACTCGCTATTGCTCGTTTTGTGCCATTACCACCATCGTCACCAACCAGTTCATCAGTAGCATCATCCGTACCATCCTCCCCTATTGTGCCGTCAGTATCAGATAGTGTGCCGAGCTCCCCATCGTTTGTTTCGTCGTCTTGTGTTCTTCAGAATCCAGAGTTTGAAGCTTTTGCCGAATTAGAAGAAGAAGAAGAGATCATGGCATCAATCAGATCACAGAATGGTCATGTCGCTGGAGCTGGAGTTGCTCCTTCTAATATTACTTATCCTCCCTTGGAAACTGACAAGACTGGAGAGATTGAATTGAGGAGTGGATTCCTCCATAAGCTGAAGTCATTTTATGGGATGCCGAGTGAGGACCCTAATAAGCATCTACAGTGGTTTAACTTCACCACGGAGTCTATGTGTCCAAGAGGGACCGATTTGCAACACTTCAAAATGAAGGCATTTCCGTTTTCTCTAGAAGATCAAGCAAAGGAGTGGTTGTTTGAGGTGCCTAGTGGTCGCATTGTTTCGTGGAGTACTATGATGGATGAGTTTTTACTCAAGTACTTTCCTGCTTCACGTATCACTGATCTGAGGAAGCAAATTACAAGTGTGAAGCAAGCCGGAGATGAGACTTTCTTCGACTACTACAAGAGGTTCAAGTCCCTAGTTTCTTTGTGTCCATCGCATGGCATTAGCGATGGGCTCTTGCTACAATATTTCTATGAGGGATTGCGCGTCATGGAGAGAGAGTTTCTTGACTCGGCCGCGGGAGGTAGCTTTTTGGAGTTAAATGCCGGAGCGGCAAGAAGCTTGTTGGAAGTTCGTGCTTTGAACAACCAACAATTTGGCATGGCACGAGGCAATGTGCAAAGGAATGAGAAAGTACATGAGACGTCTTCGAGCTCAAAGTTAGAAGATAAAGTGGACAAGCTCACCGACTTGGTGAGTAATTTGATGAAGAAGCGTGCAAGTGTATGTGGTATTTGCACCGAGGGCCATGAGACCGAACAATGCCCTCAATTTGGAGTTAATGAGGGAGTTGAGGAGTGCAATGCAATTGGTTTTCAAGGAGGCCAACGATTTGGCAATTTCAATCCAAGGTTCAATGATCATCCGAACTTTCGATGGGCAAACAATGACAACGTGCTTAGGGCACCCATGCAACCGAGAGAAGGAGGAGCGCCATTTGTACCGAGGCCACCATTTGTGCCTCGGCAGCCATACATGTCGAACCAAGGACACTTTGCTGCATTGCCGAACCAGCCACAAGGAGGGCCGAGCCAAGGCCAAGGCCAAGTTTCGCCAAGCAACCCGAACTACGATGCTTTGATTCAATCATTGTCAAGTGCTACTCAAGCATTACTCGCGGGGCAACAAAATCATCAAAAGGACATTGGTGAGCTCAAGACTCAAATGGGGCAAGTTGTAGACTTTATGGGAAGATTCAATGAGCAAGGGAAGTTGCCAAGCAATACTATTCCCAATCCGAGGAACGAGCAAGCCAAAGTGATTCAAACTCGTAGTGGAAGAGAGTTGTTTCCACCAACAAGTCCAAAGAAGAAGCGAGTGACTTTCAAGGGTATTAAGGATGATGAGAGGGCTGCCGGACCTGCAATTGCCGGCAGCCACATGCATGAAGCCGAGAGGGGCACAACCGGCAGGGCTGCAGCCGGCAACAATGGTGATGCCGAGAAGGAGGAAGCTGCCGAACAAAGGCATGGTGCCGGCAACACTAATATACAAGACAAGGGGCTGCGTAACGAGCTTGAATACGATCCCGCCACATCAAAGGATGAGTTATTGCCGAGCCAAGCAAGTAAGGGAGGTGTGCCATCATCTAGCATTCCATTCCCTTCACGCTTTGCTAGAACAAAGAAGGACAAGTCCGATGAGGAAGTGTTGGAGATTTTCCGGAAAGTGCAAGTCAACATCCCGTTGTTGGAGTGCATTAAGCAAGTACCGAAGTATGCTAAGTTTTTGAAAGAGCTTTGCACGGCAAGGAGGCATACTAGAGAGACTCGTGTGGTGACAATGAGTGAGACGGTATCGGCCGTTATTCAAAGAAAGTTGCCACCAAAGATGAAGGATCCGGGGAGCTTCAATGTGCCTTGTGTCATAGGCAATACACGATTTGAGGATGTTATGTTGGATTTGGGAGCATCGATCAATGTCATGCCCCTCAATGTGTATCAAACGTTGAGTATAGGGCCTCTCAAGAAGGATAATGTCATCATTCAACTTGCGGATCGCTCAAGCAAATATCCGGAAGGCTATGTTGAGGATGTGTTGGTGCAAGTCAACCAATTGATATTTCCCGCCGATTTTTATGTGGTTGAGATGGAGGATTCGCCGGTCAACAACACTCAATTGCTTCTAGGGCGACCATTCATGAGGACCGCGCGCACAAAGATAGATGTGGCCGAGGGCAACCTAACTATGGAGTTTGATGGTGAGGTGATCAAGTTCAATGTTTTTGATGCCATGAAATTCCCCAACGTTGATTTGAAGGAGGGTTGTGCCATTGATGTTTTGGAGGAGGTCGAGCAAGTTATGTCGACCTCGCTTGACGCATAGCAATTAGCGATTGAGCAAGGGGTCGGATTTGACAAGAGGGGAGAACGAATCGTGCATAAGAATGAGGAAGAAGGGCCGGCCAAGTCAAGAAGTGCCGAGCAAGGCACCATTGCCGAGCCATTTATGATAGAGCCAAGTGTGATGAAAGTTGCTGCCGAGCTAGAGGCTCGGCCCTATTCCAAGGTATTTGATTCGTTCTTGTCAATTCCAAGCGCCACAACAAAATTTCGACCAAGTGTGGAAGAGACCCCAAAGTTAGAACTAAAAGAGCTCCCTAGTCATTTGAAATATGCTTATCTTGGAGAAGGAGATACACTACCGGTTATTGTGTCTTCAATGCTTAGTAAGAAGCAAGAGGAGGATTTGATTTGTGTGCTTAAGAAGTACAAGACCGCCATAGGTTGGACCTTAGCGGACATCAAGGGAATAAGCCCTACTACTTGTGTTCATCGTATTTTGTTAGAAGAAGGAGCTAAGCCGACAAAAGAAGCTCAACGTCGACTTCACCCTCCCATGATGAAAGTTGTGAAAGAAGAAATTATCAAGTTGCTTGATTGTGGGGTGATCTACCCAATCTCGGATAGTAAGTGGATATCTCCCGTACAAGTAGTGCCGAAGAAGAGTGGTGTAACGGTTGTCAAGAATGAGAAGAATGAGCTTGTGCCACAAAGACTTGTAACCGGTCATAGGATGTGCATCGATTATAGGAAGCTCAATGCTACAACGAGGAAGGATCACATGCCTTTGCCGTTTATGGATCAAATGCTAGAGAGGTTGGCCGGTCATTCTTACTATTGCTTTCTTGATGGATATAGTGGCTACAATCAAATCATGATACACCCGGACGATCAAGAGAAGACCACTTTTACTTGTCCATTTGGCACGTTTGCTTATCGGCGGATGCCATTCGGACTTTGCAACGCACCCGGCATTTTTCAAAGATGTATGTATGCTATCTTCTCGGATTTTATTGAAGACATTATCGAAGTATTTATGGATGATTTTAGTGTGTATGGAGGCACCTTCGATGCATGTTTGGGGAACTTGGAGAAGATACTTAAGAGGTGTGTAGAGACAAATCTTGTGCTCAATTGGGAGAAGTGTCACTTCATGGTCATGCAAGGCATTGTTCTAGGGCATATAATTTCGGCACGAGGCTTAGAGGTTGACAAAGCCAAAGTGGAGCTAATACAAGCATTGCCGAGCCCTAGGTGTGTGAAAGATGTGAGAAGTTTTCTTGGCCATGCGGGGTTCTATCGACGATTTATCAAAGACTTCTCTTCAATTGCCAAGCCATTAAGCAACTTGTTACAAAAGGAGGTGACGTTTGAGTGGACGGAGGCATGTGAGCAAGCCTTTTGCCGATTAAAGATGCTATTGTGTACGGCACCTATACTTGTTTCCCCTAATTGGGACGAGCCGTTTGAGTTGATGTGTGATGCTAGTGATTATGCACTTGGAGCGGTACTTGGACAACGAATTGAGAAGAAGCCATGCGCCATTTACTATGCTTCAAGGACTCTCAACGATGCACAACTCAATTACACAACAACGGAGAAGGAACTCTTAGCGGTAATCTTTGCTTTGGAAAAATTTCGATCATATCTTTTGAATTTCAAAGTTATTGTTTATAGTGATCATGCCGCTTTGAGATATCTTATGACGAAGAAGGATGCTAAGCCGAGGCTTATTCGATGGATTCTTTTGCTTCAAGAGTTCGACATTGAGATTAAAGACAAGAAAGGAGTAGAGAATGTTGTAGCCGATCATTTGAGTAGACTTGTGCAAGAGGAGGATCGGCTACCCCTATTAGAGACCTTTCCGGATGAGCAACTTTTTCGACTTGAAGTACTTGAGCCTTGGTATGCCGACATTGCCAATTTTCTTGCCACAAACCGATTTCCCAAAGAGATGCCGAGCCACCAACAAAAGAGAATAAGGAAGCAAGCTCGACACTTCTTGTGGGATGATCCGTACTTATGGAGGCAATGTGGTGATCAAATTATTAGAAGATGTGTGCCGGAGAATGAGCATCGATCCATCCTTGCTTTTTGTCATAGTGAAGCTTGTGGTGGACACTTTGGACCAAAGAAGACGGCTTTGAAGGTACTTACGTGTGGATTCTTTTGGCCTACTATTTTTAGAGATGCATTCATGTTTTGCAAAGCATGTGATAGATGCCAAAGAATGGGGAACATTGGAGCTAGAGACCAAATGCCGCTCACGCCTATCATTGAGGTAGAAATTTTCGATTTATGGGGTATTGATTTCATGAGACCGTTTCCTTCAAGTAAGGGTTTTCTCTACATATTGCTTGCGGTTGATTATGTTTCAAAGTGGATCGAAGCAAGGGCTACACGCACCAATGATGCCAAGGTGCACTACAAAAACAAAGGGATTTACCGACGAAAAAAAAAAAAACGGCCGACGAAACTTTTTTTTCGTCGGCTATATCGAAGAAAAGCCGACGAACATTTTTTTCGTCGGGCAAAAAAAAATTTCGTCGGCTATTCCAATAGAATGGCCGACGAATTTTTTTTCCGTCGGTAAAAATTAAAAATCGTCGGCTATTCTTCGAGAATGGCCGACGATTTAAAGTTGTCGTCGGCTATACTCTGAATAGAATAGCCGACGAAAAATTTTGTGGCAAATCGTCGGCTATTCTACAAGAATGGCCGACGATTTAAAGTTTTCGTCGGCTATACTCTGAAAATGAGTATGGCCGACGAAGTTGGTAATTTCGTCGGCCATAAGTCTTTATATTTTCAGATCTGGGCAGAAGCTGCTCATTTAAAAAAAAAACGGGAAAAAAACGGGAAAAAGAGTGAGAAATCTGTGGGTATTGTTGAAATCCGTCCTCTCTTACATTGTGGAGCTATATATAGGTACGTATATGTGTATATATGTTGATTTTGAGTTTTAGTGATTTTGATATAGTAAGTGATTTTTTGTTTTGTTGTTGTTTTAGTGTTAGAATGTATGTATATATGTTGATTTTGAGTTGTAGTTGAGTTAATTTTCAGTTAGAGTTTAATTATGTGTTTTAATTTGATGTTATTTTAATTAGTGTTAAAATATATATAAATATGTTAATTAATGGTTGTTGATAGTGTAATGAACTTAAATAATGGTTGTTAATTAATGGTATATATATATATGAGTTGATGTTGATAATAATATATATTGTAATATATATGTGTTAATTAATTTATTATTAATTAAAGTTATACATATATATTATTATCAGGCTATATATGGATCGAGATAAGAGTTGGATTTCGCTTCCAAGGCATGACCGACGATACACTACAGGAGTTGTGGATTTTATGCAGTTCGTCGAAGAAAATGCAAAAGGACCGTACCATTATTGCCCGTGCAAGAAATGTAAGTGTCGCAGTGATATGTGTCGATTTCCGATTAGGACAGTATGGGAGCACCTAAAGAGCAATGGGTTTTGGCCGAAGTACACACGTTGGATATATCACGGTGAGCCATCATTAGATGGATCGCATGATCATGGGCAGTATTTTGAGGCGGGCAGTAGTAGTACATCCAACGATCCAACAATGACATTCGTCAACGACGTGTTTCCTTTTGAAAGCGGTGTACATGGGGAACAATATATGCAGGACCCGGTGCAGCCGTTCCCACAAGTTGTCAACACTGCTGCCTTTGACAAGTACAACAAACTGATTGCATTGCAACAGACCCCTGTGTGTTCAAGTTCTGAGAAGACAGTTCTTGAAAGTGTGATGGAGGTAATGAGGATTAAAGTCGAGACAAAATCGACTATCAGGCAAGTAGATGAATATCTACAGTACACTTCTTCGTTGTTGGAGGAGGGTCATCGTAATCCTACCAATCACCGTCAGGTCCGAAGTATCCTCAAAGATCTAGGGCTTTCCTACATTAAGATCCATGCATGCGCATTTGACTGCGTTCTCTTCTGGGGTAAAGATGCAGAAGGGAATGACCTTGCTAGCCTTGACGCATGTCCGATATGTCAGTCTGACCGATATAAGTTGACGGGAGCAGGCAATAGGAAACCTGTGAAAGTGCTTCGGTATTTTCCGTTGAGAGATAGGCTTGAGCGGTTGTACATGTCAGCAACCACCGCAAAAGCTATGAGGTGGCACGGTGAGCGGGACGCGGGAGACGCAGATATCATGACACACATCTCTGACGGAGCGGCTTGGAAGCATATAAACAATGAGTTTCCTTATTTTGCGTCAGATGTCAGAAACGTCAGGCTCGGGCTCTCAACTGACGGGTTCAACCCTTTCGGCACCATGAGTCTTTCATACAGTATATGGCCGGTGGTTTTGGTACCTTACAACCTTCCTCCGTGGATGTGCATGAAGAAGGAATATAATATGTTGACGTTGTTGATTCCGGGGCCTGGTTACCCAGGGAAATGTCTCGATGTGTATATGAGACCATTGATTGAAGAGCTTAAGGTATTGTGGGACGTTGGTCATCCCACTTTTGACAAGTACAAGCAGGAGACGTTCCAGATGCATGCCATGGTTATTGGTACCATCAGTGATTTTCCTGCTTATGGGATGTTGTCGGGCAGCGTTGTCAGGGGATACAAGGCTTGTCCAGAGTGCCTCACCGATTATGGGAGCACCCCTCATTGCAACAAGATATGCCGAATGGGTCATCGTGTGTTCCTTCCGGCGGATCACCACTGGCGTTACGAGTCCGCCGCATTTGATGGAACCGAAGAACACGGCCGTGCTCCCAGAAGATGGACAGGAAGAGAAATTTTAGCAAGACTTAATGAGTACGATTTTGGGCCCCTCAGCAATCATCCCGATATTGTAGCGGAAATACCTGAAAGGCCTGAGGAGTACAAATTCTGGACACATAGGAGCATATTGTGGGAACTCCCGTACTGGTGTGAGTTGCTGATCCGACACTTCCTAGACGTTATGCACATAGAAAAAAATGTTTCTGAAAGTGTGGTGGGCACAACGCTGAACTTGGAGGGGAAGACGAAAGACGGTCCTAAGGCTCGCACTGATATGCAAAACATGAATATCAGAAAACCACTATGGTTGAAACAAGGGAAGAGAAAAATGCCTCAAGCTCCTTACACCGTCAAGCCTGAGCATAAATCAGAAATTTTGCATTGGATAAGTCGGGCCAAGTATCCTTCAGGCTTTGCTGGAAATATAGCCAAGTGTGTCAACAGACAATGCAACAATCTGTACGGGTTGAAAAGTCATGACAATCATATCTTGCTACAACGTCTCTTCCCTGTTTTCATTCGACCGTTCCTTCCCCGTCACGTTGTGGAGCCGTTAGTAGCGTTGGCAAGATTTTTCCAGAAGGTATGCACACGGGAAGTGAGAAAATCTGACCTCCGGGAAATGCAACAAGACATCGTTCATATCATGTGTAAATTTGAGATGATATTTCCTCCAAATTTTTTCGACATCATGCCTCACCTCATGATCCATCTTCCTCGGCAGTTGTTGCTTACCGGTCCTGTGCACTTCACTTGGATGTATCCGATGGAAAGGTACGTATTTTACACCTTATGTTAATTTCCTCATCAATATATGTGATATAGTGTTAATGTATTATCATAACACTTTAAAAACTTGATTTATAGGCAACTTGGACAATACGGTGGTTTTGTCCAAAACAGATCCGCACCTGAAGGATGTATAGCTGAAGCATATATTGCGCACGAGTGCGTCACCTACATGAAGCTGTATTTCGGAGCGTTACAGGAAAGCATACAGGAAGATGTACCGTCACAGTTCAATCTTTCCATACTCTCCGACGATGTTGTACTCGGTGGAAACATGCCAGACTACAAGTTGAAAGATTATGAGGTAGCCATTGCACATTGGTGGGTACTAATCAACTGTCCAGAAGTTCAGTTTTGGAAGGACATACATCGACGCTGTGAAGGAGTAGCAGGTGATCGCGATTACCACAACCAGACATTCGCAGAGTATTTCGGCCGCTGGGTACGTCCTTTAGCACTATTCTATACGTGTTCATATATTATTGTGTATATTTATTCATATTTATAGTTGATTCTGATGGTTGCAGATGGACCTTATTGAAAATGATAATCACCCAAATTGGTCGCACGAACTTAGACTTTTAGCGAGGAGGCCGGTCTATTCAAAAGTTTATGCGACGTGCAAGGTGAATGGTGTGTTATTTCGATGTGAAGACAGAGACCTCAGACTGAAAACACAAAATTCAGGGGTTATGGCACATGGTGGGGATGGTGGAGTTGACTATTACGGTGTTCTCCATTCGGTTGTGGAACTGCATTACGGGGAAGGCATGAAAGTGCACCTTTTCAAGTGTAGATGGTTTGACACACGGCCGCAGAGCATGAAAACCGATCAATACGGCGTAAGTTCTGTGAACACTAGTACATCATGGTATGAGGACGACCCGTTCGTTTTAGCCACATGGGTGAAACAAGTGTTTTATCTTGATGATCTCGCCAAGGGTGACCCGTGGAAAGTAGTCAACACTATCCACCATCGCAACATTTACCGGGCGTCTACACTTGGAGTGGCCGAAGAGAACGAGGAAGGGGGCACCGCGTATCAAGAGCCCAACTCAAACGGTATTCCTGACTCCTCTTTTATTCGTCTAGACACGCCGGTGCGAATTCGACGTGAAGAGCCACTGCTTGTTGATGTTGATCCAATTGAAGAAACTAACGAGGACTCTAGTGGTGAGGAAAGACATAGATTACCCCTATCGAGCAATTCAGAAACCTGACGGGCGGTAAATATTTTGGGGGAAATTTTTATACGATTAGATGCGTCGCATCGATCTGAAACTATTCTCTGTTGAAGGTCAGGCCAAAAAACGTCATTTAGACGGCCCAATTTCCGTTTTACAGCGTTTAGAGGTTTGACTTTGTAGTTTGACCAAAAGTATAGCCGACGAAGTTATATTTCGTCGGCTAAAGTCTGGTGATCCGCGCCTTCCCATTATCCACCGTTGGATGGGGGAGATCGGACGGATTCTGAGGGACGAAGACTATAGCCGACGAATTATGTAATTTCGTCGGCTATGCCATACCATGGCCGACGAAAAATGATTTCGTCGGCTATGACATAGTATGCCCGACGAAATCACTGTATTCGTCGGCTATACTATATCATGGCCGACGAAATAGCTTTATTTTGTCGGCTATACTATATCATGGCCGACGAAATAAAGCGATTTCGTCGGCTATACTATCGGGTATAAGTAAAATGCAGCCGAACCCTAGCCTCCATTTGCCCGATTTTCCCTATCCTCCTCGAATCCGGCCCTCCTTCATCCGTCGATCCTCCTCCCTATTCCGGCAGCCCGGCGCCTCCTCCTCCTCCTCCTTGGTTCGGCAGCCCGGCGACTCCTCCCCTTCCTCTTGGTTCGATCCGCCGCGCGCCCCTCCACCTCCTCCTCCTCCCTGTTCCGGCAGCCCCGGCCGACCCTCCTCCTCCTCCTCTCTGTTCCGGCCGCCTCCCCCTCCTCCTCCTCCCCGATTCGGTACCGGCCGGCCCCCTTTTTTTTTTTTTTTGTTATTTAATTATTAATAAATTAAATTATGGTTAATAAATTATATATAATTGTTAATTTAGATATAATTGTTAATTTAGGTATAATTTATGTATTTATATGTTAATTTGTGTATAATTTATGTATTTATGTTAATTTATGTATTTATGTTAATTTAGGTATAATTTATGTATTTATATGTTAATTTGTGTATAATTTATGTATTTATGTATTTATGTTAATTTATGTATTTATGTTAATTTAGGTATAATTTATGTTTTTATATTAATTTAGATATAATTTATGTATTTATGTTAATTTAGTTATAATTTATGTATTTATGTTAATTTAGGTAGAATTTATGTATTTATGTTAATTTAGGTATAATTTATGTATTTATGTTAATTTAGTTATAATTTAGGTTTTTATGTTAATGTATGTAGTTTTTAGGTTTTTATGTTAATTTAGGTAATTTTTGTAAAATTTATTTTAATTGTATATAATTTAGGTGTAATTGTATAATTTATATGTATAAATTGGTTATTATATAAATCGGTAAATATTAAAATATGTTAGTATTATTGGGTATTATATTAATTAGAATTTGTTATTTAATATAATATAATTTAATATTAATTAATGTATTAATGCGTCTGGCTTTAGATGGCCGATGCATTTAGGCAGTTGTTCGGAGGTCGTCGTTCTAGATCTAGAGGTTCTGGAAATGCCGCCGGTTCTGGAAATGCCGCGGGTTCCCCAGACTCCGAGAGGACGGCTAGCCAGCCTGAGAGGACCACCAGCCAGCCGCGGAGGAGTGTGGATGCAGCCCAGCCGCGGCGGAGTGTGAGTGCTCGGCACCAGACCCTTCTCCAGGCGGGGCGGCCGTCGAGCACTTCACTTCCGAATGTCGGTCCCTCTGTGGCGCCGAGGTTTAGTCGGCAGCTGTTTCACGAGGAGATAGCTGCCGACGTTCCTCAGGTTCGTATGCCTGAGGTTCATCGGGAGCCGATGCCGATGCCGAGTCCGACTCAGTCTGCTGGTGACTCGACTGAGGGGCCTACTCTCCCAAACCAGCTCTTCCTCCCATACAACATTCCTGCGATACCCGAGGTCGACTATCAGGGTCGGCCCCAGTGGCCTGATATGCCTCAGTTCGTGAGTGCTGCGGAGGCATACCAGCAGCAGCCATGGGAGAGCCCTGACCTCCTGATTTCGGCGAGGAGAAAAGGAAAGTCGACGGCAACCGAATCATCGGGTTCAGGTAACATTCGATTTTATTAATTAAATATTTTATTAAAATTAACGCACTAATATTTAATTTTATTAACCAATCGTCGTTTATGTGATATGGACAGGCGCTAGCAGTTCAACCCAGAGGAATACCAGAGGTGTCATCAGTTTTGAGACGCTCAGGAGAACGGTTGAACGGAGCGGGAGGATCCAGATTGACGAAGCTCCTGATCAGGAGGTTGGGGCGAAAAAGAAACGCGACTACTCGGGTTGCGTGGGTGCACTCATTAGGGACAGAGTCCCTATGTTGTGGGCTCGGTGGGCTGATGTGCCCGAAGAAATCAAGATGGAGTTGAACAACGCCGCGTCGGTGAGTAAATAAAAAAATTTAATTTAGTTATCGTAATATTTAAAAATTTTCGGTATTTTTATAATTATAAAACTAATAAAATATTATCTTTCAGACATACTTTGTGGTTGCGGAACACAAGCGGGGTTGGGCGGACTCCCAACAGAGCTCGAGGTACGTTGGGAAGGTCTTATTTGATAATTAGAAATATTTTATGATATTAATAATATTTCTAATGCACTTTTGTTTTCTTCGTAGGTTCAAAGAGTGGAAGAACGAGCTCCGTTCCCACTATAACGAGTACGGCAACCGTGGTCGTATGGGTACTCCTAGAGAGTTCATGTTCAGGGAGTACGAGTGGCGTTGGTTGAGGACCGTAGTCTTCGACAACCCGGCTATGATGGTAAATATTAAACTTCATTATAAATGTTTATTTTATTAAAATTTTAATTATTAGTTTAAATATTTTATAATTATTTCAGTTATATTTTTTGATGCATTTTTCTAATATTTTATTATTTGTTTGAAGGAACGGTCTCGGATAAACTCGGAGAACCGCCGCCGTAACACAATCCTCCATCACGGCGGTTCAAGGCCGTTTGCACAATATCAGGAGGAGGCGCTAAGAGATCATCCTGATTGCAACCCCTACGTGGAGACGTTCAAGATCGCTTATCCACAAGCGACAGACGATCTCGTAAGTCGTTCATTATGATTTTAAAATTTAAATTATTAATTTTACTTAACTATCCATTTGTTAGAATATTAATTTTTTTTCCCCGTCCAATTAGGAGCGGGTGACCCAGGCCGAACAAGAGGTGCTCCAGCAAATAGTTCGGGAGACACAACCGGACATCTCAGAGGCAGATTTGGAGGAAGCCGTGCGCCAGGTCGACCGCACCAATATCCAAACGGCGGCGAGGATGTTCAACGCAGCCTTCCCACACCAGTCCAACGAGTACTACTGCCGGGGTTTAGGAGGTTCTGGACAAGGGCTCCTGAAGACCACTAAGGGAGGTCAAAAGAAGGGAGGCGGGGAGACCCAACATATGAGGGGGGAAGTGCAGCGATTGGCCGCAGAATTGGCGACCTCGTCCCAGACAGTAGAGGAGCTGCGCCGCAGACAATATCAGTCCCAGCAGTATCAGTTGGATATGGTCCGTTGGAATGCTGAGTGCGCCAGAATTCGGCAATACAACAACCACGGCCAGCAACAGTGGATTTATGAGATGTTCGCGGCACAACAAGAAGGCCGTCCACCCCCGCTCCCGTTTCAGCAGTTAGTGGAGCCTCCAATGCCTCAACCTCCCGAGTTCGGTCAGCAGGATGATGCGCCTGATGCTGTAGATGATATCCTAGACTTTAGTAGTTTAGGAGATAATTAGGATTATATTTTATGTATATTGGAACGAATTTAATAAAAATAGTGTTTAGACGTGTTTCTTGTTGGTGCAAATGCATGAATTGTTTTTGTGATTTGCAGCTTGCTTGGAATGGTAATTTAGAAAATAATTTAATTTTTTTTTTTCCAAATGCAAGAATAGCCGACGATTTTTGCATTATTTCGTCGGCTATAACAAGTATAGCCGACGAATTTTACCAATTTTCGTCGGCTATAACTTGTATAGCCGACGAAAAGTGCCTTATTTCGTCGGCTATAACTAATTAATACCTATAAAATAGTAATATATTTCGAGGAAATAGCCGACGAAATTTTATTAAATCGTCGGCTATAGTTAAAATACCATAGCCGACGAACTTTTATTAATTCGTCGGCTATAGTTAAAACACCATAGCCGACGAAATTTTATTAACTCGTCGGCTATAGTTAAAACATCATAGCCGACGAAATTTTGGTAAATCGTCGGCTATAGTTAAAACACCATAGCCGACGAAATTTTAGTAAATCGTCGGCCATACTTAATGGATTTCGTCGGCCATACTCAAAAATACCCGACGAAAGTCGTCGGCTATTTTACCGACCTTTGCCCGACGAATTTTTTGACTCGTCGGCCATACTTAACTATAGCCGACGAAATTTTTTTTTTCGTCGGCCATTGGTATTACCGACGGCGTATTACCGACGACTTATGGCCGACGAAATTTTCGTCGGCAGAGGGTATAGCCGACGAAAAAAAAAAAAGGCCGACGAAAATTTTTCGTCGGCTATTCGTCCGTATCTGGTAGTGGTGGTAGCCGAGTTTCTCAAGACCAACATCTTTTCACGTTTTGGAGTTCCAAGGGTCTTGATTAGCGATGGAGGATCCCATTTTTGTAACCGCACTATTGAAGCCTTATTGAGGAAGTATGGAGTCACACATAAGGTATCTACACCTTATCACCCCCAAACGAGTGGCATGGCCGAGGTGAGTAATCGAGAGATCAAGCAAATTTTGGAGAAATCGGTTGGACCTTCAAGGAAGGATTGGAGTGATCGTCTCGATGATGCTTTGTGGGCTTATAGGACTGCATACAAGACACCGATTGGTATGTCCCCTTTTCGGTTAGTTTATGGCAAAGCATGTCACTTACCGGTTGAGCTAGAGCACAAGGCATGGTGGGCAATCAAGGACTTCAACATGCACATTGATGATGCCGGTCTTCATAGAAAGCTTCAACTCAACGAACTTGAAGAAATCCGTAATGAAGCCTATGATGCCGCATGGATCTACAAGGAGAAGACTCGAGCCTACCATGATAAGATGATTCGAGGGAAAAAGTTTCAAGTTGGACAAAAAGTTCTCTTATTCAATGCAAGGCTTAAACTTTTTCCGGGTAAGCTTCAATCTCGTTGGTTTGGACCATTCATTGTTACTAAAGTTTTTTCTCATGGTGCCATCGAGATTCAAAGTGAAGTGTCGGGAGAGACATTCAAGGTTAATGGACATCGTTTGAAGACGTACTACGAGCCCTTTCTACACCCCACAATCGAGGAACTCAATGTGCAAGACAAGCCAAATGCCGATCCACCTACACCAACCGAGGCTATTCCATCACCACCACAACTTGAGGCCGAGCCACCTACATATACTGCTGCTGCAACCGTGCCACCACTACGTCAAGATGCTGCCGGACCTGCAATTGCCGGCAGCACCCACACAAGGCCGGATACGGACCTAGAAGCCAACAAGCCGGCCACGCCTCAACTTGATGCCGAGCAACCATCTTTCACCCCTGCTGCAAGAGAACTCCCTGCCGGACCTGCCATTGCCGGCAGGGTTGACACAAGGCCACAAGAGGCCGAACGCATGCCGGATACTCAACTTGAATCGGACACGATGACTAGGGCCGAGCCGGATACTATGCCCTTTACAAGCACCGAATCGGACACTTCATGCAACGATCTTCTCATTGAACTTCTTCTTGCCGATTTGGAATGCTTTGGAGCACGATGAACACATGCAAAACACGGTGAAAAGTCTAGGCTATGGACTATAAACACAACGCGCTACTTGGGAGGCAACCCATGTCGATCAAAGAAAAATGAAGGAGCCATCACCGAGAGTTTGCAATTTCCTAACCCTTCTCTTTATCTTTGATTTGTGATGATATGTTGGTATATGTTAGTCGATTGCATGCTTAGGAAATTCGTTGATATTGTTTTGTGCTTACATTGAGGGCAATGTAATTTTCTAAGTGTGGGGTGGGATAACATATTCCGTTTTTGTTTTTGTTTTTATGTGCTTAGTTTAGAAAAGAAAAAGAAAAATTCATAAAATTGTTCCACAAAAATAGAGTGTTTTAATTTGTTTGTTTCGAGTCTTAGGATGCCCCTAATATGTCAATGATGTTTTTCTCCTCTTTGCATACATAGATGATAGTTGTGCATACTTTTAAAATTGTGAGTTTCATGGATTATGTGCATTGGTAGGAGCATGTAGGACTTGTTGATTATGAAGCATGCATGTTTTAGCTAGTTTATTTCGATTATAACCTATGTGAGCTTTAGTGCCAATTTGCTTTCTTCTTGAGCGATAAAAAGATAAAATTCAATAGATTCGTAGGAAGCATGAAACCTCATAATTCTTTGACTACTCGATGACTATGTGCCATAGCTTTTTAATGAACTCTAGTATGCTAGAACTTACTCTTGTTGATTTTCGAAACGTTTATATCATAAAATACCTTGATTTTGAATGTGATTGAAAAGATCTTTTAGGTTTACCACTAAAGCCAAATAAAGCATGTGCCTATTTGTGCCCGTCGTGGGACACCTTAGTAAACCCCCTTTGAGCCTATGTTGAGCCTTTTCTTTCATCACCCTTAAACACTTTCCATGAGCTTAGTATAGTGATGCCTTTACCGTATGTGTTGGCAAAGCTTGATTTTTGAAGGCGTTTTCGCGTGTGTGATGAAGAAGAATAAGTGTGGGGTAGACTTAGCCATAAAAGTATATGAAAAATGTATGTATGCCGTGCCTTAGAAAAAGAAAAGAGAAAAGAAGAATGCTCGGACCAAAAGAAAGAAAAATGCCGAGAGAAAGAAAGAAAATATGAGAAATAAGGTACGGCATAGGCTTGAAAAAATTTTGTGCATGGCTATTGTCTTGAGTATTGTTGTAATATTATGGGAAGAAAAGAATGAAGTATGGGTCCAACAAGATGAAATTTGACCCTTTCGGCGAGAAGACATAAGGAGATTCGAGCTTTGCTAAAGCGCATGGTGACGTTTTGAGCCTCCTTATCCAAATATCGAATACCTCTTAGCCTAGCCCCATTACAACCTTATTATTGATCTTTTTCATGATTCTTAAGATGGTTAAACTTGATTTGTGGAGATTATCTCAAGAGTAAGCTTATAGCTTTGGTTCATTGGTACATATAGTTGTCATATGAGGTTTTTCCATAAAAATTCACAAAGTGCTTTCGTTTCTTTGATATATGCAAGTCACTCTTTGTAATTCATTATCTTTCGCTTGCATATACTTATGAGTGAATTACCATGTTTCGAGTGAAAAGAAGAGAGTATGCCTAGTGAGGAGGATTGGATTAGCTTTAACATGCTTACATGCTTACCTTTTTGCTCTTATATGTTTATATTGATGTCACATGTTCATGAAACTTGGAATTCTCGTGGACAGCATTCTCATGCATTAACTTGAAAGCTATGTGTACATACGAGCCTGAGACAAATTGTTAGGGGCAATAGTTGTTTAGAGTCTAGTTTAATTTAGTTTGCTAAGGGACTAGCAAAGGATAAGTGTGGGGTAGTTGATAGGAGCACAATGTGCGACGATATTATATGCATATGCCCTCGTTTATGCTTTGTTTAACCCTTATTTTTCTAAGATTGAGTCATAATATAGTTTAGTGTTAATTTGATAGAGTTTTGGTGAAAAATGGTTAAGAATCCGAAAAATGACTAAGTTTGAGAAATCTGGAAAATATTGCAAAATATGTCTTTTTCGTGATTTTGAGATGAATGAAACTGTGATCTATCCTTGTCCAAATTCTATGAAATTTGGCGTGCTTAATATTCATATGCTGAGGAATGTTGTGTTAAAATTTCAGATCAATCGGAGTTCGGGAAGTCACCCAAAAGTTGGCTGCAAAACGGCAGTCCGAGCATTTCAATCCAGGGACTTCCAGGATTTTCCTGGGACTTTGTCCCAACTTCAAAAACTCATTCCCGTCAATTCACAAGGATTTTGATCAAACTGTTTTATGGGGAGATGGCAATTTGTGTCTAGTTTATCTAAGATTTGAAATCGCATCAATCAGAGCATTGAAGAAAAAGTTATACTCGACTGAAGATGCAAAGGTCTCATCCGCCAGCTCATCCGCCAAGTCTCATCCGCCGGATTTCATCCGCCAAGCTTCATCCGCCAGCAGCTTCACCAGTACTTGTCCGCTCGCCAACCATCCGCGCATGCCTGCATGCATGTTCGCGCGACCCGCCAAAAAGCCTCGCTTGCACCCGGTACTAGCAAAGTCTATACTAGTACTCGCGAGCAGAGTGGAATTTCCGGTAATAACTTCAATTGGCGGCAAGCATGCCAAATCATTCCAAAGAGCTATGAAACGGCCAAGAAGAAATTATAAGTTGACCAAGCAAGGTTTCTTTGTTCGATACGGAAAGAAAAGCCTATGCCAACTTGGATTGGGAAACCTTATTTACTGAAGATTTCTTTGCCGATTTGAACAAGGAAAGGCTTCAAACTGCACAGACCTTTTCTCCTATATATAGAAGCCTGCTCCCATCAGAAAATCGATCTCATCTCAAGCTAAACAAAAGGCCGAAACTCTACCAAAATTCCCCAAACTTCCTAGACAAAAACCTAAACCCGAATCCATCCTCCACCACCAACCAAGTTTCTGCCGAAACTTGGAAAATTCCCTGCCGAGCCTCCTTAGCCGTGCAGCCTCATCCCTTCACCTACACAGCACCGGATCCACACCAAAAGAAGCTCTCAAGGTGTCTCAAAGTGTGATCCACTCCCCTCTTTCGGTTTAGTACTTTTTGTTTAGTTATGTTTGATTTTGTCTATGAAACATTCATGTATGTTTGGGTTTGGTTTATATGTCTATGTGTAAACCGATTTTGGTTTTATAAATTATATGTTAAAGACTTGTTTAAATCGATGCTTAGATTTATGTTTAGGTTTCGACAAGAACAATGATTTTGCATGCTAATTTGTAATATGTAACTTGTAAATTCGTATGTTAGATAATTAGGACAGTGGTATAAATGCATGTTTTAGGTTCAAAATTGGTTAGAAATCTAAGGAGTGGGACTTAAAAACCGAAACATTAGTATTGGCTTGTAGCATGTAAATCTAGATGTTAGGTTTCATCAAACCCGAGTAATAACAAATATGGCTAGATACTCAAAAGGTTGCTTTGATTTGTTTTGCTCACCTAGGGTATAATACTTTGGATTTCTTACATGTTAAAATAAGATGATTGACAACCTTGCTTGTTTTGCATGTCTCCAATTTAGATCATTGCGCACAATTGTTAAGTCTCAAAAGGATTAACATAACTTTAGGGCCCATAACCAAAAGTTCGGTCTTAAAACTTGAGAGGTCTTACAACGAAGTTGTAGTTGGAACTAATTTTGAACTTGAGCATGTTGATACTTGTTCCTTACTTTCTTGCATGTGAACTTATTCGTTAAAGAGTCTATGTGCTAAATGTTTTGTGAAAGATGATGATCACTTGTACATATTAGACCTAGGATTTATTTTCTGCTTTTATGTGCCGTGCCTAGTATTAGGGCAGCCATAGGGCTGCCGAACCATTTTATACCCCCATATGTGTGTGACGATTTTGTATATATGTATATATGTTTGTCTAACAATTTCATATCTCAGGTACCCTTAATCCCCGGCCTAGAACGATCCCTACTTGCTCATACTACTAACGATATTTTTGTAGGGTTATTATTGCATGCGAGCTTCGGCTCCCGTCACCATCACGTTGAGCGCGTCGTGCATGCTCTCTCGCAACTCCTCCATCATGGCTGCGAGATCGTCCCTCTTCACGACGTCCTCCTCAAGTCGAGTGTCAAACTCGACCATGGCTGTTTCCATCTTTTCCAGCCGCGCATCCATGGCAGCTATCTGGTCCTTGATGATCCTCTTGCTTCCACCAGCAACGGACTGCTCCACAGAAACTCCTTCTCCGGATGTCATCTTCCTTTGTGTGTGGTTCGTGAACTTGTCTCTGTATCGGACACGGTTCCTGTATCAGATACGTTGGCTCTGATACCAACTATCACGGGATGAGTACTTCACTTCTCCAACACCGAGCGACCTTAGAGTTGATCGCCTCCTCGATGCTCTAAGTCAGCCTTCACCCTCGACGCAGCGGAATGGAACCAACACAAGAAAGCAAGAATGCGAGGCACTTAGAGAATGGGAGAAAAGCAACTTTGTATTAGGTTGTGTATGTTTTACAAGGCTTTCTAGGATCTACTACTCTCTTCTTGGCCAATGGCCTTCACCTCCTATTTATAGCCTAGCACCTCCCTCAATGGATGGCTAGGATTGATTTGATCTAATGGCTACAATCTACTCTCTAGAATGTACATCTAAAATATCTACAAGAATATTCTAGAGTAGAGCACTCTCCAAGGTTCTAGAGAATTCTCCAAGCTCTTAGAGTTCTCTAGATTTCTCCATCATGCTCTAGGTTGCTCTCCTTTGGGCTTGGGCCTTGTGTCATAGACTAGCCTCATGCGGTCCGTGACAATATGTCCATTTGATTGCATACCCGCATCGAAAATAATGAGAAGGTTAAGCCTCAAACAGTCAAACTTTCTATACAAACTCACTCTTATAATACTTTAAATAGTTAAAGTCGAGTATCATAACTAACCTAATTATACCTTGAGTGCATGTTTGTTTCCTGGGATTAGCCAAGACAGTCTTAAATAAGGAGTACTAGATGGCTTATACCATGTGTTGACAGTAGCCATAGAGAGGCTACTCAGGCCCCCAAACCCGCAGCCAGCACTCCTGGACTTGGCCCAGGGCCTGGGGCCAGAGCATGAACACCTACACCCGCGCCCGGGCAGATCTTACCTGCGACCTGGGCCCGGAAACCAGGGATGGCAGCTCCCCAAATAGGGGCCGGAACAGTGCAATAATATGTGCAGAACGGGGCCAGTCCCACATCGAAGGGTGAGGCCAGTCCTTATACCCAGCAGCCTATATAAGGGTCCCAACTGCCATAATTAATAGGTAATCAATACTCCAACTACCCGTTTCCGCTTAAGTTATCAGTTTACTCCAATATATAGTTAGCAAGGTTTGCAGGCAGGAATCACACCAAGATCCACCAGTATCTATGAGTCTATGGATTCAGACAGAAACAATTGGCGCCGTCTGTGGGAAGAGTTACATAAAAGTCACGTTCAAACAAAATGGCCAGAAGATCAGAGCCTGAAACCGTAGAGGGAAGACCAGGAGGAGTACGCGGGACTTGGGCCCCCTTCTTAAGTGAAGTCGTCAGTCGTAGAGATCTGGGGAACGCCGCGGACTCCGACGCGGGCGGCATGGCGGAAGAGATAAAAATGATGAAAGCGGAAGTCGCGCGGTTGCGGGAAGGAGGCAAACAGGACCAAATGAGGGCGGAAGCCCAGTACCAGAAGATGGAAGTGGTGAACACCACGCTGTTGGCAGCCTTGGAAAAAGGGCAGCTGCAGAACGCCGCACTGGCGAAAGCACTGGAAGTGCCGAGAGAAGGCATCAAGTTCCCGCACCTGGAGGTGGGACAACCCACCGGGAGGAGAAAGGTCGTGTATGTGCCGATAGTGCTCTTCCCGAAAATCATGAAGAGCTCCAGAACCGCCCCGCTCCCACACCTAGCCAGTACATCATCGGATGGGGAGGCCGGTTCAACTGCCGAGGCGCTCCGGGCGCTGTCCACCTCTGTATCAGACATGAGAGCCCAGATGGAGGCCGGCGAGAGGAAGGCAGCAAGACCGCTCACGAGCGCGCGCTTCCACGAGCGGGCCGGACCGTTCTCCTACCAGATATTGGAATCTGGGGGAGCCGACACACAAAAATCTCTTAAGCTAGTGTACACCGGGGCGGGGTGCCCGTTTCAGCACCTGGACAACTTCCGATCACAGACTGACGCCAAGGGCTATTCCGACGTCACCTGTTGCAATATATTCCAAGAGACGCTCGCGGGGGAGGCGTTGGGACGGTTCTACGAGTTGCCGGCGAACTCGATAGAGTCATTCGAACGGTTGGCAGATAAATTTGTTAGCCGATTCATCCTCAAGGCCAAGAGGGGTCAAACGTCGACCGTCCTCTTTGATTGCATGCAGGAAGACGACGAGGGACTGCGAGCGTTCGTTAACCGATGGCAAACCGCCACGGCAGGGGTAAGGAACCTCAATAAAGGAATTGCCGAGACGGCATTCGAGCAGGGGCTGAGACTCGGGGAATTCTCCTACTCCGTGCGGATCGAAAGACCGCGAGGGTACAACGAGTTGATGACCATGGCCGTCAGACATGCCCGGGCAGAGTACGAGACCTACGAGATTCGGCTGCCTAAGAGGAGGCAAGATTACCCATTACCAACTCAGCAGGAGAGTAGGACCTAGCAGCGAGGCCGAGGACAGAGGCTCTCGCCTGCTAGAGAAGCCATGAACCGGGGCAGTCAACGAGCCCGTAGGGACAACAGCAGGATCTCGTCGGAAGACGACAGGACCGCGCCTTACCGAGCAGAGCGGCACGAGCGACCGCTAGCTATCTTGCCAGCAGGGCGGCGTGAGCGACCGTTAGTTATTATGCCAGCGGAGCAGTGTGAGCGACCCTTGGCCATCATGCCAGCGGGGCGGCACGAAAAGTTGACCGCACTGACCTCCTCCTACGAGAAGATTTTTAGTGAAAATAGGGATGCAATCCCCCCGCCGGCGGGAAGGAGGCATCCAAAGGGAGAGCTTACCCGGGGGCAGACTGGCAAATATTGCTCTTACCATGACAAGACATCCCACCGGACTAATGACTGCCCTACCCTAAAAGCGGCGGTGGACGGGCAAATCCAGGCGGGGAAGCTGCAGTAGTATAAACAGGAAGCCCGGAGTGTGGGAAATATACAAACTCGAGTCCCTGGGCGGATCGAGGTGCACATGAGTATAAATGTAATCCACGGCGGGGCGCACATCGACCGGCTCACCGGAAATTCGAAGAAAAGGTGCCTCAGGTCGATTAGGGGAAATGAGGTGTATGCCTTCGGAAGTGGGAGTGGCCAAGCCGCAAATACCGGGTGGAGGTCGGTCACGTTCTATGAGGAGGAAGAACCAGAGGATATGATTCAACAGCACAATGATCCCTTCCTCGTTACCGTCCAGATCGACCACTGGATGACCAGCTGGATGCTGATCGACATCGGGACATCAGTCAATGTAATGTTCCAAGACGCTTACAAGGGACTAAACCGAGGGAGGGACAAGTTGTCCCAAGATAATGAGCCATTAATATGCTTCTCCGGGGAAGTAGTCCAGCCGTTGGGTTCGGACTATTTACCGCTGATCTTCGGCCAGGGAGACAAAACAAGAAAGGAGCACCTCGAGTTCACTATAGTGCACTGTTTGTCCTCATACAACGGCATAATCGGCAGACCGGGGTTGTGGAGGCTGAAGACATTTATAGCCGGCCATATGTCGATGCTAAAAATGCCGTCTCCCACCGGATTCATTACCATTCGCGGAGACCAGCAGATCGCCCGAAGATACTACTCTGAGGCTGTTACCTGCGGTAGAAGGCAAGCCGAGGTCTTTGCGGCAGCACAATAGGCACTGCCACCGGATCCTAGCATCGACCCCCGGGAGGACACCAATTCCGACGAGAAAAAGCCAAAGCGTCCCTCGGCGGTGGAGAGAACTGAAGAAATTTCCATCTCAGAGCTCCACCCGGGGCTAACAGTGGTAATATGGACAAAATTAGCACCAGATGTCAGGAAAGATCTCATCACTTTCCTCCAAAAGAACAATTCGGTGTTCGCATGGTCCTATGAGGACATTTCGGGCATATCCCCGGAGACAGCAACACAAGAGTTAAACATTCTGCCCGGTAGTATCCCGGTGCGGCAGAAGAGGAGATCCTTCAACCCGGCAAAGTACGCGGCGATCAGGGAGGAGGTGCAAAAAATTGAGGGGAATAGACTTCATTCGTGAGGTCCAGTATCCCCGATGGCTCGCCAACGTAGTTATGGTCCCAAAAAAGAAAACCGACCAGTGGTGCATGTGCGTAGACTTCACAAACCTCAATCGGACATGTTCGAAGGACAACTTCCCACTCCCTCAAATAGACCAGCTGGTAGACTCAACCTCCGGGTTTAAGCTGCTAAGCTTCATGGATGCTTACGCCGGATACAACCAGATACGAATGAGTCCGACCGATGAAGAGCACACTTCATTCACGACCGACCGAGGACTATACTGCTACAAGAGGATGCCTTACGGGTTGAAGAACGCTGGCGCCACTTACCAATGGGTGGTTAACCGCATGTTGGAACATGAAATGGGCAAAACGGTGGAAGTCTACGTGGATGATATGTTGGTCAAAAGTCTAACCGCCGGCGCCCACATACGAGACTTGGTAGTGGTGATCGGGAAGATGCTGAAATATGGAATTCGCCTGAACCCAAAGAAGTGTATATTTGGGATTTCAGAAGGGTTGTTCCTAGGTCACGTCATTAGCCAACGGATCGAAGCTAACCCACAAATGGTGCAGGCGATCCTAGAAATGGAGACCCCGGAGGAAAGTAACCAGGTCTAGACCCTCACCGGGCGTCTAGCTGCGCTAGCCAGATTCATCTCCCGCCTCACTGACAAATGCACCCCGTTCTTCAAACTGTTCAAAGCCCAATAGTTCAAAAAGATCCATTGGGCCGCAGAGCATGAGGTGGCATTCCAATCCATCAAGGCATATCCAAGCCAGTACCGGGAGAAATGTTGTACCTCTACATAGCTGCGTCGGACACAGCTGTAAGCGCAGCTCTCATCAGGAAGGAAGATACGCTGGAGCTCCCGGTGTATTACGTGGGCAAGGGGTTCACCGGGACTGAAAGCCGATACCCGGACATCGAAAAGCTAGCTCTGGCACTGATCGTTACTGCCAGGAAGCTCTGGCACTACTTCTAGGCCCACTCCATCACCTTGTACACCAATCACCCTTTACGGCAGATACTGCAAAAACCCGAAACCAGCTGCAGGCTGGTCCGCTGGGCAGTGGAGTTAGGTGAGTTCGATATAACGTATACTCCCCGGACAGCCATCAAAGGACAGACCGCTGCAGATTTCATATGTGAACTCACGCCTATGATGAAGACAGAACGTCCGGACCACGCGGGAAGCAGCCAACTGGATATCATGGTCAAGGAGGAGCCAGGATTGCCCAGCAGGTGGAAGCTTTATGTCGATGGCTCTGTCACGAGTAAGCGGAGCGGTGCTGGCATCATACTAACTGCCCCAGATCCAGTCATATGATTACGCTATGCGGTTTATGTTCAACACCTCCAACAATGCCGCTGAGTACGAAGCGCTAATAGCTGGCTTGTAGTTAGCCAAAGAAATGGGGATCCCATCTATGGAAGTGTACAGTGATTCAAACTTTGTAGTCAACTAAGTAAAAGGGGTGTTTGAGGTGAAGGAGCCGCAGATGGCCTTGTACCAGGCATTGGCCAAGGCCATGATGGAACCATTCAAGGGAGCAACCATTCGGCACATCCCCTGGGAGGAGAATAGGCATGCGGATGCTCTGGCCAGGCTGGCTACCGGAAACTATCCATCAGATTACCGCAGCGCCAGAATTGAAACCCTAGAGAAGACAAACATCAGCAAAACCATCTTCGAGATTTTCGCCATAGAGGAGGCACCTCCTAGTTGGATGGACTCGATCCGCAAATATCTAACCGACAAGGTCAACCTGGAGGACAAAGTAGAGGCCAGGAGACTGCACCTCAGGTGCACTAGATACAGTCTACTGGGCGACAAGCTGTATCGTAGAGGACATAGTTTTCCCCACCTAAGGTGCGTCACAAAAGAGGCCGGTCAAGCCATCATGCGGGAAATTCATGAAGGAGTCTACGGTAACCATTCCGGTGCCCGATCCTTGTCACATAAAGCTCTCCGAGCTGGATATTTTTGGCCAAACATGGCGGCAACTTCAAGGAAAATATCAGGCGGCTGCCACAAATGACATATGTACGCCACCGTACCACACGCCCCAACGATCGCCCTGTCAATCCTGTTGGCACCATGGCCGTTTGCACAGTGGGGCCTGGATATAATCGGGCCATTCCCAACGGCTATAGGCCAGTTCAAATACGCTATCATAGCCGTTGACTATGAGACTAAGTGGGTCCAGGCAGAGCCCCTAATCAAGATAACAGAGGAAAGGGTGAAGAAGTTCGTGTGGAAAAACATTTACTGCCGGTTCGGTGTCCCGCAGACTATCGTCACGGACAACGGGACACAGTTCAATAATACTGACCTCATCGAATACACGGCTTCTTTGGGAACCCGGATGGTTTTCGCATCAGTAGCCCACCCGCAAACCAACAGCCAGGTTGAGGCGGTTAACAAGATCATCAAAACACTCTTGAAAAAGAAGCTAGACGACAAAAATGGCTTGTGGGCTGAGGAGCTGCCGGCGGTCCTGTGGGCAATCCGCACAACGGCAACAGAGGCAACAGCAGAGACCCTATTCTGTATGGCATTCGGAAGCGAAGCGGTACTACCTATTGAGATCGAGATACCCACTGGTAGGGTTGAGAACTACGAAGCTTAACGAAATGCCGAGGGCATACGGCTTAACCTGGATCTCATCGAGGAACGGCGCGATCAAGCGCACCTACAGAATCAAACGTATAAGCAGCGGGTGGCCCGGTACTACGACAGTAAGGTCCGAGAAAGAAAATTACAAGTGGGCGATTGGGTGATGAAGAAAGTACAAAGAAAGGTGCTGGCCTTGGAGCCAACGTGGGAAGGGCCCTACCAAATTACAGCGGCCGTAGGACTAGTGACCTTCCACATCATAGACACTAATGGAGTCTACTCCACCCGCCCGTGGAACATCCAGCACCTCCGGTATTATCCTAAGTGAGTCATACCGGAGAGTTTTGTTTTCCTTCCAATGCTATTAATTCAATAAAGGACACTATTCCAATGGAGTCAGTACACCAATCCAATTACTGTCAGACACAACACCAAGGGTGATTACCGGTTTCTTCCAATACAATCATTACGAAAAAAATGTGTGTACAAGGAAAAAAAAAAACCCCCACAAAACTCCTAGTCAGCCACACGGGCACCAGCGATTCCTGAGCCACCGACCTTAAGAGACCGTTCTTGTTCCTACCACTCTGCCTTCATCACATCTGCCTCCATCCTCTCGGCGTCAAGCCACCCTTTCTCTCTCTACTACATGTAAGCCTCGTTTATGCCTTTCTCCTGGGCGGCATCCAGCATGTCATCAAACTCAATCGACTCCATGAACTCACTGATAGCCTTATCCGCAATAGTCCCCCGTTCGGCTTCAGTTAACTTCTCTACCCCCTGCCAGACCGGCACCATTTGACCTTGCAGCTCCAAATTCCTCGCCTCCAGGTCCGTCACCCAACCTGAGGAATCAACAAGCTTGGCCTCCAAACCAGAGGACCGCTGGACAGATTCGATCAGCTTCGACTCCAGTTCCCTGATTTTCTCATCCTGGGTGGCCACTCGGGCCTTTTCTCGCTTGCTGTGCTCCTCGGCCAAGGCCCTCTCCTTCACCAACTCGACCTCCAGCATGGCTCGGTGCCTCGTAAGATCCACCACTTGCTCCTTTAAGGCCGGACCCTCCTCACTCACTTCGGCAGCATAGAGACTGTACACCACCTAAAGAAGGCCGCAAAAGAAGCGTTCAGTTCAAACAAACAAAAAAAACAACAACAACAAACAACAACGAAGCAGTGGGCTCACAACAAAAAAAAGTAATACTCACTTGTACAACCATTTTCATGGCCTTTTTCCGACGCTCACCGGGCGTCACACCGCTGGGTAGCTCGCCATCAAGCCCAAAAGCTTTGACATTGGCTAACAATGACCGCACGAACCCCCCATCCCCAGCACCTCCGGCTTGATACTCTCTCGTGGTGGCTGTTTGCGGGATTTACGGGGAACGTGAGGTCCCAGCGGTGGAATCAGCGGCACCGGGTCCATATACCCGTGCCCTCTTGGCGGTGTCTCCACTAACGGTACCGCCGAGGAAGTGAACAAGATCAGTCACCGCCGAGCTGTCAAAGTCCCGCTTCCCCACCCGCCGCACACTAGCGCCCTCAGCAGAAGATGCCCCCGGTAAGGCCTCTCGAATACGCAGCGGGGCGAGTAGCTCCACGTCCGTAACCGACGTACTCGCCCCACTAGCCCCACCTTCTGGGCCAGGGCTCCCACCGCACATTCCGTCCGGAATGTCCATCCCTACAGGCTCATCATGCACGGTTTTCTCGCCAGTATCGGGATCCACAACCGTCTTAGACGCCATTTGCCCTATCTCCATCAACTTTTGGGCTACAAGCTCATCGTCTGCATCGAGGGTCTGATCCAACGGTAGCGCCACCTGCGGAAGAACAGCTGAAGGCCAATTATCCAAATGGTTAGCACACAGAAATCGGCCACCGGTAGCTCTAGAACAATATATATATATATATATATATATATATATATATATATATATATATATATATATAAACCAAAGCAAGAGAAAAGTTCGATGGGACACACACCGGGTTTCTTTCCCAACCCGCATATCTCCTGAATGTTCCACCGGATGAAGTTGTACGAGCTCCGGCTCATTCCGTCCCAACAACCAAAAATATGAGCTATCCGCTCCTCTCTACATTGGTTAGACTGTACGACTGATTACCGATAGCCTGGTAAGTCCCCGGGACGCGGTAAAACCTAGAGTTACGCTGCCATCTCCCGCCAACCATCACCACATGTTTCCTCCACCCGTGTGCGGTCCAGGACGGCATATGAGTGATGGCCGGATTACAATCCCACGCACCAAAGGTCACACAACCACTGGAGTGAGCCTTTCTGCAGTAAAAAATCTTGTACAGTGCTCTGAATTCATTAACCGTGGGCCACCCCATATTGCAAATATTGTACAAGCATCTGAGGCTGAGCATTTGCCTCCATTGATTGCGAGGAAGCTAGGCGGGAGAAAGGTTTATCATGCTCAACACGTACTGAACGAACTGAGGCAGTGGCAAAGAGAGGCCGGGAGGCATCTGGTCTTCAAACACGGCAACCCAACCTTCCTCAGGGTTGCAGGCCAGTTCACCAGGATAGAGCGCCCGGAGCCTTATCGACCGATCGATATTCCACCTCGCCCGGAAGTCCTCTATCTTGTCAGGGGTCATGTTGCGGCCAGACTCATCGCAAAAAACTGTCATCCCACCGTCTGAGATCACGTGCCGACTTGCTCGCCCTCTCACCCTACCAGCAGCACCCAGCGCGCCCCTCCGCTCAGTCTCGTTCCCTGGCCTCGTACCCCCCCCGGGCGACTCCCGGCGGGATTTACAAGGTTACTTGACTCTCTACATTCCATGTCTAGCCCAGGAACGAAATTTGCTGCAGGGGTTGAGATCGTCTTTTGCAGATATGTTCTCTGGACAGGTCCTCGTCGCATGGACATAATGGGCAGAGCAGAGGGAAGATCGAGGGATCTTATAGGCGGCGCAACCAACCCCTGAACCCCAAAAAAATAAAATAATAATAATTTGGGTATTCCAAAAGGCAAGGCGATCACAGCCGCATATCTCCGCCAAAGAGGTCAGTCCACGTAATTCACCATGAACACATCGACAATCTCCCAGCCGTCAGATGACAAGATCGAGGGACTCCTCCATTTAAAACAACACAGTGCTACAACAACCACCTGTCTTACATGCAGAGCCCGACGCCTCCTACCCCACGTTTTATCTCACTGCCAGGCGAATGACTAAAGCCAAGTAACAACGGCTCTGTATTTCCTGGGAGAACTCTTCCTCTAACACAGGAGACTTCTTCCCACAGGCTAGAAATCCTGCACGATTATTATTGTTACCCCCGAAACATTCCAACAAGTACGGGGCACTCTAACATATATTCCAAAGGTACGGGGTATTCCACCGGTTGAATTTATTCCACATGTACAGCCAAACATGTAGATACCCCACCGGGAGAAGTCTTCCTCCAGCACAGGAAACCTCTTCCCACAGGCTAAAAACCATGCAACAATTTTATGTACAGGCTACGATATTCCAAATGTAGTGCTTACTCCAATTCAACGGTTTCTAGTCCTCGATCCATCCAGCTTCAACTATTGGATGCAGTATCGCACCGACCATGCTCACACTAGCTTACCGCTCTCCTATGGAATAACCGGTTCAGCGAACTGAGACATTTCTACGGACAGCTTTGTACGACCTAACAGACCCAATGTACCACCGGGCTTTATAAACCCTGGAGACTTGTTCCTCTAACACAGGACAACTCTTTCCGCAGGCTAAAAACCCTGCACATACTTCCTACCTGCAGGACCAAATGGCCACGCCACCCCACCGGCAAACAAGGACTAATCCTGGCCACGCCACCCCACCGGAAGACTTGATCCTCTCATACAGGACAACTCTTCCCGCAGGCTAAAAACCCTGCACAATACCACAGGCCTGTAAGAACAAAGGCTGGGAAACCAATCGGGAATGTTGACCGGTGCCAACACAGGACTGCTTCACCCCAGGAGACTTGATCCTCTCATACAGTACAACTCTTCCAGCAGGCTAAAAACTCTATACATCCTATATGCCTACAGTAACAAAACCAGTAGGAAACGACAGGAATGGCCACTGATGCTCTCTCGGCCACGCTACCCACCGGGAACTCCTCTAACACAGGGCAAGTTCTCCGGTTTTACATTTCACCACGGCACCCACTATTTACGTCAACCAATGCCCTCTGCGGCTACGGTTCTCAAACATGGGGGACTCGTTCATCTCATTCGTTATATTCACCGGGTTTTCCCGGAACATAGCATGGCGGATTTCAACGCCACATTGTCATCTCACGTACTACATCTTGTACCCATATGCAACTGTCAGCATCAACATCATCACCATGCACTCATCACATTATGCATCATCATAACAGGTTTATTCGAACGCCCGACCAAGCCCAATCTGAAACGCGGACTTGGGGGGCTAGGGTACAGGTCGGTAAGTGCCCCATCGGGTCTGCGGGCCTGTAAAGGAAGACATATTTAAGTCCCCATTCAAGATGACACTTGACCGGGAACTTGGGGGACTTGTTGACAGTAGCCATAGAGAGGCTACCCAGGCCTCCAAACCCACAGCCAGCACTCCTGGACCTGGCCCAGGGCCCGGGGCCAAAGCATAAACACCTGCACCCGCGCCTGGGCAGGTTTTACCTGCGACTTGGGCCCGGAAACCGGGGATGGCAGCTCCCCAAATAGAGGCCAGAACAATGCAATAATATGTGCAGAAGGGGGCCAGTCCCACATCGAAGGGTGAGGTCAGTCCTCACACCCGGCAGCCTATATAAGGGTCCCAACTGCCATCATTAATATGTAATCAATACTACAACTACCTATTCCCGCTTAAGTTATCAGTTTACTCCAACTATACTGACTTCGGCATCAGAGCGGAATTGACCGGCCCCGCCCGGTATTCCATTAGTTAGCAGGGTTTGCAGGCAGGAATCACACCAAGATTCACCAGTATCTGTGAGTCTACGGATTCAGACATAAACACCATGTTTGTTGTTATAAGGTACAAACTTAAATGCGCTTACGTAAGCCCGTGTTTCCTTTTTCACCTACTTAACTGGTGTTAACCTGGGTGCTCCTTTTCATCACCCTTAGATAAGACGGATTAACCTAACCCTCTCTTTCTTTCTCTATTCCTCTCTTCGCTCAACACTTCGCCGCCCAACTACACAGTTCGTAGCAGGTAATTTCATCTATTTCTACATCTCTCTCTTGAGTTCTTCATTCATTTGGTTCTCTTCTATGATAGATCCATAGATGATTAATCTCGTAAAGGAAGAAACAAAATCTGAAATTGGGTAATAGGCCTGGGATTTTGTGTGTTCTGAGAACCCGATGGATCATTGTGCTTATGCTAGTGGTCAGTCTAAATTTCTTCTACAAACCCTCTTTGGTAGCTATGAAATCCTAAGTGTTGTCTCATTGACTTCCTCAATAATCCCACATACTGTGAAGCTCGTACCAGCTTCCTTGACATTTTTCTCCATAAATCCAGCAAAGCCTCAATAAACCTAGTAAAGTTTGCCTCCAATTTTGGTTAGTTTGTATATTTGATCAAGCAAACAACATTGCTATGTTCTATTGTTTATATTCATATACATATACATATATTCCCTAATGCATGCTTCCTTGAATAGTTTTTTTTTTTTCTAGAAAGGTTCTTGTATAAGTGTTAGTGTAATCAATATTACATGCATGGCTGGCTCATCATCAAGGGCTTCCCATATGTCTGCATCAATCCAGGAATTCAGTTTTAGTGTAATGCATGCCTATCAAATAGAGTCCAGTATCTATTTACATTCTTTACATTCCTTATGTTTATCTATACTGATTGCATTTTCTATAATCTAGTTCATTATCATAATTCTAATTCATTTTATTGGTTTAAATATCAATATGAATGGACAATGGTGACACCAATTTTGAGCAAGCAAAGGCAACTAGGCGGAAATGGACAAATTTTGAGGAAGATGCCTTGTTGACTGTCCTTGATGACTTTGTTGCTCGTGGCCTGCGATGTGAAACAAGGAGTTTCAAATCTGGAACATTGCTTCAAATGGAGAAGGACTTAGAGAAATTATGTCTTGAATCAAATCTCAAGAAGAACATTGCTTCAAGAAGAACTTCTTGTTGTTTACATTGATTTATTAGTCCCACAGGATCATCCTAAATCTAGCAATTTGCTCAAGTTTTTTGATGAGGTAGATGATGTTTCAATTGCTCTCTGTTTTCTGAGAAGCTCGCTTGTTCTAGAAACACTTAACATTAAAGCTATGGGGTACAAAAAAAAAAAGATTGTGAACAATACAAACTCATAGCATTACAATTCTAAACTGAAAAAGTAGCCCAGCACAATGCACCACCAAACATAAGACAACCTTATTTTTAAAGTTTCTGTTTCTAGTCCCATGCAACATCAAACATGGCTCAATATTAGTACAATTTAAGATAGTCCACGTGAGTACATGACAGTCTTAAAACTTAAGGAGGTGTAATGCAGTACTGGGTACCAAACATACACTGAGGGTCTAATAATTATCATTTCTGTTTATAATGATTTACTCACCTACTTTTATTAGGATAATTCTGATCTTCGGCGGACTAGCTTAGGCATCGAGGAGCGAAGACCCGTTATACTCAGACACCAGTCATATCGCACTCACTGACCACCGACCCTTCTATCAGTTCTGTGTAGACCCCTCGATTCTACTCATTCTAGGCAGAAACCATAATAATTAAACAATAGATCCATATTTCTAATGCCCAAAGAGCCCATAGTATTTTCAAACTCCATTTCCAAGCTTGTTGCCTTTTTTAAGTGTGTCTAGACAGATTTACACATTTAAACCGGAGTCTTTCCAAGTTGTATATCAAGTCTCTAAAACCAAACTCTTTCCATTACAGAAAGTGAGAGTTCACGGCGGTTATTGAACAACACAAAGAGATCTCAACTTCCTCAGACCCCAAGGTTTGTTCTCTCTCAGATATGTTTTATGAGTTTTGTTTTGTTAGTGAGTTGGTGACTGTTCAATCACAATGATCTACAGCTTGAAAGGGTGAAACCATCCAAGAACGAAGACAAAGACAAGCCCTTTACTCGAAACTCTTCACGTCTCCAACAGATGACCAAGAACAATGTGAGGAACTCTGTTTTCTCTCTATGCTTTTCCTCAATTCATGTGCTCCATTTGTACTTATCTTTTGGGTTTTTGCCTTTTCATCCCTTATTGAAGTTCTCAATTAAATTGGATGGATGATTCTTGATCACCAGAAAGTTTGAATCTTTTATTGAAAAGTTGGAATCATTTGGAATGTGAAGAGAGAACAAAGATTTTGATGGGAATGATTTTATAGAATTTCTGTTTTTCATGCTGAATAGCCCTTTTTAGCAACTGGCATTAGTTTATGTTATTTTGATGATCAGAATGAATAAAAGGAATCTGCTTTCCTGGAAAATTGCCTCGCCAAGACTTTTGAAAGATTTCAGTGCTTTTGCTTTTATGGGTGGTTCTTTTTTCGTTTTTGTTTTTCATTTCTCATAAGGTTTGTGTATTGTATTACTATTACTCTTTATTTACCAGTAAAATCAAATGATAAGTTAACAGAACTATTTGGCCAATGGTGGAACAGGTGGTCAGTGCTAATCCAATGAAGTCCGAGAGGTCAGTGAGCATAGTTAAGTAAACTTCTTAACCTTCTTTTCCTAATTTCGTTCGTTAGAAGCACAACACTGAAGCCTCTTTCTTTTGCTCAATAGCCATAAACCAAAGACATGTAAGAAGGCCAAAGTAGAAAGCTTATATGATACACCCAAAGCTCAGTGTTCTGTTCTTGAAAGAGCAAATGAGCTTGCAGCAAACCTAGCACTGGAGTTTCCTACCCTCGTCAGAGTTATGCTGCCGTCACATGTCACTCGAGTCTTCTGGCTTGTAATCTCACTCACTTCACAATTCTGCATTATCGTTTTAATGAAGGCATTGACTACTAGATTAACTTGTGTGCACTTAACTTTGGGTTGTCAGGGTATTCCTAGGTCATTCTGCCGTGATCATATGCCAAAGAATGACACATGGATTGTCTTGGAAGATGAAAATGGGGAAGAATACCGAACAGAATATCTTCCGGGGCAAGAAGGATTGAGGGGTGGGTGGAAAACGTTCTCAGTTGATCACAAGTTACTGGAGGGAGATGTTGTAGTTTTCCACAAAGTCATGCCTTCAAAATTTAAGGTAATTGTTCGAACCCTCATGATAATCTTGGTTTCCTTCATGTGATTGCAAGTGTCTTAAAGATACAATTACTTAACTGACAGATTGTGAAAAGAAATCATGGGATTAAAGAAATGTGATTACTTGCTAACCCAATTTGGCAAATCTCAAGTTAATTTAAAGTGTGATTTATTTTTCTGTAGTATTCCCCCATCTCCTGACAGAGTAAGCTTTTGGTTTGTAATGGTTTTTTCACATTAGAAATGTCATTATGACTGCTTTGGTGAGAATAATGTTGATGATCTCGATCATACCTCTAGTTTAGTTGTTAATAGAATAATTTTTGAGTTTATCATATGGCTTTTGAAATTTAGATGGAGTTTTCCCCTGAAAAGAGATTTGAAGTTAAGAGAGTGAGACTAATTTACCTCAATGAAGAATTGCTAAGCTTCTTCTTGAGTTGAGCCCTTGCATTTATTTCTCTAGACATTACCTGTGGTTGTCGATGCCTTACTACCATTGCATTTTTTGTTGTCTACTTCTTTTAGGTGTATATTGTTAGATCAAATGATGCAGAAAAAGTGGATTGCGCTCTTGCTCTTAACGAAGTTGATGATGGCATTAGACAAATCAAAACTAGTAAGTTATATTCAAAATTTAAAAATTCGTCAATTAATAAATGGATTGACAGTCATTGACTTCCCTCAATCATTTCACAATTCATTCAGCAGTAGTTACTGCATGTGAAAGGTCCAAAAATGGGAAACTGGAACCTATTGCAGTGGAAACTATGCTTGAAAGTATTAAGGAGAACACCATACCCTGTAATGCCAAGTATGGTTCAATATCAGACCAGTATCAGATTGATAGTGAAGTTCTTTATTCTGAAGTTCTTGATGGAATGAGGGTTTCAGACTCTGTCATCCCTTTCAAAGAAGTGAGCTGCTTTGAGAACTTTAAGGTCAGAGTTGGTAGCTCAATCATAAATGCTGAGATCTCCAAGCACCATCTGATCAAGTACTACGAGCTCTGCCACAGTCAAAACTCATATCTGCATGAGCATATTCTTGAGGGTCTTAATTCTCATCTGGTCGCTGGAATAATTTGTGAGACGGTAAATCTTTCAGATGCCATTAGAGCCTGCAATATTACTACTTCGGAGTGTGATTTTTCGACCTGGGATAAGACTTTGCAGGGTTCTGAAATGTTAGGCATGAATGTTGGGTTCTTGCGTGCCCGGCAGGACCAGCTTGCATCTCTTGCTTCAAAAGCAAAACTGTATAGTGAAGCTAGACTTGCAAGAGACCAAGCAGTGAAAGATCTGATAACCTTGGAATCCAAGCTTTTAAGAGCCAAAGAGCTCATAAATAGGCTCAACTTAGAGATTGAGACACTAAATACAAGTTCAGAGAAGGTTGAGGCTATGTTCAAAGAAGTGGCTAAGGCCCCTTGGTGACAACATCAGTGTACTTTTCTTTTTTCGTAGATCCCAGGAACATCGAAATTCGACGACCACAAATGTACCAAAGGTACACGATGAAAACATGTCATGTCATGAGAATTCAGCTTTTGGAGGAGATATTAGATGATGAGTAGGAGACTCCTTTTGCAGATATTTTGGGGTAACATGAAGCATGGTGGATTATTGTACCTTCTAGCTCTCTCTTTGGCCATATCAAGCTAACATTGGAAAATGATATACTTGCTTAGTTGAATAGTCAGATGTTAACATCCCCTTTCAGGGGGTGGAGTTGACATCCCCTCTTTTACAAAGCATGTCCCCCCCCCCCCCACCTCCATGCACATGCCCATTGAAAATTACTCATGAAAAGAATTGTAGGAGCCATATGTTCTCTATACTTTGTTATAATCGATATATTCATCAGGGCTCACCAGTTAATCCATCAACATGACCAGCAAATCCTCCTCCCATTTTTCAGCTAAGCGTTATACGCAAAAATTCTATGGTGTGCGTTGCTCTGGCAACCGACTCTTCTTCATTTTGTTTTGAAGGCTAAATAATTACAACCAACTGGGCAGATTCAATGAAATTGTGCCCCAATGTTTATGTTTTATCTCTCAATTTTTTTCTCTTTTGTTAGTACGTTCTTTTTAGTTAAGTATGACAAGTGAAATTGTCTTTTACCATTAAATTGACACAAATTATGGGTCTTTTTTTTTTAATGCATTATGGGTCCCTCTTACCATACAAAAACACAGGGTAACAGCCCGCATTTCGGAGACCGTCTCCAATTTTTTGGCGAGGATTTTAAAATTTTGAATTGAAAGGCTTCTTCATCTTTCTCCCTCCCCTCATATATATTTAAAACGCCTATTCCAGTCGTTCATTCTTTGAGTCTCGAGCCTTCTACCATGAGTGAGACCCAGAAAATCTCAATGGCTATTGTTCCATTCCAGGAACCCATACCCTCCTCCTGTTCACCCCCCAAGGTTCTCTTTCATCTCTTTGTTTCTCTTCTAGATGATAATATGAGTACGGTTTTGATTGTACGTTGCTTTTAAGTATCTAACTGTTTAAGAATGATTTGCAGTTTGACTTTGAGAGAACACAAAAGGCAAAGAAACATGTTTTCAGGGACCAATCTTCTTCATGTCTCAGAGATATAACCAATGTGAGTTCCCAATTCATGTGCTTTATTTTACTTTTTTTTTTATCGCCAAAAGTTTTGAACTTTATGAAGGTTATGTTAATAGTTTCTAATCGTTAAATATCTGAAATGGGTTGTGAGCTAAGATTGAAACTTTTGATATTGATTTGGAGAATTGTTCATGCCCAAAACATATCCAGAATTGGTGCGACTTTTCAGCTAGATAGATGCTGTTTGGATTCATTTGTGACCATGTTTGATGATCGCTTGCTGGGTCTATGAATTTGAGTCATGTTTTGGGTATTTGAATTTGACTGGGACACTTTGGTGTTTGATGAATTTTATGCTGGTAAGTGGTAATACGAATTGTATGGAAAAGTCTGCGGCTTTCTGAGGTATCTGTTCTGAAGCTCTACTGTTGTTTAAGCCTCTACTTGTCTTTTCCCGTTCTGTGCTCCCAAGTTTGGGATGCATCCTTCACTTTGGTGTTTTCTATGAAGAATCTGTTTCCCCCGCCACACACAAAACCAAATCAACCTAGAGAGTTATGGCAGTTCATGTTATAACATGCTGAGATAAAAGGGATTGTTCATACTACAACTTATTTATACCCATATGCAGATAATTTCCATGTGCATGTTTCACAAAGTTGATTCATCAAATTCTCTTCTCCTTTCAGCTCATGTCTGGCTCTGATATGTTATTGATGTTGCGGTTTTGAAATTTTGACTCCTTCCCTCATATATCACTTGTCACGGTAACTTTCAAGTGGGCTGGCAGACCTGTATTTCCTTTCCTTTCCATCTTACACACAAGGAGGATAGCTTGATTAGTGATATAAATTTTGGGTTGAAGTAGATTAACAATGATGTACCCACCTATATATCAACATTTTGGTGTAATGTACCAGCAGTTTAAGTGTATCTCTCTGTTTTTTTTGGTATGTGGATGAGATTTCTTCTTTTGTCTTGTCAATAACTTTGATGATCAGTCAACTGAACGATTTTGCAATTCCTGGAGCACAGGTGGTCAATGCTAATACCATTAAGTCTGAAAGGTCTGTGAATTATGTTACTTTTAATCTGTACTTTTTTCTAATAATTTTTTTCCTAGAAAGAAACACTGGAAAGCTTTTGTCAACAATTTTTTAATCTGTACTTTTTTCTAATAATTTTTTTCCTGGACCCTCAATCTTTTGTCAATAGTTACAAACTAAAGCGATGTAAGAAATCTACTGTGGAAAGCTTATATGATACTTCCGAAGCTCAGTCTTCTGTTATGGAGAGAGTGAAGAAGCTTGAAGTCAATCTAGCACCAGAGTTCCCTAGAGTGGCCAAAGTTATGTGCCCATCAAATGTCACTGGAAGCTTCTGTCTTGTAAAACTCCCTCACATTCTGCTGTTATTGTATATTAGGGTTTGGACTGGGTTGGCACACTTATATGCACTTCAATTTGTGTTTTGCAGAATCTTTCTAAAAAATTTTGCTGTGAGCATTTGCCGAAGCAGGATACAATGATTGTTTTAGAAGCTGAAAGTGGGAGAGAATTTCAAACGAAATATCTTGTGGGAAAGGCTGGACTTAGTGCTGGATGGAGAGGATTTTCAATTGCTCACAAGTTATTGGCTGGTGATGTTGTAGTTTTCCAACTAGTCACTCCTTCCAAATTTAAGGTATGTTTGTATGGATTCTTTGTTTGATTGCAAGTTCCACATTCCGAAGCATTTGGTTAAAATTATATCTTTAGGGAGAATATGGCCAAAGAATATGTTGTTTTGTCAGTTAACCCAAATTGCTTTTCTCAAAGTGAAGTATACGTGGTCTAGATGATAGGTTTTAGCATGGTATATGTTATTGGCCCATTCCCTCATAGCTTAAGCATCTTGGGATGTAGTTATCCCACACTTGTAAGGTGATTTTGTGACTCCGATAATGATGCTGATATGGATACTTGACCTGTGATTTGAAGGGAAAAAAATAGTGTTAATTTGGTTTGTTGTCTCATTGTGTTATAACAAATCTCTTAAAGTAAGGAGTCTCTCCTGAATGGAAAAAACTTGCCTGACCATGGCTACTTGGCTAGCTGGCAAACACAATGAGGAGAGGTCTGTGGCCTGTTAAGTATATTAGACAATAATCCGCTGCTTCCCCTCCCCAATTATATCATTTTACCAGAGTACTCTCATTTGTGAAGAATTCTAATGCTTCTAAATGTTCACTAGTTTTAAATATGGTGGAGGACTGGATGTTGATTTGTTATGCTAGTAGAGAGTGATGGATCATGATGGAATAATATTTTTAGTATGAAATGTTAACACATTTTTTAACAATTATATTCTTGTAATGATTTACATTTTTAGGTGTACGTTGTTAGATCAAAAGCATCAAATGGTTTAGATGTAGCAGATTGTGCTCTTGGACTTGTTAAATTAGATGGTGGCAGACAAATGGATACCGGTAAGCTCCTTCAAAATTCCCAGTTATGTTGCTAAATTGATCCCCACTGTACAACTAAAATGATTTGAATCTCCCAGAAAATAGCATTGCACGTGAACCTATTCAAAAGAGGAACACCATAGCCTGCAATACCTCCTTGGGTCGAATGTCAGATCACTCGGGCAATGATGGTGAAGATTTTGGTCCTGAAGTTCTGGATGGAATTAGGCTTGCAGAGTCTGTAATCCCTTTCAAAGAAGTGAAAGGCATGGAAAACTTTGATGTCATCATCAATGGGTTGGTCCTAAATTCCGAGTTTTCAAAATACCATTTGACCAAGTACTATGAGCTCTGCTGCAGTCAAAACTCATTTCTTCATGAGGATATTCTCGAGTGTCTTAACTTCAAACTGGTTGCTGGAATAATTTCTGAGACAATCAATATTTCAGATGCCATTAGAGCGTGCAAGATCACTACTTCAGAGAGTGACTTTTCAACTTGGGATAAGACTTTGCAAGCCTGTGAGATGTTAGGCATGAATGTTGGCTTCCTGCGTACCCGGCTAAACAAGCTTTCAAGCCTTGCTTCAGAATCAAAACAATGTACTAGTCTTGAAGGAGACCGAGCTGAAGCAGGAGTAAAGCTTGTGGGGGAAAAGGAGACCGCAAGTTGGCATGTTTCTGAGATGGAGAGGCTTAAAGCTATGTTCCAAGAAGTGGCTAGGGCCGCTTGGTGATGACAAACTTCAATGCCGAGGTTACATGATAAAGACGTGTGTGTCAATTGTGTTGGCATTTTTGTAGAGGTTATGTATACCAGCAGAGGGTAATGGAACCTCAGCTAGCTTAATTTACTTTCCTATTATTAAGAGTTACTTTTCAATTCAACTGAGAATGCACATTAACTAGTCTGGAATCGAAGTCACTACATCAAACGTATAGAAACGAGAATAATGTCACTTATCCAAATCGTATTGGGCAATTTAGTTTTTAATAAGCAATTCCTATAATATCAAATGGTAATATGTCCCAATTATAAAGCAGCACCATCTATGGACACTTCCACACTTGAGAAGCAATATGATAAATGTGGAACTTAATTAACGTTTCCTAATATGGATCGGCCTTCCTTCTCTTCCATTAAACCTTTTCTTAGAACATTTTTTTCCCTCATCATCTGATTCTCATCCAGGTTTTTCCAGAGCTTAAATTACCACTTATCATATTCGGAAAGCTCGCAATGATACTATTTTTCGTAACATAATTCCCAACCCTTCCCAAGTCCTTCATGACTCCTCGTCTTTGTTCCAACATTATCTACGCTGTAATCCTAGACCCCAGCAAACCTCTTGTATTAGTTCTACAAAACTCTTATGGAATCCTCCCCGGGGTGGTTTTCTGAAATTAAATTTGGATGGTTTAGTTCTCAATAATATAGGAATTTCAGGCTTTGTGTTCCGTGACTCTTCTTGAAATCTAATTTTTGCCTCAACAAAACGTATTTGCTCATCTGATGTGCTCACCGCAGAAGCAACTGCTCTACGTGTTGGTTTACTTGTTGCTTGGTACCATAATTACAATGTAAATTCCTCCCTATCTCACGTTTGCAATCTTATAAACATTGGTACCTCATGTTTATCAAACTTCACATCGGTGCTTCATGTTTAGATCCCGACCAAATTTTGGTATTTTTAGCTGTCAGCTCCATTACAGAGCATTAAAAATTCAAATATGTGAGGGTTTTTTTGGGTAATTCCCTTATGGTGTGTTTGGATGAGAACATTATGAAATCCATGAGAATTTATAATTGATAGCATCTTGAATTCCATCAATTTGAAATTCATCAATTGCAAATTTAATGTTTGGTTATATTTATATAGAATTTGAAATATGTTATAGATTAAGAAAGTTTTTAAAACATTAATAAAAAATAAAATATAAAAAGTCTTATTTTAGAAAGATAATTAAACACTGCAAAGGAATTTGTAAATGACACCTATTTTGTGAGGAATTCAAGAGAGGAATTTAAACAATGAATTCCTTCGTTTTCTTTTCCACATAAATTTTGAATTCCTATTTGATAATGTCAAATGACTGAATTGGCTTTTAAGAATTATGAAATTCTCAATTTCAATTAAATTCCTCCTGATTTTCTCTCATCCAAACACACTATTACAGAACTTAAACTAGACCTAATCCCCCGCGCCCCCTAATTTTTTTTCCCACTCGTACTCTATCTCTCTCTGTCCATTTCTTTCACTCCCTCTCTCTAAAATGAATATGGACTTTCTACCGAGTACCTTGTAAGATTGTGCAGAGATTTGATTCTTCAATTTGAAATAGAGAAAATGCATATTTGATTCGAAGATATGAGCATAGCTAAGTCTCTCCATGAGATACCAAATTGATATTAAATTTTGTCAATTGTGATGAAGTTAGCGGTAAAATAACCCACTACAAGCCAACAAAGAAGGTGGCAGGAAAAAATCATGACAATTGGCGCTAATTACCTGATGGACAAAAATTACTATGAAAGATTGCCATTTGACAATTTGTGTAACGGAGTTGACCGCCAACACTCCCAAAAGTACCAAAATTACGTCACAATTTAAACATGAAATACCGATGTGAAATCTGATAAACGTAACTATGACTTAATGTCGAAAATATTGAGATGGCGGAAAACATGATAAATCATGAAAAGGAAATTGAAGTTTCAGTTGAAAGTTTGCCAAATGCTGCAAAGATCATCCAAAAAACATGAGGTGACCTTAGCTATCACTTCCAACAAAAATATCATCCGGAAGTGACTTCAAAATTGATACTTTGTAACCAAATCAAGAAGACAACTGCAGCGGCTTTCTTTCATAAACATGCCATCAAAGTTGTTACTGACCCTGTAGAGAGTCGAATGAGGCAAAAATCGACAATGCCTTCACTGACAAACTTAAGTTTACAACACAACACAAAAGTGGTATGAAATATCGGATAAAATACTTGTTGTGATGGTGGGTGCGAACAAGCGTAACTATGACTTAATGTCGAAAATATTGAGATGGCGGAAAACATGATAAATCATGAAAAGGAAATTGAAGTTTCAGTTGAAAGTTTGCCTAATGCTGCAAAGATCATCCAAAAAACATGAGGTGACCTTAGCTATCACTTCCAACAAAAATATCATCCGGAAGTGACTTCAAAATTGATACTTTGTAACCAAATCAAGAAGACAACTGCAGCGGCTTTCTTTCATAAAAATGCCATCAAAGTTGTTACTGACCCTCCAGAGAGTCGAATGAGGCAAAAATCGACAATGCCTTGACTGGAAAACTTAAGTTTACAACACAACACAAAAGTGGTATGAAATATCGGATAAAATAATTGTTGTAATGGTGGGTGCGAACAAGCGTAACTATGACTTAATGTCGAAAATATTGAGATGGCGGAAAACATGATAAATCATGAAAAGGAAATTGAAGTTTCAGTTGAAAGTTTGCCAAATGCTGCAAAGATCATCCAAAAAACATGAGGTGACCTTAGCTATCACTTCCAACAAAAATATCATCCGGAAGTGACTTCAAAATTGATACTTTGTAACCAAATCAAGAAGACAACTGCAGCGGCTTTCTTTCATAAACATGCCATCAATGTTGTTACTGACCCTCTAGAGAGTCGAATGAGGCAAAAATCGACAATGCCTTGACAGGAAAACTTAAGTTTACAACACAACACAAAAGTGGTATGAAATATCGGATAAAATACTTGTTGTAATGGTGGGTGCGAACAAGCGTAACTATGACTTAATGTCAAAAATATTGAGATGGCGGAAAACATGATAAATCATGAAAAGGAAATTGAAGTTTCAGTTGAAAGTTTGCCTAATGCTGCAAAGATCATCCAAAAAACATGAGGTGACCTTAGCTATCACTTCCAACAAAAATATCATCCGGAAGTGACTTCAAAATTGATACTTTGTAACCAAATCAAGAAGACAACTACAGCGACTTTCTTTCATAAACATGCCATCAAAATTGTTACTGACCCTCTAGAGAGTCGAATGAGGCAAAAATCGACAATCCCTTGACTGGAAAACTTAAGTTTACAACACAACACAAAAGTGGTATGAAATATCGGATAAAATACTTGTTGTAATGGTGGGTGCGAACAAGCGTAACTATGACTTAATGTCGAAAATATTGAGATGGCGGAAAACATGATAAATCATGAAAAGGAAATTGAAGTTTCAGTTGAAAGTTTGCCTAATGCTGCAAAGATCATCCAAAAAACATGAGGTGACCTTAGCTATCACTTCCAACAAAAATATCATCCGGAAGTGACTTCAAAATTGATACTTTGTAACCAAATCAAGAAGACAACTGCAGCGGCTTTCTTTCATAAACATGCCATCAATGTTGTTACTGACCCTCTAGAGAGTCGAATGAGGCAAAAATCGACAATGCCTTGACTGGAAAACTTAAGTTTACAACACAACACAAAAGTGGTATGAAATATCGGATAAAATACTTGTTGTAATGGTGGGTGCGAACAAGCGTAACTATGACTTAATGTCGAAAATATTGAGATGACGGAAAACATGATAAATCATGAAAAGGAAATTGAAGTTTCAGTTGAAAGTTTGCCAAATGCTGCAAAGATCATCCAAACAACATGAGGTGACCTTAGCTATCACTTCCAACAAAAATATCATCCGGAAGTGACTTCAAAATTGATACTTTGTAACCAAATCAAGAAGACAACTGCAGCGGCTTTCTTTCATAAATATGTCATCAAAGTTGTTACTGACCCTCTAGATAGTCGAATGAGGTAAAAATCGACAATGCCTTGACAGGAAAACTTAAGTTTACAACACAACACAAAAGTGGTATGAAATATCGGATAAAATACTTGTTGTGATGGTGGGTGCGAACAAGCGTAACTATGACTTAATGTCGAAAATATTGAGATGGCGGAAAACATGATAAATCATGAAAAGGAAATTGAAGTTTCAGTTGAAAGTTTGCCTAATGCTGCAAAGATCATCCAAAAAACATGAGGTGACCTTAGCTATCACTTCCAACAAAAATATCATCCGGAAGTGACTTCAAAATTGATACTTTGTAACCAAATCAAGAAGACAACTGCAGCGGCTTTCTTTCATAAACATGCCATCAATGTTGTTACTGACCCTCTAGAGAGTCGAATGAGGCAAAAATCGACAATGCCTTGACTGGAAAACTTAAGTTTACAACACAACACAAAAGTGGTATGAAATATCGGATAAAATACTTGTTGTAATGGTGGGTGCGAACAAGCGTAACTATGACTTAATGTCGAAAATATTGAGATGACGGAAAACATGATAAATCATGAAAAGGAAATTGAAGTTTCAGTTGAAAGTTTGCCAAATGCTGCAAAGATCATCCAAACAACATGAGGTGACCTTAGCTATCACTTCCAACAAAAATATCATCCGGAAGTGACTTCAAAATTGATACTTTGTAACCAAATCAAGAAGACAACTGCAGCGGCTTTCTTTCATAAATATGTCATCAAAGTTGTTACTGACCCTCTAGATAGTCGAATGAGGTAAAAATCGACAATGCCTTGACAGGAAAACTTAAGTTTACAACACAACACAAAAGTGGTATGAAATATCGGATAAAATACTTGTTGTGATGGTGGGTGCGAACAAGCGTAACTATGACTTAATGTCGAAAATATTGAGATGGCGGAAAACATGATAAATCATGAAAAGGAAATTGAAGTTTCAGTTGAAAGTTTGCCTAATGCTGCAAAGATCATCCAAAAAACATGAGGTGACCTTAGCTATCACTTCCAACAAAAATATCATCCGGAAGTGACTTCAAAATTGATACTTTGTAACCAAATCAAGAAGACAACTACAGCGACTTTCTTTCATAAACATGCCATCAAAATTGTTACTGACCCTCTAGAGAGTCGAATGAGGCAAAAATCGACAATGCCTTGACTGGAAAACTTAAGTTTACAACACAACACAAAAGTGGTATGAAATATCGGATAAAATACTTGTTGTAATGGTGGGTGCGAACAAGCGTAACTATGACTTAATGTCGAAAATATTGAGATGACGGAAAACATGATAAATCATGAAAAGGAAATTGAAGTTTCAGTTGAAAGTTTGCCAAATGCTGCAAAGATCATCCAAACAACATGAGGTGACCTTAGCTATCACTTCCAACAAAAATATCATCCGGAAGTGACTTCAAAATTGATACTTTGTAACCAAATCAAGAAGACAACTGCAGCGGCTTTCTTTCATAAATATGTCATCAAAGTTGTTACTGACCCTCTAGATAGTCGAATGAGGTAAAAATCGACAATGCCTTGACAGGAAAACTTAAGTTTACAACACAACACAAAAGTGGTATGAAATATCGGATAAAATACTTGTTGTAATGGTGGGTGCGAACAAGCGTAACTATGACTTAATGTCGAAAATATTGAGATGACGGAAAACATGATAAATCATGAAAAGGAAATTGAAGTTTCAGTTGAAAGTTTGCCAAATGCTGCAAAGATCATCCAAACAACATGAGGTGACCTTAGCTATCACTTCCAACAAAAATATCATCCGGAAGTGACTTCAAAATTGATACTTTGTAACCAAATCAAGAAGACAACTGCAGCGGCTTTCTTTCATAAATATGTCATCAAAGTTGTTACTGACCCTCTAGATAGTCGAATGAGGTAAAAATCGACAATGCCTTGACAGGAAAACTTAAGTTTACAACACAACACAAAAGTGGTATGAAATATCGGATAAAATACTTGTTGTGATGGTGGGTGCGAACAAGCGTAACTATGACTTAATGTCGAAAATATTGAGATGGCGGAAAACATGATAAATCATGAAAAGGAAATTGAAGTTTCAGTTGAAAGTTTGCCTAATGCTGCAAAGATCATCCAAAAAACATGAGGTGACCTTAGCTATCACTTCCAACAAAAATATCATCCGGAAGTGACTTCAAAATTGATACTTTGTAACCAAATCAAGAAGACAACTACAGCGACTTTCTTTCATAAACATGCCATCAAAATTGTTACTGACCCTCTAGAGAGTCGAATGAGGCAAAAATCGACAATGCCTTGACTGGAAAACTTAAGTTTACAACACAACACAAAAGTGGTATGAAATATCGGATAAAATACTTGTTGTAATGGTGGGTGCGAACAACCGTAACTATGACTTAATGTCGAAAATATTGAGATGGCGGAAAACATGATAAATCATGAAAAGGAAATTGAAGTTTCAGTTGAAAGTTTGCCTAATGCTGCAAATATCATCCAAAAAACTTGAGGTGACCTTAGCTATCACTTCCAACAAAAATATCATCCGGAAGTGACTTCAAAATTGATACTTTGTAACCAAATCAAGAAGACAACTGCAGCGGGTTTCTTTCATAAACATGCCATCAATGTTGTTACTGACCCTCTAGAGAGTCGAATGAGGCAAAAATCGACAATGCCTTGACTGGAAAACTTAAGTTTACAACACAACACAAAAGTGGTATGAAATATCGGATAAAATACTTGTTGTAATGGTGGGTGCGAACAAGCGTAACTATGACTTAATGTCGAAAATATTGAGATGGCGGAAAACATGATAAATCATGAAAAGGAAATTGAAGTTTCAGTTGAAAGTTTGCCAAATGCTGCAAAGATCATCCAAAAAACATGAGGTGACCTTAGCTATCACTTCCAACAAAAATATCATCCGGAAGTGACTTCAAAATTGATACTTTGTAACCAAATCAAGAAGACAACTGCAGCGGCTTTCTTTCATAAACATGCCATCAATGTTGTTACTGACCCTCTAGAGAGTCGAATGAGGCAGAAATCGACAATGCCTTGACTGGAAAACTTAAGTTTACAACACAACACAAAAGTGGTATGAAATATAGGATAAAATACTTGTTGTAATGGTGGGTGCGAACAAGCGTAACTATGACTTAATGTCGAAAATATTGAGATGGCGGAAAACATGATAAATCATGAAAAGGAAATTGAAGTTTCAGTTGAAAGTTTGCCAAATGCTGCAAAGATCATCCAAAAAACATGAGGTGACCTTAGCTATCACTTCCAACAAAAATATCATCCGGAAGTGACTTCAAAATTGATACTTTGTAACCAAATCAAGAAGACAACTGCAGCGGCTTTCTTTCATAAAAATGCCATCAAAGTTGTTACTGACCCTCTAGAGAGTCGAATGAGGCAAAAACCGACAATGCCTTGACTGGAAAACTTAAGTTTACAACACAACACAAAAGTGGTATGAAATATCGGATAAAATACTTGTTGTAATGGTGGGTGCGAACAAGCGTAACTATGACTTAATGTCGAAAATATTGAGATTGCGGAAAACATGATAAATCATGAAAAGGAAATTGAAGTTTCAGTTGCAAGTTTGCCTAATGCAGCAAAGATCATCCAAAAAACATGATGTGACCTTAGCTATCACTTCCAACAAAAATATCATCCGGAAGTGACTTCAAAATTGATACTTTGTAACCAAATCAAGAAGACAACTACAGCGACTTTCTTTCATAAACATGCCATCAAAATTGTTACTGACCCTCTAGAGAGTCGAATGAGGCAAAAATCGACAATGCCTTGACTGGAAAACTTAAGTTTACAACACAACACAAAAGTGGTATGAAATATCGGATAAAATACTTGTTGTAATGGTGGGTGCGAACAAGCGTAACTATGACTTAATGTCGAAAATATTGAGATGGCGGAAAACATGATAAATCATGAAAAGGAAATTGAAGTTTCAGTTGAAAGTTTGCCTAATGCTGCAAAGATCATCCAAAAAACATGAGGTGACCTTAGCTATCACTTCCAACAAAAATATCATCCGGAAGTGACTTCAAAATTGATACTTTGTAACCAAATCAAGAAGACAACTGCAGCGGCTTTCTTTCATAAAAATGCCATCAAAGTTGTTACTGACCCTCTAGAGAGTCGAATGAGGCAAAAATCGACAATGCCTTGACTGGAAAACTTAAGTTTACAACACAACACAAAAGTGGTATGAAATATCGGATAAAATACTTGTTGTAATGGTGGGTGCGAACAAGCGTAACTATGACTTAATGTCGAAAATATTGAGATGGCGGAAAACATGATAAATCATGAAAAGGAAATTGAAGTTTCAGTTGCAAGTTTGCCTAATGCAGCAAAGATCATCCAAAAAACATGATGTGACCTTAGCTATCACTTCCAACAAAAATATCATCCGGAAGTGACTTCAAAATTGATACTTTGTAACCAAATCAAGAAGACAACTGCAGCGGCTTTCTTTCATAAATATGTCATCAAAGTTGTTACTGACCCTCTAGATAGTCGAATGAGGTAAAAATCGACAATGCCTTGACAGGAAAACTTAAGTTTACAACACAACACAAAAGTGGTATGAAATATCGGATAAAATACTTGTTGTGATGGTGGGTGCGAACAAGCGTAACTATGACTTAATGTCGAAAATATTGAGATGGCGGAAAACATGATAAATCATGAAAAGGAAATTGAAGTTTCAGTTGAAAGTTTGCCTAATGCTGCAAAGATCATCCAAAAAACATGAGGTGACCTTAGCTATCACTTCCAACAAAAATATCATCCGGAAGTGACTTCAAAATTGATACTTTGTAACCAAATCAAGAAGACAACTACAGCGACTTTCTTTCATAAACATGCCATCAAAATTGTTACTGACCCTCTAGAGAGTCGAATGAGGCAAAAATCGACAATGCCTTGACTGGAAAACTTAAGTTTACAACACAACACAAAAGTGGTATGAAATATCGGATAAAATACTTGTTGTAATGGTGGGTGCGAACAACCGTAACTATGACTTAATGTCGAAAATATTGAGATGGCGGAAAACATGATAAATCATGAAAAGGAAATTGAAGTTTCAGTTGAAAGTTTGCCTAATGCTGCAAATATCATCCAAAAAACTTGAGGTGACCTTAGCTATCACTTCCAACAAAAATATCATCCGGAAGTGACTTCAAAATTGATACTTTGTAACCAAATCAAGAAGACAACTGCAGCGGGTTTCTTTCATAAACATGCCATCAATGTTGTTACTGACCCTCTAGAGAGTCGAATGAGGCAAAAATCGACAATGCCTTGACTGGAAAACTTAAGTTTACAACACAACACAAAAGTGGTATGAAATATCGGATAAAATACTTGTTGTAATGGTGGGTGCGAACAAGCGTAACTATGACTTAATGTCGAAAATATTGAGATGGCGGAAAACATGATAAATCATGAAAAGGAAATTGAAGTTTCAGTTGAAAGTTTGCCAAATGCTGCAAAGATCATCCAAAAAACATGAGGTGACCTTAGCTATCACTTCCAACAAAAATATCATCCGGAAGTGACTTCAAAATTGATACTTTGTAACCAAATCAAGAAGACAACTACAGCGACTTTCTTTCATAAACATGCCATCAAAATTGTTACTGACCCTCTAGAGAGTCGAATGAGGCAAAAATCGACAATGCCTTGACTGGAAAACTTAAGTTTACAACACAACACAAAAGTGGTATGAAATATCGGATAAAATACTTGTTGTAATGGTGGGTGCGAACAACCGTAACTATGACTTAATGTCGAAAATATTGAGATGGCGGAAAACATGATAAATCATGAAAAGGAAATTGAAGTTTCAGTTGAAAGTTTGCCTAATGCTGCAAATATCATCCAAAAAACTTGAGGTGACCTTAGCTATCACTTCCAACAAAAATATCATCCGGAAGTGACTTCAAAATTGATACTTTGTAACCAAATCAAGAAGACAACTGCAGCGGGTTTCTTTCATAAACATGCCATCAATGTTGTTACTGACCCTCTAGAGAGTCGAATGAGGCAAAAACCGACAATGCCTTGACTGGAAAACTTAAGTTTACAACACAACACAAAAGTGGTATGAAATATCGGATAAAATACTTGTTGTAATGGTGGGTGCGAACAAGCGTAACTATGACTTAATGTCGAAAATATTGAGATGGCGGAAAACATGATAAATCATGAAAAGGAAATTGAAGTTTCAGTTGCAAGTTTGCCTAATGCAGCAAAGATCATCCAAAAAACATGATGTGACCTTAGCTATCACTTCCAACAAAAATATCATCCGGAAGTGACTTCAAAATTGATACTTTGTAACCAAATCAAGAAGACAACTACAGCGACTTTCTTTCATAAACATGCCATCAAAATTGTTACTGACCCTCTAGAGAGTCGAATGAGGCAAAAATCGACAATGCCTTGACTGGAAAACTTAAGTTTACAACACAACACAAAAGTGGTATGAAATATCGGATAAAATACTTGTTGTAATGGTGGGTGCGAACAAGCGTAACTATGACTTAATGTCGAAAATATTCAGATGGCGGAAAACATGATAAATCATGAAAAGGAAATTGAAGTTTCAGTTGAAAGTTTGCCTAATGCTGCAAAGATCATCCAAACAACATGAGGTGACCTTAGCTATCACTTCCAACAAAAATATCATCCGGAAGTGACTTCAAAATTGATACTTTGTAACCAAATCAAGAAGACAACTGCAGTGGCTTTCTTTCATAAATATGTCATCAAAGTTGTTACTGACCCTCTAGATAGTCGAATGAGGTAAAAATCGACAATGCCTTGACAGGAAAACTTAAGTTTACAACACAACACAAAAGTGTATTGAAATATCGGATAAAATACTTGTTGTGATGGTGGGTGCGAACAAGCGTAACTATGACTTAATGTCGAAAATATTCAGATGGCGGAAAACATGATAAATCATGAAAAGGAAATTGAAGTTTCAGTTGAAAGTTTGCCTAATGCTGCAAAGATCATCCAAAAAACATGAGGTGACCTTAGCTATCACTTCCAACAAAAATATCATCCGGAAGTGACTTCAAAATTGATACTTTGTAACCAAATCAAGAAGACAACTGCAGCGGCTTTCTTTCATAAAAATGCCATCAAAGTTGTTACTGACCCTCTAGAGAGTCGAATGAGGCAAAAATCGACAATGCCTTGACTGGAAAACTTAAGTTTACAACACAACACAAAAGTGGTATGAAATATCGGATAAAATACTTGTTGTAATGGTGGGTGCGAACAAGCGTAACTATGACTTAATGTCGAAAATATTGAGATGGCGGAAAACATGATAAATCATGAAAAAGAAATTGAAGTTTCAGTTGAAAGTTTGCCAAATGCTGCAAAGATCATCCAAAAAACATGAGGTGACCTTAGCTATCACTTCCAACAAAAATATCATCCGGAAGTGACTTCAAAATTGATACTTTGTAACCAAATCAAGAAGACAACTGCAGCGGGTTTCTTTCATAAACATGCCATCAATGTTGTTACTGACCCTCTAGAGAGTCGAATGAGGCAAAAATCGACAATGCCTTGACTGGAAAACTTCAGTTTACAACACAACACAAAAGTGGTATGAAATATAGGATAAAATACTTGTTGTAATGGTGGGTGCGAACAAGCGTAACTATGACTTAATGTCGAAAATATTGAGATGGCGGAAAACATGATAAATCATGAAAAGGAAATTGAAGTTTCAGTTGAAAGTTTGCCAAATGCTGCAAAGATCATCCAAAAAACATGAGGTGACCTTAGCTATCACTTCCAACAAAAATATCATCCGGAAGTGACTTCAAAATTGATACTTTGTAACCAAATCAAGAAGACAACTGCAGCGACTTTCTTTCATAAAAATGCTATCAAAGTTGTTACTGACCCTCTAGAGAGTCGAATGAGGCAAAAATCGACAATGCCTTGACTGGAAAACTTAAGTTTACAACACAACACAAAAGTGGTATGAAATATCGGATAAAATACTTGTTGTAATGGTGGGTGCGAACAAGCGTAACTATGACTTAATGTCGAAAATATTGAGATGGCGGAAAACATGATAAATCATGAAAAGGAAATTGAAGTTTCAGTTGAAAGTTTGCCTAATGCTGCAAAGATCATCCAAAAAACATGAGGTGACCTTAGCTATCACTTCCAACAAAAATATCATCCGGAAGTGACTTCAAAATTGATACTTTGTAACCAAATCAAGAAGACAACTGCAGCGGCTTTCTTTCATAAAAATGCCATCAAAGTTGTTACTGACCCTCTAGAGAGTCGAATGAGGCAAAAATCGACAATGCCTTGACTGGAAAACTTAAGTTTACAACACAACACAAAAGTGGTATGAAATATCGGATAAAATACTTGTTGTAATGGTGGGTGCGAACAAGCGTAACTATGACTTAATGTCGAAAATATTGAGATGGCGGAAAACATGATAAATCATGAAAAGGAAATTGAAGTTTCAGTTGCAAGTTTGCCTAATGCAGCAAAGATCATCCAAAAAACATGAGGTGACCTTAGCTATCACTTCCAACAAAAATATCATCCGGAAGTGACTTCAAAATTGATACTTTGTAACCAAATCAAGAAGACAACTACAGCGGCTTTCTTTCATAAACATGCCATCAAAATTGTTACTGACCCTCTAGAGAGTCGAATGAGGCAAAAATCGACAATGCCTTGACTGGAAAACTTAAGTTTACAACACAACACAAAAGTGGTATGAAATATCGGATAAAATACTTGTTGTAATGGTGGGTGCGAACAAGCGTAACTATGACTTAATGTCGAAAATATTGAGATGGCGGAAAACATGATAAATCATGAAAAGGAAATTGAAGTTTCAGTTGAAAGTTTGCCTAATGCTGCAAAGATCATCCAAAAAACATGAGGTGACCTTAGCTATCACTTCCAACAAAAATATCATCCGGAAGTGACTTCAAAATTGATACTTTGTAACCAAATCAAGAAGACAACTGCAGCGGCTTTCTTTCATAAAAATGCCATCAAAGTTGTTACTGACCCTCTAGAGAGTCGAATGAGGCAAAAATCGACAATGCCTTGACTGGAAAACTTAAGTTTACAACACAACACAAAAGTGGTATGAAATATCGGATAAAATACTTGTTGTAATGGTGGGTGCGAACAAGCGTAACTATGACTTAATGTCGAAAATATTGAGATGGCGGAAAACATGATAAATCAAGAAAAAGAAATTGAAGTTTCAGTTGAAAGTTTGCCAAATGCTGCAAAGATCATCCAAAAAACATGAGGTGACCTTAGCTATCACTTCCAACAAAAATATCATCCGGAAGTGACTTCAAAATTGATACTTTGTAACCAAATCAAGAAGACAACTGCAGCGGGTTTCTTTCATAAACATGCCATCAATGTTGTTACTGACCCTCTAGAGAGTCGAATGAGGCAAAAATCGACAATGCCTTGACTGGAAAACTTAAGTTTACAACACAACACAAAAGTGGTATGAAATATAGGATAAAATACTTGTTGTAATGGTGGGTGCGAACAAGCGTAACTATGACTTAATGTCGAAAATATTGAGATGGCGGAAAACATGATAAATCATGAAAAGGAAATTGAAGTTTCAGTTGAAAGTTTGCCAAATGCTGCAAAGATCATCCAAAAAACATGAGGTGACCTTAGCTATCACTTCCAACAAAAATATCATCCGGAAGTGACTTCAAAATTGATACTTTGTAACCAAATCAAGAAGACAACTGCAGCGACTTTCTTTCATAAAAATGCTATCAAAGTTGTTACTGACCCTCTAGAGAGTCGAATGAGGCAAAAATCGACAATGCCTTGACTGGAAAACTTAAGTTTACAACACAACACAAAAGTGGTATGAAATATCGGATAAAATACTTGTTGTAATGGTGGGTGCGAACAAGCGTAACTATGACTTAATGTCGAAAATATTGAGATGGCGGAAAACATGATAAATCATGAAAAGGAAATTGAAGTTTCAGTTGAAAGTTTGCCTAATGCTGCAAAGATCATCCAAAAAACATGAGGTGACCTTAGCTATCACTTCCAACAAAAATATCATCCGGAAGTGACTTCAAAATTGATACTTTGTAACCAAATCAAGAAGACAACTGCAGCGGCTTTCTTTCATAAAAATGCCATCAAAGTTGTTACTGACCCTCTAGAGAGTCGAATGAGGCAAAAATCGACAATGCCTTGACTGGAAAACTTAAGTTTACAACACAACACAAAAGTGGTATGAAATATCGGATAAAATACTTGTTGTAATGGTGGGTGCGAACAAGCGTAACTATGACTTAATGTCGAAAATATTGAGATGGCGGAAAACATGATAAATCATGAAAAGGAAATTGAAGTTTCAGTTGAAAGTTTGCCAAATGCTGCAAAGATCATCCAAAAAACATGAGGTGACCTTAGCTATCACTTCCAACAAAAATATCATCCGGAAGTGACTTCAAAATTGATACTTTGTAACCAAATCAAGAAGACAACTGCAGCGGCTTTCTTTCATAAACATGCCATCAATGTTGTTACTGACCCTCTAGAGAGTCGAATGAGGCAAAAATCGACAATGCCTTGACTGGAAAACTTAAGTTTACAACACAACACAAAAGTGGTATGAAATATAGGATAAAATACTTGTTGTAATGGTGGGTGCGAACAAGCGTAACTATGACTTAATGTCGAAAATATTGAGATGGCGGAAAACATGATAAATCATGAAAAGGAAATTGAAGTTTCAGTTGAAAGTTTGCCAAATGCTGCAAAGATCATCCAAAAAACATAAGGTGACCTTAGCTATCACTTCCAACAAAAATATCATCCGGAAGTGACTTCAAAATTGATACTTTGTAACCAAATCAAGAAGACAACTGCAGCGGCTTTCTTTCATAAAAATGCTATCAAAGTTGTTACTGACCCTCTAGAGAGTCGAATGAGGCAAAAATCGACAATGCCTTGACTGGAAAACTTAAGTTTACAACACAACACAAAAGTGGTATGAAATATCGGATAAAATACTTGTTGTAATGGTGGGTGCGAACAAGCGTAACTATGACTTAATGTCGAAAATATTGAGATGGCGGAAAACATGATAAATCATGAAAAGGAAATTGAAGTTTCAGTTGCAAGTTTGCCTAATGCAGCAAAGATCATCCAAAAAACATGAGGTGACCTTAGCTATCACTTCCAACAAAAATATCATCCGGAAGTGACTTCAAAATTGATACTTTGTAACCAAATCAAGAAGACAACTACAGCGACTTTCTTTCATAAACATGCCATCAAAATTGTTACTGACCCTCTAGAGAGTCGAATGAGGCAAAAATCGACAATGCCTTGACTGGAAAACTTAAGTTTACAACACAACACAAAAGTGGTATGAAATATCGGATAAAATACTTGTTGTAATTGTGGGTGCGAACAACCGTAACTATGACTTAATGTCGAAAATATTGAGATGGCGGAAAACATGATAAATCATGAAAAGGAAATTGAAGTTTCAGTTGAAAGTTTGCCTAATGCTGCAAAGATCATCCAAAAAACATGAGGTGACCTTAGCTATCACTTCCAACAAAAATATCATCCGGAAGTGACTTCAAAATTGATACTTTGTAACCAAATCAAGAAGACAACTGCAGCGGCTTTCTTTCATAAAAATGCCATCAAAGTTGTTACTGACCCTCTAGAGAGTCGAATGAGGCAAAAATCGACAATGCCTTGACTGGAAAACTTAAGTTTACAACACAACACAAAAGTGGTATGAAATATCGGATAAAATACTTGTTGTGATGGTGGGTGCGAACAAGCGTAACTATGACTTAATGTCGAAAATATTGAGCTGGCGGAAAACATGATAAATCATGAAAAGGAAATTGAAGTTTCAGTTGAAAGTTTGCCTAATGCTGCAAAGATCATCCAAAAAACATGAGGTGACCTTAGCTATCACTTCCAACAAAAATATCATCCGGAAGTGACTTTAAAATTGATACTTTGTAAATTGCAGCATTTGGCAATCTTTCAACTGAAACTTCAATTTCCTTTTCATGATTTATCATGTTTTCCGCCATCTCAATATTTTCGACATTAAGTCATAGTTACGCTTGTTCGCACCCACCATTACAACAATTATTTTATCCGATATTTCATACCACTTTTGTGTTGTGTTGTAAACTTAAGTTTTCCAGTCAAGGCATTGTAAACCTAAACCGAAAACCATCTCCACCTCACTTCAACCATGTTTCTGCTCTTGCAGGACCTTTGACTTTCTGCCTCCATAACCTACTGCCGACGTAACTTACTGCCGTTCAGCCTCACCCCAGCCTCCATACTTCGCCGGATCCACACAACGTGAAGCTCTCAAGGTGTCTCAAAGTGTGATCCACTCCCTTCTTCGGTTTTGTAATTTTTGTTTAGTTATGTTTAGTTTTGTCTATGAAACAATCATGTATGTTTGGTGTTGGTTTATATGTCTATGTATGAATCAATTTTGGTTTTATGAATTGTACGTTAAAGATTTGTTTGAATTGATGCTTAGAATTAAATTTAGGTTTCGACGAGAACAATGAATTTTGCATGCTAATTTGTAATATGTAACTTGTGGTTTTTGTATGTTTGATAATTAGGGCAGTGGTATTAGAAGCATGTTTAGGATTTAAATTGGTTAGTAATCTAAGATGAGGGCATGAAAATCGATACTTGGTGTTGTCTTTGAACATGATCTATGTATTAGGTTTAATCTGCTAGAGTAATTACAAACTAGATGGACCTGACGGACTCTATGATTTGTGTTATTCACTTAGGGTTATTAATCTTAGAACTTGCATGTTAAATAAGATGATTGACAACCTTACTTGTTTACATGTTTTCGATTTAAGACTCTTGTGCGATAAATGTTAAGTCTTGACCGGATTAGCATAAAAATCTTTAGGGCTAGAACGGAAGTTTGTTCTAAAGAACTTGAGTAGTCTAGTAACTAGGTACAGAGCGGAAGCTCTAGTTATGGTCGAAACTAATTTGAATCTTGAACATACTAAATACTTGTCTCTTACCTTCTTGCATGCAAATCTACATGTTAAAGAGTCTTTGGTGCTAAATGTTTTGTGAGAGATGATGATCACTTGTAAATATTAGACTTAGGATTTGTTTTCAGAAATTTATTTCGTGTCTTGTGTTAAAGGGCAGCAAGCTGCCGACGCCATACTCATCCCCCATGTGACGTGTAATTTTGTATATATGTGTATATATTTGTCTAACAATCTCATATTTCAGGTACCCTTAATCCCCGGCTTAGAACGATCCCTACTTGCTCATACTACTAACGATATTTTGTAGGGTTATTATTGTGTGCGAGCTTAGGCTCCCATCAATTTTTGACGCCGTTGCCGGGGATTATAAAAGCTTGATTTGTGTTATTGTTGTGTATATAATATTGCTGGAAATTTTTGTTGTAAAGTTGTAAAGTTGTAATTTTTAGTTTTATTTTGGGATTTTGTAAAGTAGAAATATGCTTCGGCATGTAGAGTTTAAATTTTGGAAGTTGCATGATGTATATTGATGTATGTTTGTAATCACTTAGTTTAATTTCTAGGAAGTTAGTAGTTTTGTGTATGTTTGAGTTTATTGCAGTTTCTAAAGTGTAACATGTAGGGAGAAGCCGCTTTTGTTGGTCTTAGCCTTAACCCTTCATACGAATGATGCCTTGTTAGATCCGTCTTTTATGTAGACTGGGAAACATGGGATACGTCCCCCCACGCATACGAGCGATAACTTGGCAGACCCATTTTTATGAGGTTAAGGGCGGCTTTGATCAACACTTGTAGACCGCTAGTGACCCGAGTTTGTTTTACAAAGTATGGGGCAAGTTTTTTGGATGTTGGAAGTGATAGCTAAGGTCACCTCATGTTGGAAGTGATAGCTAAGGTCACCTCATGTTTTTTGGATGATCTTTGCAGCATTTGGCAAACCTTCAATTTCCTTTTAATGATTTATCATGTTTTCCGCCATCTCAATATTTTCGACATTAAGTCATAGTTACGCTTGTTCGCACCCACCATCACAACATGTATTTTATCCGATATTTCATACCACTTTTGTGTTGTGTTGTAAACTTAAGTTTTCCAGTCAAGGCATTGTCGATTTTTGCCTCATTCGACTCTCTAGAGGGTCAGTAACAACTTTGATGGCATTTTTATGAAAGAAAGCCGCTGCAGTTGTCTTCTTGATTTGGTTACAAAGTATCAATTTTGAAGTCACTTCCGGATGATATTTTTGTTGGAAGTGATAGCTAAGGTCACCTCATGTTTTTTGGATGATCTTTGCAGCATTAGGCAAACTTTCAACTGAAACTTCAATTTCCTTTTCATGAGTTTGGCAAAAAGTTGGCTAAGAATCCGAAAAATGACTAAGTATAAGAATTCTGGAAAACAATGCAAAATGTGTCTTTTTCGTAATTCTGAGATATGTAAAAATGCGATCTATCCTTGTCCGAATTTGATGAAATTTGTTGTGCTTATTATTCATATACTGAGGAATGTTGTGTTAAAATTTCAGATCAATCGGAGTTCGGGAAGTCACCCAAAAGATGGCTGTAACTTGGCAGTCCGAGCAAAGATCACCAGGAGCTTCCAGGATTTTCCTGGGACTGTGTCCCAACTTCGAAAAATCATTTCCGAAGTCTCACAAGGAATTTGATCGAACTGTTTTATATGGAGGTAGCTATGTGTGTCTTGTTTATTTGAGACTTGGAATCGCATCAATGGAGCTCCGAGGAGGGAGATATGCCGGAGTTACTACAACAAGGTCGTTTCTGCCGATTCCAGGATGCTACTGCCTCCTTTTCGCAAATTCTGTTTTCGATGGATCATATGGTGTACAAATGCATATATGAAGATGGTCCAAGCTTAAGGAAGGAAAGAGGAAGACACCGAGCTAAAGCAACGAAGAAAAATACGAAGAAAGAAGTTCTCCTAGCCAAGCTAGGAAAAGCTGCCGGAAAAGGCAGATTTATGCCAATTGTTTGATAGGCCGGCTGGGGCATTTGTCCATGGATCAAGTTCACCAAATGAAGATGTCAAGATCACATATGAAGTCCATGAAGATGTGAAGCCCAAGCCTTGAAGAAAAATTCAGAAAAAGAAAACCTAATTGAACTATGAAAGGAAGGTTTCAAAACCTTATTCCACTAGGTTTTCTGATTGCCTTGTGCAACAAGGGCTGCCGGCACCTATTCTCCTATATATAGGAACTGTTTTCTCACAGAAAAATCGTCACATCTCAAGCCAAAACACAAAGCCAAAACTCTGCCAAAATTCTCCAAAGATCCAACACAAAAACCCTAGCCGAAAACCACCTTCACCACCACCCAAGTTTCTGCCGAAACCTGGAAATTCCTGCCGACATACCTCTTTGCCGAGCAGCCCCTCCATACAGCCTCCATACTCCATCGTGATCCACACAAGTCGAAGTCATTAAGGTGTCTACAAAAGTGTGATCCACTCCCCTCTTTCGGTTTTGTAATTTTTGTTTAGTTATGTTTAGTTTTGTCTATGAAACACTCATGTATGTTTGGTGTTGGTTTATATGTCTATGTATAAATCGATTTTGGTTTTATAAATTGTATGTTAAAGATTTGTTTGAATCGATGCTTAGATTTAAGTTTAGGTTTCGACAAAGACAATGATTTTGCATGCTAATTTGTAATATGTAACTTGTGGATTTTGTATATTGGATAATTAGGGCAGTGGTATTAGAAGCATGTTTAGGATTTAAATTGGTTAGTAATCTAAGGTGAGGGCATGAAAATCGATACTTGGTGTTGTCTTTGAACATGATCTAGGTATTAGGTTTAATCGGCTAGAGTAATTACAAGCTAGATGGACCTGACGGACTCTATGATTTGTGTTATTCACTTAGGGCTATTAATCTTAGAATTTGCATGCTAAATAAGATGATTGACAACCTTACTTGTTTACATGTTTTCGATTATAGACTTTTGTGCATCAATGCTATGACTTGTATAAGGTAGCATAACTTTTAGGATCACCATGCGAATAGCTCGATCTTAAAACATTAGAAAAAGTCTTTCAACTAGGTAAAAATCGGAAACGTTCTAGTTGTAGGTCGAAACTAAGTTGAGTCTTGAACATGCTAAATACTTGTCTCTTACTTTCTTGCATGCAAATCTACTTGTTAAAGAGTCTTTTGTGTGAACTGTTTCGTGTGAGAGATGATGATCACTTGTATATAGTAAATTCGGATTTAATTTAGGATTTATTTTCTTGCCTAGCTTTAGGGCAGCCCTTGCTGCCGAACCTCATCTTCATCCCCCATTATAAATTCGTATATATGTATATAAGTGTGACAATTGTGTGCATATATGTTTGTGAATATTTGTGTTAACATTCTCATATTTCAGGTACTCTTAATCCCCGGCTAGAACGATCCCTACTTATTCTATACTACTAACGATTGTAGGGTTATTATTGCTTGATGCTCGCTTAGGCGACTCATCAAGCTGTCCCTTTAGCAACTCAACAAAATATCAAGGCTCACACAAATAATAACCCTACAAAATATCGTTAGTAGTATGAGCAAGTAGGGATCGTTCTAAGCCGGGAATTAAGGGTACCTGGAATATGAGAATGTTAGACAAATTATCCACACAAATATACATAAAACGTCACAATGGGGGGAAGGTATAGGCGTCGGCAGCTTGCTGCCCCTAATACTAAGAATATGAAAATAAACACGAAATTAAATCCTAATTTACTATATACAAGTGATCATCATCTCTCAAACAAAACAGTTCACACAAAAGACTCTTTAACTAGTAGATTTGCATATAAGAAGGTAAGAGACAAGTATTTAGCATGTTCAAGACTCAAATTAGTTTCGATCCCAACTAGAGCCTACGAGGTCATCTAATCGTTTGTTTGCTAGAGTTCTTAAGATTAACTACAAGTATAATCCTAAGGTTATGTTAACCGATTTTACATGATTAACAATTAAGCATATGAATCACAAATCGAAGACATGCAAACAAGCAAGGTTGTCAATCATCTTATTTAACATGCACGTTCTAAGGGTTTTACGCTAGGCGAAAACACAAACCAAGACAACTACGAGTATGAATTATTCATGTTTTCTAGTTTGATGAAACCTAACATCTAGATTTACATGCTTTAAACAACAAATGTTTTAAACATAACTAATGCTTCGATTTTTAAGTCACATCCCTTAGATTACTAACCAATTTAAATCCTAAACATGCTTCTAATACCACTGCCCTAATTATCAAACATACAAAAACCACAAGTTAAAATCACAAAACTTTAACATAAACATCAATCATGCAATCGGTTTACACAGAAGTTCAATAAAAACCAAGAAACGAATTGAGTTCATACAATATAACCAAACTACAATAAATACAAAAGCCATAGGGGGAATGGATCACACTTTTAGAACCTTAAAGACTCCTCAAGACGTGACAAGATGGTACTCGGCTGCTGCTCCTTGGTGCTCGGCAAGAACAAGAATCGGCAGAAAACCAAGGTGAGAGGTACGGCAGTTTGTGGTGGTGGTGGTGATGGGTTTTGGCTAAGTATTTGGGTATTTGGTGCTTAAGAAACTTGGTAGAGCTTTGGCTAGTATTTTATGCTTGAGATGAGATGATTTTTCTGTGGGAAATAGTCCCTATATATAGGAGAAGAGGCCGGCAAACCCTAGGGAAACCTAGATACAATAGGCAACACAAAACCTTGTAGAATAAGGTTTTGTAACCTTCCTTTCATGGTTCAATTAGGTTTTCTTTTTCTGATTTTTCTTCAAGGCATGGGCTGCACCTCTTCATGGACTTCATATGTGATCTTGACATCTTCATTTGGTGAACTTGATCCATGGACAAGTGCCCCAGCCGGCCTATCAAACAATCGGCACAAATCTGCCTTTTCCGGCAGCTTTTCCTAGCTTGACTAGGAGAACTTCTTTCTTCGTATTTTTTTCTTCAATGCCTTGGCTCAATGTCTTCCTCTAACCTTCCTTAAGCTTGGATAATCTTCTAATATGCAATTGTACACCAAAATGTCCATCGAAACTGAAATCAAGGAAAAGAGGCAGAGACTTTCTGAAATCGACTGGAATGACCTCGCTTCAGTAAATCCGGCATATCTCCCACCTCGGAGCTCCGATTGATGCGATTCCAACTCTCAGAGAAACTAGACACCTATAGCTATCTTCATATAAAACAGTTCGATCAAAGTCCTTGTGAGTAGTCCGGAATGCATTTTTGAAGTTGGGACACAGTCCCGGGAAAATCCTGGAAGTCTCTGGTAATCTTTGCTCGGACTACCAAGTTGCAGCTATCGTTTGGGTGACTTCCCGAACTCCGATTGATCTGAAATTTTAACACAACATTTCTCAGTATATGAATAATAATTATACCAAATTTCATTAAATTCGGACAATGATAGATCGCATTTTTACTCATCTCAAAATCACAAAAAAGACAACTTGCGTTATTTTCCAGATTTCTCAAACTTAGTCATTTTTCGGATTCTAAAGCACATTTGATAAAAACTCTACTAATTTGACACTAAACTAAATTATGACTCAATCTTGGATAAATAAGGGTTAAACAAAGCATAAACGAGGGCAAATACATATTAATATCATCGCACATTGTGCTCCTATCAACTACCCCACACTTATCCTTTGCTAGTCTCTTAGCAAACTAAATTAAACTAGACTCTAAACAAACTATTGCCCCTAACAATTTGTCTCAGGCTCCTATATACACATAGCTTTCGAGTTAATGTATGAGAATGCTAAGCACGAAAATTATGAGCTTCATGAACATGTGGCATCAATATGAACATATAAGAGCAAAAGGTAAGCATGTAAACATGTAAAAGCTAATCCAATCCTCCTCACTAGGTATACTCTCTTCTTTTCTCTCGAAGCATGGTTATTCACACATAAGTATATGCAAGTGAAAGATAATGAATTACAAAGAGTGACTGGCATATATCAAAGAAACGAAAGCACTTTGTGAATTTTTATGGAAAAACCTCATATGATAACTATATGCACCAATGAACCAAAACCATATGCTTACTCTTGAGATAATCTCCACAAATCAAGTTTAACCATCTTAAGAATCATGAAAAAGATCAATAAAAGGGTTGTAATGGGGCTAGGCTAAGAGGTATTCGATATTTGGATAAGGAGGCTCAAAACGTCACCGTGGCCTTTGGCAAAGCTTAATCTCCTTGTGTCTTCTCGCCAAGGGTCAAATTTCATCTTGTTGGACCCATACTTCATTCTTTTCTTCTCATAACATTACAACAATACTCAAGACAATAGCCATGCATAATTTTCTTTTTCTTTTCTATGCCGTGCCTATGCTTTGTATTTTCTTTTCTTGCTCACGGTTTCGTTTCTTTTCTTTTTCTTTTGAGCAGAATTTTTCTTTCTTTTCTTTACTAAGGCACGGCATGCACATACATTTTTTTATAATTTCATGCCTAAGTCTACCCCACACTTGTTCTTCTTCATCATTTCACGCAAAAACGCCTTCAAAAATCAAGTTTTGCCGACACACAATGGTCAAGACATCACTATACTAAACTCATGGAAAGTGTTTAAGGGTGATGAAAGAAAAGGCTAATTGTAGGCTCAAAGGGGTTTACTAAGGTGTTCCACGACGGGCTCCAATAGGCTCATGCTTTATTTGGCAATGGTGGTAAACCTAAAAGATCTTTTCAATCACTTTCAAAATCAAGGTATTTTAGGATATAAACGTTTTGAAAATTAACAAGAGTAAGTTCTAGCATACTAGAGTTCATTAAAAAGCTATGGCACATAGTCATCGAATAATCAAAGAATTATGAGGTTTCATGCTTTCTACAAATTTATCGAATTTTATCTTTTAATCACTCAAGAAGAAAGCAAATTGGCTCTAAAGCTCACATAGGTTATAATAGAAATAAACTAGCTAAAACATGCGTGCTTCATTATCAACAAGCTCCTACCAATGCACATAATCCATGAAACTCACAATTTTAATTGTATGCACAACTATCATCTATGTATGCAAAGAGGAGAAAAACATCATTGACATATTAGGGGCATCCTAAGACTCGAAACAAACAAATTAAACACTCTATTTTTGTGGAACAATTTTCTGAATTTTTCTTTTCTAAACTAAGCACACGAAAACATAAACGGAATACGTTATCCCACCCCACACTTAGAAAATTACATTGTCCTCAATGTAAGCACAAGTTTATATCAACGAATTTCCTAAGCATGCAATTGTCTAACATATACCAACATAACATCACAAATCAAAGCAAGAGAGAAGGGTTAGAAATTTCAAATGCTCGGTGATGGCTCCTTCACTTTTCTTTGATCGACTTGAGTTGCCACCCAATTAGTGCTTTGTGTTTATAGTCCATAGCCTAGACTTTTCACCGTTGTTGATTGCATGTGTTCATCTCATTTCCAAAATAGTTGAAATCGGCAAGAAATAGCTCAAGAAGAAGATCATTGCATGTTGTATCCGATTGGGTCTCATTCTGCGTATCCGGCTTGTGCAGCGTGTCTTGCAATGTTTCAGACGTATCCGGCGTATCGGACGGCTCAGTTGGACTGTTCTGAGCTTCTTGTATCATCTTATCCATCCTACCGGTGATTGCAGGTCCGGCAGGAGATGAAGTTGCAGCTGGAGTGAGGGGCTGCCTCTCGGCAGTGGTGTTCTTGTCCGGCTGTGTCATGGCTAAGCTGCCGGCAATTGCAGGTCCGGCAGCAAGGTAGGGTGGCGGTACTCGTGGGGCAGTGTGTAAGCAAGCCTCCTCCACCGTGTGTTCTTGAAAGGAAGAGTAGTAAGGCTTGAGACGATGTCCATTTACTTTGAAAGCTTTGCTTGTGATTGAACTTTGAATTTCGATGGCACCATGGGGAAAAACTTGAGTGACAATGAAGGGGCCAACCCATCTTGAGCGAAGCTTACCCGGGAAGAGTCGAAGTCTTGAATTGAATAAAAGAACTTGTTGCCCAACTTCAAAATTTTTCCCTCTAATCATCTTATCATGATACGCTCGTGTCTTCTCCTTGTATATCCAAGCGGCGTCATAGGCTTCATTACGGATTTCTTCAAGTTCATTGAGTTGAAGCTTTCTATGAAGGCCGGCATCATCTATATTCATGTTGAAGGCCTTGATTGCCCACCATGCCTTGTGCTCTAGCTCAACCGGTAAGTGACATGATTTGTCATAAACTAACCGAAAAGGAGACATTCCTATTGGTGTCTTGTATGCAGTCCTATATGCCCACAAAGCGTCATTGAGACGATCACTCCAATCTTTCCTTGAAGGTCCAACCGATTTCTCTAGTATTTGCTTGATCTCTCGATTACTTACCTCGGCCATACCACTTGTTTGGGGGTGATAAGGTGTAGATACCTTATGAGTGACTCCATATTTCTTCAATAAGGCTTCAATGGTGCGGTTACAAAAATGGGATCCTCCATCGCTAATCAAGACTCTTGGAACTCCAAAACGTGAAAAGATATTGGTCTTGAGAAACTCGGCTACCACCTTGACATCATTGGTGCGTGTAGCCTTTGCTTCGATCCACTTTGACACATAATCAACCGCAAGCAATATGTAGAGAAAGCCCTTACTCGAAGGAAACGGTCCCATTAAGTCAATGCCCCAAAGATAAAAAAGTTCTACCTCAATGATAGGTGTAAGCGGCATTTGGTCTTTAGCTCCAATGTTCCCCATTTTTTTGCATCTATCACACGCTTTACAAAACATGAATGCATCTTTAAAAATTGTAGGCCAAAAGAAACAACAATTTAGAACCTTCAATGCCGTCTTCTTTGGTCCAAAGTGCCCACCACAAGCTTCACTATGACAAAAAGCAAGGATGGAGCGATGTTCATTCTCCGGAACACATCTTCGAATATCTTGATCACCACATTGCCTCCATAAGTACGGATCATCCCACAAGAAGTGTCGAGCTTGCTTCTTGATCCTCTTTTGTAGGTGGCTCGGCATCTCTTGGGGGAATCGGCGTGTAGCAAGAAAATTGGCAATGTCGGCATACCAAGGCTCAAGAACTTCAAGTCAAAAAAGTTGCTGATCCGGAAAGGATTCCAATAGGGGCAGCCGACCCCTATCATTGACAAGTCGACTCAAATGATCGGCTACAACATTCTCTACTCCCTTCTTGTCTTTAATCTCATTATCGAACTCTTGAAGCAAAAGAATCCATCGAATGAGCCGTGGCTTAGCATCCTTCGTCGTCATAAGATATCTCAAAGCGGCATGATCACTATACACAATGACTTTGGAATTCAAAAGATATGATCGAAACTTTTCCAAAGTAAAAATTACCGCTAAGAGTTCTTTCTCCGTTGTTGTGTAGTTGAGTTGAGCATCGTTGAGAGTCCTTGAAGCATAGTAAATGGCACATGGCTTCTTCTCAATTCGTTGTCCAAGTACCGCTCCAAGTGCATAGTCACTTGCATCACACATCAACTCAAATGGCTCGTCCCAATTAGGGGACACTAATATCGGTGTCGTACACAACATCTCCTTCAGTCGGCAAAAGCTTGCCTCACAAGCATCCGACCACTCAAACGTCACCTCTTTTTGTAACAAGTTGCTCAATGGCTTTGCAATTGAAGAGAAGTCCTTGATAAATCTTCGATAAAACCCCGCATGGCCAAGAAAACTTCTCACATCTCTAACACACCTAGGGCTCGGCAATGCTTGAATGATCTCCACTTTGGCTTTGTCAACCTCTAAGCCTCTTGCCGAAATAATGTGCCCAAGAATAATGCCTTGCGTGACTATGAAGTGACATTTCTCCCAATGGAGCACAAGATTGGTCTCTACATACCTCTCAAGTATCTTCTCCAAGTTCCCCAAACATGCATCGAAGGTGCCTCCATACACGCTAAAGTCATCCATAAACACTTCGATAATGTCTTCAATAAAATCTGAGAAGATAGCATACATACATCTTTGAAAAGTTCCGGGTGCGTTGCATAGACCGAATGGCATTCGTCGATAAGCAAACGTGCCAAATGGACAAGTAAAAGTGGTCTTCTCTTGATCATCCGGGTGTATCATGATTTGATTGTAGCCACTATAACCATCAAAAAAGCAATAGAAAGAATGGCCGGCTAACCTCTCTAGCAATTGGTCCATAAACGGCAAAGGCATGTGATCCTTCCTCGTTGTAGCATTGAGCTTCCTATAGTCAACGCACATCCGATGACCGGTTAGAAGTCTTTGTGGTACAAGCTCATTCTTCTCATTCTTGACAACCATTACACCACTCTTCTTTGGCACTACTTGCACGGGAGATATCCACTTACTATCCGAAATTGGGTAAATCACCCCACAATCAAGCAACTTGATAATCTCATCTTTCAAAACTTTCATCATTGGAGGGTGAAGTCGACGTTGAGCTTCTTTAGTCGGCTTAGCTCTTTCTTCTAACAAGATGCGATGAACACATGTAGTAGGGCTTATTCCCTTGATGTCCGCTAAGGTCCAACCTTTTGCGGTCTTATACTTCTTAAGCACACTTATCAAATCAACCTCTTGCTTCTCACTAAGCATTGAAGACACAATAACTGGTAGAGTATCTTCTTCTCCAAGATAAACATACTTCAAGTGACTAGGGAGCTCTTTAAGTTCTAACTTTGGGGCCTCTTCCACACTTGGTAGAAATTTGGTTGTGGCACTTGGAATTGACAAGAACGAATCAAAAGCTTTGGCAAATGGCAGAGCCTCTAGCTCGGCACACACTTCTACAATGCTCAGCAACACCATGTACGGCTCGGCAACATTACTAGGCTCGGCAATGCAGCTCCTCGTTTCCTCATACGTGACTCGTTCTCCCTTCTTGTCAAATCCGACCCCTTGCTCAATCGCTAATTGCTATGCGTCGAGCGAGGTCGACATAACTTGTTCGACCTCCTCCAAAACATCAATGGCGCAACCATCCTTCAAATCAACATTGGGGAATTTCATGGCATCAAACACATTGAACTTGATCACCTCACCATCAAACTCCATAGTTAGGTTGCCCTCGGCCACATCTATCTTTGTGCGTGCCGTCCTCATAAATGGTCGACCAAGTAGCAATTGCGTGCTACTGACCGGCGAATCCTCCATCTCAATCACATAAAAATTGGCGGGAAATATCAATTGGTTGACTTGCACGAGCACATCCTCCACATAACCGGTACCCTCCGGATACTTACTTGAGCGATCCGCAAGTTGAATGATGACATTGTCCTTCTTGAGAGGCCCTATACTCAAAGTTTGGTACACATTGAGTGGCATGACATTGATCGATGCTCCCAAGTCTAACATCACATCCTCGAAACGAGTGTTGCCTATCACACAAGACACATTGAAGCTTCCCGGATCCTTCATTTTTGGTGGCAACTTCCTTTGAATAACGGCCGATACCGTCTCGTTCATAGTCACCACACGAGTCTCCCTCGTATGCCTTCTAGCTGTGAATAGCTCCTTTAAAAACTTAGCATACTTTGGTACTTGCTTAATGCATTCCAACAAAGGGATGTTGACTTGCACTTTCCGGAAAATCTCCAACACCTCCTCATCAGATTTATCCTTCTTCGATTTAGCAAAGCGAGAAGGGAATGGAATGCTTGAATTTGGTACCCCTCCCTTACTTGCTTGGCTTGGCACTAACTCACTCTTTGATGTTGCGGGATCACGCTCAAGCTCGTTGCGTAGCCCCTTGCTCTTTATCTCATTGCCGCCGGTTGCACTCTTTTTCTCGGCAGCATTGTCATTCTCGGCAGCTTGCTCTCTCTCGGCTGCAGCATTGCCGGCTGCAGCCCTTCCCTTTCCATCATCATGGCTGCCGGCAATTGCAGGTCTGGCAGCCCTCTCGGCATCCTCAACTACCTCGAATGTTACTCGCTTCTTCTTCGGACTTGTTGGAGGTAACAACTCTCTTCCACTTCGAGTTTGAATCACCTTGGCATGCTCATTCCTCGGATTGGGAATCGTATTGCTTGGCAACTTCCCTTGCTCATTAAATCTTCCCATAAAGTCTACAACTTGGCCCATTTGAGTCTTGAGCTTACCAATGTCCTTTTGTTGATTTTGTTGCCCCGCGAGAAATGCTTGAGTCACACTTGACAAAGATTGGAGCAAAGCATCGTAATTGGGATTGCTTGGTGCGGCTTGTCCTTGACTCGGCCCTCCTTGGTTGTGGCTCGGCATGGCTGCATAATTTCCTTGGTTCGGCTGAAATGGTTGCCGAGGCACAAAGGGTGCCCTCGGCGCATATGGCGCTCCTCCTTCTCTCGGTTGCATAGGTGCCCTAAGCACATTGTCATTGTTCGCCCATCGAAAGTTAGGATGATCATTGAACCTCGGATTGAAGTTCCCAAATCGTTGACTCCTTGAAAGCCAATAGCATTGCACTCTTCTACTCCCTCATTCGATCCAAATTGAGGGCATTGCTCGGTTTCATGGCCCTCGGTGCATATACCACATACCATAGCACGCTTCTTCATCAAATTACTCACCAACTTTGTCCACTTTCTCCTCTAACTTTGAGCTTGAAGACGTCTCATGTACTTTTTCATTTCTTTGCACATTGCTACGTGCCATGCCAAATTGTTGGTTGTTCAATGCACGAACTTCCAACAAGCTTCTTGCCGCTCCGGCATTCAACTCCAAAAAGCTTCCTCCCGCGGCCGAATCAAGAAACTCTCTCTCTATAACACACAATCCCTCATAGATATATTGCAACAAGAGCCCATCGCTAATGCCATGCGATGGACACAAAGATACTAGGGACTTGAACCTCTTATAGTAGTCGAAGAAAGTCTCATCTCCGGCTTGCTTCACGCTTGTAATTTGCTTCCTCAGATCAGTGATGCGTGAAGCGGGAAAATACTTGAGCAAGAACTCATCCATCATAGAATTCCACGAAATGATGCGACCACTAGGCACCTCAAACAACCACTCCTTCGCTTGGTCTTCCAATGAGAACGGAAAAGCCTTCATCTTGAAGTGTTGCAAATCGGTCTTTCTCGGACACATAGACTCCGTGGTGAAGTTAAACCACTGTAGATGCTTGTTAGGGTCTCACTTGCATCCCATAAAACGAATTAAGCTTGTGGAGGAATCCACTCCTCAATTCAATCTCTCCCGTCTTGTCAGCTTCCAAGGGAGGATAAGTTATATTCGACGGAGCAACACCAGCTCCAGCAACATGACCATTCTGTGATCGGATTGAAGTCATTCTCTCTTCTTCAACTTGCTCGGCAAAAGCTTCAAACTCTGGACTCTCGAAATCACACGATGATGAAATAATGGGGGGGGGGGAGCTCGGCAAGGATGTTGCCGAACCAGATGGAGGTGAAGGCTCGGATGGACTGTTCGGTGAAGATGGTGGTAACGGCTAAAATAGAGTAATGGCGAGTTCTTGGTTCAAACGTTGCAATCGGCCTTGATGATCTCATGTCTAAATATTAGATTCGGACATGCACTTTTCTGAAATTTGCAACATTTAAACAAGTTAGAACATCGTAAAGAAATAGAAATGCAAGAATATACATCATTACAAGCCACGGCATTGGCATTTACACAACATCTTTCAAACAATGGCACACACATATATATACAATCGGCAAAGCATCAATATGATCGGCAATAAAGAGCAAAAAACAATCGAAACGTCCATGATCATGTAATCGCTAAGTCTAATTTCTTTTAACTTTGTTCTAACTCTCGAAGTACGTGGAGCAGAGGAGATAATGGTGCAATGGACTGATACAGCCCCCGGTAGTATCATGCTTTACCCGATATACCTCAAGAGTTCGAACCACACAAATAGCTTTTATTTTTTGAAGAAAATAGGTCACATATGTCAAGTTATCTTCTAGCGTCTAAAGTGAGGTGATGCTTCGGCCCAAGCTATTGACTAGTTTGAGCGTGTTCTACTTTTCAAAGGCGGTGTTGTTAAGATTCACGGAGGGCGAACCCCCTACAGGAACCAGGCAGGACTCGTTGTTGGTCACCACGGGGAGCGAACTCCCTATCGACTCACTCACCGAGAATGAACATCAGTCTGTGGGCCTTGAGATCCAGTTAAACAAACCTGAGAACCATATCAATGAAACTAACTTGCCCCATACTTTGTAAAATAAACTCGGGTCACTAGCGGTCTACAAGAGTGTTAATCAAAGCCGCTCTCAACCTCATAAAAATGGGTCTGCCAAGTTATCGCTCGTATGCGTGGGGGGCACGTATCCCACGTTTCCCAGTCTACATAAAAGACGGATCTAACAAGACATCATTCGTATGAAGGGTTAAGGCTATGACCAACAAAAGCGGTTTCTCCCTACATGTTATACTTTAGAAACTACAATAAACTCCAACATACACAATACTATCAACTTCCTAGAAATTAAACTAAGTAATTACAAACATACATTCTTTATACATCATGCAACTTCCAAAATTTAAACTCTACATGCCGAGGCATATTTCTACTTTACAAAATACCAAAATAAAACTAAAAATTACAACTTCACAACTTTACATCAAAAATTTCCAGCAACATTATATACACAACCATAACATAAATCAAGCTTTTATAATCCCCGGCAACGGCGCCAAAAATTGGTGTGAACCGCGAGGCTCACACAAATAATAACTCTATAAAATATCGTTAGTAGTATGAGCAAGTAGGGATCGTTCTAAGCCGAGCATTAAGGGTACCTGAAATATGAGAATGTTAGACAAATTATCCACACAAATATACATAAAACATCACAATGGGAGGAAGGTTTAGGCGTCGGCAGCTTGCTGCCCCTAATACTAAGAATATGAAAATAAACACGAAATTAAATCCTAATTTACTATATACAAGTGATCATCATCTCTCACACAAAACAGTTCACACAAAAGACTCTTTAACTAGTAGATTTGCATATAAGAAGGTAAGAGACAAGTATTTAGCATGTTCAAGACTCAAATTAGTTTCGATCCCAACTAGAGCCTACGAGGTCATCTAATCGTTTGATTGCTAGAGTTCTTAAGATTAACTACGAGTATAATCCTAAGGTTATATTAACCGATTTTACATGATTAACAATTAAGCATATGAATCACAAATCAAAGACATGCAAACAAGCAAAATTGTCAATCATCTTATTTAACATGCAAGTTCTAAGGGTTTTACTCTAGGCGAAAACACAAACCAAGACAACTACGAGTATGAATTATTCATGTTTTCTAATTTGATGAAACCTAACATCTAGATTTACATGCTTTAAACAACAAATGTTTTAAACATAACTAATGCTTCGATTTTTAAGTCATATCCCTTAGATTACTAACCAATTTAAATCCTAAACATGCTTCTAATACCACTGCCCTAATTATCAAACATACAAAAACCACAAGTTAAAATCACAAAACTTTAACATAAACATCAATCATGCAATTGGTTTACACAAAAGTTCAATAAAAACCAAGAAACGAATTGAGTTCATACAATATAACCAAACTACAATAAATACAAACGCCATAGGGGGAATGGATCACACTTTTAGAACCTTGAAGACTCCTCAAGACGTGACAAGATGGTACTTGGCTGCTACTCCTTGGTGCTCGGCAAGAACAAGAATCGGCAGAAAACCAAGGTGAGAGGTACGGCAGTTTGTGGTGGTGGTGGTGATGGGTTTTGGCTAAGTATTTGGGTATTTGGTACTTAAGAAACTTGGTAGAGCTTTGGCTAGTATTTTATGCTTGAGATGAGATAATTTTTCTGTGGGAAAACAGTCCCTATATATAGGAGAAGAGGCCGGCAAACCCTAGGGAAACCTAGATACAATAGGCAACACAAAACCTTGTAGAATAAGGTTTTGTAACCTTCCTTTAATTTCATGGTTTAATTAGGTTTTCTTTTTCTGATTTTTCTTCAAGGCATGGGCTGCACCTCTTCATGGACTTCATATGTGATCTTGACATCTTCATTTGGTGAACTTGATCCATGGACAAGTGCCCCAGCTGGCCTATCAAACGATCGGCACAAATCTGCCTTTTCCGGCAGCTTTTCCTAGCTTGACTAGGAGAACTTCTTTCTTCGTATTTTTTTCTTCAATGCCTTGGCTCAATGTCTTCCTCTAACCTTCCTTAAGCTTGGACAATCTTCTAATATGCAATTGTACTCCAAAATGTCCATCGAAACAGAAATCAAGGAAAAGAGGTAGAGACTTTCTGGAATCGGCTGGAATGACCTCGCTTCAGTAAATCCAGCATATCTCCCACCTCGGAGCTCCGATTGATGCGATTCCAAGTCTCAGAGCAACTAGACACATATAGATATCTCCATATATAACAGTTCGATCAGATTCCTTGTGAGTCATCCGTAATGCATTTTTGAAGTTGGGACACAGTCCCAGGAAAATCCTGGAAGTCCCTGGTGATCTTTGCTCGGACTGCCAAGTTGCAGCCATCGTTTGGGTGACTTCCCGAACTCCGATTGATCTGAAATTTTAACACAACATTCCTCAGTATATGAATAATAAGTAAAACAAATTTCATTAAATTCGGACAACGATAGATCGCATTTTTACTCATCTCAAAATCACAAAAAAAGACAACTTGCGTTATTTTCCAGATTTCTCAAACTTAGTCATTTTTCGGATTCTAAAGCACATTTGATAAAAACTCTACCAAATTGACACTAAAATAAATTATGACTCAATCTTGGATAAATAAGAAAGGGTTAAACAAAGCATAAACGAGGCCAAATACATATTAATATCATCGCACATTGTGCTCCTATCACCCGACCCATTTAATAAACGTGTTAAGCGGGTGAATTTCGAGTTGGCGGGTTGACCCGCGGTTAACCCATTTATTAAATGGGTAATGGCGGGTTGACCCGCCCACTGTTCTAAAAATCCCCGCCTAGCTCCGCCCAAGCTCCGCCTAGGCGCGAGGCCCAACCAAGCCGCCCAGGCACCGCCTAGGCGCTAGGCGGAGCCAAGCCGCCCCGATTTCACACAAACTGCTTATCAATATGGTTTAGCAATTCTGCAATTGTAATGTGGTGAATATTTTACAGGTTGGTTTACTCATTTTTATAGAAAAGTCGAGCTAAATTTTTTCAAATTACTCATATAGTCATATTAAACTATTTTTAAATTAATATTTATTAATTAAATGTGAAAAATGTAAATCGCCTAGTCCCCGCCTAGTCCGTCCAGGCGCTAGGCTATGAGTCACCGCCCGACTAGCGCCTAGCGCCTTTTAGAACATTGGACCCGCCGCTGACCCGCTTTTTAATCATGCGGGTTCAACCCGCTTTATTAAGTGCGGGTTTCGAGTCGTGTTATCGGGTCGTGTCAGAATTGACAGGCCTAATCCAAACACAACGAATGGGAGTTTCTGAGCTCAATGAAGAATAGGAAAGTTGGCAAAAGAAGAAAGTTTCAAAATAGGAAAGACGAATTTGCCTAATCCTAACAAGAAAAGGAAAACCTAATCCAACTAGGAAAATGAGAACTTTGCCGGTTGCAATTAGGAGAACTCTCTAAGTCCACTGAGAAGAGGTGATGCCGAAACCTTGGAGGAGAAGAGAAGACAGAAATCTGCAATGAATCATCATCAAATTCGGCAAAGAAGATGTTGACAGTAGCCATAGAGAGTCTACCCAGGCCCCCAAACCCGCAGCCAGGACTCTTGGAACTAGCCCAGGGCCCGGGAGCGTAGCATAGACACCTGGTCCCGCGCCCGGGCAGGTCTTACTTGTGGCCGGGGCCCGAGAACCGGGGATAGTAGCTCCCCAAACAGAGGCCGAACTAGTCCAGCAATATGAGCAGAAGGGGGGCCAGTCCCACATCGAAGGGTGAGACCAGCCCTCATGCCCAACAGCCTATATATGAGTCCCAACTACCCTCATTAATAGGTAACCAATACTTCGACTATTCATTCCCGCCTAAGTTACCAGTTTATTCCAACTATACTGACTTAGGCATCGGAGCGGAATAGACCGGCCCCGCCCGGTATTCCCTTAGTTAGCAGGGTTTGCAGGCAGGAATCACACTAAGATCCACCGATATCTGTGAGTCTACGGATTCAGACAGAAATAATTGGAGCCGTCTGTGGGAAGATTTTTACATAAAAGTCACGTTCGAACAGGTATGGCCGGAAGATCGGAGCCAGAAACCGGAGAGGGAAGACCAGGAGAAGTGCGCCGGGCTTGGGGCCCCTTTTTAAATGAAGCCGACAGTCGCGGAGATCCGGGGAACACCGCCGACTCCGACCAGGGCGACATGATGGGAGAGATAGAAAGAATAAAAGCGGAAGTCACGCGGTTGCGAGAAGGGGGCAATCAGGACCGAATAAGGGTGGAAGCCCGATACCAGAAGATGGAAGCGGTGAACACCGCGCTGTTGGCGGCCTTGGAAAAAGGGCGACTGCAGAACGCCGCACTAGCAAAAGCATTGGAAGCACCGAGGGAAGACGTCAAGTTCCGGTACCTGGAGGTGGGACAACCCACCGGGAGGAGAAAAATCGTGCATGTACCGATAGCGCTCTTCCTAGAAACAATGAAGAGCTCCGGAACAGCCCTGCTCCCGCACCGAGCCAGTACATCATCAGATAGGGAGGCCGGTTCAACTGTCGAGGTGCTCCAAACGCTGTCCACCTCGGTATCAGACACGAAGTCCCGGATGGAAGCCAGCGAGAGGAAGATAGCAAGACCGCCCACGAGTGCGCCCTTCCACGAGCGGACCGGACCGTTCTCCCACCAGATATTGGAATCTGGGGGAGCCGACACGTAAAGATCGATGAGGCTAATGTACACCGGGACAGGGTGCCCGTTTCAACACCTGGACAGCTTCAGATCACAGACGGACGCTAAATGCTATTCTGACGCCACCCGCTGCAACATATTCCAAGAGACGCTCTCTAGGGAGGCATTGAGATGGTTCTACGAGTTGCCGGCGAACTCGATAGAGTCATTCGAACGACTGGCAGATAAATTTGTTAGCCATTTCATCCTCAGGGCCGAGAGGGCTCAAACGTCGACGGTCCTCTTTGACTAGTGATAGGAGCACAATGTGCGACGATATTACATGCTTATGCCCTCATTTATACTTTGTTTAACCCTTATTTGTCTAAGATTGAGTCATAATATAGTTTAGTGTTAATTTGGTAGAGTTTTGGAAAAGTTGGTTAAGAATCCGAAAAATGACTAAGTATGAGAAATCTGGAAAATAGTGAAAAATGTGTCTTTTTCGTGATTTTGAGATGAGCAAAAGTGCGATCTATCCTTGTCCGAATTTAATGAAATTTGGTGTGCTTATTATTAATATACTGAGGAATGTTGTGTTAAAATTTCAGATTAATCGGAGTTCGGGAAGCCACCCAAAAGTTGGCTGCAAAACGGCAGTCTGAGCATTCCAATCCAGGGGCTTCCAGGATTTTCCTGGGACTTTGATCCAACTTCGAAAAATCATTCCCGACGATTCACAAGGAATTTGATTGAGATATTTTATGGGGAGATGGCTATATGTGTCTAGTTTATCTGAGACTTCGAATCGCATCAATTGGAGCTCCGAGAAGGGAGATATGTCGGATTTACTGGAGCAAGGTCATTCCAGCCGAGTTGCTGCCAGTCTTGTGTTCTTGCGGGTTTGGGGCTCACCAAATGGAGTTGTCAAGCCTACACTACCAGAAAAGGGGTTATAGCCGACGATATGGAAAAAAACGGCCGACGAAATAGTACTTCGTCGGCTATAACCCCTTATAGCCGACGAACTACTATTTCGTCGGCCACATCGTCGGCTATAATATTATAGCCGACGACTGCCGACAACTCGTCGGCTATAACTATAGCCGACGAAACGTTTTATGTTATAGCCGACGAGGATGGTATTCGTCGGCTATAAGAGTTATAGCCGACGAAAAGTTTTTGGTTATAGCCGACGAGGAGGGTATTCGTCGGCTATAACTCTTATATCAGATCGACCTTCTGCATCAGGGAGCTCATCCGTCGATGAAATCGTCCAAAACGCTCTGAAATCGTCCAAAACCTCGGCCATAAGCTTGAAAGGTACGTATATTGCTGTGTGTGTTGATTTAGTTGGTTATATGCAGAGGTGTGTTAATTTAGAGTTTAATTAGAATAAATGTGTGATTAATTTGATATATATATATATATATATATGTGTTGAGATGAGATTATTAATGGGTTGATATATATGTTGTATTGGTTAGATAGAATTGAAGTTTTGTTGAAGATTAGTGATTGATTGTTGATTTATAGGTGATTTTAGATGAATTTGATGAAAAAATGTATATATATATTAATTAATTTAATTGTAATTAAAAATATATTGTTGGTATATATAAAAAATACATTGTGTTTAATTAATTAGGGAGATTGACGATGTTTTAATTAATTTAGGGATGCATGTGTATATATATATATATGTGTGTGTGTGTAATGATGAATTTTTTAATTAATTAGTACGTGCGTACGTACGTAGTACGTGCATATATATATACATATCTATATATAGCTATATTTATTTCTTGAATTTACAGGATGGACAAGAGTTGGATTACCCTTGGAAGATGGGATGAGGCGTATCATGATGGAGTTAGGAGTTTCCTGGATTTTGTGATGGCTAACTGTGGAGACACTACACTTCATTATTGTCCGTGTAAAAAGTGCAAGTGTGCCACCCCACGACACCGGTTTTCCATAGAGACAGTGGAGCAACACCTGGCTAGATATGGATTTTGGGTCCTATACACTAATTGGATTTATCACGGTGAACCAGAGTTTGCGGGTCCTCATGATCATGGACAATTTGCGGAGAGAGGGAGTTCCTCCAATGATCCGACAACGAACTGGATCAACGATATGTTTCCTCGTGAGAGCGGTGTCTTTGAGGAAGCACCAGATGTGCAACTCCCACCTCCGGAGATGGAGTGTTTCCCTGATATTGAGCCACTCGAGCCATTACCCCGATCTCCGGTCAACACAAGTGGTATGGAAAAGTACAACAACCTGATCGCATTGCAACAGACTCCGTTTTACCCCGGATGCAGTAAGACTGTCCTTGAATCTGTCATGGGAGTGATGAAGATCAAAACGGAGAACAAAGGCACTGTCAAATCGGTTGATGATTGGCTTCGGCTATGGGGTGGGGCGATGCCCCCCGGACATCGGCTTCCTACCAGTCATCATAAGGTGCGACATATCCTTAAAGATCTCGGCCTTTCCTACATCAAGATTCATGCATGCAGATACGATTGCGTTCTGTTTTACGGGGAAGGACTTGCAGATCTTGAATACTGCCCATTATGCAATACAGAGCGGTATAAGTTCACTCCTAAAGGAAACAAGAAAGCTGTGAAGATACTTCGGTACTTCCCGCTGATTGATAGGCTTGAGCGGTTGTTCATGTGTGCTTTCACGGCCGAAGCTATGAGATGGTGGGCTGAGAGGAATGTGCCTGACGATGACACCCTTAGACATCCCGCCGACGGAGAGGCTTGGAAGAAGAACGTGCTGGAGTTTCCCGAATTTGCATCAGAGGTTCGAAATGTTTGGCTAGGGCTATCATCCGACGGTTTCAACCCTTTTGGCAAGAAAGAGCTTCAGTACAGTGTGTGGCCAGTTATTTTGATTCCGTACAACTTTCCACCGTGGATGTGCATGAAGAAGGAATATAACATGCTCACATTGTTGATTCCAGGCCCAGGTTATCCGGGAAAGTGTCTCGATGTGTATTTGAGACCCGTAATTGAGGAGCTTCGGTACTTGAGTCTGAACGGCCACCTGGTCTACGACCGGTTCAAAAATGAGATGTTCCGGATGCATGCCATGCTTGTTGGCACGATCAGTGACTTTCCTGGGAGGGGTATGTTGTCGGGCAGCGTCACCAGGGGTTACAGGGCTTGTTCAGAGTGCATGACTGTTGATTGCTCCAGTCCTCATTGCAGCAAGATTGTCCAGATGCGTCACCGTCGTTGGCTTCCGCATGACCATCCATTTAGGGACGATGCACAGGCTTTTGATGGGACTGAAGAAAGGGGCTGGGCACCGGAGCAATGGACAGGGGAGGAAATATTGGCAGTGTTGAATGAGTATGACTTTGGTCCGCTTAGCAATCATCCCGATGTGTTGCGCACGATTCCAGAGAGGCCGGATCGGTATAGGTTCTGGTCACACAAGAGCATCTTATGGGAACTTCCTTATTGGGCCAGGTTGGCTACCAGATACTACCTGGATGTCATGCATATAGAGAAGAACGTGGGTGAAGCCGTGGTTGGCACAGTTTTGAATTGGGAGAAGAAAACAAAAGACACCCCCAAGGCACGCGTTGATCTGAGAAATATGGGACTGCGGGACCATTTGTGGTTGAGAGAGGGCAGGAGCAAAATGCCCCAAGCTCCTTACACCGTCACCAGGGACCAGAAACATGAAATCTTTGGATGGCTGAGTAATGTCAGGTAACTTTTTATTAATTAGGCATGTATTCCCTAAAGAATCCATCTGTTGTTGGACGACTATATATGCATGAAATCTAATTGTTGTTAATGGCTATGCAGGTATCCTTATGGCTATGCGGGTAACATAAGCAAGTGTGTTAACTACCGAGACAACAAGATGTACGGATTGAAGAGTCACGACTGCCATGTACTGCTTCAACGCCTCTTCCCTATTTTCATTCGAGCGTACTTGGAGGATGAAGTGGTTGAGCCGTTGGTGGCGTTGTCAAGATTCTTCCAGAAGTTATGCGCTAGAGAAGTTAGAAAATCAGACCTCATGAGAATGCATGAGGAAATCGTTTTTATCTTGTGCAAGTTCGAGAGGATATTTCCCCCAAACTTCTTTGACATCATGCCTCACCTGATGATCCATCTTCCCCAACAATTGTTGCTTACCGGTCCCGTACACTACACTTGGATGTATCCCATCGAAAGGTACATGTTATTCATAAATTTGATTTATACATGTTTTTAAATAAAAGTTGCATGCTCTTAACATGCACTTGTTAACCTTGCAGACAACTTGGAGACTACAAGAAATATGTGCACAATAAATCTGCGCCTGAGGGGTGTATTGCTGAAGCTTACATTGCGCATGAGTGTGTAACGTACGCCAAGTTGTACTTGGGAGCGATGGAGGACCCCCCACAACATCCAAGTCGAGATGACCCCGAGTTCAACCTATCTATCGTCGCCAACTCTGTTGTACCATACGGAAGCTTCAAGAAAAAGGGTGTGGACAAGTTGCCTGACCATGAGGTAGGGATTGCCCACTGGTGGGTTCTAATAAACTGTCCGGAGGTACAATATTGGAAACGTCACCATCTTCACAGCAAGGAAGTTCGCGGTGATGTCGAGTACCACAACACGACGTTTGCAGACTATTTTCCACAATGGGTAAGTGTATAAATATATATATTAGATGGCTTTCTTTTACAGTTCCCTATTCTTTAATCATAAACACACCGAGTGATTTGAGTTATATTTTTCAGCTGATGCAAGTGGCTGCGAGGGGTGGTCATACAAATTACTCAGAGGAATTGAGGCTGTTGTCGATGAAGCCGATATCTTCCACAGTCCGCCCAATGTGTGATGTCAACGGCGTTAAGTATATATGTGAAGCTAGAGACGGGGAACGCAAAACACAGAATTGTGGGGTGATGGTCGATGGTGCAGAGGGGGGCGTGGATTTTTACGGTGTCCTACAGTCAGTTGTTGAACTCATTTATGGGAACCGCATGAAAGTCCACTTGTTCAAGTGTCGATGGTTTGATACTAGGCCGCACCGCTTACGGATCGATCAGTACGGCATACTTTCGGTGAATACCGCCACTAGTGTGTATGAAGACGACCCCTTTGTTTTCGCCACAGCGGCCAAAAAGGTCTTTTATCTTGACGATCCTTTGAACAAAGGCACGTGGAAGGTAGTTAACCATGTGTCTCAGCGAGACATATACAGTGCTACCACACTTGGTGTGAGCACAGAGTGTGAAGAAGCGACCGCATACCAAGAGCCGGACGCCGGCGACATTCCGGAATCCTCCACCATCCGCGATAATAATGTGACGCCGGGCAGAGTGGTTCGACTTCCTAGGGGTCAGGTGCCCATGTATGATGTTAATCCGAATCGTCTATATCAGGCAGACGATGACTCAGACGACGAGTACGAGCACCGGTTGCCAGATATTAACTACTATACTACGTCTGACTCAAGTGATGAGGATGATTCTGATTATCATCCTTAGTATACTATTTATGTATGTATTTGTGTACGATGGTGCATGCATGAATACATTTTTGTCCTTAATTACCGTTTTCTGAGTTTATGGGAAATTGTATTGAATTGTTTGTGTTATGTTTAGGAATTTATCAGGTGAAATAGGCAATTTTCAGGCCCTAAATGGCAAATTTTCAGAAAGATCAGAATTATAGCCGACGAAATGGACCATAATTCGTCGGCTATAATGCCCATACTTTAGCCGACGACTTGCAATTCGTCGGCTATAATGCCCATACTGTAGCCGACGACTTGCAAGTCGTCGGCTAAAGTATATTGACCGAAACCATACGTAGACCGTTCAAATGCAAAAGTGTCGTGAAATAAGATACGACCGAAATATTGAAATACGACTACGGTTGAAAAATGGGAAGATTCCGACAAAATCTGTGTGCCGAATGTTGCGATTAGGTGTTTTTTACTTCCGTTTTCCTATGGGTAGCCTGACGGTCGGTAAATTTTTGGAGGAAAATTTTTATACGGTTAGTTGCGTCGCATCGATTTGAAACTATTCTCTGTTGAAGGTCATGCCAAAAAACGTCATTTAGACGGGCCAATTGCCGTTTTAAAGCGTTTCGAGATTTGACCATGCAGTTTGACCGTCCCGATCGAGCCTTTAACGTTGTCAGATGTAGTTGGTTTTTTTTTCCTACATGTATTTAATCTTAACGGTGATATCTGACGGTTGGAATAGATTTTCCAAACTTTTAGATTCGAAATCGGAACATATGCACTAATATTCCTTAACTTATTTACTAAGTGTTTAAGTGAATGTATAGTTTCAAATAGTTGCTATACGTAGACCGTTCAAATGCAAAAGTGTCGTGAAATAAGATACGACCGAAATATTGAAATACGACTACGGTTGAAAAATGGGAAGATTCCGACAAAATCTGTGTCCCGAATGTTGCGGTTAGCTGTTTTTTACTTCCGTTTTCCTATGGGTAGCCTGACGTTCGGTAAATATTTTGAGGAAAATTTTTATACGATTAGTTGCGTCTCATCGATCTGAAACTATTCTCTGTTGAAGGTCAGGCCAAAAAACGTCATTTAGACGGGCCAATTTCCGTTTTAAAGCGTTTAGAGGTTTGACTTTGCAGTTTGACCGTACCGATCGAGCCTTTAACGTTGTCAGATGTAGTTGGATTTTTTTTCATACATGTATTTCATCTTAACGGTGATATCTGACGGTTGGAATAGATTTTCCAAACTTTTAGATTCGAAATCGGAACATATGCACTAATGTTCCTTAACTTATTTACTAAGTGTTTAAGTGAATGTATAGTTTCAAATAGTTACCATACGTAGACCGTTCAAATGCAAAAGTGTCGTGAAATAAGATACGACCGAAATATTGAAATACGACTACGGTTGAAAAATGGGAAGATTCCGACAAAATCTGTGTGCCGAATGTTGCGGTTAGGTGTTTTTTACTTCCGTTTTCCTATGGGTAGCCTGACGGTCGGTAAATATTTGGAGGAAAATTTTTATACGGTTAGTTGCGTCCCATCGATTTGAAACTATTCTCTGTTGAAGGTCAGGCCAAAAAACGTCATTTAGATGGGTCAATTGCCGTTGTAAAGCGTTTAGAGGTTTGACCAAAAGTTGACCAGGGTATAGCCGACGAAATACTTAACCTCGTCGGCTAAACTCTTGCGATCCGCGCCGTTTCATTGTCCGCCGTTGGATGGGCGAGATCTGACGGCTGCTGAGAGCGTAAAGTATAGCCGACGAGATTCATATTATAGCCGACGATATGCATATTATAGCCGACGATATGCCTAAATTCGTCGGCTATAACCGGCCCGCGAAGCCCAACTTCGGCCCGGCCCGGATTTTTGCCCGGCCCGTAAGAGTATAGCCGACGAATTTCGTCGGCTATCACTATAGCCGACGAATTAAAATTACATCGTCGGCTATAGTCCTTCGATTTAAACCGAAACAGAGCGCGCCTCCCTCATTTTCTGCTAACCCTAAATCCCTAAATCCCCACCTGCTGCAGCCGCCCGCCCCTCCCCGACGCCGACCGACCACCACCGCCCCTCCCCGACGCCGACCGACCCTCCCCCTCCCTACCCTCCCCCTCCCCGCCTCCTCCCCGTCCTTCCCGACCCCTCCCCGACCCGAAACCCCCTGCCGCCGCCGCCCCGAGCCGCCCCTGCCGCCGCCGCCCCTACCCGCCCCTGCCGCAGCCGCCTCTGCCGCCCCTGCTGCAGCCGCCCCTAGCCGCAGCCGCCCCTAGCCGACCCGAAACCCGCTGCCGCTACGCCCCTGCCGCCGTCGCCGCCGCACCGCACCACCGGTCCTCGTCCAGACTGCACCACCATGTCAGGTAGTCCCGATCGAGCCTCATTTAGGGTTTTTATTAATTTTGTCGAATTTTGTGAATTTTAGGGTTTTTGTGAATTTTTTGTGGAATTTAGGGTTTTTGTGAAATTTATGGAATTGTGTGGATTTTTTGTTAAATTTGTTAATTTTGTGGAATTTATATACTAATTTTGTGGATTTTTTGTTAAATTTACGGTTTTTATATACTAATTGTGGAATTTTGTTGAATTTATATACTAGTATACTAATTTATATACTAATTTATATATAATTAGGTATAAATATTTTTTTTCATTTTTATGACGATATATATACATATATTTTTCGGAATATATATATATATATATATATATATAATTAGGTATAAATATAGTTATGTATATATATAATTAGGTGTATATATATTTAAAAAAGTTTTTTATTTTTTTGTGAAATTTAAGGAATTTTGTGTTATATTTCGGAATATATATATATAATTAGGTATAAATATATTTAGGTACGTATATATATAATTAGGTACATATACATTGAATGATGTTTTTAATTTTGTTTTGTGGAATTTTTGTGCAATTTATGGAATTTATATACTAATTCTGCAGGAAACCGGCGCTTTGTAGACCGATGGCTTGGCAGACGGACCGAGAGCGACCCCGACGCTCAGGCAGGATCCAGCCGTGGGGGGAGCGGATCCAGCGGTCGTCGGGGCCTAGGCCGGCCTTTGAGTCGACGAGAGGAGACGTTGATGGGATTGACCCCGAGCGATCCACGTGGGGGCTCCTCGTATGAGTCGACGGGAGCGGGCCCTGACTCGAGTGTCGGAGGAGGACGCAGAGCCACCAGACCCCAGTGCACTTCAGCACTGTTCCAGGATCGGCAGCCGACCCCACCGCGCGCCGATCTGGACCCTCCAGAGATGCTCCCTGTCCCCCCACAGCGACAGCGTCCACAGCTACGGGGCCCACCGTCAGGGGGAGCAGGCCCCTCAGGGTCCACGCCCCGTATGTCTCCGCCATCGGGGATGTACATGGTCCTGTTCCTCCCTGCCATCCCTGAGTACGACGCTAGGGGGAGGCAGATTTGGAGGCACGACCGGCCCCACGAGATTCCCTGGGAGGAGGCCTACTTCTACAGTCCTTTCGACTCAGAGGACTGCCGCGGCCTGTGGGCCGTTCATGAGAAGGACAAGCAGTACAACGACGCAGGTAATTGGTTAGTTTAATTAATTATTTAGATTGTTTAATTAATTATTTAATTAGTTAGTTTAAATAATTATTTAACTATGTGTTCATTTTAACAGGCGTCCTCGTCAATAAACCCGCGGGGACGAGACGGACCAGAGGGCCAGCGAACATGTCGACCCTGGAGAGGGAGCTGGCCGGTGGGATCAGAGAGATCCTGCCCGGTCCCGGTGAGGATGGACGCCCGATTGAGCGGAGAGACACCACCACCAAGTACATCAACGCGACGGGCATGCTCGTGCGGGACAGGGTCCCACTGTTGTGGCCCGACTGGGGCTCTGTGCCCGATGAGATCAAGGCGCGAGTGTACAATGCACTGTCGGTGAGTTAAATATGATTTTTATTATAGAAAATAAACAATTATGAATTCAGTCCTTATAACTATTTAAAAATATTTTCTAATTAATTTATAATGTTGCAGCAATGGTTTAGAGTCCATCCTACCTTGGACTGGTGGAGAGACGAGCAGCTGAAGAACAGGTTATGTGTTTTGCTTTTTTTTGTATAAATATATTTATTGGCAGTGTACGAATATATCTAACAGTTGTGTTCTGTTAATATAGGTACTCCGAGTGGAAGAACGAGCTGTCCACGCACTACAGGACGTACCATGTGGAGCAGCGCTTGGGGCGAGCTGCAACCCCCCACGAGTTCCGGTACAGGGAGTACGAGTGGCTATGGCTGGTAGCCTACTTCGGGAGCGACAGGGTCTCGGTAAGAAAATTTAGCCTGGTAGTATATAACTTTTTAATGTTATTTAATAATTAAATTATGTAGTTACTTAATTCAATTAATTAGTTAGTTAGTTAGTTATTAGTTATTAAATTAAGTCAGTTGGTTAGTTACATAGTTAGTTAGTTCGTTACTAAATTAAATTAAATTAAATTAAATAAAATTAGGTAGTTAGTAAGTTAGTTAGTTACTAAATTAAATTAGTTAGTTAAGTAGTTACTAATTAAATTAGTTAGTTAAGTAGTTACTAATTAAATTAAATTAGTTAGTAACTAAATTAGTTATTAATTTTATTTTGGTTAGTTCCTAATATTTTAATTTAGTTACTAATTTATATTTGCGTTTATATGTTTGTTGTTATAATACAGAAAATCTCGCGGACGAACAGCGACAACCGCAGGAGGAACGAGCACCCCCACCACGGCGGCGCCCGCTCCTGGAGGCAGTGGGCAGAGATGGCGAGGAGGGACCGACCGCTGAGGCCGTTGTCGTGGATTCATGCGCAGATGTATCCGGGGCGTCCCGACCAAGTGGTAAGTATTCGTCCATCTTCAATAAAAGTGTTTCATGAAATTAATTTATATATATATTTTTTAATTCGTTTATTATATTTTCTTGTCAATTAGGCGGAAATAGATGCGGAGACCGACGCGATCACCTTCGGGATCGCGCGAGACACTCTGGGAGACGGGGCGTCCGACGAGGCGATCGCGGAGTTTGCCTCCACGATCGACACCCTTGAGCCGCGCTTGGCCTCTCAGATCATGCACGCGGCGGTAGGGACGGGGAACAACTACTTCTACCAGAGAGGCCTAGGCGCGGCGGGAGATGGGGTTCTCAAGTTCACGCCGGCCAATCCCAGCACGCAGCGTGCGGCTTCGACGAGAGGAGACTTGCAGACGCAGCTGCAGAGGACTCAGGCGGAGTTGGCGAGGGCGGTGGAGGCGATCCAGCAGGCGGAGTTGGCGAGGGCCGCGGAGGCTTCGGCGCAGCAGGCCAGAGACGCATCTGTGGCGGAGATGTACCGATGGATGCAGCAGTCTTGGGAGGCCCAGCAGGCTGGACTCCAGCCCCCGCCTCCGCCACAGATGCCCCAGTTCGTCGTCCCCACTCCCCCCCCGCATCGGAGTACGCCAGCCGATCAGGACAGCCATAGCCACCGGAACTCGAACGATCCGGTCGACGACGCTACGCGTTTAGGGGGTGATGATGAGTAGATATAGTGGGTTAATTTGTACAGTATGTAGGATATTAGGGATGGATTGATGTGGATATTTGTTGGATATTTGGATGTTTGTTTGTGCATTTTCTGCAGCCCCCGAAGACGAAGAGAAATTGGGCCCGAGTTAAATTTTTTAATTTTTTTAAATATTTAGGGGTTATAGCCGACGATATTGGCATTATTTCGTCGGCTATAAGTGCTATAGCCGACGATTTTTACCAAATTTCGTCGGCTATAACCGTTATAGCCGACGAAGATGACATATGTCGTCGGCTATACCCTCCCGGCTTCCGGCAAAAAAAGCCGTTCCTGGTACCGGCGATTGGTATGGCCGACGATAGTGTCGTCGGCTATAACGGACGGATAGCCGACGACACTATCGTCGGCTATACTTCGGGTTAGGGGCAATTACGTAATTGTTGAAGCCGACGATCTTGTCGTCGGCAATGTTCGAAGTATAGCCGACGAGTCTTTTGTCGTCGGCTATACCTAGTGTTTTATAAGCCGACGACTTACCCCGTGTGTCGTCGGCTATACTATAGCCGACGGAGCAATCCCGACGAGATAATAGCCGACGAAGTATCGTCGGCTATGACTATAGCCGACGAATTAATGGAAACGGCCGACGAGATGGCGTCGTCGGCTATGACGCCTTTTCTGGTAGTGCTACACAAGAAGTCCATGAAGATATGCAGCCCAATCCAAGGAAGAAAATCAGAAAAAGAAGTTTCCTAGAAGAACCAAGAAAGGAAGGAACAAAAACCTTGTTGCACAAGGATTGCCTTTGCCGATTTGGACTAGGTTTTCTACCTAGGGTTTCTGCCGAATTTGCCTCTATAAATAGCCAACTTTTACACAGAAAAACTTGTCACATTCCAAAGCAAAAATCTAGCCAAAGCTCTACCTAAATTTCCCAAGAGTCCTACATACAAACCTTAGCCGAAACCACCACCATCACACCCAAAAATCCTGCCGACACACCCATTGCCGAGCAGCCATCTTCTCCACCAACCAACGGATCCACACGAGTCGAAGTCATTCAAGGTGTCTACAAAAGTGTGATCCACTCCCTACTCTCGGTTTTGTAATTTTTATGTAGTTATGTTAAACTTTGTCTATGAAGTTAGCATGAATTCTTGGTTTCAAACTCTATGTCTATGTATTGTTTGGAGTGAAATTTGGTTTTATAATTTGTATGTTCAATTCGTTTTCTTTGTCTTTAAATGGGTTTTGGATGTAAAAATACGGATTGCATGTTAAAAAGTAAGGAAAATATGAAGTAAAGAGATAGGATTAGATAGGCAAGCATGTTCACTCTGATTCTAGTAGTTCGTTCTTGGTTTAGTCTTTAAATCCGTGTGCCGTAAAGATTGGTACTTAGCATATTCGCGATGTGTTTTGAGTATTGGTCTTGTATCTGTCAATATAAAATAGGACTAGAGTGGTTTAAATGACTATGCATGTTAACAAGAAGTGGTGACGCCTTGCTTGATTGATATGTTTTCGACTAAAAAGACCTTGTGCCTAATTACTCTGCATATTTGATTTCGACGATAAGTGTTCTCAAATGTGTTTAGTATAACTTTAGGGTTAGACGATAAGTTAATCTTGAAGTACTTGAGAGTCTTAATCGATTAGTAAACCGATAAGGAGCTAATTAGGTTGGAACTAAGTCGGATCTAGGATATTGTGTACTCTTACCGTGTGTCTTGTCTTATTAATTTGCTATGTGTTTTGAGTGCTTTTGTGTTAGTAATTTGTGGAAGAATGTCGACCAACCTTGTAAATAGTAGCTTTAGGATTTAATTTCATGTCTTAAATTCTTGTCTAGGAATTTAGAGGCAGCTTTGCTGCCGATCCTATCTCAATCCCCCATGATTTCGTGTGAATATGTATATATGTATATAAGTGTGACAATTATGTGCATATGTGTTTGTGAATATTTTTGTTAACATTCTCATGTTTCAGGTACCCTTAATCCCCGGCTAGAACGATCCCTACTTATTCTATACTACTAACGATTGTAGGGTTATTATTGCTTGATGCTCGCTTCGGCGACTCGTCAACTAGATGAGGCAGACGACGAGGGACTGCGGGCGTTCGTTAACCAATGGCAGACCGCCACGGTAGGGGTAAGGAACCTCGATAAAGGAATTGTCGAGACGACATTCAAGCAAGGGCTGAGACCCGGGGAATTCTCCTACGCAGTGCGGATGGAGAGGCCGCGGGGGTACGACGAGTTGATGACCATGGCCGTCAGACATGCCCAGGCAGAGCACGACACCTAAGGGAGTTGGCTGCCTAAGAGGAGACAAGATGACCCGTTACCAACTCAGCAGGAGAGTAAGACCTGGCAGCGAGGCCGAGGACCGAGGCGCTCAGCCGCTAGATAAGCCAAGAACTAGGGCAGTCAACGACCCCGTAGGGACATCATCAGGATCTTGACGGAAGACGATATGACCGCACCTTACCGTCCGGAGCGGTGCGAGCCACCGCTAGCCATTATGTCAGCGGAGCAGTGCGGGCGACCCTTGGCTATTATGCCAGCGGAGCGGCGCGAAAAGTCGACCGCACTGACTTCCTCCTGCGAGAGGATTTTTAATGAAAACAGGGATGCCATCCCCCCGCCAGCGGCAAGGAGGCGTCCAAAGGGAGAGCTTACCCGGGGGCAGTCTGGCAAATATTGCTCCTACCATTACGAGACATCCCACCAGACTAATGGCTGCCATGCCCTAAGAGCGGTGGTGGACGGGCAAATCCGGGGAAATGAGGTGTATGCCTTCGGAAGTGGGAGCGGCCAAGCCGCTAAGACCGGGTGGAGGTCGGTCATGTTTTATGAGGAGGAAGAGGCGGAGGATCTGATTCAACTGCACAACGATCCCTTCCTCATCATCGTTCAGATAGACCACTGGATGACCAGCCGGATGCTGGTCGACACCGGGGCATCAGTCAATGTAATGTTCTGGGACGCTTACAAGGGACTGAACCGAGGGAGGGACCAGTTGTCCCAGGATAATGAGCCATTAATAAGCTTCTCCGGGGAAGTAGTCCAGCCGTTGGGTTCGGATTATTTACTGCTGATTTTCGGCCAGGGGGACAGGACAAGAAAGGAGCACATCGAGTTCATTATAGTGGATTGTCTGTCCTCGTACAACGGCATAATCGGCAGGCCGGGGCTGTGGAGGCTGAAGACATTTATAGTTGGCCACATGTTGATGCTAAAATTGCCGTCTCCCACCAGGTTCATCACCATTCGCGGAGACCAACAGGTCGCCTTAAGGTACTCCGCCGAGGCCGTTACCTGCGGTAGAAGGCAAGCCGAGGTCTTTGCGGCAACCCAGCAGGCACTGTCACCGGATCCCAGCATCGACCCCTGAGACGGCACCGATTCCGACTAGGAGAAGCCAAAGCGCCCTTCATCAGTGGAGAGAACTAAAGAAATTTCCATCTCAGAGCTCCACCCGGGGCGAACTGTGGTAATAGGAACAAAACTGTCACCGGATGTCAGGAAAGATCTCATCACTTTCCTCCAAAAGAACAGTTCGGTGTTCGCGTGGTCCTATGAGGACATGCCTGGCATATCTCCAGAAATAGCAACACACGAATTAAACATCCTCCCCGGTAGTATCCCGGTGCGGCAGAAGAGGAGACACTACCAGATTTGACAGAATAGCCGACGAAATTTTTTTCGTCGGCTATTCCAAATTTTCGTCGGCTATTCCTTCTACCGACGAAAATTTCATCGGCTATAATTCGTCGGTAAAAGCCCGTCGGTAAAAGTAATGGCCGACGAAAAAAATGACATCGTCGGCCATTCCAACCTTGGCCGACGAATTATGGCCGACGAAAATGATTTCGTCGACCAAAGCTTGGCCAAATATCCGACGAAATTCGTCGGCTATTTTCGAGTATGGCCGACGATTTCGTCGGAATATATTAATATTTTAAAGTTATAGCCGACGAAATTCGGTTTCGTCGGCTATTTGTTCTGAAGTATAGCCGACGATTTGGGCTATTTCGTCGGCTATTTCGTCGGAATATATTAATATTTTAAAGTTATAGCCGACGAAATAATGTCAATTTCGTCGGCTATAACTGCATTTTGGGCAAAAAAAATTACCGGATCGGAGGAGGAGAAGGAGGAGGAGGAGGCCGGAGGAGGAGGGGAAGGAGGAGGAGGAGGAGGAGGAGAAGGAGGAGGGGAAGGAGGAGGAGGAGGAGGGGAAGGAGGAGGGGAAGGAGGAGAAGGAGGAGGGGAAGGAGGAGGAGGAGGAGGAGGAGGAGGAGGAGGAGGAGAGAAAAAAGGCGGGAGGACGCGATTTAAAAGATTTAGAAGGAGAATAGCCGACGATTTAAAAGATTTCGTCGGCTATACTTTGGAAGATCAACAGCCGTCGGATCTAAGCCATCCAACGGCGGACAATAAAAAGGCGCGGATCGCAAGAGTTTAGCCGACGAAATATAATTTTCGTCGGCTAAACTTAGAGAATAGCCGACGATTTACAATATTTCGTCGGCTATTCTATGAACATCGTCGGCTATACTTTGAAAACATATTAAACTGCCGTTTTGAGGCCCTAAACGAACTCGAAAGCCCGAAAAGGCCCACACATCGTGGCAAAGACACGAGTTTGATTCCTGGCGTCGTTCCCTTTCCGGAATGGTATCGAAATCGTAATTCGGACTCCGGACGCCAAATCTGCAGTAAACCGGGTTTTGACTTGCAACGGTCAATCTACTCTTCAACGCCAAATCTGGCCTCACCTTCAACAGATAATAGTTTCCAATCAATGAGACGCAACTAATCATATAAAAATTTTATAAAATTGATTTAACAAACGTCAGGCTATCCATAGGAAAACGAAAGTAAAAAACAGTTAACCGCAACATTCGGCACACGGATATTATCGGAATCTTGTCATTTTTCAACCGTAGACGTATTTCATTATTTCGGTCATATCTTATTTCACAACATTTTTGCATTTGAAGAGTCTACGTATAGTAACTATTTGAAACTATACATTCACTTAAACACTTAGTAAACAAGTTAAGGAACATTAGTGCATATGTTCTGATTTTGAATCTAAAAGTTTAGAAAATCTATTCCAACCGTCAGATATCACCATTTAGATTAAATACATGTATGGAAAAAAAATCCAACTACATTTGACAACGTTAAAGGCTCGATCGGAACGGTCAACCGGGTCAGTCAAACCTCTAAACGCTTAGAAATGGTAATTGGACTGTCTAAATAACGTTTTTTGGCCTGACCTTCAACAGATAATAGTTTCAAATCGATGAGACGCAACTAATCGTATAAAATACCCACAGATTTTTCACTATTTCTCCCGTTTTTTTTCGTTTTTTTTTTTAAATGAGCAGCTGCTGTTTAGATCTGAAAATATATAGACTTATAGCCGACGAAAATGCCAATTTCGTCGGCCAAACTTTCAAAATTTTTCGTCGGCTAAAGTTTCAGAGAAAGGCCGACGAAAATTCAAATCGTCGACTAAAATATGAATATAGCCGACGATTTTTTTTTTTACCAACGAAAAAAAAAATCGTCGGCCATTCTAGGGGAATAGCCGACGATTTTTTTTTAAGCGACGAAAAAAAAATTCGTCGGCCATTCATGGGAATAGCCGACGAAAATTTTATGTCGTCGGCCGTTTTTTTTTATTTCATCGGGAAAAGCCTTTTTTCTGGTAGTGAGATCTTTCAACCCGGCAAACTATGTGACGATCAAGGAGGAGGTGTAAAAATTGAGGGGAATAGACTTCATTCGTGAGGTCCAGTATCGCCGATGGCTCGCCAACGTAGGTATGGTTCAGAAGAAGGAAACCGACCAGTGGCGCATGTGCGTAGACTTCACCAACGTCAATCGGGCATGTCCAAAGGACAGCTTCCCGCTCCCTCGGATAGACCAGTTGGTAGACTCAACCTCCGGGTTTAAGCTGTTAAGCTTCATGGATGCTTACGCCGGATACAACCAGATATGAATGAGTCTGACCGATGAAGAGCACACTTCATTCACGACCGACCGGGGCCTATACTGCTACAAAAGGATGCCTTACGGGTTGAAGAATGTCGGCGCCACATACCAACGGGTAGTTAACCGCATGTTGGAATAGGAGATGGGCAAAACGGTGGAAGTCTACGTGGACGACATGTTGGTTAAAATTTTAACCGCCAGTGCCCACATACGAGACTTGGCAGTGGTGATCGGTAAGATGCTAAAGTATGGGATGCACCTGAACCCAAAGAAGTGTATATTTGGGATTTCGGAAGGGTTGTTCCTAGGTCATGTCATTAGCCAGCGGGGGATCGAAGCTAACCCACTCAAGGTCCAGGCGATCCTAGAAATGGAGACCCTGGAGGAACGGAACCTGGTCTAGACCCTCACCGGTCGGTTAGCTGCGTTAGCCAGATTCATCTCCCACCTCACTGACAAATGCACCCCGTTCTTTAAACTTCTCAAAGCCCAACAGTTCAAGAAGGTCCATTGGGCTGCGGAGCACGAGGCGGCATTCCAATCTATCAAGGCATACCTGTCAGCGGTTCCGCTTTTATCCAAGCCAGTACCAGGAGAAATATTGTACCTCTACATAGCTGCGTCGAACACGGCTGTAAGTGCAGCTCTCATCAGGAAGGAAGATACGCTGGTGCTCCCGATGTATTACGTGGGCAAAGAATTCACCGGGGCTGAAAGTCGATACCCGGACATCGAAAAGCTAGCTTTGGCACTGATCGTTACTACCAGGAAGCTCCGGCACTACTTCCAAGCCCACTCCATCACTTCATACACCAATCACCCTTTAAGGCAGATCCTACAAAAACCCGAAACCAGCGGCAGGCTGGTCCGCTGGGCGGTGGAATTAGGTGAGTTCGATATAACGTATACCCCCCGGACGGCCATAAAAGAACAGGCCGCTGTAGATTTCATATGTGAACTCATGCCTATGAAGGAAGAACATCCGGACCCCGTGGGAAGTAGCCAACCGGATGTCATAGTAAAGGTGTAACCAGGGTTGCCCAGCGATTGGAAGCTTTATGTCGATGGCTCTGTCACGAGTAAACGGAGCGGTGGTGGCATCATATTAACTGCCCCGGATAGCCAGTCGTATGAATACGCTCTGCGGTTTATGTTCAGCACCTCCAACAATGCCGCTGAGTACGAAGCGCTAATAGCTGGCCTACAGTTAGACAAAGAAATGGGGATCCCATCCATGGAAGTGTGCAGTGATTCAAACTTGGTAGTCAACCAAGTAAAAGGGGTGTTAGAGGCAAAGGAGCCGCAGATGGCCTCATACCAGGCATTAGCCAAGGTCATGATGGAACCATTCAAGGGAGCAACCATTCGGCGCATCCCCCGGGAGGAGAATAGGCATGCGGATGCCCTGGCCAGGCTGGCTACCGGAAACTATCCATTAGACTATCGCAGCCCCAGAATTGAAACCCTAGAGAAGCCAAGCATTAGCAAATCTATCTCCGAGATTTTCGCCGTAGAGGAGGCACCTCCTAGTTGGATGGACCCGATCCGAAAGTATCTAACCGACAAGGTCAGCCCGGAGGACAAGGTGGAGGCCAGGTGACTGCACCTTAGGTGCGCCAGATACAGCCTACTGGGCGGCAAGCTATATCGCAGAGGCCATAGTTTTCCCCACTTAAGGTGCGCTACAAAAGAGGTCGGTCAGGCCATCATGCGGGAAATTCATGAAGGAGTCTGCGGTAACCATTCCGGTGCCCGGTCCTTGTCACATAAAGCACTCCGCGCGGGATATTTTTGGCCAGACAAAGGCGGCTACTTCAAGAAAAATATCAGGCGGCTGCCACAAATGTCATATGTACGCCACCGTACCACATGCCCCAGCGATTGCCCTCTCAATCCTGTTGGCACCACAACCATTCGCGCAGTGGGGACTGGATATAATCGGGTCATTCCCGACGGCTATAGGCCAGTTCAAATACGCTATCGTGGCCGTTGACGAGACTAAGTGGGTCGAGGCAGAGCCCCTACTCAAGATAACGGAGGAAAGAGTGAAGTTCTTGTGGAAAAACATTTATTGCCGGTTTGGTGTCCCGCAGACTATTGTCACGGACAACGGCACACAGTTCAATAATACAGATCTCATCTAGTACACGGCCTCTTTGGGAACTCGGATGGTTTTCGCATGAGTAGCCCACCCACAAACCAACGGCCAGGTTGAAGCGGTTAAGAAGATCATCAAAACCCTCCTAAAAAAGAAGCTAGACGACAAAAAGGACTTGTGGGCTGAGGAGCTGCCGGCGGTCCTGTGGGCAATCCGCACAACGACAACAGAGGCAACAACAGAAACCCCGTTCTATATGGCATTCGGAACAGAAGCGGTACTACCTATTGAGATCGAGATACCCACCGGTAGGGTTGAGAATTATGAAGCTGAAAGAAATGCCGAAGGCATACGGCTTAACCTAGATCTCATCAAGGAGCGGCGCGACCAAGCGCACCTACAGAATCAGACGTATAAGCAGCGGGTGGCCCGCTACTATGACAGTAAGGTCCGGGAGAGAAAATTACAAGTAGGCGATTAGGTGATGAAGAAAGTACAAAGAAAGGTGTTGGCCTTGGAGCCAATATGGGAAGGGCCCTACCAAATCACAGCGGCCGTAGGACTAGTGACCTTCCACATCATAGACACCGATGGAGCCTATTCCACCCTACCGTGGAACATCCAACAACTCTGGTACTACCCTAAGTGAATCATACCTCAGCGGTTTTACCGGACCGTATTGTTTTCCTTCCAGTGCTCTTAATTCAATAAAAGACATTATTCCAGCGCAGTTAGTACGGCAACCCAATTACTATCAGACACAACACCATGGGTGATTACTGGTTCCCTCCAATACAATCAGTACGAAAAATGTGTATGTACAAAAAAAAACAACAACCAAAAAAGGGGGCGACAAATTATTCGGCCCCACGGCACTGACGGTTCCTGAGCCACCGGCCTTCGGAGACCGCTCTTGCTCCAACCGGTCTGCCTCTATCACATCTGCCTCCATCCGCTCGGCGTCGATCCACCCTCTGTCTTTCCACTCCATATACGCCTCGTTTATGCCTTTCTCCCGGGCGGCATCCAGCATATCATCAAATTCAACCGACTCCAAGAACTCACTGACAGCCTTGTCAATGATGGTCTCCCGTTCGGATTCGGTTAACTTCTCCACCCCCTGCCAGACCGACGCCATTTGACCTCGCAGCTCCAAATTCCTCGCCTCCAGGTCCGTCACCCAACCCGAGGAATCAGCAAGCTTGGCCTCCAAACCAGTGGACCGCTGGACCGCATTGATCAGCTTCGACTCCAGTTCCCTGATTTTCTCGTCCTGGGCGGCCACTCGGGCCTTTTCCCGCTCACTGTGCTCCTTGGCCCGGGCCCTCTCCTTCACCAGCTCCGCCTCCAGCATGGCTCGGTGCCTCGTAAGATCCGCCACTTGCTTCTTTAAGGCCGGACCTTCCTCACTCACTTCGGTAGCATAGAGACTGTGCACCGTCTAAAGAAGGCCGCAAAAGAAGCGTTCAGTTAAAAAAAAACAACAAAAAAGAAGAAAAAAAAGACAGGGGGGGGGGGGGGGGGTGGTGTGGGGTGGGGGCGTAGCGAGAAATGAATACTCACTCGTACAGCCATTTCGATGGCCTTCTTCCGACGCTCACCGGACGGTACACCGTTGGGCAGCCCGCCGTCAAGCCCCAAAGCTTTGACATTGGCTAACAATGACCGCACGAACCCCCAATCCCCAACACCTCCGGCTAAACACTCTTTTTTGCGGACGCCGTTTGCGGCACTTGTGGGGAACTTGAGGTCCCGGCGGGAGAAGCAACAGTCCCGGGACCAAATACCATTGCCCTCTTGGTGGTGTCTCCACGAACGGTACCACCGCGGAAAAGAACGAGGTCAGTCAACGCCGACCTATCAAGACCCCGCTTTCCCACCTCCCGCACCTTAGCGGCACCAGCAGAAGTTACCCCCGGTAAGGCCTCTCGAATACGCACCTGGGCGAGTAGCTCCACGTCCGTAACCGACATACTCGCCCCACTAGCCCCACCTTCTAGGCCAGGGATCCTACCGTATTCGGCGTCCGGGATGTCCATACCTACCGGTTCGTCATGCACGGTTTTCTCACCAGTATCGGGATCCACAACCGTCTTCGACGCGACTTCCCCCATCTCCATCAACTTCTGGGTTACAAGGTCATCGTCTGCATCGATAGTCTGATCCACCGGTAGAGCCACCAGTGGAACAACAGCTGAAAGCCAATAGTCCAAAGGGTTACCACGGAAAAGTGGGCCGACGGTAGCTCTAGAAAAAAAAACAACACAAACAAAACAACCAAAGACAAAAGTTTAACGGGGCCCACATCGGGTTTCTTCCCCAACCCGCATATCTCTAGGACGTTCTACAGGATAAAGTTGTGCGAGCTCCGGCTCATTGCGTCCCAACAGCCAAAAATTGGAGCTGTCCGCCGCCTCTCCACATCGGTCAGACTGTACGACTGATCACCAATAGATTGGTAAGTCCTCGGGACGCAGTAAAACCTCGAGTTACGCTGCCATTTCCCCCCAGCCATCACCACCTGAATCCTCCACCCGTGTGCGGTCCAGGATGGCAGGTGAGTGATGACCGAACTATAGTCCCGCGCACCAAAAGTCACGCAACCGCTGGAATTAGCCTTTCTGCAGTAAAAAAGTTTGTACAGCGCCCGAATTTCATTAACCATGGGCCACCCCATATTGCAGACACTGTACAAGCACCTGAGGCTGAACGGTTGCCTCCATGGATTGTGAGGAAGCTGCGCGGGAGAAAGGTTTAGCATGCTCAACATGTACTGAACGAACTGAGGCAGTGGCAGCGAGAAGCCGTGACGCAACTGGTCTTCATACACGGCAACCCAACCTTCCTCCGGGTTGCAGGCCAGCACCCCAGGATAGAGCGCCCGGAGTCTTATCGACTGATCAATTTTCCACCTCGCCCGGAAGTCCTCTATCTCTCCAGGGGTCATGCTGCGGCCAGGCTCATCGCAAAAAATGGCCACTCATCGTCTGAGATCACGTGCACATTCTCCCGCCCTCTCACCCTACCAGCGGCACCCAGCGCGTCCGTCCGCTCAGTCTCGTTCCCTGACCTTGTCCGCCGGCGGGATTTCCAGAGTTACTTGACTCTCTACATTCCATATCTAGCCCAGGAACGCAATTCGCTGCAGGGGTTGAGATCGTCTTTTGCGGATATGTTCTCTGGACAGGTCCTCGTCGCATGAACACAATGGGCAGAGTAGGGGAAAGAGCGAGGGATCTTATAGGCGGCACAACCAACCCCTGAATTCTCCCCCCCCCCCCCCCCCCCCTAAGAAAAAAGCAATTAGGGTATTCCAAAGGACAAGGCAATCGCAGCCGCAGATCTCAGCCAAAGAGGTCAGTCCACGTAACCCACCATGGACACCTCGACAATCTCCCAGACCGTCAGATGACAAGATTGAGGGACTCCATCATTCAAAACAACACAGTGCTACAACAGCCACCTGTCTTACATGTAGAGCCCGACGGCTCCTAGCCTACGTCTTATCTCGCTGCCAGGTGAATGACTAAAGCCAAGTAACAATGGCTCGGTATTCCCCGGAAGAACTCTTTCTCTAACACAGGAGACTTCTTCCCGCAGGCTAGAAACCCTGTAGAATTATTATTGTTGCCGCTGAAATATTCCAACAAGTACGGGGCATTCTAACATATATTCCAAAGGTACGGGGCTTTCTACCGGTTGCATTTATTCCACATTTCTCGTCAAACAACAACGGCTCGATATTCCCCGGGAGAAGTCTTCCTCTAGCACAGGAAACCTCTTCCTGCAGACTAAAAACCCTGCATCAATATTATGTACAGGCTACGATATTCCAACCATAGTGCCTGCTCCGGTTCAAGGCTATCCTAGTTGTCGGTCCATCCAGCTTCAACTATTGGATGCGGTATCACACCGGCCAAAATTGCACTTGCTTATCGCTCTCCTGCGGAATAACTGGTTCGTCGAACTGAGACATTCCTACGGGCAGCTGTGTACGACCTAACAGATCCAATGTACCACCGGGCTTTATAAACCCGGGAGACTTGATCCTCTAACACAGGACAACTCTTTCCGCAGGCTAAACACCCTACACATACATCCCACTTGCAGGAACAAATGCAGCGACGTTGGGACGGCTACCAAGGACTACTCCGGGCCACGCCACCCAACGGGAGACTTGATCCTCTAACACAGGACAACTCTTCCCGCAGGCTAAAAACCCTGCACATACCTCACGCCTGTACGGCCAAAGGGTATGAAACGATCGGGGATGTCTCCGGTACCAACACGGGACCGCTTCATCCCGGGAGACTTGATCCTCTCATACAGGACAACTCTTCCCGCAGGCTAAACACCCTGCACATCCTATATGCCTACAAGAACAAGAGGCTGTGTGACAGGTGGGGACGGCTGCCCAGGATCACTCCCGGCCACGCCACCCACCAGGAACTCCTATAACACAGGGTACGTTTCCCGTTGGTACTAGGTGACCTCTTCAAACTGTTCAAGGCACTCACCGACTACTGTGGCTACCGTTCCTAACTCGGGGGACTCGGTCGTCCCATTCGCTATATTCACCGGGTTATCCTGGAACATAGCATGGCGGATTTCAACACCACATTATCATCTCATGCACTACATCTTGTACCCATATGCAACTATCAGTATCAACATCATAACCATGCACTAATAACATTATGCATCATCATAACAGGTTTATTCGAACGCCCGGCCAAGCCCAATCTTAAACGCGGACTTGGGGGGCTAGGACACCGGTGGGTAAGTGCCCCTGCGGGTCTGCGGGCCTATAAAGGAAGACAGATTAAGTCCCCATTCAAGATGGCACTTGACGGGGAACTTGGGGGACTTTTTGACAGTAGCCATAGAGAGGCTACCCAGGCCCCCAGACCCGCAGCCAGGACTCCTGGACCCGGGAGCATAGCATAGACACCTGGTCCCGCGCCCGGGCAGGTCTTACTTGTGGCCGGGGCCCGGAAACCGGCGATAGCAACTCCCCAAATAGGGGCCGAAACAGTCCAGCAATATGAGCAGAAGGGGGGCCAGTCATACATCGAAGGGTGAGGCTAGCCCTCATGCCCGGCAGTCTATATATGAGTCCCAACTACCCTCATTAATAGGTAATCAATACTTCGACTATTCATTCCCGCCTAAGTTACCAGTTTATTCCAACTATACTAACTTAGGCATCGGAGCGGAATAGACCGGTCCCGCCCGGTATTCCCTTAGTTAGCAGGGTTTGCAGGCAGGAATCACACCAAGATCCCCCGGTATCTGTGAGTCTATGGATTCAGACAGAAACAAAAGAATTCTTAGAAGAACAAAGAATGCAACAAAACCAAAACCAACAAGGATTGGAATTTCCTTGCCGAATTGCACAAGGAATTATGCCGAATCCTTTGCAGCTCTTCTCCTATAAATAGAGGCATCCTCTCTACAGAAAAATCATCTCATCCTACATACAAACACAAGCCAAAAGCTCTTCCAAAGCCTCACCATAAATCCTATACAGAAAATAGTTTAGCCAAACCACCACCACCATGTATATCCGTCTTCTCAAACACTTGCCGAATTTCTTTATAGGTTTCTAGAAGGCGTGCTCCATCTTCTCATGACTTCTTTATTTTTCTGTAATTTTACAATACTTTGTCTATGAAGATTGTATGTTTTTATGGTTGTCAAATTTGGTTTTAATCTTGGTTTACAAACTTTGAATGCATGCGAATTTTGTATGACAAATTGTAATCTTTTTCATGTAATATTTTCGTGTCTTAGATAATTAGGACAGTGGTATTAGATGCATGTTTAGGATTTAATTTGGTTAGTAATCTAAGGTGAGGGCATGAAAATCGGTATTTAGTGTCGTCTTTGAACATGATCTAAGTGCTAGGTTTAATTTACTAGAGTAATAACGAACTAGATGAACGTGCACTACAAGAAAAAAGGGCTTTGCCGACGAAAAAAAAAACGGTCGACGAAACACTTTTTTCGTCGGCTATTCCCAAGAATGGCCGACGAAAATTTTTGTCGTCGCAAAAAAAAAAATTTCGTCGGTAAAAATGAAAAATCGTCGGCTATTCTACAAGAATGGCCGACGATTTTTTCCGTCGTCCCTAAATTTTTTTTTTCGTCGGCTATACTCCTATAATGGCCGACGATTTAAAGTTTTCGTCGGCTATACAACTTTTGGAAGAATGGCCGACGAAGTTGACAATTTCGTCGGCTATAAGTCTTTATATTTTCAGATTGGGCAGAAGCTGCTCATTCGAAAAAAAACGGGAGAAAGAGTGAAAAATCTGTGGGTATTGTTGAAATCCGTCCTCTCTTACATTGTGGAGCTATATATAGGTACGTATATGTGTATATATGTTGATTTTGAGTTTTAGTTGAGTTGATTTTGAGTTTTAGTGATTTTGATATAGTAAGTGATTTTTTATTTTGTTGTTGTTTTAGTGTTAGAATGTATGTATATATGTTGATTTTGAGTTGTAGTTGAGTTGATTTTCAGTTAGAGTATAATTATGTGTTTTAATTTAATAATGTTATTTTAATTAGTGTTAAAATATATATAAATATGTTAATTAATGGTTGTTGATAGTGTAATGAACTTAAATAATGGTTGTTAATTAATGGTATATATATATGAGTTGATGTTGATAATAATATATATTGTAATATATATATATATATGTGTTAATTAATTTATTATTAATTAAAGTTATACATATATATTATTATCAGGCTATATATGGATCGAGATAAGAGTTGGATTTCGCTTCCAAGGAATGACCGACGATACACTACAGGAGTTGTGGATTTTATGCAGTTCGTCGAGGAAAATGCAAAGTCGAATTACCATTATTGCCCGTGCAAGAAATGTAAGTGTCGCAGTGATATGTGTCGATTTCCGATTAGGACAGTATGGGAGCACCTAAAGAGTAATGGGTTTTGGCCGAAGTACACACGTTGGATATATCACGGTGAGCCATCATTAGATGGATCGCATGATCATGGGCAATATTTTGAGGCGGGCAGTAGTAGTACATCCAACGATCCAACAATGGCATTCGTCAACGACGTGTTTCCTTTTGAAAGCGGTGTACGTGGGGAACAATATATGCAGGACCCGGTGCAGCCGTTCCCACAAGTTGTCAACACTGCTGCCTTTGACAAGTACAACAAACTGATTGCATTGCAACAGACCCCTGTGTCTTCAAGTTCTGAGAAGACAGTTCTTCAAAGTGTGATGGAGGTAATGAGGATTAAAGTCGAGACAAAAAGGAGCATCAGGCAAGTGGATGAATATCTACAGTACACTTCTTCGTTGTTGGAGGAGGGTCATCGTAATCCTACCAATCACCGTCAGGTCCGAAGTATCCTCAAAGATCTAGGGCTTTCCTACATTAAGATCCATGCATGCGCATTTGACTGTGTTCTCTTCTGGGGTGAAGATGCAGAAGGGAATGACCTTGCTAGCCTTGACGCATGTCCGATATGTCAGTCTGACCGATATAAGTTAACGGGAGCAGGCAATAGGAAACCTGTGAAAGTGCTTCGGTATTTTCCGTTGAGAGATAGGCTTGAGCGGTTGTACATGTCAGAAACCACCGCAAAAGCTATGAGGTGGCACGGTGAGCGGGACGCGGGAGACGCAGATATCATGACACACATCTCTGACGGAGCGGCTTGGAAGCATATAAACAATGAGTTTCCTTATTTTGCGTCAGATGTCAGAAACGTCAGGCTCGGGCTCTCAACCGACGGGTTCAACCCTTTCGGCACCATGAGTCTTTCATACAGTATATGGCCGGTGGTTTTGGTACCTTACAACCTTCCTCCGTGGATGTGCATGAAGAAGGAATATAATATGTTGATGTTGTTGATTCCGGGGCCTGGTTACCCAGGGAAATGTCTCGATGTGTATATGAGACCATTGATTGAAGAGCTTAAGGTATTGTGGGACGTTGGTCATCCCACTTTTGACAAGTACAAGCAGGAGACGTTCCAGATGCATGCCATGGTTATTGGTACCATCAGTGATTTTCCTGCTTATGGGATGTTGTCGGGCAGCGTTGTTAGGGGATACAAGGCTTGTCCAGAGTGCCTCAGCGATTATGGGAGCACCCCTCATTGCAACAAGATATGCCGAATGGGTCATCGTGTGTTTCTTCCGGCGGATCACCACTGGCGTTACGAGTCCGCCGCATTTGATGGAACCGAAGAACACGGTGGTCCCCCCAGAAGATGGACAGGAAGATAAATTTTAGCAAGACTTAATGAGTACGATTTTGGGCCCCTCAGCAATCATCCCGATATTGTAGAGGAAATACCTGAAAGGCCTGAGGAGTACAAATTCTGGACACATAGGAGCATATTATGGGAACTCCCGTACTGGTGTGAGTTGCTGATCCGTCACTTCCTAGACGTTATGCACATAGAAAAAAATATTTCTGAAAGTGTGGTGGGCACAACGCTGAACTTGGAGGGGAAGACGAAAGACGGTCCTAAGGCTCGCACTGATCTGCAAAACATGAATATCAGAAAACCACTATGTTTGAAACAAGGGAAGAGAAAAATGCCTCAAGCTCCTTACACCGTCAAGCCTGAGCATAAATCAGAAATTTTCCATTGGATAAGTCGGGCCAAGTATCCTTCAGGCTTTGCTGGAAATATAGCCAAGTGTGTCAACAGACAATTCAACAATCTGTACGGGTTGAAAAGTCATGACAATCATATCCTGCTACAACGTCTCTTCCCTGTTTTCATTCGACCGTTCCTTCCCCGTCACGTTGTGGAGCCGTTAGTAGCGTTGGCAAGATTTTTCCAGAAGGTATGCACACGGGAAGTGAGAAAATCTGACCTCCGGGAAATGCAACAAGACATCGTTCATATCATGTGTAAATTTGAGATGATATTTCCTCCAAATTTTTTCGACATCATGCCTCACCTCATGATCCATCTTCCTCGGCAGTTGTTGCTTACCGGTCCTGTGCACTTCACTTGGATGTATCCGATGGAAAGGTACGTATTTTACACCTTATGTTAATTTCCTCATCAATATGTGTGATATAGTGTTAATGTATTATCATAACACTTTAAAAACTTGATTTATAGGCAACTTGGACAATACGGTGGTTTTGTCCAAAACAGATCCGCACCTGAAGGATGTATAGCTGAAGCATATATTGCGCACGAGTGCGTCATCTACATGAAGCTGTATTTCGGAGCGTTACAGGAAAGCATACAGGAAGATGTACCGTCACAGTTCAATCTTTCCATACTCTCCGACGATGTTGTACTCGGTGGAAACATGCCAGTTTCCTACAAGTTGAAAGATTATGAGGTAGCCATTGCACATTGGTGGGTACTAATCAACTGTCCAGAAGTTCAGTTTTGGAAGGACATACATCTACGCTGTGAAGGAGTAGCAGGTGATCGCGATTACCACAACCAGACATTCGCAGAGTATTTCGGCCGCTGGGTACGTACCTTTAACACTATTCTATACGTGTTCATATATTATTGTGTATATTTATTCATATTTATAGTTGATTCTGATGGTTGCAGATGGACCTTATTGCAAATGATAATCACCCAAATTGGTCGCACGAACTCAGACTTTTAGCGAGCAGGCCGGTCTATTCAAAAGTTTATGCGACGTGCAAGGTGAATGGTGTGTTATTTCGATGTGAAGACAGAGACCTCAGACTGAAAACACAAAATTCAGGGGTTATGGCACATGGTGGGGATGGTGGAGTTGACTATTACGGTGTTCTCCATTCAGTTGTGGAACTGCATTACGGGGAAGGCATGAAAGTGCACCTTTTCAAGTGTAGATGGTTTGACACACGGCCGCAGAGCATGAAAACCGATCAATACGGCATAAGTTCTGTGAACACTAGTACATCATGGTATGAGGACGACCCGTTCGTTTTAGCCACATGGGTGAAACAAGTGTTTTATCTTGATGATCTCGCCAAGGGTGACCCGTGGAAAGTAGTCAACACTATCCACCATCGCAACATTTACCGGGCGTCTACACTTGGAGTGGCTGAAGAGAACGAGGAAGGGGGCACCGCGTATCAAGAGCCCAACTCAAACGGTATTCCTGATTCCTCTTTTATTCGCCTAGACACGCCGGTGCGAATTCGACGTGAAGAGCCACTGCTTGTTGATGTTGATCCAACTGAAGAAACTAACGAGGACTCTAGTGGTGAGGAAAGACATAGATTACCCCTATCGAGCAATTCAGAAACCGAAGAAGACTCATCCGATGATTCCGATTACAATCCGACGGATTAAGTAATTTAAATGATGTAATCCTTTCATTTGTAATCAACTCATTTCTAATGAACGGGCGTGGGGATGAGCCTCCCAGCTAGGCTGGGTTCCAAACCCCTTAAACAAAAATTTGAAATATGTTGACTGTTGGGTTTCTGGTTTTTTATGTTCAATTTTGGTTATATGTGAACAGGACATCGGAATAGGAGAGGTGTAAAACCACTGATTTTTTTGGTTTTTTTTCCAGAAAATAGCAGACGAAAAATGCATTATTTCGTCTGCCATTACAATAATGGCCGACGAATAATGAATTTTTCGTCGGCTATACTCACAATGGCCGACGAAAAATTCATTATTTCGTCGGCCATAAGTTTTTTTGAAAATAAATATTACAATAATGGCCGACGAATAATGAATTTTTCGTCGGCCATTGTACCAATGGCCGACGAAAACTTCATTATTTCGTCGGCCATAAATTTTTTTAAAATAAATATTTTATTTTTGACCGAAAACGACAAAAGAATAGCCGACGAATACTAGGTTTTATTTCGTCGGCTATGATTAAAAAAAAAAACAAAAAATGAGCAGCTTCCATTTTCTATCACTGTCGACAAACCATTGCTTCATCCTTCAAATGCAAATGTGTCGTGAAATAAGATATGACCGAAATATTGAAAAACGTCTACGGTTGAAAAATGAGAAGATTCCGACAAAATATGTGTGCCGAATATTGCGGTTAACTGTTTTTTTCTGCCGTTTTCCTATGGGTAGCCTGACGGTCGGTCAATATTTTGAGGAAAATTTTTATACGATTAGTTGCGTCTCATCGATCTGAAACTATTCTCTGTTGACGATCAGGCCAAAAAACGTCATTTAGACGGGCCAATTTCCGTTTTAAAGCGTTTAGAGGTTTGACTCACCCGGTTCACCGTCCCGATCGAGCCTTCAACGTTGTCAGATGTAGTTGGATTTTTTTTTCATACATGTATTTAATCTTAACGGTGATATCTGACGGTTGGAATAGATTTCTCAAACTTTTAGATTCAAAATCGGAACATATGCACTAATGTTCCTTAACTTGTTTACTAAGTGTTTAAGTGAATGTATAGTTTCAAATAGTTACTATACGTCGACTCTTCAAATGCAAATATGTCGTCAAATAAGATATGACCGAAATATTGAAATACGTATACGGTTGAAAAATGAGCAGATTCCGACAAAATCTGTGTGCCAAATGTTGCGGTTAACTGTTTTTTACTCCCGTTTTCCTATGGGTAGCCTGACGGTCGGTAAATATTTTGAGGAAAATTTTTATCCGATTAGTCGCGTCTCATCGATTTGAAACTATTCTCTGTTGAAGATAAGGCCAGAAAACGTCATTTAGACGGGCCAATTTCCGTTTTAATTTATAGGACTTAGAGGTTTGACTTCGTAGTTTGACCAAACGTTTAGCCGACGAAATATTTGATTTCGTCGGCTATTTCCAAAGTATAGCCGACGAAATATTTAATTTCATCGACTAAACTCTAGTGATCCGCGCATTTTCATTGTCCGCCGTTGGATGGAGATTGGACGGCTGCTGAGCGCCTAAACTTTAGCCGACGATATTCAAAGAATAGCCGACGAGTTCAAACATTTCGTCGGCTATACTATCTGGTATAAGTTTGTTGCAGCCGAACCCTAGCCTCCATTTGCTACATATTTCCAAAACCCTCCCTCTTCCTCTTCGACGTGCAATCCAGCCCTCCTCCCTCTATCTCCTCCACGTCGGCAGCCCCGGCCCGGCCTCCTCCCTCTTCCTCCTCCAATCCGGCAGCCCCGGCACCTCCTCCCTCCTCCTCCATTTTTTTCCGGCCGGCCACCGTTTCCAGTTTCCTCCTCCGGCCTGTCCCTCCTCCTCCCTCCTCCGGCCGGCCTCCTTCTCCTCTGCCCGAATCAATGTAAGTTTTTTTTTTTTTTTTCATTTATGTTAATTAATTGTTAATTTAGTTATAATTGTTAATTTAAGTATAATTTATGTTAATTTATGTATTTATGTTAATTTAGGTATAATTTATGTATTTATGTTAATTTAGGTATAATTTAGGTATTTATGTTAATTTAGGTAAATTTTAGGTATTTATGTTAATTTATGTATAATTTAGGTATTTATGTTAATTTAGGTATAATTTAGGTATTTATGTTAATTTAGGTAAATTTTAGGTATTTATGTTAATTTAGATAAATTTTAGGTATTTATGTTAATTTAGGTAATTGTTTTCAAATTTATTTTAATTATATAATTTATACGTATAAATTGGTTTTTTAATTATATAAATTGATAACTTAATTGTATAATTTAGCTTAATTATATATATAGCTTAATTATATTTAATTAGAATTTGTTATTTAATATAATATAATTTAATATGTTAGTATATAAATTGTTATATTAAAATATGTTAGTATTATTGGTTATTATATTAATTAGAATTTGTTATTTAATATAATATAATTTAATATCAATTAATGTATTAATGCCTCGAGCTTTAGATGGCCGATGCATTAAGAAACATATTCGGAGGCCGTCGTGGCGGCAGATCTAGAAGTTCTAGAAATTCCGGCGGTTCCGCAGACTCCGAGAGGACCGCTAACCAGCCTGAGAGGACCACTAGCCAGCCGCGGAGGAGTGTAGATTCATCCCAGCCGCAGAGGACTGTGGATGCAGACCAGCCGCGACGGAGTGTGAGTGCTCGGCACCAGACCCTTCTCCAGGCGGGGCGGCCGTCGAGCACTTCACTTCCGCCTGCCGGTCCCTCTGTGGCTCCGAGGTTTAGTCGGCAGCTGTTTCACGAGGAGATAGCTGCCGACGTTCCTCAGGTTCGTATGCCTGAGGTTCATCGGGAGCCGATGCCGAGTCCGACTCAGTCTGCTGCTGACTCGACTGAGGCTCCTACTCTCCCAAACCAGCTATTCCTCCCGTACAACATTCCGGCGATACCGGAAGTCGACTATCAGGGTGTGCCCTTATGGCCGGATATGCCTCAGTACGTTAGTGCTGCGGAGGCATACCAGCAGCAGCCATTTGAGGACCCTGACCACCTTATTTCGGCGAGGAGAAAAGAGAAGTCGACAGACGAGTCATCCACTTCAGGTAACATTTGATTTTATTAATTAAATGTTTTATTAAAATTAACGCACTAATATTTAATTTTATTAACCAATCGTCGTTTTTGTGATAGGGATAGCCGCTAGCAGTTCACGGAGGAATACGAGAGGTGTCATCTGTTTTGACACGCTTAGGAAAACTGTTGAGCGCAGAGGCAGGATCCATGATAGGAGCACAATGTGCGACGATATTACATGTTTATACCCTCGTTTATGCTTTGTTTAACCCTTATTTGTCTAAGATAGAGTCGTAATGTAGTTAGTGTCAATTTCGGTAGAGTTTTGTGAAAAATGGGTAAGAATCCGAAAAATGACTAAGTATGAGAAATCTGGAAAATAGTGTAAAACATGTCATTTTCGTGATTTTGAGATGAGTAAAAATGCGATCTACCCTTATCCGAATTTGGCGAAATTTGGCGTGCTTAATATTCATATGTTGAGGAATGATGTGTTAAAATTTCAGATCAATCGGAGTTCGGGAAGTCACCCAAAAGATGGCTGCAAAACCGCAGTCCGAGCATTTCAATCCAGGGACTTCCAGGATTTTCCTGGGACTGTGTCCCAACTTCGAAAAATCATTCCCGACGACTTGCATGGAATTTGGCCGAGATATTTTATGGGGAGATGGCCCTATGTGTCTAGTTTACGTGAGACTTGGAATCGCATCAATCGGAGCTCCACAGAGGGAGATATGCCGGAATTACTGCGACAAGGTCAAAGCTGCCGATTCCAGGAACCTACTGCCCCCTTTTTGTGTTTTCTGTTTTTGATGGACCAAATGGTGTATAAATGCATATGTGAAGATGGTCCAAGCTTTATGAAGGGAAGAGGAAGACACTAGGCCATGGCATTGAAGAAAAGCATGAAGAAACAAGTTCTCCTAGTCACACTAGGAGAAGCTGCCGATTCTGGCAGATTTGCTGCCTTTGTGTGCTGCCGGCATTTGGGGCATTTTCGATGGATCAAAAGCCTTTCAATTGAAGTCCAAGACCATACAAGAAATCCATGAAGATATGAAGCCCAAAGCCTTGAAGAAATATTCAGAAAAGAAAACCTAATTGGATTAAGAAAGGAAGGTTGCAAAACCTTATTGTACTAGGTTTTCTCAATCCTCTTTGCACAAGGTGCTGCCGGCAGCCTCTCTCCCTTTTCCTCTATATATATAGCCATCTCATATTCAGAAAAAGTCGTCACATTCCAAAGCAAAAAAAATCTAGCCAAAGCTCTACCAAAATTTCCCCAAGAATCCTACACAAAAACCCTAGCCAAAACCACCACCACCATACCAAAGTTTCCTGCCGAAAACTTTGATCCCTTGCTGCCGATACCTTTACTGCCGAGCAGCAGCCATCCGAGCACCATCATCCACGGATCCATACACGACGAAGTCTTCAAGGTTTCTAATGTGTGATCCACTCCCTACTCTTGGCTTTGTAAATTTTTGTGTAGTTATGTTAAACTTTGTCTATAAAGTTAGCATGAATCCTTGGTTTCAATTTTTATGTCTATGTATGAATTGGATTGAAATTTGGTTTTATGAATTGCATGTTAATTTGTTTTCTTTATCTTCAAGTAAGGTTTTAGATGTAAGAATATGAATTGCATGCTAAAGAGTAAGGAAAATATGTAATGAACTAGTAATTAGGATAATCGGCAATAACATGTGTTAAATTGATTTTAGGGTTTTCTTGACTTGTTCTTTAAATTCGTGTGCTTAAAGATTGGTAGCCTATGTAAGTGCAATGCGTAGATTATTGATCTCATTAGCCGAAATTTAATATGGATGAAAGTAATCAACGAGTTACTTTGTTTTTGTTGTTTTTCACTAGGGCTAGAGCAATTTAAATGAACATGCTTGTTGTAGAGATGATTGACAACCTTACTCTATTGACTTGTTTCCAATTAAAAAGGACTCTGTGCGTATTTACTAGCTAGTTCATGTGTCGACGCTGCGTGTCATGTAAACCGGTTAGTAACAAGATTAGGATTATACGCTGAGTTAATTCTAAGTACAAGAGAAGTCTAACAATTAGATGACCGCTGCGGCTCTAGTTGGGTTGGAGTTAAGTTGAGTCTAGAACGTTTTAATACTTTGCCGAGAGTCTTATTTACTTGTTTGTTATGTGTTTTGATTGCTTTTGTGTTAGTGCTTTGTGGAAGAATGTCGACCAACCTTGTAAATAGTAGAGTTAGGATTTAATTTTCAGCACTTAAATTGTTTTGCCGTGCCTAGTACTTAGGGCAGCATTGCTGCCGAACCACTATCCCCCATATTTGTGACGTGTTTGATGTATATATGTATATATGTTTGTCTAACAATTTCATATCTCAGGTACCCTTAATCCCCGGCCTAGAACGATCCCTACTTATTCTATACTACTAACGATTGTAGGGTTATCATTGCATGCGAGCTTCGGCTTCCGTTCAATTTTTGGCGCCGTTGCCGGGGATTATAAAAGCTTGTTTTATGTTATTGTTGTGTATATAATGTTGCTGGAAATTTTTGTTGTGAAGTTGTAAAGTTGTAAATTTTAAGTTTATTTTGGGATTATGTAAAGTAGAAATATGCTTCGGCATGTAGAGTTTAAATTTTGAAAGTTGCATGATGTATATTGATGTATGTTGGTAATCACTTAGTTTAATTTCTAGGAAGTTGATAGTGTTGTGTATGTTTGAGTTTATTGTAGTTTCTAAAGTGTAACATGTAGGTGAAGCCTCTTTTGTTGATCATAACCATAACCCTTCATACGAGTGATGCCATGTTAGGTATGTTTTTGTGTAGATTGGGAAACGGGCCCTGCAATGTTGGAATTAGTCCATCGTTGGCCCCCCACGCATAACGACGCTAACTTGGTATTATTTTTATGAGGTTGAGGGCGGTTTTAATCAACACTTGAGACCGCTAGGGATCCGTGTTTGTTTTACAAAGTATGGGGAAGTTATTATCATAGATATGGTTCTCAGGTTTGTTTAACTGGATCTCAAGGCCCATAGACTGATGTTCATTCTCGGTGAGTGAGTCGATAGGGGGTTCGCCCTCCATGGTGTCCAACAACGAGTCCTGCCTGGTTCCTGTAGGGGGTTCGCCCTCCGTGATTTTAATGACCTTTGAAACGTAAAATCCGCACGACCTAGTCGACAGCTTGTGCCGAAGCATCACCTCACTTTAGACGCTAGAACATAACTTGACATATGTGGCCTATTTTCTTCAAAGATAAAACATATTGTGTGGTTCAAACTCTTGAGGTATATCGGATTAAGCATGATACTACCGGGGGCTGTATCAGTCCATTGCACCGTTATCTCCTCTGCTCCACGTACTTTGAGAGTTAGAACAAATTTAAAAGAAATTAGACTTAGCGATTACATGCTCATGAACTTTCCGATTTTTCTACTCTTGTGGCCGAACCATATTAATTCTTTGCCGAAATTTTTGTTCTTTGCCATGTGTTTGTATGATCTTGCCGATTGTGATTTTGTGTTATTGTTTGAAATATGATTATGTAATCGCCAATGCCGTGGCTTGTAATGATGTATATTCTTGCTTTCTATTTCTTTATAAGGTTCTAACTTGTTTAAAATGTTGCAAATTTCAGAAATAATGCATGTCCGAATCTAGTATTTGGGCAAGAGATCTTCAAGGCCGTTTGCAACGTTTAGACCAAGAACTCGCTATTGCTCGTTTTGTGCCATTACCTCCATCGTCACCAACCAATTCATCAGTGTCATCATCCTTGCCATCATCACCATCTGTGCCGTCAATATCACCTTCAGTAGTGTCATCGTCGTGTGATCTTCAGAATCCAGAATTTGAAGCTTTTGCCGAATTAGAAGAAGAAGAAGAGATCATGGCATCAATCAGATCACAGAATGGTCATGTTGCTGGAGCTGGAGTTGCTCCTTCTAATATTACTTATCCTCCCTTGGAAGCTGAAAAGACTGGAGAGATTGAATTGAGGAGTGGATTCCTCCATAAGCTGAAGTCGTTTTATGGGATGCCGAGTGAGGACCCTAACAAGCATCTACAGTGGTTTAACTTCACCACGGAGTCCATGTGTCCAAGAGGGACCGATTTGCAACACTTCAAAATGAAGGCTTTTCCGTTTTCTCTAGAAGATCAAGCAAAGGAGTGGTTGTTTGAGGTGCCTAGTGGTCGCATTGTTTCGTGGAGTACTATGATGGATGAGTTTTTGCTCAAGTACTTTCCTGCTTCACGTATCACAGATCTGAGGAAGCAAATAACAAGTGTGAAGCAAGCCGGAGATGAGACTTTCTTCGACTACTATAAGAGGTTCAAGTCCCTAGTTTCTTTGTGTCCATCGCATGGCATTAGCGATGGGCTCTTGTTGCAATATTTTTATGAGGGATTGCGCGTCATGGAGAGAGAGTTTCTTGACTCGGCCGCGGGAGGTAGTTTTTTGGAGTTGAACGCCGGAGCGGCAAGAAGTTTGTTGGAAGTTCGTGCCTTGAACAACCAACAATTTGGCATGGCACGAGGGAATGTGCAAAGGAGTGAGAAAGTGCATGAGACGTCTTCGAGCTCAAAGCTAGAGGAGAAAGTGGACAAGCTTACCGACTTGGTGAGTAATTTGATGAAGAAGCGTGCTAGTGTATGTGGAATTTGCACCGAGGGCCATGAGACCGAACAATGCCCTCAATTTGGAGTTAGCGAGGGAGTAGAGGAGTGCAATGCCATTGGTTTTCAAGGAGGCCAACGTTTTGGCAATTTTAATCCAAGGTTCAATGATCATCCGAACTTTCGATGGGCGAATAATGACAACGTGCTTAGGGCACCTATGCAACAAAGAGAGGGAGGAGCACCATTTGCACCAAGGCCACCATTTGTGCCTCGGCAACCCTATCAGCCGAATCAAGGAGCATTTGGAGCCATGCCGAGCCAAGCACAAGTTGTGCCGTACCAAGGTCAAGGAGGGCCGAGCCAAGGCCAAGGCCAAGCCGCACCGAGCAATCCGAATTATGATGCTTTGCTTCAATCTTTGTCAAGTGCTACTCAAGCACTACTCGCGGGACAACAAAATCATCAAAAGGACATTGGTGAGCTCAAAACTCAAATGGGGCAAGTTGTGGATTTTATGGGAAGATTCAATGAGCAAGGGAAGTTGCCAAGCAATACAATTCCAAATCCGAGGAACGAGCAAGCCAAAGTGATTCAAACTCGAAGCGGAAGAGAGTTGGTTCCTCCAACAAGTCCAAAGAAGAAGCGAGTGACTTTCAAGGGCATTGGAGGTGATGAGAGGGCTGCCGGACCTGCAATTGCCGGCAGCTATAGAGAGAGTGCCGAGAAGGACCATGATGCCGAGATAGAAGAGAGTGCCGAGCAAAAGGCTGCCGGCAAGGGAAATTCTGCCGAGCAAGGGTTTGATGCCGGCAACACTAATGTGAATAATAAGGGGCTTCGCAACGAGCTTGAGTACGATCCCGCCACTTCAAAGAATGAGTTATTGCCGAACCAAGCAAGTAAGGGAGGGGTGCAATCATCAAGCATTCCATTCCCTTCTCGTTTTGCTAGAACAAAGAAAGATAAGTCCGATGAAGAGGTATTGGAGATTTTCCGGAAAGTGCAAGTCAACATCCCTTTGTTGGAGTGCATTAAACAAGTGCCAAAGTATGCTAAGTTTTTGAAAGAGCTTTGCACGGCAAGGAGGCATACTAGAGAGACTCGTGTGGTAACAATGAGCGAGACGGTGTCGGCCGTTATTCAAAGGAAGTTGCCACCAAAGATGAAGGATCCGGGAAGCTTCAATGTGCCTTGTGTTATAGGCAATACACGATTTGAGGATGTTATGTTGGATTTGGGAGCATCGATTAATGTCATGCCACTCAATGTGTATCAAACGTTGAGTATAGGGCCTCTCAAGAAGGATAATGTCATCATTCAACTTGCGGATCGCTCAAGCAAATATCCGGAAGGTTATGTAGAGGATGTGTTGGTGCAAGTCAACCAATTGATATTCCCCGCCGATTTTTATGTGGTTGAGATGGAGGATTCGCCGGTCAACAACACTCAATTGCTTTTAGGGCGACCATTTATGAGGACCGCGCGCACTAAGATTGACGTGGCCGAGGGCAACCTAACTATGGAATTTGATGGTGAGATGATAAAGTTCAATGTGTTTGACGCCATGAGATTCCCCAATGTTGATTTGAAGGAGGGTTGTGCCATTGATGTTTTGGAGGAGGTCGAGCAAGTTATGTCGACCTCGCTTGACGCATAGCAATTAGCGATTGAGCAAGGGGTCGGATTTGACAAGAGGGGAGAACGAGTTATGAAGAGAACCAAGCCAAGCCATGCCGTGCAAGAGGAGGCCGAGCAATGCAATGATGCCGAGCAAGAAAGTGGCACGGCAGCCCCCTATGCCGAGCCATTCATAATGATGCCGAGCCTTAGAGAGGTGGTTGCCGAGCTAGACGCCACACCATTGTATCCAAGGAACTCGTTCTTGTCAATTCCAAGTGCCACAACAAAATTTCGACCAAGTGTGGAAGAGGCCCCAAAGTTAGAACTAAAAGAACTCCCTAGTCACTTGAAGTATGCGTATCTTGGAGAAGGAGACACACTACCGGTTATTGTGTCTTCAATGCTTAGTGAGAAGCAAGAGGAGGAATTGATTTGTGTGCTTAAGAAGTACAAGACCGCCATAGGTTGGACCTTAGCGGATATCAAGGGAATAAGCCCTACTACTTGTGTTCATCGTATCTTGTTAGAAGAAGGAGCTAAGCCGACAAAGGAAGCTCAACGTCGACTTCACCCTCCCATGATGAAAGTTGTGAAAGAAGAAATTATCAAGTTGCTTGATTGTGGGGTGATCTACCCAATTTCGGATAGTAAGTGGATTTCTCCCGTGCAAGTAGTGCCAAAGAAGAGTGGTGTAACGGTTGTCAAGAATGAGAAGAATGAGCTTGTGCCACAAAGACTTGTAACCGGTCATCGGATGTGCATCGATTATAGGAAGCTCAACGCTACAACAAGGAAGGATCACATGCCTTTGCCGTTTATGGATCAAATGCTAGAGAGGTTAGCCGGTCATTCTTACTATTGCTTTCTTGATGGATATAGTGGCTACAACCAAATCATGATACACCCGGACGATCAAGAGAAGACCACTTTTACTTGTCCATTTGGCACGTTTGCCTACCGGAGGATGCCATTCGGACTTTGCAACGCACCCGGCACTTTTCAAAGATGTATGTATGCTATCTTCTCGGATTTTATTGAAGACATTATCGAAGTGTTCATGGATGATTTTAGTGTGTATGGAGGCACCTTCGATGCATGTTTGGGGAACTTGGAGAAGATACTTGAGAGGTGTGTAGAGACAAATCTTGTGCTCAATTGGGAGAAGTGTCACTTCATGGTCACGCAAGGCATTGTGCTTGGCCATATTATTTCGGCAAGAGGACTTGAAGTTGACAAAGCAAAGGTTGAACTTATACAACACTTGCCGAGCCCTAGAAATGTAAGGGACGTGCGAAGCTTTCTTGGCCATGCGGGGTTCTATCGACGATTCATCAAGGACTTCTCTTCAATTGCCAAGCCATTGAGCAACTTGTTACAGAAGGAGGTGACGTTTGAGTGGACAAAGGCGTGTGAGGATGCCTTTTGCCGATTGAAGACCATGTTGTGCTCGGCACCGATTCTTGTTTCCCCTAATTGGGACGAGCCGTTTGAGTTGATGTGTGATGCTAGTGATTATGCACTTGGAGCAGTACTTGGACAACGAATTGAGAAGAAGCCATGCGCCATTTACTATGCTTCAAGGACTCTAAACGACGCTCAACTCAACTACACAACCACGGAGAAGGAACTCTTAGCGGTAATCTTTGCTTTGGAGAAATTTCGATCATATCTTTTGAATTCCAAGGTTATTGTTTATAGTGATCATGCCGCTTTGAGATATCTTATGACGAAGAAGGATGCTAAGCCGAGGCTTATCCGATGGATTCTTTTGCTTCAAGAGTTCGACATTGAGATTAAAGACAAGAAAGGAGTAGAGAATGTTGTGGCCGATCATTTGAGTAGACTTGTGCAAGAGGAGGATCGGCTACCCTTATGTGAAACCTTTCCGGATGAGCAACTTTTTCGACTTGAAGTACATGAGCCTTGGTATGCCGACATTGCAAATTTTCTAGCTACACGCCGATTTCCTAAGGAGTTGCCGAACCACCATCAACAAAGAATAAGGAAGCAAGCTCGACACTTCTTGTGGGATGATCCGTACTTATGGAAGCAATGTGGTGATCAAGTGCTTAGAAGATGTGTGCCGGAGAATGAGCATCGTTCCATCCTTGCTTTTTGTCATAGTGAGGCGTGTGGAGGTCATTTTGGACCAAAGAAAACGGCTTTGAAGGTACTTAATTGTGGTTTCTTTTGGCCTACGATTTTTAAAGATGCATTCATGTTTTGCAAGGCATGTGATAGATGCCAAAGAATGGGGAACATTGGAGCTAGAGACCAAATGCCGCTCACGCCTATCATTGAGGTTGAGATTTTCGATTTATGGGGTGTTGACTTCATGGGACCGTTTCCTTCAAGTAAGGGCTTTCTCTACATATTGCTTGCGGTGGATTATGTGTCAAAGTGGATTGAAGCCAAGGCCACACGCACCAATGATGCTAAGGTGGTAGCCAAGTTTCTCAAGACCAACATCTTTTCACGTTTTGGAGTTCCAAGAGTCTTGATTAGCGATGGAGGATCCCATTTTTGTAACCGCACCATTGAAGCCTTATTGAGAAGGTATGGAGTCACACACAAGGTTTCTACACCTTATCACCCCCAAACGAGTGGCATGGCCGAGGTAAGTAATCGAGAGATCAAGCAAATTTTGGAGAAAACCGTTGGACCTTCAAGGAAGGATTGGAGTGATCGTCTCGATGATGCTTTGTGGGCTTATAGGACCGCGTACAAGACACCGATAGGTATGTCTCCTTTTCGGTTAGTTTATGGCAAAGCATGTCACTTACCGGTTGAGCTAGAGCATAAGGCATGGTGGGCAATCAAGGCCTTCAATATGAACATTGATGATGCCGGTCTTCATAGAAAGCTTCAACTCAACGAACTTGAAGAAATACGGAATGAAGCTTATGAAGCCGCATGGATTTACAAGCAAAAGACTAAGGTTGCTCATGATAAGATGCTTCGACGGAAGGAGTTTGAAGTTGGTCAAAAAGTTCTCTTGTATCATTCACGACTTAAACTTTTTCCGGGAAAGTTGCGCTCTCGTTGGCTTGGACCTTTCGTTGTTCTTCAAGTGTTTCCTCATGGAGCCATTGAGATTCGGAATGAAGCTACAGGAAACACATTCAAGGTAAATGGCCATCGTCTCAAGCATTACTACTCTTCTTTTCAAGAGAGCACGGTGGAAGAAACCGCTGTTTCCAACGCACCACAATCCCCACCACCAAGCCGAGTGGCCACAAACAATGTTGCCGAGCAGCCGCATCCCTTGCAAGCCAAGCCACAATCTGCCGGCAGGGTTAATGCATACACACCAAATCTGCCGGACATGGGTGCCCAAGTTACACACAAACCGGACAAGCCTCCACTTGATGCCGAGCAACTATCCGTCATCCCTGCTGCAAGAGTACAGCCTGCCGGACCTGCCATTGCCGGCAGGCTTGACAATTTGAGACAGGAGGCCGGACACCTGACAACCTTGCAGTCGGATACGCCGGATACCCCAGAAAACCGGCCGGACACGCCAGAAAGACTGGACACGCAGGATTGGGCAGAATCGGACACCTTATGCAACGATCTTCTCATTGAACTTCTTCTTGCCGATTTGAGTTGCTTTGGAACACGATGAACACATGCAACACGGTGACAAGTCTAGGCTATGGACTATAAACACAAAGCGCTACTTGGGAGGCAACCCATGTCGATCAAAGAAAAGTGAAGGAGCCATCACCGAGAGTTTGAAATTTCTTAACCCTTCTCTTTTCCTTTGGTTTGTGATGATATGTTGGAATATGTTAGTCGATTGCATGCTTAGGAAATTCGTTGATATGGTTTTGTGCTTACATTGAGGACAATGTAATTTTCTAAGTGTGGGGTGGGATAACGTATTCCGTTTATGTTTTCGTGTGCTTAGTTTAGAAAAGAAAAATTCAGAAAATTGTTCCACAAAAATAGAGTGTTTAAATTTGTTTGTTTTGAGTCTTAGGATGCCCCTAACATGTCAATGATGTTTTTCTCCTCTTTGCATACATAGATGATGGTTGTGCATACAATTAAAATTGTGAGTTTCACGGATTTTGTGCATTGGTAGGAGCATGTAGGACTTGTTGATTATGAAGCATGCGTGTTTTAGCTAGTTTACTTCGATTATAACCTATGTGAGCTTTTGTGCCAAATTGCTTTCTTCCTGAGCGATAAAAAGATAAAATTCGATAGATTCGTAGGAAGCATGAAACCTCATAATTCGTTGATTATTCGATGACTATGTGCCATAGCTTTTTAATGAACTCTAGTATGCTAGAACTTACTCTTGTTGATTTTTGAAACATTTATATCATAAAATACCTTGATTTTGAATATGATTGAATAAAGATTATTTAGGTTTACCACCAAAGCCAAATAAAGCATGTGCCCTATTGGAGCCCGTCGTGGGACACCTTAGTAAACCCCCTTTGAGCCTACGATTAGCCTTTTCTTTCATCATCCTTAAACACTTTCCATGAACTTAGTATAGTGATGCCTTTACTGTGTGTTCCGGCAAAGCTTGAAATTTTGAAGGCGTTTTCGCGTGTGTGATGAAGAAGAACAAGTGTGGGGTAGACTTAGCCATAAGTTGTATGTAATATGTATGCATGCCGTGCCTTAAGAAAAAGAAAAGAAAAAATACTCGGATTAAACAAAAGAAAAAGAGAAAAATGCCGAGAAGAAGAAAAATGTGTAAGGCACGGCATTGAAAAGAAAATTTTGTGCTTGGCTATTGTCTAGGTTGTTGTAATGTTTTATGGGAAGAAAAGAATGAAGGAAGGGTCCAACAAAATGAAATTTGACCCTTTTGGCGAGAAGACATAAGGAGATTCGAGCTTTGCTAAAGCGCACGGTGACATTTTGAGCCTCCTTATCCAAATATCGAATACCTCTTAACCTAGCCCCATTACAACCCTTTTATTGATCTTTTTCATGATTCTTAAGATGGTTAAATTTGATTGTGGAGATTATCTCAAGAGTAAGCATATGGTTTTGGTTCATTGGTGCATATAGTTGTCATATGAGGTTTTTTTTTCCATCAAAATTCACAAAGTGCTTTCTTTTCTTGACATATGCAAGTTACTCTTTGTAATTCATTATCTTTCGCTTGCATATACTTATGAGTGAATACCATGCTTCGAGAGAAAAGAAGAGAGTATGCCTAGTGAGGAGGATTGAATTAGCTTAACATGTCTACATGCTTACTTTTGCTCTTATATGTTCATATTGATGTCACATGTTCATGAAACTTGGAATTTTCGTGCTTAGCATTCTCATGCATTTAACTTGAAAGCTATGTGTACATACGAGCCTGAGACAAATTGTTAGGGGCAATAGTTTGTTTAGAGTCTAGTTTAATTTAGTTTGCTAAGGGACTAGCAAAGGATAAGTGTGGGGTAGTTGATAGGAGCACAATGTGCGACGATATTACATGTTTATACCCTCGTTTATGCTTTGTTTAACCCTTATTTGTCTAAGATAGAGTCGTAATGTAGTTAGTGTCAATTTCGGTAGAGTTTTGTGAAAAATGGGTAAGAATCCGAAAAATGACTAAGTATGAGAAATCTGGAAAATAGTGTAAAACATGTCATTTTCGTGATTTTGAGATGAGTAAAAATGCGATCTACCCTTATCCGAATTTGGCGAAATTTGGCGTGCTTAATATTCATATGTTGAGGAATGATGTGTTAAAATTTCAGATCAATCGGAGTTCGGGAAGTCACCCAAAAGATGGCTGCAAAACCGCAGTCCGAGCATTTCAATCCAGGGACTTCCAGGATTTTCCTGGGACTGTGTCCCAACTTCGAAAAATCATTCCCGACGACTTGCATGGAATTTGGCCGAGATATTTTATGGGGAGATGGCCCTATGTGTCTAGTTTACGTGAGACTTGGAATCGCATCAATCGGAGCTCCACAGAGGGAGATATGCCGGAATTACTGCGACAAGGTCAAAGCTGCCGATTCCAGGAACCTACTGCCCCCTTTTTGTGTTTTCTGTTTTTGATGGACCAAATGGTGTATAAATGCATATGTGAAGATGGTCCAAGCTTTATGAAGGGAAGAGGAAGACACTAGGCCATGGCATTGAAGAAAAGCATGAAGAAACAAGTTCTCCTAGTCACACTAGGAGAAGCTGCCGATTCTGGCAGATTTGCTGCCTTTGTGTGCTGCCGGCATTTGGGGCATTTTCGATGGATCAAAAGCCTTTCAATTGAAGTCCAAGACCATACAAGAAATCCATGAAGATATGAAGCCCAAAGCCTTGAAGAAATATTCAGAAAAGAAAACCTAATTGGATTAAGAAAGGAAGGTTGCAAAACCTTATTGTACTAGGTTTTCTCAATCCTCTTTGCACAAGGTGCTGCCGGCAGCCTCTCTCCCTTTTCCTCTATATATATAGCCATCTCATATTCAGAAAAAGTCGTCACATTCCAAAGCAAAAAAAATCTAGCCAAAGCTCTACCAAAATTTCCCCAAGAATCCTACACAAAAACCCTAGCCAAAACCACCACCACCATACCAAAGTTTCCTGCCGAAAACTTTGATCCCTTGCTGCCGATACCTTTACTGCCGAGCAGCAGCCATCCGAGCACCATCATCCACGGATCCATACACGACGAAGTCTTCAAGGTTTCTAATGTGTGATCCACTCCCTACTCTTGGCTTTGTAAATTTTTGTGTAGTTATGTTAAACTTTGTCTATAAAGTTAGCATGAATCCTTGGTTTCAATTTTTATGTCTATGTATGAATTGGATTGAAATTTGGTTTTATGAATTGCATGTTAATTTGTTTTCTTTATCTTCAAGTAAGGTTTTAGATGTAAGAATATGAATTGCATGCTAAAGAGTAAGGAAAATATGTAATGAACTAGTAATTAGGATAATCGGCAATAACATGTGTTAAATTGATTTTAGGGTTTTCTTGACTTGTTCTTTAAATTCGTGTGCTTAAAGATTGGTAGCCTATGTAAGTGCAATGCGTAGATTATTGATCTCATTAGCCGAAATTTAATATGGATGAAAGTAATCAACGAGTTACTTTGTTTTTGTTGTTTTTCACTAGGGCTAGAGCAATTTAAATGAACATGCTTGTTGTAGAGATGATTGACAACCTTACTCTATTGACTTGTTTCCAATTAAAAAGGACTCTGTGCGTATTTACTAGCTAGTTCATGTGTCGACGCTGCGTGTCATGTAAACCGGTTAGTAACAAGATTAGGATTATACGCTGAGTTAATTCTAAGTACAAGAGAAGTCTAACAATTAGATGACCGCTGCGGCTCTAGTTGGGTTGGAGTTAAGTTGAGTCTAGAACGTTTTAATACTTTGCCGAGAGTCTTATTTACTTGTTTGTTATGTGTTTTGATTGCTTTTGTGTTAGTGCTTTGTGGAAGAATGTCGACCAACCTTGTAAATAGTAGAGTTAGGATTTAATTTTCAGCACTTAAATTGTTTTGCCGTGCCTAGTACTTAGGGCAGCATTGCTGCCGAACCACTATCCCCCATATTTGTGACGTGTTTGATGTATATATGTATATATGTTTGTCTAACAATTTCATATCTCAGGTACCCTTAATCCCCGGCCTAGAACGATCCCTACTTATTCTATACTACTAACGATTGTAGGGTTATCATTGCATGCGAGCTTCGGCTTCCGTTCAATCCAGATCAACGAACCTCCTAATCAGGAGGTTCCGGGGAAGAAAAAACGCGACTACTCGGGTTGCGTGGGGTCACTGATTAGGGACAGAGTCCCTATGTTGTGGACCCGGTGGGCTGATGTGCCCCAGGAGATTAAGAGGGAGGTGAACAACGCCGCGTCGGTGAGTAATTTAAAAAATTTAATTTATTTATCGTAATATTTAATAATTTTCGGTATTATTACAATTGTAAAACTAATAAAATTTTATTTTTCAGACATTCTTCGAGATTGCCGACCACAGGCGGGATTGGGCGGACACCCAGCAGAACTCGAGGTACGATTGTTTTTATGATATTATAATTATCTTATAATTATTAATATTTTATGATATTAATAATATTTCTAATGCACTTTTGTTTTTTTCGTAGGTTCAAAGAGTGGAAGAACGAGCTGCGTTCCCACTATATAACGAATACGACTACCTTGGTCGTATGGGTACTCCCAGGGAGTTCATGTTCCGGGAGTACGAGTGGCGTTGGTTGAAGACAGTAGACTTCAACAACCCAATTATGCAGGTAAATACTAAACTTCAGTAAAAATGTTTATTTTGTTAAAATTTTAATTATTAGTTTAATTATTTTATAATTATTACACTAATATTTTTTGATGCATTTTTCTAACATTTTATTATTTGTTTGAAGCAACGTTCTCGGATAAACTCTGAGAACCGCCGCCGGAACACAACCCCCCATCATGCTGGTTCACGGCCGTTTGCACAATATCAGGAGGAGGCGCTCAGAGATCATCCTGATAGCAACCCGTACGTGGAGACGTTCAAGATCGCTTATCCACAAGCGACAGAACAGCTCGTAAGTCGTTCATTACAATTTTAAAATTTTAATTATTAATTTTACTTAATTATATATTTGTTATAATATTAATTTTTTTTTCCCGTCCACTTAGGAGAGGGTCAACCGGGCCGAGGAAGAGGTGTTCCAGCAAGTAGTTCGGGAGACACAACCGAACATTTCCGATGCAGATCTGGAAGAAGCCATGCGCCATGTCGACCGGTCCAGTGTCCAAACGGCAGCGAGGATGTTCGACGCAGCCTTCCCAAACCGGACAAACAACTTCTACTGCCGGGGTTTGGGAAGTTCTGGACTAGGGCTTCTGAAGACCACTAAGGGAGGTCAAAAGAAGGGAGGCGGGGAGAGCCAGCATATGAGGGGGGAAGTGCAGCGATTGGCCGCAGAATTGGCGACCTCGTCCCAGACAGTACAGGAGCTGCGCCGCAGCACACAGCAGTATCAGGAGGAGATGCGCCGCAGAACACAGCAGTATCAGGAGGAGATGCGCCGCAGATCACAGCAGTATCAGTTGGATATGGCCGGTTGGCATGCCGAATGCGAAAGAATTCGGCAACACAACTACGACGGCCAACAAACCTGGTGGTATGAGATGTTCGCGGCACAAAACCAAGGCCTTCCACCCCCGGCCCCGTTTCAGCGGTTAGCGGAACCTCCAATGCCTCAACCTCCCGAGTTCGGTCACCAGGATGACGACCCTGATGGAGAGCAGGATGCTGGGGATGACCTGCTGGACTTTAGTGGCTTAGGTGATGATTAGGGTTTAGGGTTTATGTATATTAGAACGAATTTAATAAAAATGGTATTTAGACGTGTTTCTTGTTGGTGCAAATGCATGGACTGTTTTTGTGATTTGCAGGTTGCTTGAAATGGTAATTTAGAAAATAATTTAATTTTTTTTTCCCAAATGTAAGAATAGCCGACGATTTTGGCATTATTTCGTCGGCTATAATAACTATAGCCGACGAATTTTACCAATTTTCGTCGGCTATAAGTTGTATAGCTGACGAAAATTACATTATTTCGTCGGCTATAACTAATTAATGCCTATTAAATATTAATATATTTCGAGACAATAGCCGACGAAAATTTACAGAATCATTGGCTATTGTTTTCAACAAATAGCCGATGAAAATTTATTAATTCGTCGGCTATTGTCAACAACCAATAACCGACGAATTAATAAATTTTCGTCGGCTATACTTACTGGATTTCGTCGGCCATACTCGAAAATACCCGACGAAATTCGTCGGCAATTTCTCCCAGGTTTGGCCGACGAAATATATTTTCGTCGGTACAGTCGTCGGCCATACTCTACTATAGCCGACGAATTCGTTTTTTTCGTCGGCCATTGTATTACCGACGGGGTTGTTCCGACGAAGTATAGCCGACGAAAATTTCGTCGGCAGATGCTATAGCCGACGAAATTTAGCCATAGCCGACGAAATTTTTTTCGTCGGCTATGCATTCGGATCCGGTAGTGGTGACTGTCTCTTGATTTGTGTTGCTCACTTAGGGTGGTTAACTTTACAACTTGCATGTTAAATAAGATGATTGACAACCTTACTTGTTTACATGTTTTCGATTTCAGAATCTTGCACTTAAATGTTAAGTCTTGACGGATTAGCATAAATTTTAGAATCCATAACGGAAGTTTGGTCTTAAAAACATTGGAAGTCTAATAACTAGGTACATAGTGGAAGCTCTAGTTTTGGTCGAAACTGAATTAAGTTTAAATTGTGTCAATTCTTGTTCCTTACTTTCATTTGTACAAAATTTAAATGTTAAAGAGTCTTATGTGCTAAATGCTTTGTGTGAAAGATGATGATCACTTGTATATAGTAGAATTAGGTTTAATTTCGTGTCTAGGTATGTTAGAGGCAGCCTTGTTGCTGCCGAACCTCATCTTAAATCCCCATGTTTTCGTTTCAATGTTTGTGAATATGTGTATTGTGTGTGATTTTGTGTTTCTAACGTTTTACATGTCAGGTACCCTTAATCTCCGGCTAGAACGATCCCTACTTATCATATACTACTAACGTTTCTTTTAGGGTTATTATTGAAGATGTGCTTAGGCAACTCGTCAGGTGTCCCTCTATACTCGAAGGTAAACAGTTAATTTAGTTATTAATTTTTTTCTCTCAGAGATTAATTTATTTATTAAATATTAGAGAAACTGAACAAGACTTAAAAGAAAAGCGAGAAAAATTAAGAATATTAAAAAAATTTAGGGAAAAGTTTAATAGAAATAGGATAGGTTATTGGAATTTAATTTTTAGATTTACAAAATGTATCTATATTTTAGAAAAACAGATTGCAGATCTTAAATAAATACATCTTTGGCAACAAAAATTGGCATGTTGAAGGCTCTTGAAATTTGTAAGTAATTAAGTTTTAGTAAGCAAACAAGTAAGTAAGTAAGTAAGTAAGTAAGTAAAAAAAAAAATTAAAAAAAATAATAATTTCATTATTATATAGGAAAAAAAGGTATATTGGTCAGAAATAGCAACATAACAAACTCCATTAGGGATTTAACGGCTCTAGGTATTAAGGTTAAGTTAAGGTTAAAAGGTGAGACACCATTTTGATGTTTTGAAAACGTGAGATACCGAAAATTAGAAAATAAAAAATATGAGACACTGTTCAGTCCATTTTCCCTAATTAATAAGGATTCATAGGAGGCAGTCATTCAAATTCAGTTTTCTCCGATTCTAATTGCAGAGTAGTATTTACTCTATTTTCTACATTCTATGTGAGGGTTCATTCACATAATAAACCACGGTAATAATTCATATAATGACAAATGTGCCCCTATTATTTATGGAAACTCGCTCCATTACAGGCAAAACTTGTAGCCCTCGTGTGTCTGACAGAAATACAAAATTTGAATTGAACGGTCTTTTCATCTTCCCCCTTCTTTTACGCCACTACTGTCTTTACTCTTTTTGAGTGTTTTCTTTTCCCTATTTAGCAGAGCCAGACTTTGTGAGAGCGAAGCAGAGAATCAATGGCGATTGTTCGAGAACAGAAACAGAGCTCCAGAGTAAACCCTCTCTCTCTCTCTCTCTCTCGCCTCTTTCTTTGTTTATGTAATTTTTCTATGGCTTTTGGGTTTCTAGCTAGTGGCATTTAACAGAGTATGTGACTGTTTAATTGGCAGGTTTTGTAGATTAAGGGAAGATCACCAAACAAGGAAGAAAAGCTGTTGAAGAGAAAAGCTTCATGCCTTAAACAGACAATCAAGAACAATGTCAGAAACACCATTTATGCTAAGCTCTTTTAATCTCTCTCTTTCTTTCTTTGTTCTCTCATTTTGGGGGGCTCTGTATATCGCTCATGCTTTTGGTCTTCTTACCAGTTTTTTATTTTATTTTTTTATTCTGAAATTCATAACATGTTTGGATGATCATCGATTAAAGAGTCTGAGTCCGGTAAATGTCCATATATATGTGAGCTTTGGAAAATTACATGTGCCATAGACTTGATGGAGACAACAAGTCTTCATTTTTATGTTCATTGTCTGCATTTTGGACGTTTTGAAATACAAAAGCAATTATTGGCCTGCCCAAAATTGAGAGAGAATATTCGTGCGTGACGCAATTCTTTAACACCTTAAGATTTTCTGGATCTAGTAGTTTATGATTATACATGCTCTGTTACTCGCTTTAGTGTTAAGAAGTCCTGGTTAGCTAGCTTGAAACAGTAAAAGGAATAGGCAGTACACAAGCGCATAGGTAGCCTTCACCATATTGTGGAGGTAAGTAGTACCCACTGTTTACTTACCTTTGGGAACATTTAAGTGGAGTGACACCCGCACTTATAGTAGTTACATAGTTATTCCATGGCTATCAACCGAGAATGTTAATGTGTTGCCCAAAACTGAGCAATTTGGGTAATGGTTAAGTAACAAGTCCATACCGGTACCTCTGGGATTTTCTTTACTTGAATTAGGCAGCAGTTGCATTGGTTTTCCTTTGACTGAAGACTTTGTAAATTCTGAATACAGGTTGTCAATGCTAAATCCATCAAGCCTGAAAGGTCAGTGACTATTGTTAAACTACATTCTGATCTTTTTTTTCCTAATTCATTAATGTTTGTGACAAAGTGACCTTGGAGCTCCCATCGTTTACTAATAGTCATAAAGCAAAGAAAATAAAGAGAGCGACAGAAGAAAGCGTAGATGACACTTCCCAAGCTCAGCTTGCTGTTCTGGAACGAGCGAAAGAGGTTGAAGCAAGTTTAGCACCAGAGTTTCCTAGACTCATCAAAGTTATGCTACCATCACATATTTCAGGAGGATTCTGGCTTGTAAGCATCACAATCATGGAACACTAATATTGAAGGCATAGATAAGTATTAAGTAAGATGATATCTTTATATGCTATGCAGGGTCTTCCTAAGAAATTCTGTTGTGAGCATTTGCCTAAACACAATGCATGGATTACTTTGGAAGATGATAGCGGAGAAGAATACCGAACCAAATATCTTGCAGAAAAGGTGGGACTAAGTGGTGGCTGGAGAGGCTTTTCAATTGATCACAAGTTAGTGGAGGGAGATGTGGTAGTTTTCCATTGTGTCACTCCTTCAAAGTTCAAGGTAACTGATGTGACCTTCTCAGATGAGTGTGTGAATACTTTTCTTGCTTAAGGAGAGTTTTTAAACGGAGCCTCTTAAATGGGCTGTTGTGCATATAGAAGATTAACTGCTTTCGAATACTGCTCATGAACAGCTCAATTCTGTTGCCTACTTGTTTAGGTATATATTGTTCGATCAAAGGGTTCAGATGAATTGGATTGTGCTCTTGGCCTTATGAACCTAGATGTTTGCATCATCAAAGAAACGGATACCAGTAAGTTACTCTAAAATTTTGGAAGTTACTTCGGTAGTTTTTCGACAGTTGTAACTGTTCACATCATTGATCCTTCTATATATCATTTGAATGATTGCAGGTGACATTGCTACATATGAAGGGGCAGAAAATGAGGATATTGTACCTATTTCGGTGGAGAAGAATCCTCAAAATGATAACACCATAGCCTGTATTACTACACTCAGTCCGATTTCTGAACTGTGTGAAAATGATACTATAGAGGTTGTTAGTTCTGAAGTGTTTGATGGAATTAGACTCACCGAGTCTGTGATTCCTTTCAAAGAAGTGAGCTCCTTGGAGAATTTTAAAGTTATCATTGATGGTTTCATCATAAATTCCGAGTTTCCCAAACAAGTTTTAGCTAAGTACTATGACCTCTGCTGCAGTCAAAACGCATACTTGCATGAACACCTTCTGGAGGGTCTTAATTGGCAACTCATAATCGGAGCAATTTCCGAGATAATCACCATCGCAGAAGCAATAAGGACCTGCAAGGCTTCTACATTAGAATGCCATTTTTCAACTTGGAATACAACTCTAAAGGCCTTTGAGGTGTTTGGCATAAATGTCGAGTTCCTGCGCACTCGGCTGGAGAAGCTTGCAAGTGTTACTTCAGAGTCAAAAAGAGTTAAAGAGGCCAGACTTGAAAGGGAACAAGCAGAAGTAGAGATGAGAAGCTTGGAGGCAAAGCTGTTGGAAGTGAAAAAGACCATAGGTAGGCTCGATTCCAAGATTGAGACTCTAAATGTGAGTTCAGAGAAGATTGAGGATATGCTCCAAGTGGTGGCTAAGTCCCCTTGGTGATGAACATATGTGCTAGTTTATGATGAACATATGAGTGCTAAGTTCATCAATGGACAAGTCTTTTAGTATAGCAGATCTTTTAGAGCTGAACCAGGTTCTCTATTGGGAATTTTTGCGTATCCTTAACTAAAGAATAGACCTATGGATGTGTTTGTCGCATGAATAAGTGAAAGTGTAAAAATAATGCCCTCACGCAGGATCGAACTACGGACCTTCAGTTTACAAGACTGACGCTCTACCACTGAGCTATAAGGGCAATTACATTAACTTGGACACTAGTATTAGTTTTTAGCAGTGATATACTCACTACCTCGTATTACTTAATTGTTTTTTTTTTGGTCAATGTATTGCTTAATTCGATCTCCTTCCTTTTTGCCCTTGCAATCAAACTTTAAATGCGGAAAATATAATGAGAAACAATCCCCCTGTCATTATATCACACCCACATCTTCACTATTAATAATGGTTCTAAAAATCTTCACTGTGTTGTAGGAGAAATAGATTGATAAATCTCTCTGTGTTTATTCATTGATAAGGAGGCCTTTATATAGGCATTACATCAAGTATCCCTGGCGAACAGGGATTCCCTATCTAATAGAGTATCTAGACTTCTAGTCTTATTAGGACAAGACACACCACGGAAGTTACGGAGTTAACCTTCCTTGAACACTCCCCCTTGTGTCGCGTCCTCAATGGTGCATGAACCGTTGCCTCGTTAAAACCTTTGCCAGCAAACAAAAACCTCTTGGGCAAAAATAAAAGCATGGTCTAAGGAAAAAGAGTACAACGCACCAACTACAAGTATGTGAGACATGCATAACTAGGCTCCCCCTGAAGTCTAGATGAGAACTCCCCCTGATAGTCAATCAGTCTTCGAGTTCGGATAAGCGACACATTCCAATGCGCTTTACATGCTTCATAAATGTAGATTTGGGTAGAGACTTGGTGAACAGATCCGCTGCATTTTCTTCTGAGCTGACTTGCTTCACCTGGATATTCAAAGTCTCTTGCTGCTGCTGATTGTAGAAGAACTTAGGCGAAATGTGTTTAGTATTGTCACCCTTAATGTATCCCAACTTCATCTGCTCGATGCATGCTGCATTATCTTCAAATATGCAAGTTGGTCCCATCGTAGTAGACTCAAGTCCACTAGACTCTCGAATGTGAGATATAACTGAGCGAAGCCAAATACATTCTTTGACTGCTTCATGTAGTGCAATAATCTCAGCATGGTTCGAGGAGGTAGCAACAAGGGTTTGCTTGGTTGATCTCCAAGATATCGCCGTATTCCCAATGGTAAAAACATAACCTGTTTGGGAACGTCCTTTGTGTGGATCTGACAAATATCCAGCATCAGCAAATCCTACCATCACATCATTTGGTGTATCTGAGTAGGAGGGGGTATCGCCAAAGCCGTATCGGGACCACGACTTAGCATCCGCGGGTCCGGATAAGTTGGCGGATATGTCTGCAAGATGGCGGATGGATGAACCAAAGCCAGTCTTGGCGGATATGGCTGGCGGATGGCGATCCGAGCCATGGTTTGTGCTGTTAGATGCAAGAGATCGACTATGTGTCGAATCCTGATGAGTGTATCGATAGTACAAGCCCATGTCAAGGGTTCCTTTAAGGTATCGGAAGATGTTCTTGATTCCAACCCAATGACGTTGTGTTGGCGCAGAGCTAAATCTAGCTAACAAGTTCACAGAGAAAGCGATGTCTGGTCTAGTACACTGAGCTAAGTATAACAAAGCTCCAATCGCACTAAGATATGGATATTCAGCTCCCAAGACCTCTTCGTCATCTTCTTTCGGACGAAAGGGATCTTTGTTGATATCCAGACTTCTAACGACCATGGGAGTGCCTGTAGGATGCATAACTTTGTCCATGTTAAATCGCCTGAGCATCTTTCGGACATATGCAGACTGGTGTATAAAAATTCCACCACTTCGGTGCTCTAGTTCTAAGCCTAGGCAAAACCGAGTCCTTCCCAGATCTTTCATCTCGAATTCGGATTTCAAATAGCTAGCGGTCTCATTGATCTCATTCAGAGTTCCAATGATGTTCATATCATCGACATAGACGGCTATAATGGCAAATCCTGAACTTGTTCTCTTTATGAACACACAAGGGCACAACTCATCATTCTTGTATCCTTTCCCAATCAAGTAATCACTTAACCGTGTGTACCACATCCTACCAGATTGTCGGAGTCCATATAGAGATCGTCTCAACCTGATAGCAAATGAACTTCGTGGTTTTTGCTCACTTGACTTGGGTAACGAAAGTCCTTCTGGCACTTTCATGTACATCTCCGTATCTAGGTCCCCATAAAGATACGCAGTTACAACATCCATAAGCTGCATATTGAGTCTCTCTGAGACTACCAAACTTATTAAGTATCGGAAGGTAATAGTATCCATGACAGGAGAATACGTCTCCTCATAATCAATTCCAGGGCGTTGAGAAAAACCTTGCGCCACGAGTCGAGCTTTATATCGCTGGACTTCGCCATTCTCATTGCGCTTTCTGACAAAGACCCATTTATGTCCAACAGTCTTCACGTTCGGCGGTGTAGGCACAACCGGTCCGAATACTTGCCTTTTCTTTAGAGAGTCTAGTTCAGCCTGGATTGCTTCTTCCCACTTCGGCCAATCCGCCCTACGTTGACATTCATCAACAGTGCGGGGTTCCATATCGTCGTCGTCAATAACTTCTTGAGCAACGGCGTAGGCGAATGCATCATCGATATACATGGAATTTCTTTCCATCAGATTGTGCATGCATAAGTAGTTTAGTGAGATTTCCTTGTTCTCCAACATCAACAGTGAGTCTGAGGCGTCCCCCAGATGATTCAAAGTTGATTCTTGGACATAGGTATAGTCGGAGACAATCTCGTGTGACGGCGTCACAGTATCGATGATGAACGGATCGCTTTGTGCCTGGACACATGCCCTCTTTCTAGGTACATTGTCTTTGGAACCGATTGGTCTCCCCCTCTTTCTAGGAGGATCCGAAGTCGACGCCGGCTCTCCACTTGGAGGTGCCGAGCCTAGGCTGCCGATGGCACCTAGGGCTGCGGGTCCGAGACCGGCGGCGCGTGCTCGCGCATGGCGAGGAATGTTAAGCCTTGCAGGTACATTCGCAGCAGGTATGGTTGATCTTGTCACTTTCGCAATATCAGTAAAGGAGTCGGGCATCGTATCCGCCACCTTTTGTAGTTCTAATATGCGTTGTATTTCAGTCTCACACTGAGACGTACGGGGATCATAATGAGACATAGTGGGAGAGAACCACGTCAATTCCTGACGTTCATTTGGGACGGATGCGGCCCCATCTCCCCCTAACGGCGGGAAGGATGTCTCATCAAAGTGACAATCTGCAAATCTTGCAGTAAACAGATCACCTGTCATAGGCTCTATATAGCGGACAATAGTTGGTGCTTCATATCCAACATAAATAGCTGATCGTCGTTGTGGACCCATCTTGGTACGCAGTGGAGGCGTGATAGGCACATATACGGCACAACCAAAAGTACGCAGATGCGAAATATCAGGCTCGTAACCAGTTACCAACTGGTACGCACTAAATGGTTGGCTATCTGTGGGTCGTAGACGAATAAGCATAGCTGCATGTAATATTGCATATCCCCATGCCGAAACTGGCAAGTTTGTGGCCATGACAAGAGACCTAGCTACAAGCTGTAGTCTCTTGATAGCGGCTTCTGCAAGACCGTTCTGAGAATGAACGTGGGGTACGGGATGTTCAACTTCAATCCCAACTGACATGCAATAGTCATCAAAACACTTTGAGGTAAACTCTCCAGCATTATCCAGTCTGATGGACTTAATCGGATTGTCCGGGTGGTGAGCCCGAAGCTTAATAATCTGAGCTAGGAGTTTAGCGAATGCAGCATTCCTCGTGGACAACAACGCTACGTGTGACCAACGCGTTGATGCATCAACCAGAACCATGAAATATCGAAATGGTCCGCATTCTGGTGTTATAGGTCCACAAATATCACCTTGTATTCGTTGTAGAAACGGAATATTCTGTTTATTATCAATAGCAAAAGATGGTCTTGCTTGAAGTTTTGCTAGTGAACAAGCTTTACAAAACGAACGATGAGCATTAGACATCGCTACAGAAGCATGAGAAGCAGGAGGGGGCCGAACCTCTCCTTGGAAGCGAGAGGCGGCTATCGACGGCACGGCCGAACCGAGGCCGAGGCGCCCTCTGTGCTTTTGTGATCGGAAAAATGGATGACCGTGGGAGCATTTCAAAATACGGATCATCAGATCACGACCCGGATGACCGAGTCTATCATGCCAAAGCTTATAAGCATCAGAATCACATAATATAACAACATGAGATTCGTTGGCTCGAATGGTTGTGAAATACATGCCATTGCGAACTCGCTTACACTTCTCCACAATGCGAGTGCGCATAGATTGAGTGGAGGTGATCAACAGATATTCAGTTCCATCTTCAACATAAGTGCTGAGGTGATAGTCATTGTCACGCACATCCTTGAAAGCTAGCAAGGTTCTTGGCGCCTTAGGCGCATATAGGGCGTCCTCTACCCGAATCTCAGTGCCATTTGGCAGTAAGAATTGAGCAGTGCCACGACCCTTAATTACGGGTCCAGTTCCTGTCATCGTAGATAACGACGATTCTCTTGGCGTAAAATCCGAAAACAATTGCCGATTTCTCAGAATCGTGTGAGTTGTTGCACAATCCAACAAACACTCAATCTCGCCTTGATACATCTACAAAAACAATGTAAATTGAATCAATAGTCTACTTTAGACTTTGGCGAACACTTTAAAGTAAGTGTACTGAAACAATATATCATCACAAAATGAAGTGCATTAAGGCCAATTACATAGCCATGGCAACGACAAAACTTGAGAGAAAGATATAAGCCGCATTTTAATCACCGAGTATCACCATTGATAATCATAGCCTAGTTCAGAGATTGAGACCGGACACCGTCGTAGGTGGCGTGGCCGAGCCAAGGCCGAGGCCAAGGCAAAGGCCGGGGCCAAGCCAAAGCCGAAGCTGTGGTAAGGCCAAAGCGACCCAGAGGCCGAGCCGAAGCAAGGCGAGTGGTGAGAATCGGTCAGGCATTGAGGCAATGCGATGCGACGGTTGAGCTAAATCCGAAGCATGGCGAGTCCGAAGACACTTCGTTGCCGAGTCATTGATGCAAAAGTTGCAGTTGTTCGATAGGCTATCGATTGTTGGTTTCAAAAAAAAAACCGGATTCGGTGCTGAGCCAAGCTGGCGAATGGCCATGGCGAGTGAGGCCTGGCGAGTCGCGGCCAAGCGCTTATGGGCTTTGGCGAGCGAGGCATGGCGGATCGCAGCCAAGTTGGCGGATCGCTGATCGCGGATCGCGGATTAGTTGGCGAATAGCCATGGCGAGCGAGTCCTGGCGGATCGCGACCAAGTTGGCGGATAGCGGATCGCGGATCACGGATCGCGGATCTCGGATCGCGGATCGTGCATCGCGGCTCGCGGATGGCGTATCGCGTATCGCGGCTCGCGTATCGTGGCTCGCGGATGGCGTATCGCGTATCGCGGCTCGCGTATCGCGGATCTCTCCTTTGGTCTTTGTGATTTTTCGGATATGAGTTAACATCACCAGAATTTTGGTGAACTCAAAATGATTATGCCATTGAGAATTGGACGCATTGAACCAATTTTGCTTTCAGGGATGTAAAAATCTCAAATCATTCGTAGAATAAGATAGATTTTATTGATGACAACTCAAAAATACATCATGGTTGTTCTAAATAGAACGACTTATCGAACAAAGTCGTGATTTATTGACTATTCTGTCAAAATAACAATCAAAATCAAACTTGAACATGTATCTCATGACCTGGGTCAAATACTTATTCATAGTCTGGAGTATCATACTCCTGAGTCCTACGTTTCTTGGTAGGTTGGAAGTCATCGATGGCGAAGTTCGTATTTTCCTCATCGTATACTTCTTCCTTAAAGTCTCCTACATAGTGTGCTTCTTGTTCTATGTATTGTTTGTGTTTCTTGTAAGCGGCTTGAATATCTCTGCTTGCTATGCAATCGCGTTGGAGATGATTCATAGAACCACATTTGAAGCAAGGAGCCGAAGCATTGTTCGGCGGATGGCCACCACGCCTGGGACCGGAACCAAAACTGTTCCTCCCTCTGGGAGCGGCGGCTCTGCCATCATCCCTTGTCCAAGAAAGCGGTCGGCCACGGCCGACGCCTCTTCTCCCTCCTCGTCCGCCACGTATTGCTCTTGGCGTACGTGGTGGCGGTGCTTGACGTTCATGAGGTTGATGCTTCTGCTTAAAAGCTTTACCACGGGCTTGATGAGATTCCGCAATGAATTTCGGTCCTCGAGGCCTCTTATTGGTGGTAAGAATCAACTCATGGTACCTCTCCTTTCTCTGAAGGACATTCATCAAATCGCTGAAGGTTTTGATAGTGCCTTTCTCGCGGAGATCGCGGTACTGATGCGACAACATGGACGCAGATTCTGGGAACGTCGTGAAAGTCTTCTCCATCATATCATCATCGGTCTTTTCGACCCCACAAAAGCTCAAATCAGATTGCAAGTTTAGCATAGTCTGATGATATTCCTGGACGGAATCAAAATCCAGTAAGCGGATTTGCTCCCAATCAGACATGAGGTCTGGGAGTTGTGCGTCATGCACATTGTCGAAGCGGTCCTTGAGGATATCCCATAGCTCTTTGGGATCAGTTTTCCTCAGGTATTGCTTCTTGAGCGTTGGATGGATATGGCGCCTGAGAAACATCAGGGCTTGTGCTTTCTGTTCAGGAGAAGCGTGTAAGCTTTCATCCTCAGGAGGGTTGATGGTGGCAGTAAATCTTTTACCAATGAAAGTGTTCTCAACATCTGAGACCCACCTCTTGTATTCCTTGCCTTGGACATCCAAGATGTCAAATTCTGGACGCTGAGTGTCAGCCATCTACAGAACACAAACAGGGAGACGTTAGTATGTTTGAATACTAATCAAGTTTGATTGTTCTTTTAGAACAGTGCCAAGATATATCATGGTCACATAAATCGATGCTTAATGTGACTTCAAGTCACAATCGATATCTTCCCTTTGTTTTCTTTCCAAAAAAGAATAATACGTTATGGTTCACAGTGACATCACAGTCACAAGCATAACGGTGGCCGGTAACATCACAGTTACCCCAATAAACGTTGGCACCGGGGTGACTAAATCCCCGTATGCCGTCCCGAGAAGCGATAGAATCGGGATGAAGAAGCAGGGACACGGAAAGGTCCCGGAAGAAAACAAAACCCAACTATTGAAATTTTCATAAGCGGGAACGTTTATAAAAATATTTACCTCTTCAAGAGAAGCTTGATCAAACGAAACTTGACTCTTGGGGAAGCTTGTTTTCTTCGATTTTTCTTGATTTCTTCTCAACCACGAATAAGGGTTCGCGGATCGCTTGCTTGGCTTGCGAGCAATTTTGATCTTCTGGCAGATGCGTGCAAAAAGTAGCACGCAAGGGAGAGCTGCTGGCGAGCGGGTTGTCTGCCTAGAGGCAGAGGAGGAGCAGTACTCGAGGGTACAGTGCGGCAGGCGAACAGCGCAGATGCTGCTGAGAAGAGGCCGACGGTGCCGAAGGGAAGAATCGGCGGCCGACGGTAGGTTAGGGTTTCGGAAAAAATCGGAATTAGGGTTTCTAGGGCTTATTAGACGGGAGGCTAGAGCAATGTGCTGATAACGTGTTGTAGGAGAAATAGATTGATAAATCTCTCTGTGTTTATTCATTGATAAGGAGGCCTTTATATAGGCATTACATCAAGTATCCCTGGCGAACAGGGATTCCCTATCTAATAGAGTATCTAGACTTCTAGTCTTATTAGGACAAGACACACCACGGAAGTTACGGAGTTAACCTTCCTTGAACACACTGTTAATAATGGTTCTAAAATATGAAGATATAAAATATCGCTATCATTATCATTCTTAAACATTGCTATAGCAGTTTTAACTGTTGGCTTAGCTTGGCGTACACAAGCTTTTCCTAGTTCCTACTGCCAGTCCTGGCCCTTATGGCACCTACTGTCACCTAAGCGGTGTTGCAATCTTTGCGGTTTGTTGTGTTGCCGCTGATACAGTCTAATTCGGTATCTTCACCGTGCTACATATTTTTTCGATAGATACGACTGCAACACAACTAAAGAGTAAAATTATCAAAGATTCCCCTATACTGATGCAAATAGAACGCTAAAAACACAATTAGAGAAGCTACATTTTTTTTATTTCGGTGAAAAAAAAAAGAAAAAGTTAATTCGAGTTTGGACGAGAAATATATATTTTTCCTCTCTTTCAACATTAGGATTGTGGAGGAGTCTTTCACCCAAATTCTTTCGATCGCCTACATGAACTCGCACATAAGAGAAATTTTTTAGGGAGGTGAAATTCACACTCTAAAAATTTTAATCCACACTCCCATCCTAATTTTTTTTATAATATCTTACCTCCAGTCACTTTTTACTTCCTAACATGCCCTTACCATAATTATTATTATTATTATTATTTTTCTTTATTTCTATTCTCCCTCTTTTTATTTTCACCAAACCCTACTTTCCCTTCTGCTATCGTAATCACTTTTTGTTCTTCGACGACTCTCTTCTTTTCTTACTCTCAGCCTCTAATCTCCACCAAAAAATTATGCACTAAAGAACAAAACTTTAAACCCCCGATTCGGAAATTCTCATTACAAATACAAACTCTAAACCCGTCGGTGATGAGGAGTTTCTCATCCTCATTACCATCATCGTCGCCGTTCTTCATCTCGTAGTTCTTCACTTTTTTATATTGAATCTCCACCGGTGAAATCGAATTAAAGGCGAGCTCACTAAGATCGCTTCTTGCAGAATACTTTGAGGCCAACATGAAGTAATTATTGTAAGGATTCACTGAACTCACCTGATTCTACATCAAATTCTACATTGTGGTTCAATTTGATTGATTAATTTCTTATTTCAGTCAAAATTTATGGTTTATCACTACCAGATCCGAGGGCATAGCCGACGAAAAATTTTTCGTCGACTATGCCGAAATTTCGTCGGCTATACCTTCTGCCGACGAAATTTTCGTCGGCTATAATTCGTCAGAAAAACGCCGTCGGCTATACCAATGGCCGACGAAAAAAAGGAAATCGTCAGCTATATGCGAGTATGGCCGACGACTTTACCGACGAAACATCATTTCGTCGACCAAACCTTGGCAAAATATCCGACGAAATTAGTCGGGTATTTTCGAGTATGGCAGACGATATCGTAAAATATAGCCGACGAAATTCGTCGGCTATATGTTCTGAACTATAGCCAACGATGTCATGTATTTCGTCGGTTATTTCGTCGAAATATATTAATATTTTAATAGGCATTAATTAGTTATAGCCGACGAAATAAGGTAATTTTCGTCGGCTATAAGACTTATAGCCGACGAATATTGGTAAAAATCGTCGGCTATAGTTCTTATAGCCGACGAAATAATGCAAAAATCGTCGGCTATTCTTACATTTGGTGAAAAAAAAATTAAATTATTTTCTAAATTACCATTCCAAGCAACCTGCAAATCACAAAAACAGTCCATACATTTGCACCAACAAGAAACACGTCTAAATGACTTATTATTTAATTCGTTCCAATATACATAACATATAACGTAACCCTACTAATCATCACCTAAACCACTAAATTTCACCACGTCATCTCCAGCATCCTGCTCTCCATCATGCTCGTCATCCTCGGGAGGTTGAGGCATTGGAGGTTCAACTAACGGCTGAAACGGGGGTGGGGATTCAAGGTTTTGTTGTTGTGCCGCGAACATTTCCATCCACTAGTTTTGTTGGCCGGCGTAGTTGTATTGCCGAATTCTCTCGCATTCAGCATACCAACTGGACAGATCGAAATAATACTGCTGTGTTCTGCGGTGTTGCTCCTGTGATCTGCGTTGTTCCTCCTGTGATCTCTGGAACTCGGCCGCCAACCTTGCATTTTCTTCTGCCAATCGCTGCACTTCCCCCCTCATCTGTTGGCTCTCCCCGCCTCCCTTCTTTTGACCTCCCTTAGTGGTCTTCAGAAGCCCTAGTCCAGAACTTCCCAAACCCCGGCAGTAGTAGCTATTTGACCGGTTTGGGAAGGCTGCGTCGAACATCCTCGCTGCCGTTTGGACATTGGACCGGTCGACCTGGCGCAGGGCTTCTTCCAGATCTGCCGCTGAAATGTTCGGTTGTGTCTCCCGAACTACTTGCTGGAACACCTCTTCTTCGGCCCGGTTCACCCTCTCCTAATTGGACGGGAAAAAAAAAATTAATATTCTAACAAATATATAATTAAGTAAAATTAATAATTAAAATTTTAAAATTGTAATGAACGACTTACGAGCTGTTCTGTCGCCTGTGGATAAGCGATCTTGAACGTCTCCACGTACGGGTTGCTATCAGGATGATCTCTAAGCGCCTCCTCCTGATATTGTGCAAACGGCCTAGAACCAGCATGATGAGGGGTTGTGTTCCGGCGGCGGTTCTCAGAGTTTATCCGAAAAGGTTGCTTCAAACAAATAATAAAATGTTAGAAAAATGCATAAAAAAATATTAGTGTAATAATTATAAAATAATTAAACTAATAATTAAAATTTTAACAAAATAAACATTTGTAGTGAAGTTTAGTATTTACCTGCATAACTGGGTTGTTGAAGTGTACAGTCTTCAACCAACGCCACTCGTACTCCCTGAACATGAACTCCCGGGGAGTACCCATAGGACCAAGGTTGTCGTATTCGTTATAGTGGGAACGGAACTCGTTCTTCCACTCTTTGAACCTACGAAAAAAACAAAAGTGCATTAGAAATATTATTAATATCATAAAATATTAATAATTATAAGATAATTATAATATCATAAAAACAAACGTACCTCGAGTTCTGCTGGGTGTCCGCCCAATCCCGCCTGTGGTCGGCAATCTCGAAGAATGTCTGAAAAATAAAATTTTATTAATTTTACAATTGTAATAATACCGAAAATTATTAAATATTACGATAAATAAATTAAATTTTTTAAATTACTCACCGACGCGGCGTTGTTCACCTCCCTCTTGATCTCCTGGGGCACATCAGCCCACCGGGTCCACAACATAGGGACTCTGTCCCTAATCAGTGACCCCACGCAACCCGAGTAGTCGCGTTTTTTCTTCCCCGGAACCTCCTGATTAGGAGGTTCGTTGATCTGGATCCTGCCTCTGCGCTCAACAGTTTTCCTAAGCGTGTCAAAACAGATGACACCTCTCGTATTCCTCCGTGAACTGCTAGCGGCTGTCCCTATCACAAAAACGACGATTGGTTAATAAAATTAAATATTAGTGCGTTAATTTTAATAAAACATTTAATTAATAAAATCAAATGTTACCTGAAGTGGATAACTCGTCTGTCGACTTCCCTTTTCTCCTCGCCGAAATAAGGTGGTCAGGGTCCTCAAATGGCCGCTGCTGGTATGCCTCCGCAGCACTAACGTACTGAGGCATATCCGGCCATAAGGGCACACCCTGATAGTCGACCTCCGGTATCGCCAGAATGTTGTACGGGAGGAATAGCTGGTTTGGGAGAGTAGGACCCTCAGTCGAGTCGGCAGCAGACGTCGTCGGACTCTTCATCGGCTCCCGATGAACCTCAGGCATACGAACCTGAGGAACGTCTGCAGCTATCTCGTCCTGAAATAGCTGCCGACTGAACCTCGGAGCATCTGGCCCGACAGGCGAAAGTGAACTGCTCGACGGCCGCCCCGCCTGGAGAAGGGTCTGGTGCCGAGAACTCATACTCCTCCGCGGCTGGGATGAATCCACAGTCCTCCGCGGCTGGGAGGAATCCACACTCCTCCGCGGCTGGCTGGTGGTCCTCTCAGGCTGGCTAAGGGTCCTGTCGGAGTCTGCGGAACCGGCGGAACTTCCAGAACCTCTCGATCTGGAACGACGGCCTTCGAAGAACTGTCTAAATGCATCAGCCATCTGCAGCCGCGGCCATTTTAAATAATACTAACCATTAACCTAAATATAACTATTTATATACAAATATAACTATATTTCTTTATTAACATATATATATATATATATATATATAATTAGACTACCAATTTATATATATAATTAATTTAACAATTTATATAATTAAAATTAAATATATAACAATTTATATAATTAAAATTAAATATATAACAAATATATAACAATTTATTATATAACAATTTATATAATTAAAATAAAATATATAACAAATATATAACAATTTGTAAAATTAAATTTATTAACAAATATATAACAATTTATTATATAACAATTAAATATATAACAATTTATTATATAACAATTTATATAATTAAAATAAAATATATAACAATTTGTTAAAATTAAATTTATTAACAAATATATAACCATTTATATAATTACAATTAAATATATAATAATTTATTAAATTAAATTAAATTGAAAAAAAAAATTACCGGATCGGATCGGAGGAGGAGGAGGAGAATTCGTTGTCGATTTGAGGAGGAGGAGGAGGAGAGGGGCGGTGCGGATCTGTCTGAGGCGCTGCGGATCGCAAAGCAGAAAAACGGAGGAGAAATGGGAAAAATGCAGAAAACGGAGGCTAGGGTTCGGCAGTTTCAAACTTATACCCGATAGAATAGCCGACGATTAAAAAAGATTTCGTCGGCTATTCTAAACTATAGCCGACGAAATCTTTCATATCGTCGGGTATACTTTGAATGTCGTTGGCTATTCTTTGAATGTCGTCGGCTATACTTTAGGCGCTCAGCAGCCGTCCGATCTCCCCCATCCAACGGCGGACAATGAAAAGGCGCGGATCGCAAGAGTTTAGCCGACGAATACAAATATTTTGTCGGCTATACTATGGAAAATCACAGCCGTTGGATCTGAGCCATCCAACGGCGGACAATAAGCGGATCGCAAGAGTTTAGCCGACGAAATATTTTAATTCGTCGGCTAAACCTTTGGTTAAACTGCGAAGTCAAACCTCTAAACGCTTTAAAACGGAAATTGGCCTGTGTAAATGACGTTTTTTGGCCTGACCTTCAACAGATAATAGTTTCAAATCAATGAGGCGCAACTAATCGTATAAAAATTTTCCTCAAAATATTTACCGACCGTGAGGCTACCCATAGGAAAACGGAAGTAAAAAACAGTTAACCGCAACATTCGGCACGCAGATTTTGTCGGAATCGTGTCATTTTTTAAGCGTAGACGTATTTCATTATTTCAGTCATATCTTATTTCACCACACATTTTCATTTGAAGAGTGTACGTATAGTAACTATTTGAAACTATACATTCACTTAAACACTTAGTAAACAAGTTAAGGAACATTAGTGCATATGTTCCGATTTTGAATCTAAAACTTTAGAAAATCTATTCCAACCGTCAGATATCACCGTTAAGATTAAATACATGAATGAAAAAAAATCCAACTACATCTGACAACGTTAAAGGCTCGATCGGGACGGTCAACCGGGTGAGTCAACCCTTTAAACGCTTAGAAATGGAAATTGGCCTGTGTAAATGACGTTTTTTGGCCTGACCTTCAACAGATAATAGTTTCAAATCGATGAGGCGCAACTAATCGTTTAAAAATTTTCCTCAAAATATTTACCGACCGTGAGGCTACCCATAGGAAAACCGAAGTAAAAAACAGTTAACCGCAACATTCGACACGCAGATTTTGTCGGAATCGTGTCATTTTTCAACCGTAGACGTATTTCATTATTTCGGTCATATCTTATTTCACGACACATTTGCATTTGAAGGATGAAGCAATGGGTTATCGATAGTGATAGAAAATGGAAGGTGGTCTGTTTTTTTTTTTTTTTTTTAAGAATAGCCGACGAAATCAAACCTATTACTCGTCGGCTATTCTTTTGTCGTTTTGTGTCTAAAATAAAATATGTATTTTTCAATATAGTTTTGGCCGACGAAATCACGCATATTTCGTCGGCTATAACTAGTATAGCCGACGAAATAATGCATTTTTCGTCGGCTATTCTGTGAAAAAAATAAAAAAATCAGTTGTGTTACACATCTCGTACCCATATGTCCTGTTCATATATAACCAAAATTGAACATAAAAAAAAACAGAAACCCAGCAGTCAACATATTTCAAATTTTTTTTTAAGGGGTTTGGAACCCAGCCTAGCTGGGAGGCTCATCCCCACACCCGTTCATTAGAAATGATCGAGTGGATTACAAATGAAAGGATTACATCATCTAAATTACTTAATCTGTCGGATTGTAATCGGAATCATCGGATGAGTCTTCTTCGGTTTCTGAATTGCTCGATAGGGGTAATCTATGTCTTTCCTCACCACTAGAGTCCTCGTTAGTTTCTTCATTTGGATCAACATCAACAAGCAGTGGCTCTTCACGTCGAATTCGCACCGGCGTGTCTAGGCGAATAAAAGAGGAGTCAGGAATACCGTTTGAGTTGGGCTCTTGATACGCGGTGCCACCTTCCTTGTTCTCTTCAGCCACTCCAAGAGTAGACGCCCGGTAAATGTTGCGATGGTGGATAGTGTTGACTACTTTCCACGGGTCCCCCTTGGCGAGATCATCAAGATAAAACACTTGTTTCACCCATGTGGCTAAAACGAACGGGTCGTCCTCATACCATGATGTACTAGTGTTCACAGAAGTTATGCCGTATTGATCGGTTTTCATGCTCTGCGGCCGTGTGTTAAACCATCTACACTTGAAAAGGTGCACTTTCATGCCTTCCCTGTAATGCAGTTCCACAACTGAATGGAGAACACCGTAATAGTCAACTCCATCATCCCCACCATGTGCCATAACCCCTGAATTTTGTGTTTTCAGTCTGAGGTCTCTCTCTTCACATCGAAATAACACACCATTCACCTTGCACGTCGCATAAACTTTTGAATAGACCGGCCTCATCGCTAGAAGTCTGAGTTCGTGCGACCAATTTGGGTGATTATCATTTTTAATAAGGTCCATCTGCAACCATCAGAATCAACTATAAATATGAATAATTATACACAATAATATATAAACACGTATAGAATAGTGTTAAAGTTACGTACCCAGCGGCCGAAATACTCTGCGAATGTCCGGTTGTGGTAATCGAGATCACCTCCTACTTGTTCACAGTTTAGATGCATGTTCTTCCAAAACTGAACTTCTGGACAGTTGATTAGTACCCACCAATGTGCAATGGCTACCTCATAATCTTTCAACTTGTAGGAAACTGACATGTTTCCACCGAGTACAACATCGTCGGAGAGTATGGAAAGATTGAACTGTGAAGGTACATCTTCCTGTATGCTTTCCTGTAACGCTCCGAAATACAGCTTCATGTAGGTGACGCACTCGTGCGCAATATATGCTTCAGCTATACATCCTTCAGGTGCGGATCTGTTTTGGACAAAACCACCGTATTGTCCAAGTTGCCTATAAATCAAGTTTTTAAAGTGTTATGATAATACATTAACACTATATCACACATATTGATGAGGAAATTAACATAAGGTGTAAAATACGTACCTTTCCATCGGATACATCCAAGTGAAGTGCACAGGACCGGTAAGCAACAACTGCCGAGGAAGATGGATCATGAGGTGAGGCATGATGTCAAAAAAATTTGGAGGAAATATCATCTCAAATTTACACATGATATGAACGATGTCTTGTTGCATTTCCCGGAGGTCAGATTTTCTCACTTCCCGTGTGCATACCTTCTGGAAAAATCTTGCCAACGCTACTAACGGCTCCACAACGTGACGGGGAAGGAACGGTCGAATGAAAACAGGGAAGAGACGTTGTAGCAGGATATGATTATCATGACTTTTCAACCCGTAAAGATTGTTGAATTGTCTGTTCACACACTTGGCTATATTTCCAGCAAAGCCTGAAGGATACTTGGCCAGACTTATCCAATGGAAAATTTCTGGTTTATGCTCAGGCTTGACGGTGTAAGGAGTTTGAGGCATTTTTCTCTTCCCTTGTTTCAACCATAGTTGTTTTCTGATATTCATGTTTTGCATATCAGTGCGAGCCTTAGGACCGTCTATCGTCTTCCCCTCCAAGTTCAGCGTTGTGCCCACCACACTTTCAGAAACATCCCATAAGCAGGAAAATCACTGATGGTACCAATAACCATGGCATGCATCTGGAACGTCTCCTGCCTGTACTTGTCAAAAGTGGGATGACCAACGTCCCACAATACCTTAAGCTCTTCAATCAATGGTCTCATATACACATCGAGACATTTCCCTGGGTAACCAGGCCCCGGAATCAACAACATCAACATATTATATTCCTTCTTCATGCACATCCACGGAGGAAGGTTGTAAGGTACCAAAACCACCGGCCATATACTATATGAAAGACTCATGGTGCCGAAAGGGTTGAACCCGTCGGTTGAGAGCCCGAGCCTGACGTTTCTGACATCTGACGCAAAATAAGGAAACTCATTGTTTATATGCTTCCAAGCCGCTCCGTCAGAGATGTGTGTCATGATATCTGCGTCTCCCGCGTCCCGCTCACCGTGCCATCTCTTAGCTTTTGCAGTGGTTTCTGACATGTACAACCGCTCAAGCCTATCTCTCAACGGAAAATACCGAAGCACTTTCACAGGTTTCCTATTGCCTGCTCCCGTCAACTTATATCGGTCAGACTGACATATCGGACATGCGTCAAGGCTAGCAAGGTCATTCCCTTCTGCATCTTTACCCCAGAAGAGAACGCAGTCAAATGCGCATGCATGGATCTTAATGTAGGAAAGCCCTAGATCTTTGAGGATACTTCGGACCTTACGGTGATTTGTAGGATTACGATGACCCTCCTCAACAACGAAGAAGTGTACTGTAGATATTCATCCACTTGCCTGATGCTCGATTTTGTCTCGACTTTAATCCTCATTACCTCCATCACACTTTGAAGAACTGTCTTCTCAGAACTTGAAGACACAGGGGTCTGTTGCAATGCAATCAGTTTGTTGTACTTGTCAAAGGCAGCAATGTTGACAACTTGTGGGAATGGCTGCACCGGGTCATGCATATATTGTTCCCCACGTACACTGCTTTCAAAAGGAAACACGTCGTTGACGAATGCCATTGTTGGATCGTTGGATGTACTACTACTGCCCGCCTCAAAAAACTGCCCATGATCATGCGATCCATCTAATGATGGCTCACCGTGATATATCCAACGTTTGTACTTCGGCCAAAACCCATTACTCTTTAGGTGCTCCCATACTGTCCTAATCGGAAATCAACACATATCACTGCGACACTTACATTTCTTGCACGGGCAATAATGGTATTCACTCCCGTTTGCATTTTCCTCGACGAACTGCAAAAAATCCACAACTCCTGTAGTGTATCGTCGGTCATGTCTTGGAAGCGAAATCTAACTCTTATCTCGATCCATATATAGCCTGATAATAATATATATGTATAACTTTAATTAATAATAAATTAATTAACACATATATATTACAATATATATTATTATCAACATCAACTCATATATACATATACCATTAATTAACAACCATTATTTAAGTTCATTACACTATCAACAACCATTAATTAACATATTTATATATATATATATATATATATATATATATATTAACACTAATTAAAATAACATCAAATTAAAACACATAATTAAACTCTAACTGAAAATCAACTCAACTACAAATCAAAATCAACATATATACATACATTCTAACACTAAAACAACAACAAAACAAAAAATCACTTACTATATCAAAATCACTAAAACTCAAAATCAACTCAACTAAAATTCAAAATCAACATATATACACATATACGTACCTATATATAACTCCACAATGTAAGAGAGGACGGATTTCAACAATACCCACAGATTTTTCACTCTTTCTCTCGTTTTTTTTTAAATGAGCAGCTTCTGTCCAGATCTGAAAATATAAAGACTTATAGCCGACGAAAATTCCAATTTCGTCGGCCAAACTTTCTAAAGTTTTCGTCGGCTATACTTTAAGAGAAAGGCCGACGAAAATCCAAATCGTCGGTCATTCTAGGGGTATAGCCGACGAAAAATATTTTTTAGTGACAAATGAAAAAAGTATGTCGTCGGCCGTTTTTTTTTTCGTCGGTAATAGTGTTTTTTCTGCTAGTGTATCTTCTTTGATTGTTATGGGCTCTCTCAAATTTGATTCATTCATAATGATAGAATGGGTTTTGTTTTTCTCTAGTTTGTTTTCATGCTAATCAGTACACTAGCAGAAGGCAAACTCCATATTTCTCTTGACAATGGAAGAAGAGTCGTTAAATGGTGATTTACAGAACATTGCTAATATGGTGGTGTTTCTGCACAAACCCGTGGGGCCTGGTAGAGACAGATGAATCCTCGTGTGATCTCCTGTAAACCTGCTTACTAAGGGGAATACCGGGCGGGCCGGTCTTCTCCTCTCCGATGCCTAAGTTAGTATAGTTGGAATAGATATAACTTAAGCACGTATATAAGCGGTAGGAAAGATCAGTTACCTATTAATGAGGGTAGTTGGGGCCCTTATATAGGTGGCCAGGAGTGAGGTATGGCCTTACCCTTCGATGTGGGACTGGTTCCCTTCTGTTTGCACACCAAAGGGCAACTTTGGTGACCTCTTAGGCAGGCAGGCGCCCCCGGACCCCAGGCCCCTGGTAGCAGGATAGACTGCTGGACCCCGAAGCCGGGTGCTGGTGATCCGTCCCGGGCCTTGGGGCGGCCCCTGGTGCACTAGTTGCGGGTCTGTGGGCCTGCTGTAGCCCCTCTGTGGCTACTGTCAACAAGTCCCCCAAGTTCCCGGTCAAGTGCAATCTTGAATGGGGATTTAAACTGTCTTGCCCTTGTCCCGCAGACCCGCAGGGTTACCAACCCAACGGTGCCCAGTCCCCCACGTTCGCGTTGAAGATTGGGCGTGACTGGGGTGAGTACCTGTTACCGATGATATGCAACAGTTTGTGAGTATATATGCTTGCAATATAAGTAGCACTGTGCTCAAGTGTTGTAGTGCTATGAGCATGGGATGATAGTGACGTGAGCCGAAGCTCGCATGCAATAATAAACCCTGCAATCGTTAGTAGTATAGACATAAGTAGGGATCGTTCTAGGCCGGGGATTAAGGGTACCTGAGATATGAAATTGTTAGACAAATATACACATATATATACACATGAAACGTCACAAGTGGGGGATGAAATGGATCGGCAGCTAGGCTGCCCTAAACTATGTTCGGCACAAACATTAAAAGAAAAGAAATACGAAACAGGAAAATCCTAGGCTCGGCAACAAAAGGGCTGCCTCTAAATCATGCATAAAAACATAAATTAAAAATCCTAAATTACTATATACAAGTTTGGTCAACATTCTTCCACAAATTACTAACACAAAAGCACTCAAAACACATAGCAAATTGATAAGACAAGACACGGCAAGAGCACACAATATCCTAGATCCGACTTAGTTCCAATTCTAATTAGAGCCTCAACGGTCATCTAATCATCCTAGACTTCTCAGGTATTTTAGAAAACACTCAACGTCGAATCCTAAAATTATACTAATCATGTTTGAAAACACTCAACGTCGAAGACAAACACAAAGAGTAATTGAGCACAAGAGTCTTTTAATTGGAAACATATCAATCAAGCAAGGCGTCACCACTTCTTGTTAACATGCATAGTCATTTAAACCACTCTAGTCCTATTTATGTTGACGGATACAAAACCAATACTCAAAACACATCGCGAATATGCTAAGTACCAATCTTTGCGGCACACGGATTTAAAGACTAAACCAAGAACGAACTACTAGAATCAGAGTGAACATGCTTGCCTATCTAATCATATCTCTTTACTTCATATTTTCATTACAAGTTAGCATGCAATTCGAAACTTATCTTTGAAATTCTTTATTAAAACCATAAGAATTAAATTAACATGCATCATCATAAAACCAAATTCACAATCGTTTTTCACATAGACATGAAAACACAATAACCAAACATACATATGAGTTTCATAGACAAAACTACACATAACTACATAAAAACTATTACAAACCAAGAGTAGGGAGTAGATCACACATTAGAAACCTTGAAGACTTTGTCGTGTATGGATCCAATGGGATGCGGTTCGGTGGTGGCTGGATGAATGGTGAAGACAATCGGCAGGATTTTATGGTGGTGGTGGTGGCTTTTGGTTTGTGTTTTTATGTAGGATCTTTGGCTGAAAATTGGTAGAGCTTTGGCTAGGGTTTTTGCTTTAGAATGTGACACCTTTTTCTGTGTAAAAGTTGGGTATATATAGGGAGAGAACTAGGTACTGCCGGCAGCCCCTTATGTACAAGGAAAAAGAAAACCTAGTGGGATAAGGTTTGAAACCTTCCTTTTCATAGTTCAATTAGGTTTTCTTTTTCTGAATTTTTCTTCAAGGCTTGGGCTTCACATCTTCATGGACTTCTTGTATGATCTTGGACTTCACTTGATGTGTCTTGGTCCATCGAAAAATGCTCCAAACCGGCAGCACACAAAGGCACCAAATCTACCATAATCGGCAGCTTCTCCTAGTGTGACTAGGAGAACTTCTTTCTTCAATTTTTCTTCAATGCCATGGCCTAGTGTCTTCCTCTTCCCTTCATAAAGCTTGAACCATCTTCAAAAATGCATTTGTGCACCATTTGGTCCATTAAAAACAGAAAACACAAAAAGGGGGCAGTAGGTTCCTGGAATCGGCAGATTTGACCTTGTTGCAGTAATTCCGGCATATCTCCATCCGTGGAGCTCCGATTGATGCGATTCCAAGTCTCAGATAAACTAGACACATATGGCCATCTCCCCATAAAACAGTTCGATCAAACTCCTTGTGAGTCGTCGGGAATGATTTTTCGAAGTTAGGCCAAAGTCCCAGGAAAATCCTGGAAGCCCCTGGATTGAAATGCTCGGACTGCCGTTTTGGAGCCAACTTTTGGGTGACTTCCCGAACTCCGATTGATCTGAAATTTTAACAAAACATTCCTCAGTATATGAATATTAAGAACACCAAATTTCGTAGAATTCGGACAAGGATAGATCATATTTGTACTCGTCACAAAATCGCGAAAAAGACATGTTTTGCACTATTTTCCAGATTTCTCATACTTAGTCATTTTTCGGACAATTAAGCACATTTCACCAAAACTCTACCAAAATTGACACTAACTATATTATGACTCTATCTTAGACAAATAAGGGTTAAACAAAACATAAACGAGGGCATAAGCATATAATATCGTCGCACATTGTGCTCCTATCAACTACCCCACACTTATCCTTTGCTAGTCCCTTAGCAAACTAAATAAAACTAAGACTCAGACTACTATTGCCCCTAACAATTTGTCTCAGGCTCGTATGTACACATAGCTTTCAAGTTAATGCATGAGAATGCTGAGCACGAAAATTCCAAGCTTCATGAACATGTGACATCAATATGAACATATAGGAGCAAAAGGTAAGCATGTAATCATGTTAAAACTAATTCAAATCACCTCACTAGGCGTACTCTCTTCTTTTCTCTCAAAGCATGGTAATTCACTCAATAGTATATGCAAGCGAAAGATCATGAATTACAAAGAGTGACTTGCATATATCGAAGAAACGAAAGCACTTTGTGAATTTTGATGGAAAAACCTCATATGATAACTATATGCACCAATGAACCAAAACCATATGCTTACTCTTGAGATAATCTCCACAATCAATTTTAACCATCTTAAGAATCATGAAAAAAAAAAATCAATAAAAGGGTTGTAATGGGGCTAGGCTAAAAGGTATTCGATATTTGGATAAGGAGGCTCAAAAACGTCACTAAGGCCTTTAGCAAAGCTCAAATCTCCTTATGTCTTCTCGCCGAAAGGGTCAAATTTCATCTTGTTGGACCCATACTTCATTCTTTTCTTCCCATAAAACATTACAACAATAATCTAGACAATAGCCATGCACAAAATTTTTCTTTTCTATGCCGTGCCTTACTCTATTTCTTTTCTTGCTCTCGGTTTTCTTTTCTTTTTCTTTTGATTCCGAGCACTTTTCTTTTCTTTTCTAAGGCACGGCATACATACATTTTTCATACAATTTTATGGCTAAGTCTACCCCACACTTGTTCTTCTTCATCACACACGCGAAAACGCTTTCAAAAGTCAAGCTTTGCCAACACATACGGTAAAGGCATCACTATACTAAGCTCATGGAAAGTGTTTAAGGGTGATGAAAGAAAAGGCTTAACGTAGGCTCAAAGGGGTTTACTAAGGTGTCCCACGACGGGCTCCAATAGGGCTCATGCTTTATTTGGCTTTGGTGGTAAACCTAAATGATCTTTATTCAATCACATTCAAAATCAAGGTATTTTATGATATAAACGTTTCAAAAATCAACAAGAGTAAGTTCTAGCATACTAGAGTTCATTAAAAGCTATGGCACATAGTCATCGAATATGCAAAGATTTATGAGGTTTCATGCTTCCTACAAATCTATTGAATTTTATCTTTTATCGCTCAAGAAGAAAGCAAATTGGCACAAAAGCTCACATAGGTTATAATCGAAATGAATTAGCTAAAACATGCATGCTTCGTTAATCAACAAGTCTTACATGCTCCTACCAATGCACATAATCCATGAAACTCACAATTTTAATTGTATGCACAACTATCATCTATGTATGCAAAGAGGAGAAAAAACATCATTGACATATTAGGGGCATCCTAAGACTCGAAACAAACAAATTAAACACTCTATTTTTTTTTTTTGTGTTACAATTTTCTGAATTTTTCTAAACTAAACACACAAAAACATAAACGGAATACGTTATCCCACCCCACACTTAGAAAATTACATTGTCCTCAATGTAAGCACATAACTATACCAACGAATTTCCTAAGCATGCAATAGTCTAACACATTCCAACAAATCATCACAAATTAAAGAAAAAGAGAAGGGTTAAGAAATTGCAAACTCTCGGTGATAGCTCCTTCACTTTTCTTTAATCGAATTGGGTTGCCTTCCAAGTAGCGCTTTGTGTTTATAGTCCATAGCCTAGACTTTTCACCGTTTATATTGCATGTGTTCATCTTGTTCCAAAGTATCCCAAATCGGCAAGAAGAAGGTCAATGAGAAGATTGTTGCATGTTGTATCCGATCCGGCAATTGGAGAGGGCAGCGTATCCGGCAGCAGAAGCTGCGTGTCCGGCTCGGCATCTTGTGTATCTGGCGTATCCTCTGGCGTGTCAACCTTGTGTCCGACCTCTTGCATGAGTGTGTCAATCCTGCCGGCAATGGCAGGTCCGGCAGGGGGTGGTGATGCGGCTCTTGTGGGGTGCTGCTGCTCGGCAGCACGGTTTGTGTCCGGTATTTCCATGCTTGGGCTGCCGGCAATTTCAGGTCCGGCAGCTTGTTGTGGTGGTGTCATGGGGGCAGTAGACGGCTGCAACTCGGCAGCAGCTTGTGGGGCGTCTTCAAGAACACTTGTATCCTCAAATGCATCAAAGGGTGTATGATAATGCTTGAGTCGATGGCCATTAACCTTGAAAGTCTTGTGGGTTTGCAAATCTTGAATTTCCATGGCGCCATGAGGGAACACACGAGTAATGGCAAAAGGGCCAATCCAATGAGAGCGTAACTTCCCCGGAAAAAGTTTGAGTCGTGAATGATACAAGAGAACTTTTTGTCCAACTTCAAACTTCTTCAATCGAAGCATCTTGTCATGAGCAACCTTAGTCTTTTGCTTGTAAATCTATGCGGCATCATAGGCTTCATTACGGATTTCTTCAAGTTCGTTGAGTTGAAGCTTTCTATGAAGACCGGCATCATCAATGTTCATGTTGAAGGCCTTAATTGCCACCATGCCTTGTGCTCTAGCTCAACCGGTAAGTGACATGCTTTGCCATAAACTAACCGAAAAGGAGACATACCTATCGGTGTCTTGTACGCGGTCCTATAAGCCCACAAAGCATCATCGAGACGATCACTCCAATCCTTCCTTGAAGGTCCAACCGATTTCTCCAAAATGTGCTTGATCTCTCGATTACTCACCTCGGCCATACCACTCGTTTGGGGATGATACGGTGTAGAAACTTTATGTGTGACTCCATACTTCCTCAATAAGGCTTCAATGGTGTGGTTACAAAAATGGGATCCTCCATCGCTAATCAAGACTCTTGGAACTCCAAAACGTGAAAAGATGTTGGTCTTGAGAAACTTGGCTACCACCTTGGCATCGTTGGTGCATGTAGCCCTTGCTTCGATCCACTTTGACACATAATCAACCGCAACCAATATGTAGAGAAAACCCTTACTTGAAGGAAACGGTCCCATGAAATCAATCCCCCAAAGATCAAAAATTTCCACCTCAATGATAGGCGTGAGCGGCATTTGGTCTCTAGCTCCAATGTTCCCTATTCTTTGGCATCTATCACATGCTTTGCAAAACATGAATGCATCTTTGAAAATCGTAGGCCAAAAGAAACCACAATTAAGTACCTTCAATGCCGTTTTCTTAGCTCCAAAATGCCCACCACAAGCTTCGCCATGACAAAAAGTAAGGATGGAGCGATGCTCATTCTCCGGCACGCATCTTCGAATAACTTGATCACCGCATTGCTTCCATAAGTACGGATCATCCCACAAGAAGTGTCGAGCTTGCTTCCTTATTCTCTTTTGTTGGTGGTTCGGCAACTCCTTGGGAAATCGGCGTGTAGCAAGAAAATTTGCAATGTCGGCATACCAAGGATCATGTACTTCAAGTCGAAAAAGTTGCTCATCCGGAAAGGTTTCACATAGGGGCAGCCGATCCTTATCCTTGACAAGTCTACTCAAATGATCGGCTACAACATTCTCAACTTCCTTTCTTGTCTTTAATCTCAATGTCGAACTCTTGAAGCAAAAGAATCCATCGAATAAGCCTCGGCTTAGCATCCTTCTTTGTCATAAGATATCTCAAAGCGGCATGATCACTATAAACAATAACTTTGGAATTCAAAAGATATGATCGAAACTTTTCCAAAGCAAAAATTACCGCCAAGAGTTCCTTCTCCGTTGTCGTGTAATTGAGTTGAGCATCGTTGAGAGTCCTTGAAGCATAGTAAATGGCGCATGGCTTCTTCTCAATTCGTTGTCCAAGTACCGCTCCAAGTGCATAATCACTAGCATCACACATCAACTCAAATGGCTCATCCCAATTTGGTGGCATCAAAACCGGTGTCGTACACAAGAGTTTCTTCAATCGGCAAAAAGCATCCTCACAAGCATCCGACCACTCAAACGTCACCTCCTTTTGTAACAAGTTGCTTAATGGCTTGGCAATTGAAGAGAAATCTTTGATAAATCGTCGATAGAACCCCGCATGGCCAAGAAAGCTTCTCACATCCTTCACACACCTAGGGCTCGGCAATGCTTGTATTAGCTCCATCTTGGCTTTGTCAACCTCTAAGCCTCTTGCCGAAATAATGTGCCCTAAAACAATGCCTTGCGTGACCATGAAGTGACACTTCTCCCAATTGAGCACAAGATTTGTCTCTACACACCTCTCAAGTATCTTCTCCAAGTTCCCCAAACATGCATCGAAGGTGCTCCCATACACACTAAAGTCATCCATAAACACTTCGATAATGTCTTCAATAAAATCCGAGAAGATAGCATACATACATCTTTGAAAAGTGCCGGGTGCGTTGCATAGTCCGAATGGCATCCGCCGATAAGCAAACGTGCCAAATGGACAAGTAAATGTGGTCTTCTCTTGATCATCCGGGTGTATCATGATTTGATTGTAGCCACTATAACCATCAAGAAAACAATAGAAAGAATGGCCGGCTAGCCTCTCTAGCATTTGATCCATAAACGGCAAAGGCATGTGATCCTTCCTTGTTGTAGCGTTGAGCTTCCTATAGTCGATGCACATCCGATGACCGGTTACAAGTCTTTGTGGCACAAGCTCATTCTTCTCATTCTTGACAACCGTTACACCACTCTTCTTCGGCACTACTTGCACGGGAGATATCCACTTACTATCCGAAATTGGGTAGATTACCCCACAATCAAGCAACTTGATAATTTCTTCTTTCACAACTTTCATCATGGGAGGGTGAAGTCGACGTTGAGCTTCCTTAGTCGGCTTAGCTCCTTCTTCTAACAAGATACGATGAACACAGGTAGTAGGGCTTATTCCCTTGATATCCGCTAAGGTCTAACCTATGGCGGTCTTGTACTTCTTAAGCACACGTATCAAATCAACCTCTTGCTTCTCACTAAGCATTGAAGACACAATAACTGGTAGTGTATCTTCCTCTCCAAGATAAACATACTTCAAGTGACTAGGGAGTTCTTTAAGTTCTAACTTTGGGGCCTCTTCCACACTTGGTCGAAATTTGGTTGTGGCACTTGGAATTGACAAGAACGAATCAAATACCTTGTTGTATGGCCGAGCCTCTATCTCTCCACAAACCTCTACTAGACTCGGCATTATCATGAAAGGCTCGGCAAGGCTTGTTTCGGCAATGCTTGGCTCGGCTATGCTCCCTTTCTCGGCTTCATGCATGATTCGTTCTCCCTTCTTGTCAAATCCGACCCCTTGCTCAATCGCTAATTGCTATGCGTCGAGCGAGGTCGACATAACTTGCTCGACCTCCTCCAAAACATCAATGGCACAACCCTCCTTCAAATCAACATTGGGGAATTTCATGGCATCAAACACATTAAACTTGATCACCTCACCATCAAACTCCATACACTACCAGAAAAGCCATCATAGCCGACGAATTTAAGTCGTCGGCTATAATGGCTATCGTCGGCTATAATTATTATAGCCGACGATATCGTCGGCTATAACCATTACCCGACGACATATCGTCGGTTATAACATCGTCGGAAATACGCCGTCGGCAAAACTATACCCGACGACGATATCGTCGGCTATAACCATTTTAGCCGACGAAATCGCCGGTTATAATAATTATATCGTCGGCTATAATGGTTATAGCCGACGAATAAATAGTTCGTCGGCCGTTATTTGCAATTTCGTCGGCTATAATGCCTTTTCTGGTAGTGATAGTTAGGTTGCCCTCGGCCACATCTATCTTTGTGCGCGCCGTCCTCATGAATGGTCGCCCTAGTAGCAATTGAGTGCTATTGACCGGCGAATCCTCCATCTCAACCACATAAAAATCGGCGGGAAAAATCAATTGGTTGACTTGCACCAACACATCCTCCACATAACCCTCCGGATACTTACTTGAGCGATCCGCAAGTTGAATAATGACATTGTCCTTCTTGAGAGGCCCTATACTCAACGTTTGATACACATTGAGTGGCATGACATTGATCGATGCTCCCAAATCCAACATCACATCCTCAAAACGAGTATTGCCTATGACACAAGGCACATTGAAGCTTCCCGGATCCTTCATCTTTGGTGGCAACTTCCTTTGAATAACGGCCGATACCGTCTCGCTCATAGTCACCACACGAGTCTCCCTAGTATGCCTTCTAGCCGTGCAAAGCTCCTTCAAAAACTTAGCATACTTCGGTACTTGCTTAATGCACTCCAACAAAAGGATGTTGACTTGCACTTTCCGGAAAATCTCCAACACCTCCTCATCGGACTTATCCTTCTTCGTTCTAGCAAAGCGAGAAGGGAATGGAATGCTTGATGTTGGCACCCCTCCCTTGCTTGCTTGGCTCGGCACTAACTCATTCTTTGATGTTGCGGGATCATACTCAAGTTCGTTGCGCAGCCCCTTGTCTTTTACATTGTGGCCGGCGTCTCTTCCTTGCTCGGCAGAATTCTCCTTTCCGGCTGCAGCCCTGCCGGTTGCATGGCCGGTTGCATCATGCTCGGCAATCTCTCCCTTCTCGGCAGCATTCTCATACTTTCCATCATGGCTGCCGGCAATTGCAGGTCCAGCAGCCCTCTCTTCATCCTCAAAGACTTTGTTACTCGCTTCTTCTTTGGACTTGTTGGAGGAAACAACTCTCTTCCACTACGAGTTTGAATCACTTTGGCTTGCTCGTTCCTCGGATTGGGAATTGTATTGCTTGGCAACTTCCCTTGCTCATTAAATCTTCCCATAAAGTCTACAACTTGGCCCATTTGAGTCTTGAGCTCACCAATGTCATTTTGATGATTTTGTTGCCCCGCGAGTAATGCTTGAGTAGCACTTGACAAAGATTGAATCAAAGCATCATAGTTCGGATTGCTCGGTGCGGCTTGGCCTTGGCTCGGCCCTCCTTGAGTTTGGTTCAGCAAGGCCCCATAAGCTCCTTGGTTCGGCATATATGGCTGCCGAGGCACAAATGGTGGCCTCGGTGCAAACGGTGCTCCTCCCTCTCTCGGTTGCATAGGTGCCCTAAGCACATTGTCATTGTTCGCCCATCGAAAGTTTGGATGATCATTGAACCTCGGGTTGAAATTTCCAAAACGTTGGCCTCCTTGAAAGCCAATAGCATTGCACTCCTCTACTCCCTCACTAACTCCAAATTGAGGGCATTGGTCGGTCTCATGGCCCTCGGTGCAAATTCCACATACACTTGCACGCTTCTTCATCAAATTACTCACCAAATCGGTAAGCTTGTCCACTTTCTCCTCTAACTTTGAGCTCGAAGACGTCTCATGCACTTTCTCATTCCTTTGCACATTGCCTCGTGCCATGCCAAATTGTTGGTTGTTCAAGGCACGAACTTCCAACAAACTTCTTGCCGCACCAGCATTTAACTCCAAAAGGCTACCTCCCGCGGCCGAGTCAAGAAACTCTCTCTCCATGACGCGCAATCCCTCATAAAAATATTGTAGCAAGAGCCCATCGCTAATGCCATGCGATGGACACAAAGAAACTAGGGACTTGAACCTCTTGTAATAATCGAAGAAAGTCTCATCTCCGGCTTGCTTCACACTAGTAATTTGCTTCCTTAGATCAGTGATACGTGAAGCAGGAAAGTACTTGAGCAAAAACTCATCCATCATAGTACTCCACGAAACAATGCGACCACTAGGCACCTCAAACAACCACTCCTTCGCTTGATCTTCTAAAGAAAACGGAAAAGCCTTCATTTTGAAGTGTTGCAAATCGGTCCCTCTTGGACACATGGACTCCGTGGTGAAGTTAAACCACTGTAGATGCTTATTAGGGTCCTCACTTGGCATCCCATAAAACGATTTCAGCTTATGGAGGAATCCACTCCTCAATTCAATCTCTCCAGTCTTGTCAGCTTCCAAGGGAGGATAAGTGATATTCGAAGGAGCAATACCAGCTCCAGCAACATGACCATTCTGTGATCGGATGGATGCCATTATCTCTTCTTCTTCCTCTGATTCGGCAAAGGCTACAAACTCTGGATTCTCAAGATCACACGACGATGAAACTACTGATGGGGAGCTCGGCACTGAATCAGAAACGGATGGCACTGATGGTGATGACGGCAATGATGATGAAACTGATGAACTGGTTGGTGACGATGGTGGTAATGGCACAAAACGAGCAATAGCGAGTTCTTGATCTAAACGTTGCAAACGGCCCTGAAGATCTCTTGTCCAAATATTAGATTCGGACATGCATTATTTCTGAAATTTGCAACATTTAAACAAGTTAGAACATCGTAAAGAAATAGAAAGCAAGAATATACATCATTACAAGCCACGACATTGGCGATTACATAACATATTTCAATAATAGCATACAAACACATTTGGCAAAGGCACAAAATTTCGGCAAAGCACAAGTATGGTTCGGCAATAAGAGATCAAAAATTGGAACGTTCATGATCATGTAATTGCTAAGTCTAATTTCTTTTAAATTTGTTCTAACTCTCGAAGTACGTGGAGCAGAGGAGATAACGGTGCAATGGACTGATGCAGCCCCCGGTAGTATCATGCTTAACCCGATATACCTCAAGAGTTTGAACCACACAACATGTTTTATCTTCGAAGAAAATAGGCCACATATGTCAAGTTATGTTCTAGCGTCTAAAGTGAGGTGATGCTTCGGCACAAGCTATCGACTAGGTCGTGCGGATTTTACGTTTCAAAGGTCATTAAAATCACGGAGGGCGAACCCCCTACAGGAACCAGGCAGGACTCGTTGTTGGACACCACGGAGGGCGAACCCCCTATCGACTCACTCATCAATATACATCATGCAACTTCCGAAATTTAAACTCTACATGCCGAAGCATATTTCTACTTTACAAAATCCCAAAATAAGATTAAAATTACAACTTTACAACTTCACAACAAAAATTTCCAGCAACATTATATACACAATAATAACATAAAACAAGCTTTTATAATCCCCGGCAACGGCGCCAAAAATTGACGTGAGCCGAAGCTCGCATGCAATAATAAACCCTGCAATCGTTAGTAGTATAGACATAAGTAGGGATCGTTCTAGGCCGGGGATTAAGGGTACCTGAGATATGAAATTGTTAGGCAAATATACACATATATATACACATGAAACGTCACAAGTGGGGGATGAAATGGATCGGCAGCTAGGCTGCCCTAAACTATGTTCGGCACAAACATTAAAAGAAAAGAAATACGAAACAGGAAAATCCTAGGCTCGGCAACAAAAGGGCTGCCTCTAAATCATGCATAAAAACATAAATTAAAAATCCTAAATTACTATATACAAGTTTGGTTGACATTCTTCCACAAATTACTAACACAAAAGCACTCAAAACACATAGCAAATTGATAAGACAAGACACGGCAAGAGCACACAATATCCTAGATCCGACTTAGTTCAAATTCTAATTAGAGCCTCAACGGTCATCTAATCATCCTAGACTTCTCAGGTATTTTAGAAAACACTCAACGTCGAATCCTAAAATTATACTAATCATGTTTGAAAACACTCAACGTCGAAGACAAACACAAAGAGTAATTGAGCACAAGAGTCTTTTAATTGGAAACATATCAATCAAGCAAGGCGTCACCACTTCTTGTTAACATGCATAGTCATTTAAACCACTCTAGTCCTATTTATGTTGACGGATACAAGACCAATACTCAAAACACATCGCGAATATGCTAAGCATCAATCTTTGCGGCACACGGATTTAAAGACTAAACCAAGAACGAACTACTAGAATCAGAGTGAACATGCTTGCCTATCTAATCATATCTCTTTACTTCATATTTTCATTACAAGTTAGCATGCAATTCGAAACTTATCTTTGAAATTCTTTATTAAAACCATAAGAATTAAATTAACATGCATCATCATAAAACCAAATTCACAATCGTTTTTCACATAGACATGAAAACACAATAACCAAACATACATATGAGTTTCATAGACAAAACTACACATAACTACATAAAAACTATTACAAACCAAGAGTAGGGAGTAGATCACACATTAGAAACCTTGAAGACTTTGTCGTGTATGGATCCAATGGGATGCGGTTCGGTGGTGGCTGGATGAATGGTGAAGACAATCGGCAGGATTTTATGGTGGTGGTGGTGGCTTTTGGTTTGTGTTTTTATGTAGGATCTTTGGCTGAAAATTGGTAGAGCTTTAGCTAGGGTTTTTGCTTTAGAATGTGACACCTTTTTCTGTGTAAAAGTTGGGTATATATAGGGAGAGAACTAGGTACTGCCGGCAGCCCCTTATGTACAAGGAAAAAGAAAACCTAGTGGGATAAGGTTTGAAACCTTCCTTTTCATAGTTCAATTAGGTTTTCTTTTTCTGAATTTTTCTTCAAGGCTTGGGCTTCACATCTTCATGGACTTCTTGTATGATCTTGGACTTCACTTGATGTGTCTTGGTCCATCGAAAAATGCTCCAAACCGGCAGCACACAAAGGCACCAAATCTGCCATAATCGGCAGCTTCTCCTAGTGTGACTAGGAGAACTTCTTTCTTCAATTTTTCTTCAATGCCATGGCCTAGTGTCTTCCTCTTCCCTTCATAAATCTTGAACCATCTTCAAAAATGCATTTGTGCACCATTTGGTCCATTAAAAACAGAAAACACAAAAAGGGGGCAGTAGGTTCCTGGAATCGGCAGATTTGACCTTGTTGCAGTAATTCCGGCATATCTCCATCCGTGGAGCTCCGATTGATGCGATTCCAAGTCTCAGATAAACTAGACACATATGGTCATCTCCCCATAAAACAGTTCGATCAAAATCCTTGTGAGTCGTCGGGAATGATTTTTCGAAGTTAGGCCAAAGTCCCAGGAAAATCCTGGAAGCCCCTGGATTGAAATGCTCGGACTGCCGTTTTGCAGCCAACTTTTGGGTGACTTCCCGAACTCCGATTGATCTGAAATTTTAACAAAACATTCCTCAGTATATGAATATTAAGCACACCAAATTTAGTAGAATTCGGACAAGGATAGATCATATTTGTACTCGTCACAAAATCGCGAAAAAGACATCTTTTGCACTATTTTCCAGATTTCTCATACTTAGTCATTTTTCGGACAATTAAGCACATTTCACCAAAACTCTACCAAAATTGACACTAACTATATTATGACTCTATCTTAGACAAATAAGGGTTAAACAAAGCATAAACGAGGGCATAAGCATATAATATCGTCGCACATTGTGCTCCTATCAGATAGTGGGACGTTGAAATCCGCCATGTAATAGATGTGTGCATGGAATGATAATGGGGCGTTGAAATCCGCCATACAATAGATGTGTGCATGGAACCTGGACCCCGCGTTCTGCCATATCAGAGCGAGTCGGAGAGCATGAGATCTCGACCGGGTGTTCTGCCATATCGAGACGAGTCCCCCAAGTGAACTTGTGCACTAGACCTCGACCGGGCATTCTGCCATATCGAGACGAGTCGGTGAGTATGGGACCTCGACCGGGCGTTCTGCCATATCAAGACGAGTTCATATTGCTAGGCTGCGACCTCGACCGGGCGTTCTGCCAAATCGATACGAGTCGGAGTATGGGACCTCAACCGGGCGTTCTGCCATATAGAGACGAGTCCATATTGCTAGGCTGCGGGGAGGTGGCCCCGGTGTTGCGGTTTGTTGAGGCACCGGTCAACACTTGCTAGTTCTTCTCAGCTTGTGTTGGAATAAGCGTTGAGGAAATGGGGTGGCGTTGAGGTGACAAGGCTCGCCGTAGAGCCCCATATTGACCGCAGTTCAGTGCGATGCAGGGTTTTTATCCTGCTGGACAAGAGTACATGTGTTAGATGTAAACTCACCCGGGTGTATAAAGCCCATGTCAGTCGAATGTTCTCATAACCGGGGTCATGCCATGGAACCGGGCGGATCTCGACCGGGCGTTCTGCCATATCGAGACGAGTCCCCCAGTGAGATACCATGGGGCCGGGTGGATCTCGTTCCCGGTAGAATGCTCTCGAGCCGGTTGGATGATCATAACCGGTGAGATGGTCTTGAGGCGGTTGAATGTTACCTAACCGGTGAGATGCTATGCAGCCGGTTGAATGATACCTAACCGTGAACTGCCATGATACTGGATGGATGGCTCATACCCGGAACAATGCTCTCGAAGCGGTTTGAAAACTCATAACCGGTGAGAGGTCTTCAAGCCGGTTGAAAGATCATAACTGGTGACTTTGTAGTGAAGATGCCATGCAGCCGGTTGAATGATACCTAACCGTGAACTGCCATGGTACCGGATGGATGGCTCATACCCGGAACAATGCTCTCGAAGCGGTTGAAAACTCATAACCGGTGAGAGGTCTTCAAGCCGGTTGAAAGATCATAACCGGTGACTTTGCAGTGAAGATACCATGCAGCCGGTTGAATGATACCTAACCGTGAACTGCCATGGTACCAGATGGATGGCTCATACCCGGAACAATGCTTTCGAAGCGGTTGAAAAACTCATAATCGGTGAGAGGTCTTCAAGCCGGTTGAAAGATCATAACCGGTGACTTTGCAGTGAAGATGTCATGTAGCCGGTTGAATGATACCTAACCGTGAACTGCCATGGTACCGGATGGATGGCTCATACCCGGAACAATGCTCTCGAAGCGGTTGAAAAACTCATAACCGGTGAGAGGTCTTCAAGCTAGTTGAAAGATCATAACCGGTGACTTTGCAGTGAAGATGCCATGCAGCCGGTTGAATGATACCTAACCGTGAACTGCCATGGTACCGGATGGATGGCTCATACCCGGAACAATGCTCTCGAAGCGGTTGAAAACTCATAACCGGTGAGAGGTCTTCAAGCCGGTTGAAAGATCATAACCGGTGACTTTGCAGTGAAGATCCCATGCAGCCGTAGAGCCTGGAGAAGTGGGGGGGGCCTGACGCCTCAGTTCCCGCTCCTAACTCCCTTACCTGTCGCCAGCAGGCGAGACAAGTGGCTGACATGCATTTAAAGAGGAAGTCCATCAGTCCCATCAGTTATGATGGCGTGGGTAGTTTACTGATGTTGGGACACGTGCTGGTAGGGAGCGGTCTGAGATGGAGGGTCTGGATTCGCGGGCGTTTGAGTTGCTCTGATTGCGTGTTTTTGGGGGATTACAAGCGCCTAGGGAACCGGACCTCTCTATAAAAAGGCCTACTCTGCCTTCTCAAGTTCTGTTTTGCTGCTTGATCAGAGAGAATAAGAGAAAGAGAGAAATCTGGCGAAAGCTCTGTGGAGGTGCCCCGCGACATCCGTTGCCTCAAGTGCACTTTTACTCTTCTCCTACCTTTGCTCGCTGCTTTCGCAGGGCGGACTTTCCTCGGTTGAGCATACTAATCGGTAAGTTCTTGCTTTCTTTGCCTGGTGTTGTTCTTGTTTTTCTTTTCGGTGTTTTTGCGGCGGGGGGAGGGGATCTGTGTCGCCGACTGAGTTGTTTTAAGCGGAGCGTCTGCGGTAAACTTGGGGAGGGGCCGCAGAGGGCGTTGTTCTAGCCTGTTGCTGACCAGCGCTAGGGTTTTGTTTTTTCTTCCCCTTAGGTTAAAAATGTTTTCTGCAAGTTCTGATGGGGCTTCCGAATCGGCCGTCAGGCATCCCGTTGTGGATGATGAGGAGAGACTGGAGGACTGGCTCGGTTCGGAATCCCCGGTGTCTGAAGCCGTTGACCGCTCCCGGAGCGGGGCTTCGTCTTCCGGGTCCTCAGGATCTGAGGAAATACCGCACGGGTTGCGCCTTGCTGGTGCTCCGCCCGTGAGCTACACCATCGGGAGAGGGAAAGGTGCCGTGGTGTGCGATGAGCCGGAGGGTAGCATGAACCCCGGAGAGATTGCTGCGTTCCGGGAGACGTGGAGTATCCCGGATGAGGTGGCGCTACGGCCACTGAATCCCGGAGAGTCAGCCTGTAACCCGGAGGCAGGTTGGGTTGCCGTGCACCTAGACCAGTTTCGCCACGGGTTTCCACTCCCGCTGCCAGACTTCGTGCAGTACATGCTCAGTGCACTGCAAGTGTCTTCCGCACAGATTCCAGGGCTCCAGTGGAGGCGACTGCTGAGCCTCGGCTGCCTGTACGAGTTTTCCGGGATGAGTATGCCAACGGTAAACGAATTCCGGGCACTGTACAGGTTATCATACTCGAAGAAGCGAGGGTTTCGGGGTTGTCTGTCCTTCAGCGCCCGGTGTTTTCAACCTATCATCACCAATATGCCTACTTGGGTGGATAACAACTGGAGGAAGAAGGTAGTGATGGCGGGCGGTAAGTGGCAGAAGAGTAAGATGTACCGCGTTCCTGGTACCTTCCAGCCCCCTGGGGATCAATCGTTCGAGCTGTCCGAGTTGGAGCAGGAGAGGATCACGACCATACTCGGATGTTGGGATGATCTCGAACGGAGCTCTTACAACTTCATCCGGCGGGAAGTGTTGGAGTATTGCTGTCTCGGGCGAGATCCCGGTGCGTAGCAAGTGCTAGTGGTGACACTTTTGCTAACTTTTAAATACTAACCTTTGCTCGTCCTGCAGGTGCATCTTCCCGGGCGGTCATCAAATCCGAAACCACCCTATCCATGGACGGTGAAGACCTTCTCGCGAGGCTGAAGGAGAAGGGCGAGGCCGTTTCACGGACCTCGGTGGACGAGGAGTCCGGTCGGCTTACGGTTCATCCCGAACCGCGGGCCATGGATGTTGAGGACGAGGGCTACGTCTTGAGGCGTGTGAAGAGCCATCCTGCTGCGCCCAAGGCGGGACCCTGTAAGGGCAAGACTACCGGGGGGCCACTAAAGATTCCCGGTGGAGTGAGCCGGATTCCGTACCGGCCGGGGTCAGTCCCGCTTGTCACCCGGGTCACCCGATTAGGCGCACAATCTTCTTCGCCGGACGGCCAGGGTGAGAAGAGGCGGAGGATCATGGACGTTCCTCCCTCCACGCTGGTGACGCTGACCGGCGGGTCGTCCTGTGAGAATCTGGCCAAACGGCTCAAGGTAACTAGCGGTGCATCGAGTTCCGCTGGGGAGAAGGCTGCCGCTGCCCGGCAGAGTAGCCCCGTGCCTGCGGAGGCACGGAGGGGAAGCCCGGAGAGTGCACTCGCCCGGCAGCTGGCGGCAGACTTGGCCGGCCTTGGTCTGGACAGGGCTGAGGTCACCGGAGCCTTGGCGGGCGGGAAGCGCCAAAAGTTCAAGGAGTCGGTCCTGCAGGTAAGAATTGCCCGGTGCCATTGTACCACTCGTAACTCATTTCCTTTGCTGCTTGCTTACTTGGCTTTCTGTTGTTATGCAGCTGCTGTACAATCTGTACCAGCCCGATCCGAGCGAGGAGCTGAAGAGGCAGGTGGCCGAGCTGACAGAAGCCCGAGAGCGGCTGGAAGCAGAGAGGTCCCGGCTGGAGCGGGAGAAGGCCAGATTGGAGGAGAGGGCCAAGAAACAGGTGGCCAAGCTGGAGGAGCAGGTCCGGAGCCTGGAGAGGGAGAAGGAGCTGGCTGAGGAGGAGAAGGCCGAACTGGAGGCCAAGGTGGACGAGCTCCAGGTAGGAGCTGCCGCTGTGCACGCCGCCTCTGCCGCTGCGGCCGGGGAAGAGGACCCGGAACTGTACGAGCGGGTTGTTCTCAAATACCATGAGAGCGATCAGTTCCTTCAGATCCTGGAGAAGGCCAGGGAATCGGGCATTGCGGACGCGTACACGGAATGGGAGCAGAAGGGGTACCTGGATACTTTCGGATGTCGAAGGCCGCTGATGAAGATATTCATGAGCAGTCGGATATCCATGAGCAGTCGGCGGAAGAGCAACCGGAAGGGGAGGGTGGACCTCAGATTGCTGAAGGTGCGGCTGCTTCATCCGGAGAGGCTGGTGGACTGCCCGCTGAGGGTGGAGGCGTAGCTCCTTAGGATTTTGCCCTTGCTCTTTTCTGTAAACTTGCCGGAACGGCCTCTGCTTGTATTATCCCGACTATGAATAGACTTGAATTGATGGAACCGGTGGAATTTTTCTTGAAAGTAGTTTGCATATACATCTTGTGATGTTGCAGCGGTTGAACCGGTGATATGCCAAACTAACCGCTAGGAGGCTTGGCGAGTCTACCAGCCCCGGTCTTGCTCCCGGTCGGGATCTGCTCTCCTTTCCCCTATATACCGTTGGAGCTGGCCGTTACTAATCAAACCCTCCACCGCTGTCTTGAGAGCACAGCACTGGCTCGTTCGATGAGTAGCCTCATCATGATAGGAGCAGTACTTGCCCGTTTGCGCCGTGGTAAGCTTCCCCTTCGGGTACTTTCTCATGGGCGGTGGGGGAATGATGTTCCCGTTCTCGAGCAAAATGTCCTCGTATGAAGAGGTGAGAGCGGTGAAGACCTCTTGACCGGCCGGTTGTGCTGGCATGATTGCCAGGGGGCGTTCTTGCCGGTACTGCGCCGGCTTGTGCTCGTTCTGGGGTCTATCATGATAGGGCTTCTGCTGCCGTTGCCCCCAATTTCTGTTGGGCCGGCTCGGTCGGGCGGATCGGTTCTCGGTCCGCTGGCTGGTCTTGTCTTCTTGGCGAGGTGGGGGGTGCTCCTCCCGGGGGTGGTCTTCCTGCTGCTCTTCCCGCTTCCTCTTCAGCAGGTGCTGCCCGTACGTTTCGTGATCGGCCTGGACGTGCCAGATGGACATTGCCATCAACTCGTCATACCCCTGCGGGAGTTCCACCCGCACGGCGTAGGAAAATTTTCCAGGGCGGAGCCCTTGCTTGAACTCCATCTCGGCGATACCTTTGTCAAGGTTCCGAACCCCGGCCGTCGTCGTTTGCCAACGGTTGACGAAAGTCCTCAATTCCTCGCCGGGCGCTTGCATGCAGTTAAAAAAAATGGTCGATGTCCGGGCTCCCTCGACCCGGAGGATGAAGCGGCCTACAAACCGGTCGGCCAACTGTTCGAAGGCCTCGATTGAATTTGCCGGAAGCTCATAAAACCAGCTGAGCACCTCTCCAGACAGAGTTTCCTGGAAAATATTGCAGCATACTCTTGGCGCACGTCTGGGACCGAAAACTATCCAGGTGCTGGTACGGGCAGCCGGACCCCGAGTAGGTGAGCTTCAGGGACTTCTGGTTACCAGACCTCCCCGACTCCATGACCCGGTGCGAGAAGGGGCCCATGCGCTCGTTGAACCGTTCGCCTTCCATCGGCCGTGCCGCTCTTCTCTCGTTGGCCTCCATTTGGGCCTTCAAATCCGACACAGTGTCGGCAAACATCTGCAATGCCCGTGCAGTCGGGGTTACGGCTTCATCCTCGAACGAAGCGTGTGGCTGAAGGGGCGTCGGCGAGCTCTTAGGCGGTGCCGGGCCGGCCGGTGACTCCGCTCGCTCGGGATCACTGAGCCTCCTGCCTGATGACTGCCCTGCCTCAAACCGTCGAGACTGGCTTGGTGGGGGTGCTTGTGCCCTGGTCATAGCTTCGTTGCGTTGTTGTCCTCTTTCCAGGGCAGCGTTTACCGCCTCCATTTCTCCATACCGGGCTTTGGACTTGGCTCTATCCCGGTCGCCCTCCTCACACAGGCGACTGAACTCTGCGGCCATTGCCCGTATCTCTCCCGCCATACTGCTCTGGTCGGGGCTGTACGTGGTGTCTCGTTCACTGTTGCAGCGCGGGCTCTCCTCTCGGTCACTCGGATCATCCGAGAACGTCAGAGAAAAGCCCCGGTACACAGGCCTGTCTTCAGTTGCCGGGCCTTTGCCGCGCGAGCTGTCGTGGTTTGGCCCCGGCATGCCGGTCGGCCTCCCACAGCTCCTGCCTTCCTGATCGCCCTGGTCGCCGCGCTGTTCCCGCATAACGACCGGGGTGGAGACAAGCGTTTGCACTGGTGCAACACGCTGCTCCTCGGTGGTATTCTTTTCCTGTCTTGCTTCCGAACTCTCTGCCATCGATAGTGCTTACGTGCTTTCTTGTCCAAACTTCCCACAGACGGCGCCAATTGTTTCTGCACAAACCCGTGGGGCCTGGTAGAGACAGATGAACCCTCGTGTGATCTCCTGTAAACCTGCTTACTAAGGGGAATACCGGGCGGGCCGATCTTCTCCTATCCGATGCCTAAGTTAGTATAGTTGGAATAGATATAACTTAAGCACGTATATAAGCGGTAGAAAGGATCAGTTACCTATTAATGAGGGTAGTTGGGGCCCTTATATAGGTGGCCAGGAGTGAGGTCTGGCCTTACCCTTCGATGTGGGACTGGTTCCCTTCTGTTTGCACACCAAAGGGCAGCTTTGGTGACCTCTTAGGCAGGTAGGCACCCCCGGACCCCGGGCCCCTAGTAGCAGGATAGACTGCTGGACCCCGAGGCCGGGTGCTGGTGATCCGGTCCAGGGCCTTGGGGCGGCCCCTGGTGCACTAGCTGCGGGTCTGTGGGCCTGCTGTAGCCCCTCTGTGGCTACTGTCAACAGGTGGCATCAGCTGAAATGGAAGAAGAGTTATTTAATCATTCGTCCAGTATCATTGAAGACCTCGTCAATGGTAAGTTAAATTTTTTTCATTTATAGGATTCATTCATGTAGTTCCTATTTAATTATTATTTTTCTCTGATTTTTTGGAAGAAAAAAGTAGTAGCTTTGGTTAGAGGATAGCAACTATGAAAGTTAATTTGAATAATCTTCTTTACAACAGCTAAGTCAGAATTATAGTTGAACCTATTTTTAAGTAACTATTAGTTAAATAGCTAGTAACCTAACTATAAATTTGGTTATTGATGATTTAGGGAATGAAGAAATCATCAATGATTCTGATGAATTCAATTCATTATCAACAAAAGCTTTTGAAAATCGAGAAGACCTCATTAGAGATGTTAGGAAGATTGGGTTGGTAAAGGGGTATGTTGTGGTGATCAAAAGATCAAAACCCAACAGTTATGTTGTTATTGGTTGTGATAGAGGTCGTAGTTATCAAACTCAAATTGCAGCTGAGAATAAGAAAAAAAATTCAACTTTTCGTCTGATTAATTGTCCATTTAAAATTCTAGGAAAAAAGACAGCTGAAGGGGTGTGGAAGGTCAAGCTAATTAACTTGTTACATAACCATGAGTCTTCTAGTGATATGGCTAGACATCCATATTCTCGTCGATTTACTGAAGAGGAAGCCTTACAAATTAAACAAATGAGTAGGGCTGGCATAAAACCTATTAGGAATGTTGCAAGAGTTCAGGTAGAGGTCCTACAGTAATTGTGTTCTATTATTGTTTGCGGCTCCCTTTGCCATTAACTTATACAATTAGGAATGTTTATTATGATTGTTTCATTAGAGAGGATTATAAGTCATATGTATTATGTCAATATTCTGTACTTCAAATTAAATTGTCTAATGTGTTTTATTTTTCTAAAATACAAGTTTTAATTTTATTTTTGCAGTCATCCATCGGTTGTGCGCGTTAATGAAGATATGACTTGGAACCTTTTTGTTTTGAACCAAGACAGTAATGAAGACATGAAATCTTTTGTATCTCACATCAAATGAGAGATTGTAAATGACATATTATTGATGTTAAGGGATATATACTCTTGTTTTTATGCGTGAATTAAGTTGTCTGTATGAAGATTTGCAGATTTTTTAATTTTTTTTTTTTTATTTAGATAGTGCATGTCTGGAATAATGTAGATATGCCATGTTTGAGAGAAAAAAGACGAGGCTCCACTAAGAATAAACTTCTTTCTTATTATGATCTATATGAAGAAATAAGACATCTGAATGTCTTACTAAATTTCTAAAAAGACAAAAAGAGAAAAAAATAAGTATCCAGAAAGAAAGAGAAGAAAAAATAAGGAAAAGAAAATCTGACACAAGGGCATTTTAGGAAGTAAAAAGTGAGTGGAGGTGAGATGTTATAAAAAATTAGAATGGGGTGTGGATTACAATTTTTTGGGTGTGAATTTCACCTCCCATTTTTTAATATGAGTGGCAATATCTAGTGGTCATTTCTTCCGATTAAATTTCAACATGTAGAATTTTATGACATAATTTTTTTTATTTTTTGTAAAATGATTTTAATAGATCCGTGATGAGTTTAGACTAAAGTTTAGGGTTTACAATTTAGAATTTAGGGTTTAGGGTTTAGAGTTTAAGGTTTAGGGTTTAGAGTTTAGAGTTTAGGGTTTTAAGGTTTTAAGATTTAGGGTTTAGGGTGTAGGGTTTAGAAAAACAATAAAAAATATAAAATGGTATTTGACAAAATAATTGAAATAATTTTATGTCATAAAATCTTATGTGGCAAAATTTAATTAGAAGGGATGACCACTGGGTACTGCTACGTGATTCTCTCGTAACATTGAAAAATTTATTTCCACATAATAACAGCTGCACGCCACGTATGCTTTCTTCCACCACGCGTAACACTGCATGCGACCCTAATTTCCTACACAACATACCAAAGCTTTTAAACCGCTTCAACATATCATGCAAGACTCCGTCTTACCAAAACCCACCAGTACTATTCTCTAGCTCTCTTACCGATTCACACTAACCCAAACAACCCAGAGAAAAAAATGGCGACTAGTCACCCAGGAGTACCCGGCGAGCCAACCCAGACCGGAACAGCTATCCTCGAAAAAGCAACCGCAGCCATCCAAGGCTTTGGCCCCGTCAACAAAATTCACCAGCACCTCTGCGCCTTCCACTTTTACGGCCATGACATGACACGTCAGGTCGAAGCTCACCATTTCTGCGGGCACCAGAATGAGGAGGTGCGTCAGTGCCTCATCTATGACAGCCCCGAGGCCGATGCTAAGCTCATCGGACTTGAGTACCTCGTCTCGGAGAGACTCTTCTTGACTCTACCCGATGACGAGAAGAAGCTGTGGCACTCTCACGAGTATGAGGTGAAGAGCGGGGTTTTGTTCATGCCTGGCGTGCCGGGTCCGATACAGCGCCAGGATCTGGACAAGGTTTGTAAGACCTATGGGAAGGTGTTCCATTTCTGGCAGGTTAGAAACTGTTAACAGCTAGCGAATTTCGATAAACTTGCTCATTGTTGTTCGATTATTACAACGAAACTATGTGTAGTTAAATCAATAGAGTAGAATTGTAGTGGTGAAAATGTGCATGTTTGTGGCAGGTTGATAGGGGCGACAATCTACCTCTTGGGGTGCCACAGGTGATGATGGCACTGACTAGGGATGGTCAGCTGTACGAGGAACTTGCTCAAAATGTGGAGAAGAGGTTTGGGGTATCCTTTGAGAAGGAGAGGCAGAACCGAGCGTATATGAGTGGGCCGACACTCGGGGTGCATCCTTTGGCAAACGGAGGAGGGAAAGGGTTGAAAACGGAGCTGAGGGAGGTGGACGTTCAGCCTGTCGATTCTGTTCCGAGGGTCTTTGTTTGAGTAAATTTGTAAATGTGTAGATGCATGGCTCAATATGGCGAATAAGTCTGAATCATAAATAGATTCAAGAGTACTAGCTAGTAGTTGTATGTAATATTGTGTTTTGTTTATGCTAGTTTGTGGATATTCCTAGTATGTGCATGTTTAATGTATATGTCTATAATGTATGTATGCTTATCAGGTTATGTGACTGGTTCCCCCATAAGATTAGAAGAACATGAGCTTGAGAAGTAATGTCTGGTTTTCTTGTGTTACCAACAGCAAAGCTACTTCGACTTTAATTAAATCTCGGCATTCTAGACCAGGGTTGCCAATTTGTTCCGGTGGTTGTGCCAGCGGTAAGCGTCGACTCATTTACTCGAGGAAAATTTGCTAGCGAAACGTTGACCCTTTATTAGCAGTATGCTTAGGCCGAGTACATGTAATTGTCTCATGGTTCTATTTTCCTTTGGTACATGTAATTGAAATAATAGTAGTCCTCAAATTATCTCATCATCTCCGCAAAACAACTTTCTATATACAAAAACAAGTTCTCCCAAATTTTATCACAATTCAATTCCAACGGAAACAAGAAAACCGAATGCTGCACATGGCGGGGGTGGTAAAAGTGCATTAATGTCTAATATGATCAGGCCGAAAATCAAGCATAAAGGTGTTGCTCGCAGCACAAAGGCATATATTAACTCTGCTAAACAGCCTCCTTATGGGTTCACAAGTACAGTTCAATATGTATGTATTCTTCAATGCATCGCACTTACATAAATATCGCTTGCATTTGTATACCTGTATGGAAGTCTGATCTCCCTTCCAACCGTATATATTATTTGTATTTGGCCCATCTGTTTGTTGAATCTTCACCGTTCATGGCTTTCAGTTTATCTTATTGAACAAAGCTGCAAGTATACATGTTCTATGAAGCATATAGGTTCGTTCAAGAACCGAGAAGATATTCCCGTGCACCAAAAAGCAACTCATAGTCTCGATGTTTGTTGCCTGTAGGAAGGATCAATGCAAACAACAACCTGGAACATTTGTTTGTCGCGAGCAGAAAGGTATTTAGGGTCAGATTCAAGTCGCAGCAAAGATCACAATGACTGAGAGAAGTAAAGAGGGAGCTTAAGCAAATACCTTCCCTACACTTTTACCGGAATGTAGATACTCGACAGCATCCGGAACAGAATGGACACCAAGAAATTGTTTCGGGTCTAAGGAAACCTATGAAATGAAGGCAGATTGTTGAGAAATGTCAATATTTCAAGTCCAAAAAGTCCACATATATAATCCGTAAGTTGTTACTCTGTAACCACATTGAAATATGTCAGGAAAAGAAGTATATATATATCTTCAATATTTATACTACTTACCTTCAGTTTTCCTGCTGAGAAAAGATGAAAGAGTTTATCCAGGTGTTCTTGCCAGAAGTGACTATATTGTACCAAGAAGAACCCCGCCTGAAAACATTAGCATTAGTACGTCAACTGGTTTTATAGATATTGGTTGAATCCAGCTACACATGTTTACACTATAAACATTAAATCTTGGGACCTCAAGATTGGATCAGACATACCCAAAAAAGTTGCTCTAATTCAGAGTTAGATTCAGAATGTTACCCTATTTTTGTTGCAGATATTGTTGCGAATAAATCTTATAAATGGGTCGAGTAATGACTAACAGTTGAACCTTGGTCACATGTAAAAATAACAATTTTGAATGATAGAGGAGAAGACAATGCAATGAGAATTGTAAACGAGGACAGGGTTAATGCTTAGTTGCTACATACCACAGTTTGGCTTTTAGCTAAAAGCTTCTCGCAAATGCCAGGGTAGTTTGACGGCTTCCATCCATGCTCTCCTTGATACTGGAAGCAGATGAAATGAATGTATGTCATTTGAAACAACTAAATTATCAGGCAAACATGAAATGTTACGGCCACCATATAATGGGATTTAAATACAGTTCTTTAAAATTTTTGAACAAATAAAAAACAAACTTCTACAACTGAATCACTTCATATTGATCCGTCCCTCAATTCCTTAGCCAAGTGGGGATAGAGGTTTAAGACAGGTAATAGAAACTCTGAAGTCTTTGACCAATCAGAGCCTATGCATAGGATACAAAGGGTAATGTGTGCCTACCAATAGCATAGAGTTTGATCATCTGACTCACTACCAGAATGGGTGGAAAGGCCCCATTTCTTATAGCGCTTATGCAAGGTCTTATCTTTCTATTTTAAGGGACGTTATTTTCAACATGCTCCATACGGGTGGCAAAGTCCTGACCCAAGAACATGGACAACAAGTGTATTGGATGATATGGGTACATGTGTAGACCCAATACCATATCTGATGCAGGGTATCACCCTCAGCAAAGTGTATGGAATTCTGATCACCAATTCCATTACGAGCGCAGAAAATAAAAATTATATGTCATTTTACTAAAGATGACACATTGCTAGATTAAAATTTCAACTTAACTATCAACAAAAATCACCCCAAAACATGAAAATAAACTATCCTTGATGTAACTGTTTACACATCATAAGTGTCAACTAAGATAGTCACAGTTCAATGATTTAAGCTTGCAGAATAACCAACCTGAGAAATCATTCCAATTACAATAAGCCGCCCATAAACTGCCAGAGCATTCAAGCACAGATCGAACATGTGACCACCAACTGACTCATAGATAATGTCGATACCTTTTGGAAACTCTTTCTTTAGAACCTGATAAATTGAAAGTCATCAGTCCTGGACTTTTAATTTTAATTACTTTATTGAACTGGTCCTAAAACCAAATCAGTCAGATCAAATACTGCAAGGGTCCCTTTATCCACATCAAACATATACAAAGACATGTTACAACGTACAAGTAATATTCCCAATAATCAAATTTAAATTGGAAGTCAATGGGACGACGCAAGAATCTGGATCAACTGACATGTTGAAGCACAATAATGAAATTACTTGTCCGATTTATAATATAATCCCACAACAAAAGAATCAATCTGATGATACGGAAGGAGGATTCACATACAGTTTTTATGTCTTCAGCTTTATAATCTATGACTCGATCAACCCCCAATTCTTTCAAAAGTTTTGCCTTGTCTGCACCTCCACAAGTTGCAACCACTTTATTTCCAGCTACCTTTGCAAGCTGTGCATATATCACTAACCAATAAACAGTTTTTCTAGAGGGAATGTATGAAACACCAACATTAAGTAAAGTGAACCCTTTCCTCAGAGAAAAGATCTAAGATGTTCTTATTCTAGAATCTTAGAACATTAGGAAATTGCTTTTATTTGGAACATTTATTAGACATATCACACATGTACAATTTACTAGCCTTCCAACACAATGTAGATGTTTTCGAACATTAAACACAGTTCAACAAGTAAAATAATTTTACAACTTTTTCCAATTAGAAGTAGTGACTGTGGAGGATAATGTTCCTGGAACACTATTTTATATTCTTTGTTGCTGCTTTTTTCTAAGTAATACAGATGCCCAAAACACCTAAATTCTTTAGCATTCATTAATATTGTTGGTGATTTTGGGACACGACCTAAGAAAATGAGGTTTTGCCTCAGATTTCTACCATCAGCACAACTTGTTCTCAGTGTGTTTGGAAATGCATAATACATGTAAATCAGTCAATATTTCGAAGACCGAGTGTAGTGCAGGGAATAAACAAAAAACATGCATGTGATTCACACTGTTACAGTATTTGAAGGCAAACCTGGACTGCAAATTGCCCAGTCCCTCCAGCAGCAGCAGTAACAAGAACTACTTTTCCAAATTCCATTTCTCCACCCGCCTAACAATTCATCACAAATATATTGTCAGACAAGTTAAAATGTAGTCTATCAGACTCAGATGTATAATGCCTTTAGAAACTGAGAAGGATACAGAACAATAACAAAAACACGGAATTAAAGACCCTTTATTAGAGGCGTACGAATATGACCAAATTTTCTGGTTCAAGCACAAAAACAAAGGCCATATTTTAATGCTAGAAAGAAAGTGTCAAATATCTGTAACAAGCACAAAAAAGGATACAGGTTTCTATATTACCCAATTTCTCATGTGATAACAGATACATTACCTTTTCTAGTGCGATTGATGCTGTTAGTCCTGAAGTAAGCATAGCAACAACTTCTGGGTCTGGTCTTTCCACAGCAAGGATGTGTTTTGAAGGCACCTAGTTCACGAAAACCTTAGCATTAATTTCACTTATCAAATGATATGTTAAATGAAAAGGAGCCAGTCACGTAATAATGATTAGGCAGCTGACTAAAGCTGTAAGAACTTTTGTGAGACTAAAATGAAAGCAAGCATCACTGAACACCATCAAACAATATCCTTAATGTACCATCGTAAATTCAGCATAACTTCCAAAAGTCATGATTGCAGCAGGAGTACCAACTTCCAAGTTAGTAACAGAGTCCCCTACTGCAGCAATAATCCCCACAGCCTACAACAATGTGACATATTTATCATTAGGTGTTCGAGATATCAATGGACTTTAGAAATACATAAACCGCCAACTGCAAAAGATATTGCAGAATGTCTCAAAGTGTTTCTCCACTTATATCATAATCCTGCACCTCAAAACCAGCATCAAATGGAAGCTGGGGTTTGTCGGCTCCACTGAAATACCGCCCTGAGCTGAAATTTACCTATCAATAATAAGTCCTCGTTAGAGCATTCATATATGGACGAGCAGATAGTGAGAAGGTGGAATTACTATACTTAAATAGACGCATGTCCTGAATACCATTATTTGAACAATCATCATGTAGGAAGAAAGAACAACCCGAAGTTTTCAGACTAACTTTCTTTCTTTACCACTCCCCAACCTCCATCCCATTTTATTTTAGATGAGCACTCTTCTATGTACAGTTATCAGCTTGGCCTCATCAAAGAGGATCAATTTCCCCCAGCACAGGATCTATGTTTTAAACACACATATGGTGCTGCAGTGAAGTAATTTACTCTATATGTCAAGACTCAAGACTATGTCCAGTCCTGTGAGCATCCTAACTGAAGCCAGTCAGAAAATAAGGGACATGTAGATAAGGCGGAAAGTCCTAATAATCAGCTAAGAAAGTCGGAGGTACAGAATAGCAATGGAACTGTAAACACATAACCATTTCTTCAACAATAATTGTTAAACACCTACTACACCCCAAAGTTTAAGTGTTGGAGAAAAGTCCATCAATCAATACGAGACCAGAAATGAACTAGTTATATTCTATCCATGTGACAAGAGTTATATGTGCTTGTTTGTTGAAGTTACTAGCACCAACTTAAGCTCAAAAGAAATAGATCCTGGACAAATAACTGGATGCCTCAACTTTTGCTCCCTTGTGCCACTAGCTCAAGCAGCTGGTAATCCAATTTTTCAGTTAAGTTTCATTCCAACTCCAGACACTATCTGTAATATACTTATGATAACAATGAGTAAGCCAACAAAACTTTTGATGGAATAAAGGAAACTCTGAATATACTATAAATAATTAGAAAAGTACTTCTAGGGAGTCACAAACTTACATCACTTGCGTTTACGCCAGCATAAATGATTTTCACCAGAACATGATGTGGTTTTATAGGTAATCTCAATGGTGCACGAACAATGCGGGTAGCATTACGGAAGTTGTGAGTCAAGGTGTGAACAACTCTGAAGCAAAAGAACTATGATTAACTGCCAAAACTATTAACAAATCATTTGCCTTTTTTAAATTAGAGGATTTAGGGTTGTTACTTCAATAATAATGGGAAGAAAAAAAATATGTAAAAGGATATATGGAAGAAATTTCGGACTATGAGACCAAAACCAAACTTCACGATGAGCATTAGAAATTGAGTTAGAAGTAGTTTCTTCACTCTTCTCCAAAGAGAAAATAATATAGTTGTTCTCTCAACAAAGTTCCATGATCAATGGATTTTAGGGTCAATTGAAAAGGAAAAATGGACCAAAGATAAATTGGAAGCGCTCTTGAAGTCTTAATAGATGACAAGTTTCATATTCAGCCAATATCAGTAAAAGTAATCACTCAACACCTTTATGTTCTTCAGCATAGGAGTTTGTAAGCACTATTGTTACATACTTGCTCCATATTATAAATTACTACGTATTTGCCACCAGAATTTAAGCTTTAAATCTACAATCTAACCATATATTGACAAGATTGATCATCTAAGAATTACATGTGTAAATTTCATCAGCAAAAAGAAGAAAACAACAATATTTGATGTATGTGTTACTCACAATTTCTCATAGCTTTGTGGGAGCTGAAGATTCAAAGGAGTTTGGAATGGAGCTTTAGCGGTAGTTCTTTTCCTCAAGCTTGAAGAGCTAAGCATGTATTTTTTTTCTTCTGTGGGGGTTGGCCAATATTCCATACCTCTGCGATTTGTAATCCATAAGCATGAACCAGCTTTACTCTCATCCGTTATAAGCTCAAAAGCACCTTAAATAGAGACAAATTGGCAGATTTATACTAAATAATAAATGCCTATCACTGATTCCATGGGTAAATGTGAACTCTATTGAAGCAATGAAACATGAATTTGGAAAAAGAAAAAAGGAAAAAAAGAAGAAGTTAATATTATGATGTAAACAATACATATGATTGAAAAGCAAGTGGAAACCTATCCAATAACCCCTGTGAAGGTTTTGACCTTCCACTTCTTAGATTACGGAAATCAACTGACAACAGAACATTTCTACAAATCAAAACCTCCCCAATACTGGGGCATGCGACCAGTTATAATATATATATATATATATATATATATATATTGCCAATCATATTTTGCCCCCCTTACAAGATTACCAGAATTGCAAACTAACTCCCATAAAAATTACCTTTCACCACCATTTCCATAGGGACAAAGCCCCCCATTAAATCAATAAGTTTAGAATCGATCAGTAAGCCCATATCAGTTTCCACAAACTGCATCAACAAAAGTTGGCAATATTCCTTTAAACAACAATCTTATTTTCAGTTAAATCTAACTTTTAAGTTACAATCTTACTTCTGGACAAAGCACATTGATACGAATCCCTTGACGTTTTAAGGGAACAAGGGATCGAGTAAATAGAACAACACCACCTGTCAAAGAAACATCTCATGATTGTTAATTGTTATATGAAAATGGTACAAAGAACATCCTATTGAGAAGTTAGGTATGCTTAACGTTATATACTTATATTTAACCCCTGACACTAATAGTAGATAACCTGACCAAAAGAACGGTTTTAAGAGAAAAAATAAGTCAGAAAGCTAGTACGAAGAACAAACCTTTTGAACCAGAATAAATTGGATCTTTGATCATTGGGTAGAGACCCGAGGCAGACCCCATATTGATAATTACACCAGGCTTTTCCCTAGCTTGCATTGTCTTAATCTGTTTTGGATATGGAAAAAAAAATATCAAACTACAGAAAAATTCAGAAGGAGAACTAACCAAGACTTTTCAAATATCAAAGTAGTATGAATTAAATTATGAACTATCAAAATTATGAACTGGCATTGCTGTTATATCCTCCCAAAAGATAACACATCTTGTTTTAGCATCATCATAAGTAGAGTCTTTAACATGAAGAAATAAGAAGAATAGAGTAAACTTTATGATCCATTGGCATAAGACCCAAATTAAAAGTTACAAGCAAGGCTTAGACACTTAAAATAAACATGGACGCCAAAAACAGGATGATGCAATTTATGATATGAAGTATACTGGCAAAAGCTAATGAAAGCTCAAGCCTACCGCGAGGCGAGTGCAATCAATAATTGCAATCAGATTCACGTCCACGGTTCGTCTCCATGTATGAGTGCCATCAGTTTGATCCTTGTAGAATGGAATTTTAGTACCAATGCCTGCACTGTTAATACAGATATCCAAACCTCCAAACCTCGCTACATGCTCATCAAACGCAGCAGTTAAATCTCCTGTTCATGAAATATAGCATAATGTAATTGTCTGAGAGGTACCATCCAACTCCAAATTAATATGAATGCCCATAAAGATGATTTAGAAGCAAACTTTAACTTTCAAGTTCATGATTATGAAAAGCAGATACATTTAGAAATTTTAATCGCCAATAGCATGCCTTGTAAGGAAAACATTTTGGTTTGTTTCTCTTTTCTTACCCAATTTGTTTTATCGTTCACAATACACTACTGTAAAAAAAGCATGACATAGTTTGGCCTCATTAACTATATTATGTCCCTGTGAAGAACATGTATGCCGAAACTCACAAATGAAAATACATCACAAATGTTCAACTCCAAGTAGTCAATTCATTCATAGACACTACTAATTATGGTCTAACAGTGAAATTACCTGTATTTGTCACGTCGCATTTTCTAAAAACGGCAGATGGAGACTTCAAATTGCTATGAAACTCGGCACTCTCTTTCTGAACAAGTAATGCAACTTCCTTTCCTCTTTCTTCAGAGAAATCAACGACTGTCACAAGCACTCCCTTAGCTCCCAGAGCTAAACAAAGAGCTCTCCCTACAAAATCAACAAAACCGAAAAAGAAAAAAATGACTACGAATTCGAGAACCTTCTGCCTCTGCTCACTGATTACATCACGAATTCCAATAGCAACTATTCGCTCGCAAAATCAAGATAATCGTTTCACTCAGTAAACGATTGGAGATTTCAAATTCAACACGCAATCACAGTCAAAATCCAGAGAGACTCTACAGCACACACTAGTATGAATCTGATAGTCATAGAGCAATGGAACTAGTCTTACTGAAGTCGGACGAGGCTGAGGAGGCTTACCGATTCCGGAGGCTCCGCCGGTGACGAAAGCTGAGAGACCTGGTTTCAGCTCCATTTCGTCGGAAAATGAAGAGCGATGGTGACGACGACGATGACGGTGATTCTGAGCCGGAGAGAAGCGGAAGAAGTAGTTGAGAGAAAGAGAGAGTCTGAAACCAAATGGCTACTTGCCGTTTTTATTGGCCTTTATCGTCGTTCATTTCTCCTCGTTGCCTTGTGGCGCGACTTTTAACAAGGCCGGCCTCGAGAGAAGGAAGATGTCATTTAGTCATTGTATCCGGATATTATTGGGTCCGCCACGGTGGAAGCTTAATCACTACAAAATGACAAAATCACCCCGGATCCTCTCCTAATATTTTTCTCTTAATATTCGCTATAAAGCAATCATGATTATCTAACCTTAATCCACCTCACATGGCTACACAACATTTAAATGCAGAAAATTAACCACAGAGTGGTCTATTGGTTGAGTGTCGGAAAAGGAATTCCTCAATCAGAGGTCTTACGTAGTTGTAGCACTTAACATGTGTGGAGGGTTTAAATCCCGACTCTAATTTCGTTTTGTTTCTATTATATTTACCATTTTCATAATTAGAGCATAATCCAATTATGACCAAGTAATTTAACCTTGTTTTAAGATAAAAAGATTGAATGCAAATCGATATTTCATTAATCGATAAAAAGGCTTTTGTATAAGCATTATATCAAATTTCTTGATTAAAAATATTATAAATCTAGTCTAATTAAGTCAAGACACACCATGAAAGTTACAAAATTAACTTTCCTTGAACACTCCCCTTTGTGTTGTATTGAGCAGGTAGCCTTTAATGTCAGGATGGCCGCAAGTCTCACCTAAAAAACTGGCCCAAAAGTAGGTGAACCGGTCCTCAATGACGAGTCTACGAGCTGAAAAATCGGAAATTCTAATTTTTTTTTTTCTTCAATTTTAGGTGTACGTTTCATAATATCAAAGTGTGATGGGTTGATTTTAACCATTAGATATATATTACCATAATATCATTGTATTTTAAATTAAACGATGATAAGGCATTAAAACCACATCTTATGTATTATTGTTTTTAGCGTAGGCGGGCGTACTCCAAAACTTTGTTAAAGATTAAGCTTCTAAATAATGAGCACAACTAATAAAGAATCATAAGAGGGATCATCTGCACTTTGAAATGCGTAAATAGTGTTTCCATTGACTTGGAGAAAGACTTGGGTGATGTTAATGTCATCTTGAAGCCTTGAGCATTGCTCATGACGCTACCAAATATTCTTTTGGTCATTTTTTATCCTAATACCTTCTTTGCTCAAAAGAAACGATGTCCATGTGACTTTCTTTCATATATGGGTCATCAAAACATGTCTAAAAATCCAAACGATGTATGTTAGAGCCTATAGGAATCCCCGATTCAAAGAATCTGAATCATAGTATATGTGAAATATATTCTTAATATTGATTGATTTGACTCATAAGTTGTGCGCATTTATTAGAAGTGATACATAAGAAATCTTTTCGATTTTCACAACGAGTTTCAAGGTGGTAAACATTGGCATAAATATCTACAAGTAATGAGTAAGGTTCGATTGCTTTTTTATGCATAAAAAGCATATGTGACTTTGAATCATAATGTCATAAGACATGAAAACTTTGAGCAAGATAATGCTCTATGATTATATGTGATGAACTAGTCATCATAGTCACAATGAATTTATAAACACAAAATCCATGAAAGTAGCTATGCATTTAATGTCTCTACGACACATTCATATACGAGAGTGTAGAAACAAGTTTTATGTCAAAACATATAAACTGGAATATATACTCAATTCCTATAAAGTGCATTACATGACGTCTAATCGTACAAGTCATCACCAAATAATGTGGAAAAAATATGTCATAATAAGGCATAAAAGAATGCATAAATATGCCATAACAAGGCTCAAAACATGATACTTAAACGCTCAATACTAGAGCCGAGTACAACCACTTAGGCCAGCACCAGGAAAATATATATGGACATGAATGTCTACGAAGCCGAGTAATTAGACTGGGGCCGAGTTGCATTTGACCATGGTCAAAGCCGAATAGAGGCCGAAGGCAAGACAAGACCGAGGCCAAGGCCATACTAGGGCCGAGCCGAAGTAAGGCGGAGTTAGATTACACGTATACAGAAAATTATAATGAAAATTTTACCAAGTTGACTAACTTCACAATCTCCAAACTTTAGAGAAATCAGGCCATTCCTTACGTAGGACCTAATTGGGTACCAAAGTAAATTTGAAAACGTAAACTGAGACAATGAAGCAACATTAGACTATTAGAGACGTATCATTCTAGAGTCCTTCCATGCGTACCGTTAATAATAGCATCATCTTGGATATACTTGCCCCAAAACCAGTGTGCTTTCCACACTGAGTTAATCTCTTCAATGGGAACATTCTTCATCTCGGGAATGAAGAGGGCAATGAAAAGCGACATAAGAGTGACAAAGGCAGCAAAGAAGATGAAGACACCAAACTTCATGTGGCAAAGCATGGACAGAAAAGCGTGGCCGATGAGAAAAGTGAATATTAACGGAAACGTTGATGGCTTGTCCGGCCGATCGTATCTCCAGAGGACATATCTCACTAGGCACCAACCACCCCAGTGATCCCCAAGACCAAGCAAAGCCCATGACGTATATGCCGATAAAGGCCAATGATAGGAGCATAAAATGCGACGTTGTTAATATGTTTTACCCTCGTTTATACTTTGCTTTAACCATTAATGTTGTAGAATCGAGTCATACAATAGAGTTATGAGTCTTTGGTAGAGTTATATCAAAATCTTGCTAAGTATAGATAAAAATGTGGAAAAATGTTAAAAGCCGATTTGAAGTCTTAGAGATGTTTCATTGGATCTGTAAAGCCTCGGCTATACTTTTGATGGATTTTTCTTCTCTTATATGTAGGAGACATATTTATGATTGAGCAATGAAAGGAATTACAACAATCGGACAAACAAAAGATGCTAGGAATGACAAAGCACAAATAAGTGCAAATTCAGTAACTTTAGTAATTTCCTGGGTACATCACCCAATTCCAGAACTAGAGTGCAAGACATATAGGCATAGAAAGCTCTATGAGTCTAGTTTTTACAGAACTTGGAATCGCACCAAAATCTTTCATGAGGAGAGAGTTATGCTCATCACAAGACAACAAGGTCAATCCTGTCGAGAAGAACAAGTTACTGCCTGCCGGGAAAAGTGTTGTGTTCCAGCCACAAGCAAAGACTCCTAGCACAATAAGGAGAGGATCCTGAGCTCATTTGAAGAATAGAAAAGTTGGTAAAAGAAGAAAGTTTCAAAATAGGAAAGAAGAATTTGCCTAATCCTAACAAGAAGAGGAAAACCTAATCCGAATAGGAAAAGGAAAGCTTTGCCGGCTACAACTAGGGAAAATTCTGCAAGTCCCTTGAGGAGAGGTGATTCCGAATCCTTGGAGAAGAAGTGAAGACAGAAATCTGCAATATTAATTAAGAGAAAATCGGCAAAGAAGAATCCTAGAAGAACAAAGAATGCAACAAAACCAAAACAACAAAGGATTGGAATTTCCTTGCCGATTTGCACAAGGAATTCTGCCGATCCCTTGCAGCCTCTTCCCCTATATATAGAGGCATCCTCTCTATAGAAAAACCATTTCATCTAAAGTACAAGTATTAGTCTAAAACTCTACCAAGTCTCTCAAGCACCAAACAGAAAATACTTAGCCAAACCCGATTCCACCACATACCATAAAATCGTACCTTCACCTTTACCTTCTGCCGAGCATCTCTCCATCACGTCTTGAGGAATCTTCAAGGTTTCTAAAGTGTGATCCGCTTCACCTATGGATTTTGTATTTATTCTAGCTAGTTTGTGTGACTTGTATGAACTCGTTTTGTTTCTTAGTTTTTGTTAAACTTTTGTATAAACATCGATTGCATGATTTGTAGTTTATAAAAGAGTTTTTCGATTTTAACATGTAAATTTCATGTGCATAGATAATGAGGACAGTGATATTTGATGCTTGTTTAAGACTTAAAATTGGTTAGTAATCTAAGGTGAAGGCAGAAAAACCGACACACTAGTTATGTTAAAACATGTAATTCTAAGTGCTAAGTTTCATAAGCTAGAGTAATTTAATTGAGTCATACTCGTAGTTTTCTTAAATCACTTTGCTCGCCTAGAGTTAATAACCTTAGAACTTGCATGCTAAATAAGAAGATTGACAACCTTACTTGTTTACTTGTCTTCGATTTTGATTCATGTGCTTAATTGTTAAACGTATAAATTCGGTTAGCACAACCTTAGGATTATACTCGTAGTTAATTCTAAGAACATAAGCAATCTAACGATTATATGACCTCGTAGGCTCTAGTTGTGGTCGAAACTAATTCGAGTCTAAATTGAGTCAATACTTGTTCCTTACTTTCTTGTATGCGAAGTCTTGCATGTTAAAGAGTCTTATGTGCTAAATGTTTTGTGTGAAAGACGATGATCACATGTATATAGTAGTTATTAGGATTTAAATTTCGTGTTTTTAGTTTAATGCCTTAGGTTATAGATTAAATCCAAAATCCCCTTTGAAATGTGTGAATATGTAAATAAATGTTAATATATGTTTTTAACCTTTGAATATTTCAGGTACCTTAAATCCCCGACTAGAACGATCCCTACTTATCATATACTACTAACATTTCTTGTAGGGTTATTATTGCATGCGTGTCTTGGCACTTGTCAATTTTTGGCGCCATTGTCGGGGATTATAAAAGCTTGATATATTTAAAGTGTTTATTGTTTTGTAAATTTCGTTGGTTTTGTAAAGTTTTTTGTTGTAAATTTTTGTTGGAAATTTCGGTTGTAAAGTAGAAATATGCTTCGGCATGCAGAGTTAATTTCTGAAAAATTATGTGATGTTGCCGATTTTATGCTTGTAATAACTTAGTTAAATTGCTAGGAAGTTTTAAGGTTTATTTGTGTTGGATTTGTTTTGAGTTTTGTGGGGAAGAGGAATAGGCAAAGTCGCTTTTGTTAATATTAGCTTTAACCCTTCATGTGATCTCTCGAGGTCTCATGAGGTTGAGGGCGGCTTTTATTGACACTTGTAGAAACTGTCAACGCGAATGTTCTTAACAGAGTAAGGGGAAAAAGGTTCGCCTATTAGTGTGTGTTGTCTGGACTTAGTCTCAAAGGTTTGTCAAATTAGATCTCAGAGGCCCACAGACTGTTCTCTCTTTGAGGCGCGATAGGGGACTTGTCCTCTGTGGTTACCAACAAATGAGTCTTGTCTTGAGCTACTTTCGGATGACACGCACTAGCATTCTGAAACCACGGAACCTTGTGTCTAGACAATGTAACCTAGGCCGTACGTCCACCTAGCTGCGAAACTTGAGATGAATTTGGCATGAGTGAGCTTTTGGACTTAAAAGAAAACGTTTTGTGGTTCAAACTTTCGAGGTATATCGGAATAAGCATGATACTACCTTGGACTGTTTCAGTCCATTGCACTGTTATCTCCTCTGCTCCACGTACCTTGAGAGTTAGAACAAATTTAAAAGCAATTAGACTTAGAAATTTCGACATCACCATACATATTTCGATTGTTTTGCTCTTTGTGTCGTGTGTATACCTTCTTTGTGCCGTGTGTGTAGCTTGAAATTGTTTGAAAATCTTGTTTGTATTGCCAATGTCGTGGCTTGTAATGTAATGTATATTCTTGTTTTCTATTTGTCTTCGATGATTCTAACTTGCTTCGTGTTCAAAATTTCAAAATAGTGCATGTCCGATCTTTGGACAAGAGACGACCGCGGACGCTTGCAATAAATCAAGGAAGACCTCACGCTCGCACTAGCTACACCACTACCCCCATCTGAATCATCATCTAGCTCGGCATCACCATCTCCTGATAGGAGCACAATGTGCGACGATATTAATGTGTTTACGCCCTCGTTTATGCTTTGTTTAACCTTTATTTATCTAAGATAGAGTCATAATTTAGTTTAGTGTCAATTTGGTAGAGTTTTTATCAAATGTGCTTTAGAATCCGAAAAATGACCAAGTTTGAGAAATCTGGAAAATAATGCAAGTTGTCTTTTTCGTGATTCTGAGATGAGTAAAAATGTGATCTATCCTTGTCCAAATTCTATGAAATTTGGTGTGCTTAATATTCATATACTGAGGAATGTTGTGTTAAAATTTCAGATCAATCGGAGTTCGGGAAGTCACCCAAAAGTTGGCTGCAAAACGGCAGTCCGAGCATTTCAATCCAGGGGCTTCCAGGATTTTCCTGGGACTTTGGCCTAACTTCGAAAAATCATTCCTGACGACTCACAAGGATTTTGATCGAACTGTTTTATGGGGAGATGGCCATATGTGTTTAGTTTATCTGAGACTTGGAATCGCATCAATCGGAGCTCCACGGATAGAGATATGCCGGAATTACTGCAACAAGGTCAAATCTGCCGATTCCAGGAACCTGCTGCCCCCTTTTTGTGTTTTCTGTTTTTAATGGACCAAATGGTGCACAAATGCATTTTTGAAGATGGTTCAAGCTTTATGAAGGGAAGAGGAAGACACTAGGCCATGGCATTGAAGAAAAATTGAAGAAAGAAGTTCTCCTAGTCACACTAGGAGAAGCTGCCGATTATGGCAGATTTGGTGCCTTTGTGTGCTGCCGGTTTGGAGCATTTTTCGATGGACCAAGACACATCAAGTGAAGTCCAAGATCATACAAGAAGTCCATGAAGATGTGAAGCCCAAGCCTTGAAGAAAAATTCAGAAAAAGAAAACCTAATTGAACTATGAAAAGGAAGGTTTCAAACCTTATCCCACTAGGTTTTCTTTTTCCTTGTACATAAGGGGCTGCCGGCAGTACCTAGTTTCTCCCTATAAATAGCCAACTTTTACACAGAAAAAGGTGTCACATTCCAAAGCAAAAATCTAGCCAAAGCTCTACCTAAATTTTCCCAAGAATCCTACACAAAAACCCTAGCCAAAACCACCTCCACCACACCAAAGTTTCCTGCCGAAACCTTGTTTTTCTTGCTGCCGATACCTTCACTGCCGAGCAGCAATCCATCCGATCATCATCAGTCACCGGATCCATACAAGTAGAAGTCTTCAAGGTTTCTAATGTGTGATCCACTCCCTACTCTTGGCTTTGTAAATTTTTGTGTAGTTATGTTAAACTTTGTCTATGAAATTGACATGAATTCTTGGTTTCAATTTTTATGTCTATGTATGAATTGGATTGAAATTTGGTTTTATGATTTGCATGTCAATTTATTTTCTTTATCTTTAAGTGAGGTTTTAGATGTAAGAATATGGATTGCATGCTAAAGAGTAAGGAAAATATATGATGAACTAGTAATTAGGATTTTCGGTAGAAATATGTGTTAAATTGATTTTAGGGTTTTCTTGACTTGTTCTCTAAATTCGTGTGCTTAAAGATTGGTAGCCTATGTAATTGCAATACTTAGATTATTGATCTCATTAGCCGAAAAATTAATATGGATTAGGTAATCAATGAGTTACTTAGTTTGTGTTGTTTTTCACGAGGGTTAGAGTAATTTAAATGAACATGCTTGTTGAAGAGATGATTGACAACCTTACTCTATTGACTTGTTTCCAACTAAAGAAAAAGACTTTGTGCTTAATTACTTGTCATGTTTGTTTACGTCGGTTAGAATATTCAAAGATGACTAGTATAATTTTAAGGTTAGGCGGTTAGTCACTTAAAATACATGAGGAGTCTTAATCAATTAGTAGCCGGTTAGGAGCTAATTGGGTTGGAGTTAAGTTGAGTCTAGAACGCTTTAATACTTTGCCGTGAGTCTTACTTGCTTGTTTGTTATGTGTTTTGATTGCTTGTGTGTTAGTGCTGTGTGGAAGAATGTCGACCAAACTTGTAAATATTAGACTTAGGATTTATTTTCAGCAAGTTATTTCGTGTCTAGTGTTAAAGGGCAGCCCTTGCTGCCGAACCTCATCTTCATCCCCCATGATAAATTTGTATATATGTATATAAGTGTGACAATTGTGTGCATATATGTTTGTGAATATTTGTGTTAACATTCTCATGTTTCAGGTACCCTTAATCCCCGGCTAGAACGATCCCTACTTATTCTATACTACTAACGATTGTAGGGTTATTATTGCTTGATGCTCGCTTCGGCGACACGTCAATTTTTGGCGCCGTTGCCGGGGAATATAAAATCTTGATTTGTGTGATTGTTGTGTATATATGTTGCTGGAAATTTTTGTTGTATATGTGTGCTATTGATTGAAAATTGTTTGTATTTGCTAATTCCATAGCTTGTATATTCTTGCGTTTTAGTTTATTGTTTTTGTTCGATTTGATGTGTTTTGTGTGTGTGCAGTCGAACTTGAAAGAAAAGTACAGGAAATTCCAAGTTCTGCCCAAAGCAGAATTCGGGCAGTGCAGTGCATCAACTTTGGAAGGCTGCGGTTTGCAGCTCACAAAACTTGGGAAAGTGAGCCATACACCGTTGGAAAGATCTCTGAGTCTAGTTTCCGTTGGATTTTACAGAAGTGTACTTGGAGTCTCGAGCCGTTCCCAGTTTCAATTTGAGTGCAGCAAGGTCAATCTGACGGACCAGAGAACTGGGCAGATCAATCGGTCCGATAAAAGGCTAAACAAAGCATAATTCCGCTGGTTCGATTGAGGCAAATTTTATACAGTTGGAAAGCTCTATGTGTCTGCTACAAAATTGCTTTATAACAGTTTTGCATTCGGATATTGGAACGCACCCAAAATCAGGCCTCAAGAGAAGCAGCACACTGTCCAGAGGACAAAGCTGCCAAGCAGCCTAACTACCGAGAGAAAGGGGCTGCTGCCCCAACTGCGGAGCTGCACATGGCATGATGAACACACAACACACACGGTGAAAATTCTAGGCTACGGACTATAAACACAAAGCGCTACTTGGGAGGCAACCCAATTCGATCAAAGAAAAGTGAAGGAGCCATCACCGAGTGTTTGCAATTTCTAACCCTTCTCTCTTTCTTTGATTTGTGATGATATGTTGGAATGTGTTAGACAATTGCATGCTTAGGAAATTCGTTGATATAGATTTGTGCTTACATTGAGGACAATGTAATTTTCTAAGTGTGGGGTGGGATAACGTATTCCGTTTATGTTTTGTGTGTTTAGTTTAGAAAAATTCAGAAAATTGTAACACAAAAATAGAGTGTTTAATTGTTTGTTTCGAGTCTTAGGATGCCCCTAATATGTCAATGATGTTTTTCTCCTCTTTTCATACATAGATGATGCTTGTGCATACAATTAAAATTGTAAGTTTCATGGATTTTATGCATTGGTAGGAGCATGTAGAACTTGTTGATTAACGAAGCATGCATGTTTTAGCTAGTTTGTTTCCATAATAACCTGTGTGAGCTTTAGAGCCAATTTGCCTTCTTCTTGAGCGATAAAAAGATAAAATTCGATAGATTCGCAGGAAGCATGAAACCTCATAATTATTTGATTATTCGATGACTATGTGCCATAGCTTTTTAATGAACTCTAGTATGCTAGAACTTACTCTTGTTGATTTTCAAAACGTTTTTAATCATAAAATACCTTGATTTTGAATATGATTGAATAAAGATCATTTAGGTTTACCACCATTGCCAAATAAAGCATGTGCCTATTTGTGCCCGTCGTGGGACACCTTAGTAAACCCCCTTTGAGCCTACGTTTAACCTTTTCTTTCATCACCCTTAAACACTTTCCATGAACTTAGTATAGTGATGCCTTTACCTTATGTGTCGGCAAAGCTTGATTTTTTTTAAGGCATTTTTGCGTGAAGTGATGAAGAAGAACAAGTGTGGGGTAGACTTAGCTAGAAAATTGTATGAAAAATTATATGTGCCGTGCTTAGCAAAAGAAAAACAGAAAATATGTAATTCGGACATAAAAAGAAAAGAAAAGGGAAAAATCAAGTCCGAAAGAAAAGAAAAGAAATAGGCACGGTTTCAAAGTGTAAATTGCTAAGTCTAGTCTTGAAAAGTGTTGTGAATTTGGAGTTTTGTTTATATGTGAAGGTCTACTATTGTTATCTTAGACAAATAAGGGAAAGACGAAGCATAAACGAGGGCATAAGCATATAATATCATCGCACATTGTGCTCCTATCAACTACCCCACACTTATCCTTTGCTAGTCCCTTAGCAAACTAAATTAAACTAGACTCTAAACAAACTATTGCCCCTAACAATTTGTCTCAGACTCGTATGTACACATAGCTTTCAAGTTAATGCATGAGAATGCTAGGCACGAAAATTCCAAGCTTCATGAACATGTGACATCAATATGAACATATAAGAACAAAAGGTAAGCATGTAAACATGTTAAAACTAATTCAATTCTCCTCACTAGGCATACTCTCTTCTATTCTCTCGAAGCATGGTAATTCACTCATAAGTATATGCAAGCGAAAGATAATGAATTACAAGAAGTGACTTGCATAAATCAAAGAAACGAAAGCACTTTGTGAATTTTTTTTTTTTTTTATGGAAAAACCTCATATGACAACTATATGCACCAATGAACCAAAACCATATGCTTACTCTTGAGATAATCTCCACAATCAAATTTAACCATCTTAAGAAGGAAAAAATTCACCATTGGTACCCAAACTTACCTCGCTATACAAGAAAGGTACCCGAACTTGAAAAACGATCACCATAGTACCCAAAGTTTTAAATCCTATTATAGAGGTACCTAGCGTGTTTTGACCGGCTGGCTTTCCGGTTTTGGATGACGTGGCAGTTCGCATTTTGATTTCGAGGGGCAAATCTGTCATTCCATGCAAATCCTATTATAGAGGAATTAGTTAACCCCAGCCACAAACTAATCTGGATCTGATAAAATTCTCAATTCTAACCCAAACTGAGAGACAGAAGACTCATCGGAACCCTAGAGAGATGGACGATCTGAAGAGAGAGATAGAGGCGAAGCGGCAGAGGCTGGCGGAGGAGAAAGGCGGCAAGAAGCGATACTTCAACCGCGCCGAGATGGAGAAGAAGCAAATCCAGAAGAAGCATATATACAGTGAAATCCACTACTAAAGTTTGTATACGGCCCCAGACGTTCCACTAATGAAAGGATCTGCAGGCCTGAAAATCCATTTATAAACAGACTAGTGCTTCGTGTTTTGGTATGTTTTGAAGAGTAAACTAGCTATTGACACCCAACTCTGGTTTTGTTTTTCGTTTTTCATTGTAGATATGAAAGAGTCAGTTTTCTTTGTCATTCTAGTGATGATTCTGCCTGTGAAAGGTCAACTGAAAACCGGGTTTTATTCCTCTTCATGTCCAAAAGCCGAGGACGTTGTTCGATCCACAGTAGTCATACTACAACAAAGATCCTACTATTGCAGCTGGCTTGCTTAGGCTTCACTTCCATGACTGCTTTGTGCAGGTTTTGTACTACTTCGAAACTTTGTTACTTCTGTCCATTTTAGAATTGTTTCTGATAGAAGCTTGTGTTGTTGTGCAGGGTTGTGATGGCTCGGTTTTGATTAAGGGCTCATCAGCAGAGAGGAACGCATTGCCAAATCTGGGGTTAAGAGGATTTGAAGTTATTGATGATGTAAAGGCACAACTAGAGGATTTGTGTCCTGGACTTGTTTCATGTGCTGATATACTTGCATTGGCTGCTCGTGATTCTGTTGACTTGGTAACATAACGCTTCACTTGTCCATATAACGTTCTGCATATGTTGTGCATAAAACATTAAAAGCCTCTATGGTTTCTATTTCAGAGTGACGGTCCAAGTTGGAGAGTACCTACCGGAAGAAGAGACGGCAGGATCTCTTCGTCTTCTCAGGCATCGAATTTGCCATCTCCTCTCGATTCCATTGCTACCCAAAGGCAGAAATTTGCTGCTAAAGGCCTTGACGATCGTGATCTTGTAACTCTAGTTGGTAAGACTCTTTGTTACTACCAAAGGGGCTATGGCTTGTTTGATGATCTTGAAGTAACGAGCTGCTTGATAAATTGTAAATCACTTGAGAAAAAAAAATTGTTTTGTAAAAATCCAGATGTAAATTATTGAATATCGTTTCTCGCAGTAGCTTATTTTTAAGAACCTCAAGTCCAAATTTGTAGCTTATTATTTTCCTGCAGGGGCACATACCATTGGCCAAACAGACTGCTTATTTTTCAGGTACCGCCTCTACAACTTCACAGCTACTGGAAATTATGATCCAACCATAAGCCAAGCATCACTAGCACAACTCAAGATTATAATGTTATGAAGTGTTTTTGTTGGTTTGCATGGAATGGAATTAGGAATGTATGTTGGAATATAATGCTCAATATTTTAGACATGATTGATCTTACATTTAAGGGTTTTGTAAGGGTTTACGTGAGCATGTATATGCCCATAGCAGAACCCAGAATTTCGATATTAGGATTAAGTAGAACCAAACCACAATTCAAGACAAGGATGTTGTTAGAGACGACTTCGGTAATATGGACTTAAGATATGTATTTCATGCTGTCATTGCTTTGTAGAGAGTTGGTTCGGTAGGTTGCCTTAAGCTCAGCTACATTCCAGGGTCTAAATGTAGCAGAGAAGCTGTACATAATTTATCTGTTACTTTTTATGCTTCTTGATCCTGCTAGCATCCTGCTGGTCTGTTACTTTTTCATCTTCTTGATCCTTCTAGTATCCTGCCATTTGTGGTTATAATTGCTAGTACACGATTTATGAATAGGAAGACATCATTCAATTTGTATATTCTTGCAGGTTCTTCCGGATGATATTCGTCGAGCGTTGATGGTGGTGGTTGATTGCTGCATGAAGCGAGACTACCTAGCTGCAATGGACCAGTACATTAAGATGGCTATTGGGAATGCACCATGGCCAATTGGTGTCACTATGGTTGGTATCCACGAACGTTCAGCTCGCGAGAAGATTTACACCAACAGTGTGGCTCATCTTATGAATGATGAGACAACTCGAAAATACTTGCAGTCTGTTATAATTGCTCATATTTAAAGGTTTAGCTTTGACCTTGTGAGTTTCTTGTCTTTTTTTTCTTGAAAACCAAGGGTTTGCCCAAGGCAAAGCTTATATGTAAGATGATACTGCAAGAAATCTGGGTTCTTCATGGAAGGGCCATCTTTAATTCCCTATAGATAAAATTTCTTATTTTGCAGTCAAACACAAAGTATTGCTGCTAAACAATTCATGCAATTTGATTGCATACTGGAACAGTTGCAGATAAACTGAATGGAAGAGCTTCGGAATTCCATTTTCGTCAAGCGTAACATATTTTGTTTGGTATGGTACAAATGAATGCATGGCGATCGTTTTTCAAGTTCGGGTACCTTTCTTGTATAGCGAGGTAAGTTTGGGTACCTTGGGTGAATTTAATCCGGGTTATAATGGACATTTGCCTCTCAGAATCAAAATGTGAACTGCCACGTCATCAAAAACCGGAAAGCCAGCCGGTCAAAACACGCTAGGTACCTCTATAATAGGATTTAAAACTTTAGGTACCATGGCGATCGTTTTTCAAGTTCGGGTACCTTTCTTGTATAACGAGGTAAGTTTGGGTACCAATGGTGAATTTAATCCTCTTAAGAATCATGAAAAAGATCAATCAAAAGGGTTGTAATGGGGCTAGGCTAAGAGGTATTCGATATTTGGATAAGGAGGCTTAAAAACGTCACCATGGCTTTTGGCAAAGTTCAAATCTCCTTATGTCTTCTCGCCGAAAGGGTCAAATTTCATCTTGTTGGACCCATACTTCATTCTTTTCTTCCCATAAAACATTACAACAAAACTCAAGACAATAGCCATGCACAAAAATTTTTCTTTTTCCATGCCTATGCCGTGCCCTTTTTATCATAGCTCTTGGCATCATATTTTTTCTTTTATTTCCGGTCCGAGCTAAAATTTTCTCTTTTCTTTTCTTTACTAAGGCACGGCATGCATATACATTTTTCATATAAATTCATGGCTAAGTCTACCCCACACTTGTTCTTCTTCATCACTTCACGCAAAAACGCCTTCAAAAATCAAGCTTTGCCGACACATAAGGTAAAGGCATCACTATACTAGGCTCATGGAAAGTGTTTAAGGGTGATGAAAGAAAAGGCTCAATCATAGGCTCAAAGGGGTTTACTCAGGTGTCCCACGACGGGCTCCAATAGGGCTCATGTTTTATTTGGCTTTGGTGGTAAACCTAAATGATCTTTATTCAATCATATTCAAAATCAAGGTATTTTATGAATAAAAACGTTTTGAAAATCAACAAGAGTAAGTTCTAGCATACTAGAGTTCATTAAAAAGCTATGGCACATAGTCATCGAATATGCAAAGAATTATGAGGTTTCATGCTTCCTACGAATCTATCGAATTTTATCTTTTTATCGCTCAAGAAGAAAGCAAATTGGCTCTAAGGCTCACATAGGTTATAATCGAAATAAATTAGCTAAAACATGCATGCTTCATAATCAACAAGTCCTACATGCTCCTACCAATGCACATAATCCATGAAACTCACAATTTTAATTGTATGCACAACTATCATCTATGTATGCAAAGAGGAGAAAAAACATCATTGACATATTAGGGGCATCCTAAGACTCGAAACACACAATTTAAACACTCTATTTTTGTGGAACAATTTTCTGAATACGTTACTAAGCACACAAAACTAAGCAAAAACAAAAACGGAATACGTTATCCCACCCCACACTTAGAAAATTACATTGTCCTCAATGTAAGCACAATTCTATATCAACGAATTCCCTAAGCATGCAATAGACTAACATAAACCAACAAATCATCACAACTCAAAGAAGAAGAGAAGGGTTAAGAAATTTCAAACTCCCGGTGATGGCTCCTTCACTTTTCTTTGATCGAATTGGGTTGCCTCCCAAGTAGCGCTTTGTGTTTATAGTCCATAGCCTAGACTTTTCACCGTATGTTGCATATGTTCATCTCGCTCCAAAGTAGCTCAAATCGGCAAGAAGAAGTTCGATGAGAAGCTCGTTGCATGTGGTGTCTGATCCGGCAATTGGAGAGGGCAGCGTATCTGACTGTGTCAGCGTGTCCGGCTGTGTAGCAGACATATCCGGCGTATCCTGGGTTTCAGCTCGGCTGCTCTCGGTTTCTTGTAACATCTCATCAATCCTGCCGGCGATGGCAGGTCCGGCAGGTGGTTCAGCTGCAGCAGCAGGGAAGGACTGCCTCTCGGCAGTAGGGCTTGTGTCTGGCAATGTTATGCTAGGGCTGCCGGCAATTGCAGGGCCGGCAGCAATACTTGTGAGTTGTGTCACTACCGAGGTAGGTGTGGTTGGTGGGGCGTCCTCCAAAAGTTGGAAAGCAATGGTGTGTTCATGGAATGAATCGTAGTAAGGCTTCAAGCGATGCCCATTAACCTTGAACTCTTTATTGGTGCTCGGATTAAGGATCTCAATGGCTCCATGTGAAAATACTTTAGTGACTATGAAAGTTCCAACCCATCGAGAACGAAGCTTACCTGGAAAGAGTCGAAGTCGAGTATTGAATAAGAGAACTTTTTGACCCACCTCGAATTGCTTGCCTCGTATCATCTTGTCATGGTACACCCGAGTCTTCTCCTTATAGATCCATGCGGCATCATAGGCTTCATTACGGATTTCTTCAAGTTCGTTGAGTTGAAGCTTTCTATGAAGACCGGCATCATCAATATTCATGTTGAAAGCCTTGATTCCCACCATGCTTTGTGCTCTAGCTCAACCGGTAAGTGACATGCTTTGCCATAAACTAACCGAAAAGGGGACATACCTATCGGTGTCTTGTACGCAGTCCTATAAGCCCACAAAGCATCATCGAGACGATCACTCCAATCCTTCCTGGAAGGTCCAACCGATTTCTCCAAAATGTGCTTGATCTCTCGATTACTCACCTCGGACATACCACTTGTTTGAGGATGATAAGGTGTAGATACCTTATGCGTGACTCCATACTTCTTCAATAAGGCTTCAATGGTGCGGTTACAAAAATGGGATCCTCCATCGCTAATCAAGACTCTTGGAACTCCAAAACGGGAAAAGATGTTGGTCTTGAGAAACCCGGCTACCACCTTGGCATCATTGGTGCGTGTAGCCCTTGCTTCGATCCACTTTGACACATAATCAACCGCAAGCAATATGTAGAGAAAACCCTTACTTGAAGGAAACAGTCCCATGAAGTCAATACCCCATAAATCAAAAATTTCAACCTCAATGATAGGCGTGAGCGGCATTTGGTCTCTAGCTCCAATGTTCCCTATTCTTTGGCATCTATCACATGCTTTGCAAAACATGAATGCATCTTTGAAGATCGTAGGCCAAAAGAAACCACAAGTAAGTACCTTCAAAGCCGTTTTCTTCGGTCCAAAGTGCCCACCACAAGCTTCGCTATGACAAAAAGCAAGGATGGAGCGATGCTCATTCTCCAGCACACATCTTCGAATAACTTGATCACCACATTGCCTCCATAAGTACGGATCATCCCACAAGAAGTGTCGAGCTTGCTTCCTTATTCTCTTTTGTTGGTGGCTCGGCATCTCTTTGGGAAATCGGTGTGTAGCTAGAAAATTTGCAATGTCGGCATACCAAGGCTCGTGCACTTCAAGTCGAAAAAGTTGCTCATCCGGAAAGGTCTCTAATAGGGGCAGCCGATCCTCTTCCTTCACAAGTCTACTCAAATGATCGGCTACAACATTCTCCACTCCTTTCTTGTCTTTAATCTCAATATCGAACTCTTGAAGCAAAAGAATCCATCGAATGAGCCTTGGCTTAGCATCCTTCTTTGTCATAAGATACCTCAAAGCGGCATGATCACTATAGACAATAACTTTGGAATTCAAAAGATATGATCGAAACTTTTCCAAAGCAAAAATTACCGCTAAGAGTTCCTTCTCCGTTGTTGTGTAGTTGAGTTGAGCATCGTTGAGAGTCCTTGAAGCATAGTAAATGGCGCATGGTTTCTTCTCAATTCGTTGTCCAAGTACCACTCCAAGTGCATAATCACTAGCATCACACATCAACTCAAATGGCTCATCCCAATTCGGTGAAACCAAAACCGGCGCCGAACACAAAATTTCCTTCAATCGGCAAAAAGCTCTCTCACATGCATCCGTCCACTTAAACGTCACCTCCTTTTGTAACAAGTTGCTCAATGGCTTGGAAATTGAAAAGAAGTCTTTAATAAATCTTCGATAAAACCCCGCATGGCCAAGAAAACTTCTCACATCCTTCACACACCTAGGGCTCGGCAATGTTTGTATTAGCTCCACCTTGGCTTTGTCAACCTCTAAGCCTCTTGCCGAAATAATGTGTCCTAGAACAATGCCTTGCGTGACCATGAAGTGACACTTCTCCCAATTGAGCACAAGATTTGTCTCTACACACCTCTCAAGTATCTTCTCCAAGTTCCCCAAACATGCATCGAAGGTGCCTCCATACACACTAAAATCATCCATAAACACTTCGATAATGTCTTCAATAAAATCCGAGAAGATAGCATACATACATCTTTGAAAAGTGCCGGGTGCGTTGCATAGTCCGAATGGCATCCGTCGATAAGCAAACGTGCCAAATGGACAAGTAAAAGTGGTCTTCTCTTGATCATTCGGGTGTATCATGATTTGATTGTAGCCACTATAACCATCAAGACAGCAATAGAAAGAATGGTCGGCTAATCTCTCTAGCATTTCATCCATAAACGACAAAGGCATGTGATCCTTCCTCGTTGTAGCGTTGAGCTTTCTATAATCGATGCACATCCGATGACCGGTTACAAGTCTTTGTGGCACAAGCTCATTCTTCTCATTCTTGACAACCGTTACACCACTCTTCTTTGGCACTACTTACACGGGAAATATCCACTTACTATCCGAAATTGGGTAAATCACCCCACAATCAAGCAACTTGATGATTTCTTCCTTCACAACTTTCATCATGGGAGGGTGAAGTCGACGTTGAGCTTCCTTTGTCGGCTTAGCTCCTTCTTCTAATAAAATGCGATGAACACAAGTAGTAGGGCTTATTCCCTGGATGTCCGCTAAGGTCCAACCTATATCGGTCTTGTACTTCTTAAGCACACGTATCAAATCAACCTCTTGCTTCTCACTAAGCATTGAAGACACAATAACCGGTAGTGTATCTTCTTCTCCAAGATAAACATACTTTAAGTGACTAGGGAGTTCTTTAAGTTCTAACTTTGGGGCCTCTTCCACACTTGGTCGAAATTTTGTTGTGGCACTTGGAATTGACAAGAACGAATCAAAAGCCTTGGCATATGGCCGAGCCTCGAGCTCGGCACAAATCTCTATTGAGTTCGGCATCATCATAAAAGGTTCGGCAATGTTCCCTTGCTCGGCAATGTTCCCTTGCTCGGCCGGCACCTCTTCCTTGTTCTCGTGCATGATTCGTTCTCCCCTCTTGTCAAATCCGACCCCTTGCTCAATCGCTAATTGCTATGCGTCGAGCGAGGTCGACATAACTTGCTCGACCTCCTCCAATACATCAATGGCACATCCTTCAAATCAACATTAGGGAATTTCATGGCATCAAACACATTAAACTTAATCACCTCACCATCAAACTCCATAGTTAGGTTGCCCTCGGCCACATCTATCTTTGTGCGCGCCGTCCTCATAAATGGTCGCCCTAGTAGCAATTGAGTGCTATTGACCGGCGAATCCTCCATCTCAACCACATAAAAATCGGCAGGGAATATCAATTGGTTAACTTGCACCAACACATCCTCCACATAACCCTCCGGATACTTACTTGAGCGATCCGCAAGTTGAATGATGACATTGTCCTTCTTGAGAGGCCCTATACTCAACGTTTGATACACATTGAGTGGCATGACATTGATCGATGCTCCCAAATCCAACATCACATCCTCAAAACGAGTGTTGCCTATCACACAAGGCACATTGAAGCTTCCCGGATCCTTCATCTTTGGTGGCAACTTCCTTTGAATAACGGCCGATACCGTCTCGCTCATAGTCACCACACGAGTCTCCCTCGTATGCCTTCTAGCCGTGCAAAGCTCCTTAAAAAACTTAGCATACTTCGGTACTTGCTTAATGCACTCCAACAAAGGGATGTTGACTTGCACTTTCCGAAAAATCTCCAACACCTCCTCATCGGACTTATCCTTCTTCGATTTAGCAAAGCGAGAAGGGAATGGAATGCTTGATGTTGATACCCCTCCCTTGCTTGCTTGGCTCGGCAATACTTCATTCCTTGATGTTGCGGGATCATACTTAAGCTCGTTGCGCAGCCCCTTGTCCTTCACATGGTTTCCGGCCTCATGCTCTTTCTCGGCGGCAGCCCTGCCGGTTGCCCTATCACTCTCGGCAGCTTGGCTCTTCTCGGCAGCATGGCCCTTGGCTGCAGCCCCTTCGGTCCCCTCAAAATGGCTGCCGGCAATGGCAGGTCCGGCAGCTTCCTCTTGATCCTCAATAACCTCAAAAGTCACTCGCTTCTTCTTTGGACTTGTTGGAGGAAATAACTCTCTTCCACTACGAGTTTGAATCACTTTGGCTTGCTCATTCCTCGGATTGGGAATCGTATTGCTTGGCAACTTCCCTTGCTCATTAAATCTTCCCATAAAGTCTACAACTTGGCCCATTTGAGTCTTGAGTTCACCAATGTCCTTTTGATGATTTTGTTGCCCCGCGAGCAATGCTTGAGTAGCACTTGACAAAGATTGGAGCAAAGCATCGTAGTTGGGATTGCTCGGTGCGGCTTGGCCTTGGCTCGGCCCTCCTTGAGTTTGGTTCGGCAAGACTGCATAGGATCCCTGGTTCGGCTGAAAAGGTTGCCTAGGCACAAATGGTGCCCTTGGTACATATGGCGTTCCTCCCTCTCTCGGTTGCATAGGTGCCCTAAGCACATTGTCATTATTCGCCCATCGAAAGTTAGGATGATCATTGAACCTTGGGTTGAAGTTCCCAAACCGTTGACCTCCCTGAAAACCAATAGCATTGCACTCCTCTACTCCCTCATTAACTCCAAATTGAGGGCATTGTTCGGTCTCATGGCTCACGGTGCAAATTCCACAAACCATGGCACGCTTCTTCATCAAATTACTCACCAAGTCGGTAAGCTTGTCCACTTTCTCCTCTAACTTTGAGCTCGAAGACGTCTCATGCACTTTCTCATTCCTTGGCACATTGCCTCGTGCCATGCCAAATTGTTGGTTGTTCAAGGCACGAACTTCCAACAAACTTCTTGCCGCACCGGCATTCAACTCCAAAAAGCTACCTCCCGCGACCGAGTCAAGAAACTCTCTCTCCATGACACGCAATCCCTCATAGAAATATTGTAGCAAGAGCCCATCGCTAATGCCATGCGATGGACACAAAGAAACTAGGGACTTGAACCTCTTGTAGTAGTCGAAGAAAGTCTCATCTCCGGCTTGCTTCACACTAGTAATTTGCTTCCTCAGATCAGTAATACGTGAAGCAGGAAAGTACTTGAGCAAGAACTCATCCATCATAGAACTCCACGAAACGATGCGACCACTAGGCACCTCAAACAACCACTCCTTCGCTTGATCTTCTAAAGAAAACGGAAATGCCTTCATTTTGAAGTGTTGCAAATCGGTCCCTCTTAGACACATAGACTCCGTGGTGAAGTTAAACCACTATAGATGCTTGTTAGGGTCCTCACTCGGCATCCCATAAAACGATTTCAGCTTATGGAGGAATCCACTCCTCAATTCAATCTCTCCCGTCTTGTCAGCTTCCAAGGGAGGATAAGTGATATTCGAAGGAGCAACTCCAGCTCCAGCAACATGACCATGCATTCTGTGATCGGATTGAAGCCATTATCTCTTCTTCTTCTTCTGATTCGGCAAAGGCCTCAAACTCTGGATTCTGAAGATCACACGACGACGAAACAAAGGATGGGGAGCTCGGCAAAGAATCAGACACGGACGGCACTGATGGTGATCTGGACGGTGATGATGGCAAGGTTGGTGATGGAACTGATGAACTGGTTGGTGACGATGGTAATGGTACTAAACGAGCAATAGCGAGTTCTTGATCTAAACGTTGCAAACGGCCTTGAAGATCTCTTATCCAAATATTAGATTCGGACATACATTTTTTCTGAAATTTGCAATATTTAAACAAGTTAGAACATAATACAAGAATATACATCATTACAAGCCACGGCATTGGCGATTACACAACAATTTTCAAACAATGGCACACAAACACAAGTTCGGCAAAGCATAAGTACACACGGCAAAGCACAAATACATTCGGCAATAGAGAGCAGAAATCAAAACGTCCATGATCATGTAATCGCTAAGTCTAATTTCTTTTAAAATTTGTTCTAACTCTCGAAGTACGTGGAGCAGAGGAGATAACGGTGCAATGGACTGATACAGCCCCCGGTAGTATCATGCTTAACCCGATATACCTCAAGAGTTTGAACCACACAACTTATTTTTATCTTCGAAGAAAATAGGCCATATATGTCAAGTTATGTTCTAGCGTCTAAAGTGAGGTGATGCTTCGGCACAAGCTGTCGACTAGGTCGAGCGTGCTCTACTTTTCAAAGGCGGTGTCGTTAAAATTCACGGAGGGCGAACCCCCTACAGGAACCAGGCAGGACTCGTTGTTGGACACCACGGAGGGCGAACCCCCTATCGACTCACTCACCGAGAATGAACATCAGTCTATGGGCCTTGAGATCCAGTTAAACAAACCTGAGAACCATATCAATGAAAATAACTTGCCCCATACTTGGTAAAACAAACTCGGGTCCTAGCAGTCTACAAGTGTTGATTAAAACCGCCCTCAACCTCATAGAAGTAATACTATTGCCGAAAAGACGCTTATATGCGTGGGGGGGAAGTATCCCGCGTTTCCCAATCTACGTAGAAACGGTCTCCGACATAGCACCATTCACATGAAGGGTTTTGGTTATGATCAACAAAAGTGGCTTCACCTACATGTTACACTTTAGAAACTACAATAAACTCAAACATACACAACACTATCAACTCCCTTGAAATTAAACTAAGTGATTACCAACATACATCAATATACATCATGCAACTTCCGAAATTTAAACTCTACATGCCGAAGCATATTTCTACTTTACAAAATCCCAAAATAAAATTAAAGATTACAACTTTACAAATTTACAACAAAAATTTCCAGCAACATATATACACAACAATAACATAAAACAAGTTTTTATAATCCCCGGCAACGGCGCCAAAAATTGGTGGAAGCCTAAGCTCGCACGCAATAATAAACCCTACAAAATATCGTTAGTAGTAAGAGCAAGTAGGGATCGTTCTAAGCCGGGGATTAAGGGTACCTGGAATATGAAATTGTTAGACAAAAACTTATATACATATATACAACACGTCACACATGGGGAAAATATATGGATCGGCAGCTTGCTGCCCCTAATGCTAAGATACGAAAATTAAACCTAAGCTAATATATACAAGTGATCATCATCTCTCACACAAAACAGTTCACGCAAAAACTCTTTAACACATAGATTCGCATGCAAGAAAGTAAGAGACAAGTATTTAGCATGTTCAAGACTCAACTTAGTTTCGACCTACAACTAGAACGAATCCGATTTTTACCTAGTTGTAAAACTTTTTCTAATGTTTTAAGATCGAGCTATTCGCATGGTGATCCTAAAAGTTATGCTACCTTATACAAGACATAGCATTGAAGCACAAAAGTCTAAAATCGAAAACATGTAAACAAGCAAGGTTGTCAATCATCTTATTTAACATGCAAGTTTTAGCTAAGGTATTACCCTAGGTGAGCATAATAGAATCAAAGCAACATACGTTTCATCTTTATTCATTCTACTCAGGTTAAATGAAACCTAACATCTAGATTTACATGCTTTAAACAACAATTGTTTTAAACACAACTAATGTTTCGATTTGTTAAGGAACACCCTTAGATTACTAACCAAATTAAATCCTAAACATGCTTCTAATACCACTGCCCTAATTATCCATACATACGAAATTCACATGCTAAAATTACAAAACTTGAACACAAACATCAATCATGTATTCGGTTTACATAAAAGTTCAATAAAAACCAAGAAACGAATTGTGTTAATACAATACAACCAAACTACAACAAATACTAAAGCCATAGGGGAGTGGATCACACTTTTAGAACCTTTGAAGACTCCTCAAGACGTGACGAGATGGTACTTGCTGCTGCTCCTTAGTGCTCGGCCTAAGCAGGAATCGACAGAAGGCAAGGTGAAGGGATTCGGGACTTTGAAGTGGTGGTGATGGTGTTTTGGCTAAGTATTTGGGTATTTGGTACTTAAGAAACTTGGTAGAGCTTTGGTTAGTATTTTATGCTTGAGATGAGATGATTTTCAGAATGAAAAAGTGAGGGTATATATAGAGGAGAGGGTGTCGCCGGCAGCCCTATTGCAAAAGGAATTCAGAAAACCCAGTGGAATAAGGATTTGAAACCTTCCTTTCATAGTTCAATTAGGTTTTCTTTTTCTGAAATTTTCTTCAAGGCTTGGGCTTCACATCTTCATGGACTTCTTTTATGATCTTTGGACTTCAATTGACATGTCTTGATCCATCGAAAATGCCCCAAACCGACAGTTCTTCATTTTGGCACAAATCTGCCTATTCCGGCAGCTTCTCCTAGTTTGACTAGGAGAACTTCTTTCTTCGTATTTTTCTTCAATGCCTTGGCTCGGTGTCATCCTCCTTCCTTCCTTAAGCTTGGACCATCTTCACATATGCATTTGTACACCATTTGGTCCATTGAAAACAGAATTTGCAAAAAGGAGGCAGTAGCATCCTGGAATCGGCAGACTTGATGTTGTTGCAGTGACTCCGGCATATCTCCCTCCTCGGAGCTCCGATTGATGCGATTCCAAGTCTCAGATAAACTAGACACACATGGCTACCTCCATATAAAACAGTTCAATCAACATCCTTGTGAGTCGACGGGAATGATTTTTCGAAGTTGGGACACAGTCTCAGGAAAATCCTGGAAGTCCCTGGATTGGTTTGCTCGAACTGCTATTTTGCAGCCATCTTTTGGGTGACTTCCCGAACTCCAATTGATCTGAAATTTTAACACAACATTCCTCAGCATATGAATATTAAGCACACCAAATTTCATTGAACTCGGACGAGGATAGATCATATTTTTACTCAACTCAAAATCACGAAAAAGACATATTTTGCACTATTTTCCAGATTTCTCATACTTAGTCATTTTTCGGATTCTTAACCATTTTTCGCCAAAACTCTACCAAATTAACACTAAACTAAATTATGACTCTATTTTAGACAAATAAGGGAAAAACGAAGCATAAACGAGGGCATAAGCATATAATATCATCGCACATTGTGCTCCTATCAACCTCCTCGAACCATGCTGAGATTATTGCACTACATGAAGCAGTCAAAGAATGTGTTTCGCTTCGCTCAGTTATATCTCACATTCGAGAGTCTAGTGGACTTGAGTCTACTATGATGGGACCAACTTGCATATTTGAAGATAATGCAGCATGCATTGAGCAGATGAAGTTGGGATACATCAAGGGTGACAATACTAAACACATTTCGCCTAAGTTCTTCTACAATCAGCAGCAGCAAGAGACTTTGAATATTCAAGTGAAGCAAGTCAGCTCAGAAGATAATGCAGCTGATCTGTTCACCAAGTCTCTACCCAAATCTACATTTGTGAAGCATGTAAAGCGCATTGGTATGTGTCGCTTATCGTAACTCAAAGATTGATTGACTATCAGGGGGAGTTCTTTTCTAGACTTCAGGGGGGGTCTAGTTATGCATGTCTCACATACTTGTAGTTGGTGCGTTGTACTCTTTTCCCTTAGACCATGCTTTTATTTTTGCCCAAGCGGTTTTTGTTTGCTGGCAAAGGTTTTAACGAGGCAACAGTTCATGCACCATTGAGGACGCGACACAAGGGGGAGTGTTCAAGGAAGGTTAATTCCGTAACTTTCGTGGTGTGTCTTGTCCTAATAAGGCTAGTAGTCTAGATACTTTATTAGATAGGAAATCCCTGATTACCAGGGATACTTGATGTAATGCCTATATAAAGGCCTCCTTATCAATCAATAAAGACACAGTTTATTATCATCTATTTCTCCTAGAACAGTTTTATGATTCGTTCTCAAAACGATGTGTAAATAACAAAATAGGGAGTGTGTTAAAAAAAAACTAATATCTCTTAAGCGAAAAAAAAATAACAAAGGATAAAACCAAAATTAATAAATTTGATATTTAATAATTATAAAACAGACTGATCATTAATGGATCAGATCAACCTAAATCCGTATATGATCCATTTAATAAACAGATTAACGGATCCAGATCATTAACCGATCAACGGATCAAATTAACAGTCCAAACCCCTTTAGAAACTATGGATCCGAATCATTAGCCGATCCGGAACAAAATCTGGTCTACTTACAGGTCTATTTGCAAGATATAATAAGTTTAGACAATAAATGAAAATATAAAAAACGTTGTTTGAGATTCATTTTCTGTCCCTTTTGCATCGCTATTCGCTACATTTTCAGCATTGCTTGTATCTATCAATGAACCGATGAAATCAACTCGCCTATAATTGTCTTGGTCAATGATCACTATACAGCATTTTATCGATGAAAGAATCAGTCGACGTTCAGAGCAGGAGACCGGGATGTTAATATTTTCAATCTAATAACCCTGAGAAATTAAAGTCAATGTGCATAGCCACAATTTGAAGCAAAAGTCAGCCGACCGGAAGCTACCAGTGAGTTGCTGCTTGCTGAGCACCTCCTTATTCCTATTTGACTTTGAAGTAGCAAGCACATTCGATTGACACAGCTATTTTGATCACTCTAATCATGATCATCACCTATATATGTGCATATACAGTGGCACATTTATATTCATAAATTGATCGACACCATGTGTGGATACCGCTGTATCTGTTGCTGGTTCTGTAGCATATACTTTCTCATGCTCAGCTTCCTCTTGTCCTTCGTCATATCCTGTCTAGACTCGCCTAGTCTAAAATCTCAGCTCTCGTGTCTCTCTTGTCTCTAAGTGTTTTCCCACGCACATAACAGAAACTTCACTCTTGAATTCAGCTACTTCTCAACTGATTCAGCTATGAACACTTCTTGGGTTGTTGCATCACCAATCACAATCTGATGGCATGCAAATGTAAATGCAATATGGGTTTTGAAAGATTGTTCAAGCCAATGCTCTAAGATTTATAATCACTAGGAAGACTCAGAGCAAAGAGGCTTTATGAACTGAAAATCATGCTAAGAAGATTTTCACAAATACAAAAACAAACACACACAACAACCACCAAACAAGAGGTAGTTTGCTTGGTATTTATAGGCCAAGAGGTGCTTCATAAGAGAGCAACACACTTGCCTATGTATTCAGAAAGTTTGGACACTTGTCATTGGCTCACATGCTGGTCAGAAAAGCAAGCTCAAAACCAAACACAAAAGACAAAAGCAAACTTTTCCAAAATGGCTTATTTTTCAAAGGGAGGCAAAAAGGTTTTGCAAAACTTTTCAAAAAGCATGTTAGCACATTTGTTAAGGCAAAACAGCTATTCCCTAATCTCAAACAGCCTACTATCATGAGCATAGGTAAGTGTATCACAAACCTAGCTAAAATAAACGTATCTTGAAAAATCAAGCTTTACGGGTTGAAGAAAAAGTTCTTCACCCTATGATAGTTTGGGCACCAAGAAATCCAATGCTTGGCTGGCTGTTTGAATTTTGAAAATCAAAATGACTGGAAAGATCTAACCTACATAGGTAAGATAAATGCACAGATTTCAAGATCATTTTGAAATAAGCCAAAAACTGCAGGAAAACTCGGATATGAAGCATTTCTGCTGTCCTCAGTGAAAAACACATGATATGCACATGTATGAGTTTACCTGAGTTGCTATGAGATTGTGTTGGGCCTTCTTCTTGACTTGGCCTCTTGACTTCACTTGATTGAGCTTGATAACACAAACGGGCTGTGTTTTGTTCCATAGAGGATTGCCAATATTCTTTATACTTACAATCTCCCCCTTTGGCATTCCTGAACAAAACACACCATAGCTATCCTAAGAACTAGTTTTATCAGCAAATAGCACCAAGCCACAAAACCTGCACATACACAGTTCTCACAAGAGCAAGTGAAGTAACATATGGACATATAGGATAACAGCATCATTATGTATCACAAGAGCATATTTCAGAATAGCGGGAGCATGAACCTGTAACATAGCACAAACATAATGCCCTACAACTAGTTCTCCCCCTTTTTGTCAGGAAATGACAAAGGAAACCAAAGAACATATGTCCATAAACATATCCAGTCACGAGGATGACAACAGAATTAAACATCCTCATCATCATCATCCAGATTATCATCATCCTCTTCGCCAAAAAATAGTCTCATATGAAGACTCCCTCTCAGAACGAGCATCAGGACATATGTATCCTGGATGCAGAGTTGGGAGCGGTAAGCTGGATGTATCCTCAGCATCACCATCCTCAGGGATAGCAAGCTCTCTGAAAGACTTTTTCAGAGCAGTACATTGATCAGAAATGTCAGGGAGCTAATGCAAAAGTCACCTCCTATGAGTTAGCAGCAGCGGAGTGATGGAGGTAGAGGTAACAGAACCTGAGGCAATCTCAGTGTTTGGAGAGGAAATATTTATGTTTTTGGGGTCGTCCTTCATGACTCAAGGCATCTTCCACTTTCAAAAAAAGGACAGAAAAGTCCCACAAAAGCTCTCCACAACCTTAATAGAACAAAAGGCAACCAATGCATGAACCAAGGTTCAAGAATTCTCCCCCTAAGAGCATGCCTAGAAAAATGAAATGTCCTAAAAGGAACATACAAAAGATCACTATTCAATTAGCCTCGGGATATGATTACCATTTCTGATCCCTGATTGCAGACAGTGGTCAAGGCATAGACTCACAAAGTGTGACACATCACACTCACTTGTTTGAACCACACTTTCTAGAATGCACATGTGCATATGACTGTATAATTTAGACATGGTCCAATAATTCATAACAAATCCTCATAAGTGAGTGTGTGAGATAAACATCAACTTCAAAGGTACTCATGAATATGAGCCATGTAAGATGGAGATTGGGTATGCAAGGACTAAAGGATATACCAGGTTGGTTCCAGCCTTATCACCCCAAGAGGGTTCAGCCTTATATCCCTAAAGACCAAATCTTAGGCAACAATGCCTACAATATTTTATTCATGTTTTTCAGGCCTTTCTGGAAAATCGTCCTCATAGAGTTAAATATAGTGAAGGTCAATAAAGACACTTCCAACTCCATCGAAAGATAGAATAAATTCCATGAATCCTCACTGATCTATGTAGCAAACCAATCCACTAATGACTCCCAAGTCAGTTGACTTTGGGGCATTAAGCATAACAAGGATGTTCCTGAGAGTGAATGGTTCAGATTCAAGTGAAGGAAGCAGCACAAACACTTTTCAAATTTTTATTTTGGTTCAAAGTTTCATATGTAAGAGACCTTCCTCCTGGGAGACCAAGCCATCCTCGTTTCTGCCCACCCAAGAATCGTTGAAGCGACCCAAGGAATGGTTACTTTAAGGATAACCTGGCCTAAACAAAACTTAACCACCGTGGTGACCAAGCCATTCATATTTCTGCCCACCCATGTATCATGGACGCGACCAAGGAATGTGTACTCAGAATAGCCTGGCCAGGAGCAATCCCCATACTTCCATCTTACAAGACACAAAATCTTTTTGAGCAACCACAATGAAAATGTTCATGTGGAACATATAATTCCTTCGGACTTGTCCTAAGATGGAAACTACATTTGATTCATCATAAAATGAACAGATGCACAAGCACATGACATACTGAAAAGATGAATCAAACAAGCAAATGAGGACACAACACTTAGGTCAAGATCAGTGACCACACAGATATCACAAGTTCTGTCTATCCTGCTGTTACACAGAATCTCCGAAAGCACAAGCACACAATATTAAATTTGTTTTTTTTTTTTTCAAAAAAAGATACGCATGCTTAAGAACTATTTACAAGACAGATTCTTATGGGGAGATCATACGTGTGAGTCACACACACCAATTGCCTTCCTAAGGCTAGTAAACTTAAGGTTGTCAAGAGGTTTGGTGAACAAATCCGCCAAATGTTTCTCAGTGGGGATGAATGTTAGCTCAAGCAGATTCTCTTCGACCAAGTTTCTGATAAGATTATATCTAATCTCTATATGCTTTGTCCTAGAGTGAAGCACATGATTCTTAGATATATTTATAGCAGAAGTATTGTCACAGTATAGGTATAACACCTCTTGTTGAAATCTGTAATCTGCCAGCGTGTGTTTCATCCACATAAGTTGAGTACAGTAGGTTCCAGCAGCAATGTACTCTGCCTGGGCTGTGGATAATGACACACAATTCTGCTTCTTGCTATGCCAAGAGGCGAGGTTTTTTCCAACAAAGAATGCTCCACCGAAGGTGCTTTTTCGATCATTTGCATCTCCTGCCCAATCGACATCGGTATAACCTGCAATCTCACAGTTAGTGTCAAAGGTATAGCTAATCCCAAACTCAGTTGTACCTGAAATGTATTTGATGATCCGCTTCACGGCCTTCACATGAGATTCCTTGGGATTTGCTTGATCCCGAGCGCAAACACCAACACTGTAGCAGATATCAGGTCTGCTAGCAGTCAAGTACAGCAGACTACCAATCATGCTGCGATAGTGGGATTGATCAGCATCAACTCCATCGAGATCGGCTGAGATCTTGCAGCTGGTTCCCATAGGATTTGGGACAGGAGAGGACGTTTCCATCCCAAACTTCTTCACGAGTTCCTTGGCATATTTGGATTGAGAGATGAACAAGCCATCCTTTTTCTGTTCAACTTGCAGACCTAGGAAGTAAGTTAGCTTCCCATAATGACTCATCTCAAACTCCACCTGCTTTATCTTGCTACGAGTCTTCCTGGCCTCGGAGACATCACCAATGATGTCAGATGGAGAGTGATCCTTCTGAACTTGGCGTTTCCCAGTCCTGTGAGGAGTCTGGACAGTAAGGATTTCATCTCTCCTTCCTTCTGCTGGATCCTCATCATCCTCCGATGAGTCATCTTTGGGGCTAGCAGCATCAGCTTCTGACCCGTCTTGCCCAGCAGTGGAGGATGGTTCCTGTTCAGTTAAACATCCAGCTTGATGAGTGCAGCCAAGACCATCATCTATGGCAACATTTACAGTTTCCATAACCTTGTATGAAACTTTGTTATAGACCCTGTACGCCCTGCTTTTGAGAGAGTAACCGAGCAATACACCTTTGTCACAACGTGCTTCCAATTTGGTCAAATACTCACGATCCCTGTAAATGAAATAAGGACTACCAAATACTTTCAGATGAGCCACATTTGGCTTCCTTCCCTTCCATATTTCATAGGGAGTCTTTTGAGTTCCTGATCTGAAAATAGCACAGTTAAGAGTATAGCAAGCATTGCTCACAGCCCCAACCCAAAAGGAATGAGGGAGACCAGAGGCACTAAGCATCACCTTAGTCATTTCTACTAGAACTCGATTATTCCTTTCAACAACCCCATTTTGTTGAGGAGTGATTGGAGAAGAGAACTCATGATGCACACCACGGTAATCACAATAATCATCAATTTTAGAGTTATCAAACTCAGTACCATGATCAGTTCTAATCCTAACAATATGCTTGCCCTCATGCTTTTTCTCATTTGAAACCATTTTGGCAAAAGTGAAATAGTTATCAAAAGTATCTGACTTTGAAGACAGGAACTTTACCCAAGTGAAACGAGAGAAATCATCAACAATCACTAGAGCATACATTATTCCACTAAGACTAGCAATTTCAACCAGTCCAACCAAATTCATATGCAAAAATTCAAGGATATTTGAAATAAGTTGAGCATTAAGAGCAGAATGTGGAGAACGAGTAAGCTTACCAATCTTGCACTCTCCACACATACCTGGAGCTTTGCCTGAAAGCTTTGGAAGACCTCGAGTGGCAGCTTTGGATGAAAGCTTCATGATGTCTTGATGGTTGAGATGACATAGTCGCCTGTGCCAGAGGTCAAGAGGCTCTTCTGCTATCCTAGCACGAAAACAGAGTTGAGTTTTGAACACTTGTTGAGCCATGACACAATAACACTCATCTTTTGTTCGATCTCCTTTCATGATGCTCTTGCCTTTGCCGTCAAGAACCAAGCACTTGATTTTGTCAAAAATAACAGAATCATGCTCATCAACGATATGGTTGATGCTTAGCAAGCAGACTTCCAATCCTTCGACCAAAAGAACATTGTTCAACTCAGGGATACCTGGAGCCCTTACTGTCCCTTTACCGATGATCTGGAAATTTGCACCATCCTCAAAAGTGACACAACCAACTGGGTAATCTTCATCTCGTGACACAAACCACTTCGGGTCCCCAGTCATGTGAGCCGAGCACCCACTGTCTACATACCAAGAATCAGATCTCCTGGCAGATAGGGCAGTTAGTGCAACATTGCACAAGGCTCTTGTTCGAAGCAAGGGTTTGGGCTTTACAACAACCCGACTGTAGAAACAGACTCGAATCTCATCATTTGAGTCCTGCTTACTGTCATCAACAGGTTCCTTATCTGGTTCAGATCTAGGTTGGTAAGGTTTAGGATTTTTCTTCTTTAACCAAATCTGCTTATTGGATCCCTCCCTAAGTTTTGGGTTGGAAAAGCACTGAGCTATCCTAGTGAGTTCTTTCAGGGAGTTTTCAAGGGTAACCCTAAACGAACTGAGAGACTCATCTTCCTTTGGCTTCCTAGGTTTGGACACTTTCCAGTTTAACTTGTAACAATATGGTCGGATGTGACCCATAATGCCACAGTGATGACACTTGGGGATAAACCTATTTTTGGTCTTGATAGGTTTTGGGTTTCCTATCCCAGTAGGTTCTTTGCCTTTGACAAACACGGTTTTCCTACTGGAGTTTGAACACTTACCATCCTCAAAACCAAGACCACCCTTATCCTTACCAGGTTTCCCCAGCCCAACCATTTCGGTTAATTTGTCAGAACCGATTGAGAACTTTTTGAACTGCTTTTTGCACTCAGCCAGTTTCTTTTCCAATCCTGACTTATCTGAAGATAGGGAAGCAACAAGACTGGACTTTGCACTCAGAGTCTCCTCAAGAGTTCTGATCTTCTTCTCAAAAACTAACTTTTCAGCTTTCCACTTTGTCTTCTGGGATAACAGCTTCTCCTGCAATTCCTTGTTAATGTTTTCACATTTGGTCAGTTCATTTGACAAAGTCTCAATTTTGTCAAGCATGGACTTTGATGCAGAGTGCAGCTGAGAGTACATGTCCTGCAGACCATCATCTGGTTCGTCCTCATCAGAGGGTTCACCATATTCGACAGATGCAATGAAAGCTACTGCCTCCTTTTCTTCCTCATGATCGGAAGATTGATCGGAATCACTATCAGACCAAGTAGCTTTAAAAGCTCTACGGTTTAACCCATTTGCATAGTCTGCAGTCTTATGACCAACACTACCACACTCAAAACACTTATCCCCCTTAGAAAAAGACATTGGTTTAGAATAGGTCTTAGGATTCCTAGACACATTGTTGTCCCCCTGTCTGGGATACCTAGAGGAAGAAGAGGACCCTTTTGAAAAATTCTTTTTGGGACCTAGGGTTTTTCTATTTTTCAGAAACTTTTCAAACTGAAAAGCAAATTCCTCAACACTACCCTGATCAGATACAGATTCCATTTCCTCCTCCTCTTTTACCGAAACCAAGGCCAAAGACTTTTCCTTTTTAGGTTTTCTCCTAATGGCCTCATAATTTTTTAGGTTTCGTACAAGTTCTTCTAAGGAATAGGCGTTCAGATCCCTAGCTTCCTCTATGGCATTCTGTTTTGACTCAAAACTTGGAGGTAGGGCCCTAAGAAACTTCTTGACCATACGTTGTGGTTCAATGGGGCCATCTAAACTATGACACTGGTTGGTGATGGTGAGCATACGTCCATGAAATTCGTCAATGGTCTCATCCTCACTCATTTTCAACTCCTCAAACTCATGGTGAAGGGTTTGAAGCCTTTGCTCCTTTACTTTGGTGTTTCCCTCATGAGCAGTAGCTAAGGAAAGCCATACATCTCTTGCTGAATGGCAGTTTATGATTCTGCGACGAACATCCTCTGAAACTGCAAGGTAAAGGTTGTTGAAGGTTTTGATGTTCATCCTTGAAAGAGCTTTGTCATCTTGGCTCCAATTCCCTTCTACTGGCAGAGTAGGATGTTTCCACCCATCTTCTATCATTGCCCACTGTCTCCCATCATCTTGGGAGATAAGAAAGGCAGTCATCATGACCTTCCATTCAGAATACCATTTCCCATTGAAATAGGGAGGAGAATTCAGGGAGGATGAGACTCTGTGGTCCATTTCCCCTCTATAAGGACCTCACCAGCGAGGCTGATGGCTGCTCTGGTACCACTTGAAGGTCCTAGAGGGGGGTGAATATGATACTTTGCAACTTTTTCGCTTAAAGGATGTTATCGAGGATAGCAACAGATTGTACTATCCCGATTCACAACTCAACGAGTGTAAGAGAAAAAATGCAGTAAAATAAATAACACAGAGATGTTTTTTATAACGCAAAAACCCTGCACCCAGGGAGAAAAACTGCGTGCCCTTAACTCCTGAAGGACAAAACTTTCCAGTATGCAATTCGTACACTTATACAAGATTTAGAACCCGGGATGGCTAAATCAGTTGCTATCCGGTTCCAGACACTCCTAGTCTCTAGAACGACAACCTAGTTTGCTATCATGTTCAGACTCTCCTAGTCTCTTGAACGTTCACCCTATCTTGTCCCCTAAGTGCTCACATATGAAAGTTTACAAAACTCAGCTATCTCTAAACTGGTTCATAAAAAGCGTTAAACACTTCTCACAAGATTACAACTCCTGAGGGGATAGCTAACCTCGTTACTATCCTGTCTAGACTCGCCTAGTCTAAAATCTCAGCTCTCGTGTCTCTCTTGTCTCTAAGTGTTTTCCCACGCACATAACAGAAACTTCACTCTTGAATTCAGCTACTTCTCAACTGATTCAGCTATGAACACTTCTTGGGTTGTTGCATCACCAATCACAATCTGATGGCATGCAAATGTAAATGCAATATGGGTTTTGAAAGATTGTTCAAGTCAATGCTCTAAGATTTATAATCACTAGGAAGACTCGGAGCAAAGAGGCTTTATGAACTGAAAATCATGCTAAGAAGATTTTCACAAATACAAAAACAAACACACACAACAACCACCAAACAAGAGGTAGTTTGCTTGGTATTTATAGGCCAAGAGGTGCTTCATAAGAGAGCAACACACTTGCCTATGTATTCAGAAAGTTTGGACACTTGTCATTGGCTCACATGCTGGTCAGAAAAGCAAGCACAAAACCAAACAGAAAAGACAAAAGCAAACTTTCCCAAAATGGCTTATTTTTCAAAGGGAAGCAAAAAGGTTTTGCAAAGTGTTGACACTAGATATAGTGCACCGCCAAGCATATCCGGCGACCTCGTGGACCGTGCAACCGGCGTCATAGGTCCTACTTCCAGCATCCAGCGGGTAGACCGCCACCCCGGCTACATTCCCAATGTCAGAGATCACCGATGCCGCACCCGGAGGGCGTGGCACCGGGCACCTGAAGTAGTTTCGTGAGTAGGGAAATATGTAATAGTGTGATAGGCATCCCACATTGGAGAAGTAGTAAAGGAGGGAGCCTTCCTTCCCTATAAATAGAATGCTTCCCCCTTAGTGTTATGGATCTTGATCTTGGATACTTGCTACTCTTGGCATGTAACCACTATCCGATGGTTTATCGGCCGATCATACTAGATTCCAAGTGGACGTAGCCGTGCCCTCCGATGGCACGGTGAACCACTATACTTGCCTGTCTATTTACAGCTTTATTATTCTGTCTCTACCAGGCCTACGGGTTTAGGTACGAACAATTGGCGCCGTCTGTGGAAATTCTTACAAAAAGTTGTGTTGCTCTACCAACGAGTAGAGATCAGTCCTTCCATTTATCAGTTAATTACACTACGGGAAGTAGCCCAGAAAAAAATAACCCACCAGTCAAACCAACAGTCCCTGGGACCTGTGTTCATCTCTCCCAAGCTTCAACCTAGCTCCCCGGCCAGCAAGTCAACCGGTCAGCATGCCAACCCGGTCCAAGAGGGTCAAGCCGGGTGTAGTTATCTCGCGCGAAGCTCCCGGTACGGCAGGCTCCTCCGGGTCCCAGCGGCTCACCTCCGGCTGTCAAGCAATCGTCTCCGCGGTGCAGTCCCGATCGGCCGACGTAAGCTTCGTCCGAGTGAGCGGGTCCAGCAAGGTCAGCCGCCCAGTCAGCACGAGCATGGTCGCATGCAGGCCGAGCGAGTCAACCCCACCCGGGTCAGCTGGTCAGCAGGATCGTCGAGCACCCGCCCAGCCGCGCTCCTCCCTCTCCGGTCGCCTCCCGCTCCAGCAGCAGGCCACTCCAAGGCCCAGTGAGTCAGCCAGGAGCATCTGGTCAACGGCCAGGTCAACCCGGTCAGCGAGTCGGCACCAGTCGGTCGGCAGGAGGACGTCACCGCTGCACCAGTGCCATCCTTCTCCGGTCGTCTCCATCTCCGGACACCGATGGCAGCATCTCTGGTGCGCGGTTCCTCTCCGGGTCGTTCTCCTCCCTCTCCGGTGACTGTGGGTGTGGGTCCGGTGCGGCTCGTCTCCGGTGCAGCAGGGTCCGGTGCGGTTGATCTCCGAGCATGGACCGAACCGGACGAGGAGAGAGAGAGAGAGAACCCCGGCCGAGAGAGAAACCGAACGAGAAAGCGGAAGAAAAAAGGGCGGGAAAGAAGAAATTCAAAAAAAAAAGGGTCAACGGGTCAAGCTGGCCGTTCAATGGGCCCAGTGGGTCAGCAGGCTGGGCCGGGCCGGGTCAGGTTCCAGCAGTTTGGGCAGAGGAAAATCTTCTCTTGGCACCCAAAAATCTTCTCTGGACACCCGCACCCAGTAGCAAACCAACAATTGGGCACTTCCAGCAAAGCTAAGTCTTTAATTCTGACAGTTATATTTACTCCACCCTTATGCGAGTACTGTGCTATATATTTGGCAAGCATGTTAATACTTTTCCCGCTGCAATATAACCGTATACGCATGTTGTACTATACTAAACACGTGGTTATTTTTGTACCGGCTAATGAATGTGCATGATTACCTGCTACATCGGTAATTTTTAGCTTGTTGGTGCATAGCATACGTCTTTCGTTCGTAACTGGCCGAGTTGTATCCTCCGGGATTTGGTAAGCCAGTAACAACGGCTGAGGCATTCCACCGGTTATGTACCATTCAACCGGCTCCATGGCATCCCACCGCTCCACGGCATTCCACCGGTTATGTACCATTCAACCGGCTCCATGGCATTCCACCAGTTTAGTCACTCTCCTTCGCCCTTGCGGGCAAGGACAAGCCAACACCAACGAAAGACTATGCATGACATCTTCAAGCTACGCATGCCTTCATTCTATACATGATCATGATTTATGTGTTCAATTGATATATGTATACATATCATTGGTATCCCCGGGCAGTACTCATATCCCCGGGCAGTATTCGTATCACCGAGCGGTAACGAATAACAACCCGGTGCTCGTTGTAAGTGGCTTAAATTCTGATTACTTGTTCATTCTTATTTGTTTTCTAAGGTACATATCATCAACCAATGGTTGCGACATTCCACCGGGACCATCCGGGAACTTAGGGGACTTGTTGACTACCCAGGCCCCCAATCCCGTTGACCATGACTACCCGAGCGGCTATAGTATATTCCAACGGCAGAGGCAGTCTACCGAGCGGAGGACTATTACTGGGAACACGTCAGTAACACTCGAGCGGAGGGGTGGGACTTGGCATTCGAACTCCCGGTAAGAGCCCAATCTCACTTAGGGACTTGGGGGACTGGTGGTAGTAGGGGTGACTCGGTCACCACCTACGCTTGGCGGCACATGATGATTAACTCCCCAAATAAGATTGCACTCTTACTCGGGAACTTGGGGGACTTGTTGACAGTAGACATAGTGCACCGCCAAGCACATCCGGCCACCTCGTGGACCGTGCAACCGGCGTCATAGGTCCTACTTCCGGCATCCAGCGGGTAGACCGCCACCCCGGCTACATTCCCAATGTCAGAGATCACCTGTGCCGCACCCGGAGGGCGTGCCACAGGGCACCTGAAGTAGCTTCGTGAGTAGGGAAATATGTAATAGTGTGATAGGCATCCCACATTGGAGAAGTAGTAAAGGAGGGAGCCTTTCTTCCCTATAAATAGAAGGCTTCCCCCTTAGTGTTAAGGATCTTGATCTTGGATACTTGCTACTCTTGGCATGTAACCACCATCCGATGGTTTATCGGCCGATCATACTAGTTTCCAAGTGGACGTAGCCGTGCCCTCCGATGGCACGGTGAACCACTATACTTGCCTGTCTATTTACAGATTTATTATTCTGTCTCTACCAGGCCTACGGGTTTAGGTACGAACACAAAGCTTTTCAAAAAAGCATGTTAGCACATTTGTTAAGGCAAAACAGCTATTCCCTAATCTCAAACAGCCTACTATCATGAACATAGGTAAGTGTATCACAAACCTAGCTAAAATAAACATATCTTGAAAAATTAAGCTTTACGGGTTGAAGAAAAAGCTCTTCACCCTATGATTGTTTGGGCACCAAGACATCTAATGCTTGGCTGGCTGTTTGAATTTTGAAAACCAAAATGACTGGAAAGATCTAACCTACATTGGTAAGATAAATGCACAGATTTCAAGATCATATTGAAATAAGCCAAGAACTGTAGGAAAACTCGGATAGGAAGCATTTCTGCTGTCCTCAGTGAAAAACACATGATATGCACATGTATGAGTTTACCTGAGTTGCTATGAGATTGTGTTGGGCCTTCTTCTTGACTTGGCCTCTTGACTTCACTTGATTGGGCTTGATAACACAAATGGGCCGTGTTTTGTTCCATATAGGATTGTCAATATTCTTTATACTTACACACTCTCAACTACAACCTCGCCATCAACATCACCATCAGAAATCCTAACAAAAAGGTGGGGATATACTACCGCCGCATCCAAGTCATTGCCAACTACCAGAAGAAGAGATTTGCTCTCGAAACTTTGACCTCCCCTCCATTTTACTACAGATCTCCACAATGTCCACATTCAAGGGTCACAGTTGGTGGAGTTTAGGAATGGCGAGATTTCCCAGTTCGACAAGGAAACTGCTGCTGGAGTTTACAGTATTAACGTGCAGCTTGCTCTTCGGATCAAAGCCAGGTTCGGCAAGTTGAAGACCGACAATTACAAGCCTTATCGCAAGATCGATTGTAAGCTTAAGGTTTTATTGAGTCTCAATGAGACAAATTCTAATGGCTTCAAGGCTACCAAGTGTGGCAACGTTCATTTCTTTCGATCACGATCCTAATATTCATTAATACATGAATTGTAATCCTAACGTTTTCCATTCGATTGTCTCAATAGTCGAAGTGCTCAGGAATATGTCCAGTCTACAGGTCGTGTTTTCATTCATCATGTTCTAGTTTTGGAAGTTTCCATTTTATCAATAAAGTCTGATCCCTTTCAGCGCTGAAGAAAATAGAAAAGAATGTGACGATTGATTCTACGAGTGGCTATAACATACTAGCGAGCACATTCTTCTTTGTCTACTTTCTTCTTTATCTTGTACTTCTCTTTTTCATTTGCATTGTGGTTTTGATCTATCCATATAAAGCTTCACCGGCCAGTTTACAAGAGATTGAGGTATTGTAGCCTTTTAATTTGACCCGTAACCGAAACAAGAAAAGGTTTTGTCAACAGGTTTTAGTGGAAACGAACAACTTTTTATGTTAAAGTGATTATTAACATCATACTATCATAGAATATGATCCACTTCACTCAAATTTGAACAATAGCCATTAAAAGTTTACCTATACCAGTATGCCAGTATATAAGTTTACTTGATGAATTGAAAGCTGCTCTCTTAGCTAGAGTTAGCAGACATCCAATGGTAGCTGAAATTGATCTCATATGGTTGTCTGAAAACAACCCTGTCCAAGTCATGACCCCTATCTATGTGACTTGAACTTATTCAGGATTGTCTTCAGTCTTCCTGAGTAGTGTGAGCCATTAGAAGGAGGCTACAGCACTGGTTCTGTCGCTTACATGCACTATTTTAATAACTTGGTTGGGGGCTCTATTACCCTTAATGAGGAGAGGGTCAATTAAGGAAGACAATCTACAACACTGAGAAAGCAAAAGATGTTCCTGTGGTGAATTGTATTTTTAGACTCTCCCTAACGCGAAAAAACAATGTACTGTTATGACCATACACCATGCAGCGAGAAAGTTTTGGTTTTTGTTTCCTTACTCTCGAGTTGATTTGGGAAGAGAATATGTTGTTGCGATGATGTCCTTGTTACTTCAAAAGAATCAAAACTCCCAGTCAGGGTTACGAGAAATTAAAGAAATTAGCGAGTGGCGTTGCTGATATCAAACTAGAAGATAGAAAGAGCTGTGATTTTAGAAGCTGGAAAGGCCATTAATAATCTAGGCCTTGGTAAAGTCAGGGATGCAAAGCCATTACTCGATACGAAAGATGTCTAGCAGCTTACATCTGGGATGAAAGTACTTTCTGTTGTCAAATGGCAAAATAGAACTACTTGCAAGGCAGTTTGCCCATTCTTTGGGGACTGCTCTGGAGTGCCAAAACTGGAAGAAGAAAACACATTTTTCAACTACCGGATCTGCTGTAGATGGATTAGAACAGAGCCAGAAACGAGACGAGTTTTACTCTACATAGGAGAAACAAAATGTGACGTTTTACTTGGTCAAAAAAATTGGATCGCACCGTTCAGTGTAAAGCAGATAATCAGTTGCCAGACATGGTACACCTTTAATGTATTCCAAAATTTCTTTTCTAACCTACTATCACTGTTGTATTGCTTTTTTATGTGGAGGGGTGGAAACAGAGACTTCAGGCAGCCGTTGCTTGTATAAATTAGAACAAGATTGCAAGAATGCGCGTCTTAGTCTCTTAGAGGGCTTTCTTCACTTCAAATAAGTTTGATCTTTCCTTTTGTGCTGCATCAACATCATCTGGAGATGCCACTGCAACAGAAACCCCCTTGTCTTTAACCGCATCAATTGCATTTGCAAACTCCTTGAAGTCCTTCAAGCTGTCGGACAAAGGCATAACAAGTAAAATTGTGAGCATACAAATTCTTCACAAGCATCTGTCTTAAGATAATTTTAATATTTTGGTATAAGAATCAGCATCTTTACCTGGTTGACAATATCTCTTCTCGCCTAATTTTCCTTTCCTCATCTGAAACTCCCAATAAATGCCGCATCAAACTGCAGAAAATAAAAGGAAAATGGGTTAATAGTAAATACAGAAACATATGAGGAAATCACAAATAGAAACATCTGAGGAAATCACAAATGAGTTTTTATGGCAGGCAGGTTGTATTTGTCACTCAGTTGTTTCCATCAACAGGCATATTGGAAGATAAAATCATTTTCTTGTTCCCCTTTGTATCATAATGGCTGATAAGAATCTCAACTCTTTGTAGAAAAGGAAGTTATCTCCACATACCTACTATAACCTTTGGCATCAGGAAGTTGGTACGAATCAACATCTCCAATTGTTCCAATAATGGACTTTGTGAGAGTTTCTTCATCCATATCTAACTGTCGTAGGAACTCCCCAGTTCCATCATATATATCAAGTGTCTTTAACAAGTTGGGGTCGCGGTAAGATAAGAAAGAGAACACACCTAAATCAATTGCAACAATGTAAGATTCTGAGTCATGTGACACAGCAAATAAATCATAAAACAGATCATAGTTATACCGGAGTGACTATCAAAGTCGCAAAAGCCTCCATATGCTCCACCACTAACTCTTACACGATCCCACAGCCATGTATTGCTTATGTATTTGGAGATGACATATGCACTTCCATTAAGTTGATACCCAGTGTCATAAATGTTGGCAGCTTTTCCAACATAATTAACCTGTAGAAAGTACGAGATTAGAATAATTACTCCAACTAATATGGAAATCGGAACCATGCTGATAAAGAATCGCAATCTACCTGAGTAGGTATAACAAGGGCTTCGTTTGTAGGTGGTAATAGAGCATCCCAAGTAGTTCTTGCGAAAGGAGATTTGCTAGGCAGCAAATCCAGAAATTTGGAAACAAACTTCTCAGAGTTGGTAAGGTTTTTTCCTTCAGCAGTCATATTAATCAAGCAACCCTCCCGTGAAAGTAAGGACTTGCGAATCTCCTCAAGAGATGAAGATATTCTCTCCCAATCATTATTAACTTTCTCTTCAAGAGACTGTAGAAACTCCACGTAACTATGTAGACAAATTTCACGAAACTGTATCAGAAACTGTATTGCTAATAAGAAAGAAAATAAAGTTGATTTCAATGTATATATAGATTAAAAAGAAACCAGAACTCCGGAGAGCTTTTCAAAATATTCAAATCACTAAATTAGGAAAAGAGAATCCACTTAAAATTTTGGAGACATCTAAATCAAAGACTCCACGTCTGATAGCACACTTCAAAAATGAGAAGAACAGTAGACACTTGGCCAAGAAGTCAAATCAGTTGAAAGTTTTGGACCAACCTGAAACCACCCATTTGTTCAGAAATCCACCCAGCAACATTTAGCTTTGCATCCATCCTTGCAGCAGCAATACCATGACCGCTACCTCTCAACCGGTTCTGAAAAGGAGTACCATAAACCATTTAAGCTTTGATAACTAATCTTAGGATCCATTCTGTTGAAATTAATATTACAAAACATTATATACCTCCATTCTAGCTTTGCTTTGGGAAACAAACTGCTTAAACCGCTGCTGGTCTGTAAATTGGACTTCTTGAAGAATACAGTTGATCTGCAATAACATATTGGTCATTCAAAAATATCTTTTGGAGTTGTTCCTCCAGCCAAGTGCATAAACATTTTCCTACATCTGACTATTGTAGAGTGTAACCAAAAGTAGTACATGAATAAAGCCTCACTGTGAAAGAAAAAAAATTGGACTTTAGTGCAACAAAAGATCAAGACATGTTCTGCGCAATAAGTACTAATAGCATGATGAATTATCTAAGCACATCAAATTCTTCACATAAATTAACAAATAAGTAATAAAAACAGGTATTCCTTATTTGCAAAAAAAAAAAAAAAAAAAAAAAAAAAAAAAAAAAGTATACCAGGTGAAGAGAGATAGAGAGATAAAATACCAGGTGAAATAGATCATCAGCACGTCCTGCCATGGCTTTGCCTCGAACAATTATATGGCTACAGGCATCTTTCTGGCCCCGGACAGACGATGTCAGTGGATAAACTGATATCCCTCCTGTCTTTCTTCCAATCAACTGATTAAGTTGCACAAAACTCAAATCTTTGGTTCCCATTTCCAGCAATGATTGACTGTTACGATAGTCATGATAAAATCAGCCAATATTTCCCCCAGGAGAAAAAAGAAGATTTATTTCCTAAAATAAGCATGTAAATGTAGACTGGTACTTTGTACATAATCATCATTTTTTATACTACTTATGTCCGTAAAAAATCCACGAGTGTGCGGAAGAAAGAGTTATTGCAGTTTGCTGTAAACACCATATAGTCCACTAATTACGTATAATTCCTATGGACGAAAAGTTTAGACTTTCATATTTTTACACAAGGAGTTTCAGAAATGGGCGGACAGAGTTTAGGTTTTAAGTACCAGAGCCACCTTGTAGCTCAGGGATTTAAAACAAATGACAGCATTGCCCGTGAGACTGACATTATTTAAGAATTGAAGAGACGTTTTTTTAACTCAGTTGCGTGACAAAAGACTTAACGAAAAAAAAAAAAGGGAATGAGAATCAATTCCACTTATTGACTAAACTGAAGGAGTTGGTGAGGAACAGGGATCAACCTAAGCTTCTTCATTTTCTTAGTTAATGACACATAACTGAAACTAACACATTGACAAAGTATGTCTGGCATATGGGAGCATTTCAGTTGGTCCCTAGAGCTACCTTAACAATCGGAGGCCAAAGTAGAAATTTTTTGTCTCACTTCCACCCGGGGTCATTATCAATTTGGATACATAGATAAACCACCATATAGTGAAATTGGAGATTTAATTAGTTTGTGCTCACAATACCATGGAAAGCAAACTAATATATATCGCCTTTTGAGTTTCTTCGAAAGTCAACCTTCCAATAGAACACTTCATATGTAGAATTTCATGTTATGCTTATCCAATAGCAAACTAAAATTTTGGTGACTCATACTGAAGAAAATATCTTACCAAAAAAGAGGGACCAGAGGAAGGAGCTCTTGCTTTAGTGAACTCATATTGAACACAACTTCGGTGTAGAGAACATCATTTGTAAAAAGGTCATGCTGCAAAACTTTAACTCCACTGATATCCCCAACCTACATTTAACAGAGAGAGGTTTTCTTATTTATTTACTTTTTTATGAGTGAGGTAAAACTTGTATGAAACGGGAACACATAACATTTAAGGCGACGGAACCTCTGTGGGAACAGCAGTAGGTTCCTTTGGAATGTCTTGCAAAGAGAGGCTTGGAACACTTCTCAGAGCTTCTGGTGGATCAGGAGTTTCCTGCTTCAGTTTCAATTCTTGTGTCGCACGTGCTAGCTCAGCAAGATCTTCTTCTGTCATACCTGCTTTTACTTTCTCCAGAATTTCTTTCTCGGCTGCTTCATCCAGAGCAGCTTTTTCTGGGTCAGGCTGACAAAGATTTTACTAGTTAGGACTAATGATGAGAGCAAGCAATCTTTGGGGAAAAATATATGACTGATTACCTGCATTTCCACCACAACTCGATGAGGATTGTTCAAAATGAATTTCTCAATTAAAGGAGAGAAAACAGCTTTAGAACCTTCTTGTTCTATTCTTGCTTTTAGTGCCAGTAAAGGTTTCTCATACTTCAATGGCTGAAATGGATCCATATCATATATCCACTTGCCCTTTGGGAAAAAAGAAAAAGAAACAAGAACTGAATTAAGCTTGTGATCAAGAATAATTGATCAAAGGAGATACAAGGTATTTTTATGGAGCAAAAAAGAATGAAAGAAAGAAAAATAAACTAGGTTGAGAGTACCATGGATCGAAGCATTAAGGACAATCCACGAGGAAATGATCCTGTGTTGTTTTCCCTGAGAGAAAACTCAATGGTATTCATGGATGCTTCTACAGCAGCTGTATCAAACCCTTCGTCCGCTAGTTTTTGAAGTGTACTCATGACTAATTCTTCTACCTTTGGAATATCTTCTTTAGAAACACCCTTCAACCCAATACTAAACTGAGGTTGAAGGAGCTCATCTTCCACTCCACCTCCAATGATAGCTTCTCCCAAGCCACTTTCTAGCAATATTTTCCTCAATGGAGAGGCAGGAGTTCCCAACATAAGATGATCCAAAAACCCAAGGGCAAGCTCAGTTTCCAAGTCTAGGGGTTTCTCAGAGAGCAGCCAATTGATGCATACCATGTCTTTTTTCTTTAAGTCGCCACCCTCACCAGCAGGATATGTCTCAGAAATTCTAACTGGTTCCGAAAATAGTTTTTGTGATTGAATCCTTGATTCATTCGAAGCTGAACTTGCATCAAACATATCTAGGTACTCTGTAAGATATATTGACATAGAGTGAGAGTAGGAATAAAATGCAACAGATTCAAAATATATTATTCCACAATGGTAAACATATTTTTTTCCTTATTTTATATGGCAGCTTGTGACAACTGATCTCGCTGTAACAGCTGTTTGAAGTTTTTCTCATATACATCCTTTCCTAAAACAAGTTGGTTTTGAAACCGAAATGGTAAATCATTTCACAGTCAAATCATCTTATATAAAAGAAAAAAAAAAGTCAAAATGCACTTAACAAGAGCAATCAAAATACTATCTTCATCAAAAATAAAATGATTGTATTTAACAAGGTTTAAACGGCCAGATTAGCATCTACAACAATGTATTTATGAAGTGATCGCTTATCAACCCTAATCAGAACATCGTAGACATGTTAGATCGCAAGCAAACAGAATTTAAATGTATGTATGTACGTATAAGCTGATCAAACTCATTACCACTTAAAATGCGTAGCCGCTCAGTTGGATCATCATCTCCATAAAACCAAATCCTGGCATTGCTCGGATGGTAATATTTACGGTGAAATTCCTGTAGTTGTTTGTCATAAAGAAGAGCACAATCACAATTTAAGACTGAATAAAGATTTATATGTTGGATAATCCTATATACATAGATATTGTGCTTCGGATAAAAGAAGATAGCATCACCAGCTTTCCACAGATTAGAATGTGTAACTAATAATGTGATATATTCCATTTTTGTAGCATGTTAAATCAAAAGGAACTGCTAATTCTACAAAGGTCACTGTGCCTGGACACTCTTTCTTAGCAGTGCTAAATATAACATTGTTAATCAACCAAAACTCCCAAAAAGAATAAATATAACTAAGTCTACAAATAGAACAGTTAACCATCCTCAACTAAAAGCACCATAAGTCAATTAGACCAAATATCTCAAGGTTTCAACACCTCAATTATCAGATAATTGAAATCATATCCAAGTATTATGACATAAGTAGCTCTCCTCAGTTAACACAACAAACCTTAAATTCCTCATATGTTAGTTTGGGAATAACTTTTGGATCACCTCCACTGTCCACACCATAGGTATTGTCTGGAAAAAGAGCCTGTAGTAAAAGTGCATTAAACAATTACTAACAGGAACCAGGGAGATTCTATAATAAGTACAACACAAACAGGGAAACATAACATTCAGCCTAAATTTATCTGTTAAATTTAAAGCACAAGATGACTTCCCTCTCCTCTAGTTACATAGTTTCCTATAACTTGCGCTAATATAATAAACAAATTCAGGTGACGATTCATATTACACAATGCCATTTACGAGAGGAGATAAGATAAGAGACAAGAGGTAGGTAAGGGACATAGATAGAGAGAACGACAAAGCATCTAGCCTTTTCTTTCAGAATCAGCAAGAGTATAATTAAACTCAACAGGAACATTTGAAACTCCATAACTGTATATGAGATGTCAAAATTCACACTCCCAGAACAAAAACTTAGGTCAAAGAGAAAACTTGCCTGTTGAGCAATCCGCCCTAATATATTATCAGGTTGGGAGTAGACCCCTTTCATCTCATTGAAAACAACTCCTGAAAATAAGAACAAAATTTATTTAAAAATTTAAAAATAAACCAGGCATACTTGGAAATGGGCAACAAAACAAAAGCATACAACTTTGGCCAACAGTGAATCCAAATAATGGACAGAAATAAAATGGCACTTTTATCAATATACAACCTTTATAAGATATGTCTTCAGAAGGATCGTTGAGCTCATAATGCCAGCCCTCCTGCTGGAAAGTCTGGAAATCCTCCACACATTTCGGAAAAAACACAGCATCCAGGTACACATCTACCAGATTATAGAAATCCTGAATTTAAAAAGAAAACCACATTTTCAGTGTACAGGAGACATAACACCGTACACCACAATGTTCTCAAACTCGTTTTTACCTTTGCATTTGTGGAGGCAACAGGGTAGCAAGTCCTATCGGGATAGGTGAATGCATTCAGAAAAGTGTTCAAGCTCCCTTTCAACAATTCCACAAACGGCTCTTTCAAAGGGTATTTCCTCGACCCGCACAACACACTGTGCTCCAGTATGTGTGGGATTCCAGTCGAATCATTTCTGCAACAACAAAATAAAATAAAGATATCAACAATGTCTCGATTACCATACTCTAAGGAAGTACACATACGCCCCAAATACTAATCAAATGCAACACGTACAGCATTTACACACTATCCTAACTTGTAAATTTGAACCTCTAACTACATAAAAGAGTAGAACTGAGGGTAATACTCACGGCGGTGTTCGGAAAACAATGCCGAAAACCTTGTTCTCATCGTCATTCGACACCGAGATGACCTGAGCGCCGGTCTTCTTATGCCGTAAGAGCACAGCTTTGGATTTGCACTCTCCAATAAACTCCTCAGTGACCTTCTCGAATCCCAGCCGCTCCGCAACCTCATCGGAGACTCCAGAAGACTCTACACCACAAAAAAAAAACAACTCCTCAATCAAAATACAAAACGACGACGCATTAGGAAAAGCTAGGGTTTTGAGAGAGAGAAGAAAGAGTTACCGGAGGGAGACGGCGTGAGCGGCGTGGCGACGGCGCGGGGGGAGAGGGAGGAGAAGCCGCGGGAGAAGTGGCGGGTAGAGGAGGCGGCGGCGGGGAGGAGTAATCGGGTGGTGCGGCGGAGGAGGGAGGGGTGATGAATCGGACGGTGGCGATGGGGTTTGAGAGGAGAAGAGGATGAGGAGGAGGAGCGGGAGATGAGAGAGAAGCGGGGCCGGAATGAGAAGAAGGCGCGGTTGGTGGGGGAGAGAGAGGAGCGGAGGAGAGCGGCTCCCTCCATTTTTGTGGTGTCCGGAGTTGAGAAGCGGAGTGGTGATAATATAAAGGTTTTGGTTTTTTATTTTTGATTATATCTGTGAGGATTTTGGTGGTTTGGGAAGTAACACCGTTATGAACCTTGTGGGGTTTTCTTTCTTTCTTTCTTTCTTTCTTAGAAAGAAGACAGATTAATGGTTTGAGGTGGAGTGAGGACTACGGAAGTAGTTTTTGTTTGTTTGTTTGTTTTCTTGATTGACAAGTGAAAAATAAAAAGAGAGTGAAAAAGAAAAGTGAAATCCCCCCAAGAATAAAATGAGGCTTGTAGGTTAAAGAGCATTGATCACTTGCTTGTTCAATAAGTTCCAATTCCTTCAACTATTACTTGAAATGAATGAAGATATGTATGTGATGATACTCAATGTGTAATGGTTCGGTTTTGATCCGGTAGATATGTGAGTGCATGTTTTATGAACAATTAATAGTAGTGTATACATTTAGACATCCAAACTTCCATAATGCATATGTTGCATCTTTAAGAGTGACTAGCAATGGGGGTTGTTGGCTACTTGGTGTACAAGCAAACACCAAAGTGGCCGGGCGCTGTAATGACAACACACTCGAGAAACAACAGGAGGGTACATAGCTACTGCTTCGTTTATTGATGAGCTCGATAGCTAAGAGAAATTACAACCTTACAGTTACAGCTAATGCCAAACATATAGAGCATGGCAACTATGAGAAACAAAGTCTTAAAGAGTTATTACATCTCTTAGTGAAATAGTAAAAGAAACCAAACTTGGATACACAACATTTCAAAAGTGTGACAGCAGCAATCCAAGACCACTGGCTACACTTATTCATGAGATTGATCAATTCGATAGTACTACCAACAGGGGCTTCTTGAATATCTCTCTAGTGATCGCGGATTTCGAAAAACCACTCTGGTTTAAAATCTGTCTGGGGAACCTCAAGTTGTTTGTTCTGCAGTGAAAGCTTGATACAAAGACAGTTGAACTCTTGCTCATCTTGTTGGTAGAGAAGACGTACGGACACCACACATTACAGCAAACAACCCTCGGCTTTCGCTGGCAAATGAAGCCTTCAACAGTCCACACATATTTAGCTGAGGCCGATCCAGAAACCATTGATGTGGTAAATAAGATAGCCACATAAACCCTATAGGAGATAACCACTTAAATTCTTCAGGGGTTGGTCGATAGCAATGAAGAGATTCCAAACATCCGTTCTCATTTTCCAACTGACAAACAAGATCAACAGTTTCTTCTGGACTCACTTTGTTTCTGAAGGTAGTTATTTTCTCATTGTCCTTAAAACAAGCATATAGAACCAATCCTGACCAATTTCCATCACTGGATGAAGGAGGTGGTAACTGGATTTCCACAGAAAATTGTGCACTCTGATGTCGACCGATCCACTCCATTAGTCGATGCGAAAATGGGAAACTTGCATTATACTTGATATCCCTACTGAAGTCCTGCAAGATAAAATATATGCGCTGTTATATTGGAGTTTTGGTGTGTGTGTGTGTGTGTGTGAGAGAGAGAGACCTTCACATGTTCCTCAGGCATAGTAGAAATTTGTTTACCCTTGTTGCGATCTAGAGCCTCATCATGTCGTTCCGATCTTTCTGGTATTTCCTCGTCTAGCAACAAGTTCATGGAGGTACATAGATGCTTAAACTCTTGCTCGTGATGCTGGTAGAGCAGACGGAGACTACACCTTGCAGCAGGTATACCTCGGCTTTGGCTGGTGATCATGAATGAAGCCTTCAAGAGGAGGCCACTATCATTTAACTGATCTTGAAACTGCTGGCGTGGTATATAAGATAGCCAGATGAATCCTGTAGGACTTGAGAACCACTTGAATTCTTCATTGGTTGGTAGATAGTGGGGGAATTGGTTCCAAACTACTGTTTCCAGCCACTTCCAAATGACAAACAAGAACAGCATTCATTTCGTCAATGGTGGTAGTATGATTTTCAACGTCTGAAAAGTATGCACATAGAGCCAATCCTATCCAATTTTTATCACTAGATGGTGGTAACAGGATTTCCACAAAGGTGTCCGTACTGCTTCGAATGAACCAATCCATAAGCTTTGGGCGATGAGGGAAAATTGTATTGTACAGGAACTCTCGACTGAAGTCCTGCAAGATGAAATGTGCTAGCTTAGGGGGGGTGGGGTGGGGTGAGAGAGAGAGAGAGAACCAACCTTCACATGGCCTTGGGGCATCAGTATGTCACTGGCTCCCATATTCCCTCTATTAGAGGAAAGTGACTGTTCATTTACATCTGATTCCACAAACTGACGGAGGGACTCCATATCGTCAAAAAAAGAAGTCCAGCACTGGACTATTGCTTGATTAAACGTCTCCACATTACGCTCAAACAAGAAACGGATTCCCCAATTTGTCAACATCAATCCTGGGTCAGTATGAATTCTAGCTTCTACATCATGTACTTCTTGGAGCTCTGTAAGATAAGAACGAGGTATGTAGGTTAGCCAGGAGAGCTTATTCGGTGCTTGACTCAAGCACATGCTTGAGTCAAAAAACTGTTAAAACGGTAGGAGTTTAGTTTACGCGCTGTTAATGCAGCTGGGGTCTCTCATCTCCCTCTAATTGCAGCTGGGGTCTCTCTCATCTCCCTCTAATCATTATCTGGGTCAGCTAGCTTATTATCTCCTCCACATCTGATTTCAATCGGTTTCATGTAAATCGGGTCGGAATCAAACATGGGCCTGATTAGGTCGATGTCGTCGATGGATTCATACCCTTCTTTCACATCAACCCAGTTTCCTTGTTCACTGAATGACCAAAAATGACTCACCCAAGAAAACCCATCACACCGGCCTGAATCGGGAGGCTGAGGTCGAAGTCGAAGAGCGTCGCCTTATCGATCTCGGCGGCTGAGGAAAGGATGAGGGAGGTGGCGGCGATTAGAGCGATTGGAGGAGATGAAATTGGGTGAGTGATTTGAGGAGGAGCTTGTTGTGCCATGGCCCATGGGCGAAGGATCCGAAGAGGGCAAACCGACACAGCAAACGAGCCCAATGGTGATCAAAACGACACAGAGCTGAACAAGGAACAACACCACGAACCGAGCAATCCCTCAGTCTCTGAAGAAGCTGAAGAAAACGTTACCAAACTCTTCAAAAACTTTTCAATCCCAGGGAACCAAGCTCGCTGAGGTAGTAAATTGGCCCAATTTGTGTTCTTTCTTACTCAATTTGATTTGAAGTATGTCTATTTTAGTATGTAATTACTTCTTGATGTGCCAGATTGTAAACCCAAATACCCAATTTAGAATTTTGATGAAAGTTTGTAGCTTTTAAATTTATTGTTTACTCTAGTTGCTTCAGTTTGTAAAGCATGTCAAAATACTCAAAATCTGTGGACAATTGGCAGGAGCTACTGAGTTGGAGCCTTCATGGGCTGAGGTATGTCAAAATACTCAAAATCTCTATGCTTCTTGACATGGTTGTCACCTTTTCGGTTGTTCATGTGCTAATGCCAAGTTATGATGATGCTCTTTCTTATAGAAAACTTTGAACATGAGATACTTCTCATGCGTTTGCTGTTTAGAATTCTTTTGCTGTGTATATTCTTTTTTGTTAATTAATGATTCTTGGGGAGGGGGGAATTGAGCTTGGGTGAGGGGCAATTTCTTTTGGAAACCTTTAGTATTATGGAATGGGAGCTTTAAACCTTGTGATCTGGATGGGTTAACTTCATTATTTGCTTTCTATAACTTCTGGATTGGTGGTAGCCTGAATCGTGCTTCCCCCATCCACTATAAGATTATGATCGACATGTATTTCACTTTCATACTGTGCTACTGTTTAATTTTCAACTGCAAATCTCTTTTTCCAGCGTCAATATATACGAAAAATCTCCCTGAAGATGCTTTTCATGGAAACCAAGGATGATGCTTACCTGAAACGGCTTTATGTCAATGATGCCATAAAAATGTTAATCACCAGTGATCAGAGGCCTCCACAGGGTGGAGAAGCCTTGATGCCGGCGATTGAAGGATGCAATGAGGAGGTGGTGGACTTCTTCAATGGTGTCAAGTTCAACTGGGTCTTGGTCTCAAGGTATGAACATACATTTTATGAACCCTTTGGGACTCTTTATACTTTTTTATGATGAGTCTTTATTAAAGTTTTGAAACTTTTATATACAGTGTGACCTCATTTGTCTAATTTGGACTTGGAACATGTTTTCTTTGGGCACATTTTACACAAAGCTTGAGTCATTTTGTGAATTTGATGACCCCCATTTCTCCAATTATGATATTGCTAGTTTGACCAATTTAGATATATTACAGCTTATTTATGCTTTACTTGAGGTAAATTTTGTGAACCAATTTGACCAATAATGTAGATACTTGAGGTTTTCTGCTGGTACATTATGTCATTATATTGGACTTTTTGTAAATTTTGTGAACCCATTTTTCCAGTTACGGTATAGAACTATAGGATAGCTTAAAGATGTTTTGTTTTAGTACTTTTGGCTCAAAGTTTGAATCTTTTTGTGTCTTCAGGCAAGTTGAGACCAAGGACTTCTACAACCCTCGTGACCTGAATTCGACTCTGAGGTCACAAGTAAGGTGCTTTGAGCTGAGCTTCCACAAGAAGCACTTGGACTTGGTTCTGAAGTCTTACCTCCCCCACATTTTGGAAGAAGCAAAATCCATGAAGCAAGAAAAGAAAACGATCAAGATCTTCACCATGGATCGTAGCAATCTCTACCACAACTTGGCAGATGCTTGGACTCCGACTAATCTTGATCACCCTGCAACCTTTGAGACCTTGGCTCTGGACTCAGAGATTAAGAATTTCATTCTTCGAGATCTGGACAGGTTCCTCAAGAGGAAGGAGTACTATAGGTATGGTTTAAAACATCAATGTGACATGTTTGAAAGTTCTCAATAGCATTATACTCACAATTTGTGTTTATTATTATTATTATTATTTTTTTTTTTTGGTTGTATAGGAAAGTTGGCAAGGCATGGAAACGAGGGTACTTGTTGTATGGACCGCCGGGAACTGGAAAATCGAGCTTAATTGCTGCAATGGCGAATTACTTGAACTTTGACATCTATGACTTGGTGCTCACAGGACTCAGGTCCGACTCTGAGCTTAGGAGGCTGCTCATTTCAATGGCGAATAGGTCAATACTGGTTGTTGAAGATATTGATTGCACCATTGAATTTCATGATCGAATGGCCGAGTCAAATGCAGCAAATGGATCCCAAAATAATCAACAGGTTGGTTTCTAATTTTCCTTGCTTCTGTTTACTTCTGCTTCATTAGACTATTCTGCTGCTTGTTAACATTAATCGACACCTTACTCGTAATGAAAGTGACTATGGAACAACTACATTTCACTGTGTTTCAATGCAAATTATTTCACAATATGGAATTGCACTTTTGGTTAGAGCTGGTTGAATTTGAAACTTTACCAGGCTCTTAATGGTGAAAGTTTCCTGTATTGGAGGGCTAGGATACTCAAAAAAGAAAGTAGAGAATTCAGAGTTCCAGACACCTAACTAGAATATAGCTTTAAAATCAGCATATAGCGTGTGGAAATTTTAGGCCTCTGTTGTCATGCCTACTAATTCTCAACAAGATGTAAGCATGTTTGGAAAGTAAGAAATGAGTTACATTGTTTACCAAGAATTTAATGTTGCTGTTAAAACTCTCTATGCCTTCATGGTCATAAACGCATTGGATATGTAATGATTAGGCATCTCAGTTTCTGTCCTATCAAGCGGAATTAGACGAAACTAGAGGAAATAGTTATGAGGTTAGAGAAAAAGATTCATGCAGCTCCTTCCTATATTTTCATATTAGTTAAACTGGAGAGTACTCTAATGTGCACATATACATTCAATTAGCATCTTTCATTATTAGTTCTCAAATCTCTATGTCTCATTGATAATCATAAGATTTTGAATGGATCTGTTTTTGGAAAGCATGTTCTCTGTTCATGCCATTAGAGTGTTTATGTGGGAAGTACCCACTACTAGATGCAGATTGCCAGATTGATGGTTCCTTTCAGTAGATTTTTTTTTTATATGAGAGGCAGTTGGGTCATAGTGACTGAAAGTGTGCAGCTTAAGGGCTATGAGGGATTTATATAGCAGAAAACAATTAGTTGGATGATAAAATCTGATCATGCATATTGGGTAGCACAGATTAAGATGTGGATGTATAGAAAATACTAACCTTTAGGCTTTAGTCATATATCAGTAATTTAATTTACCCTTTTTCTGAGACTATAAATCGATATCAGTTTCTCATGCCTTCTGGTCTGATATGGACATTCAAGCTAAAAGAGGAACACGGTTATTATCATGTTCATTCTGGTTTCCATATAATTTTCTTTAGGAAATTGATTTCTAATTCTGTGTGATTTCTCTAGTCACTGACTCACTAAATTGGTTGCATGTAAAGAGTTGATACGTTGAAGAGGAATCTCCCCTTCTATGACCAAGAGGGGTTACTCAAACTGCAGAGAATTGGTGAATGGTTTGAGTCATATGTATGTGCTACTGCATCAAGCGAGGTACTTCCATAACTCTTTGGATCATAATAATTATTTGCTACTAAAACATTATGAGTTTATGACATGTATTTCGCTTGCATAGGGCATGTACTACTCTTTATTTCTCAACTCTCTTTGTACTGAAGATCTGTTATAGTAGTTTTAAGTGACTCTTTTTGCAGTCACAGTATCTAGGAACTATTGCTCTGAAAATACTTAAGATGGAGGCCGAGAGCTAGCGTCGCAACCAGTCCCCGTCCAACCTGAAATGACGTCGTGGGCTTGCTACTCAAACAGAATAATGGGAGTTTTGTGACGATATTATTGTACTTGTGAAATAAAAAGCAAAACTTGGGAACTTCTTGAACTGAAGTAATTCTTTGACAGTAGCAATCTGGTATATTCCTGAATAATTAAGTGCTTGGATCCTTGATAATGTTCAGAGTTTGCAGACATATACAAACGTCTGAAATATCTTTTAAGTATTGATGCATTATACTGGAATTATGTATGCTTTAACATCATGCTTTGCTCTGGAATTACCGTAACTAGGAAATCTGAGGGAATGAAATTTCGAAAAACCTACCGTAGGATATGATTGAAACAGTGAAATATGACTACATTAGCAAAATTACCTACTTTCGATAACATTTGAGTCTCGATCCACTCGGTTAACCTTTGTTTTATTCTTGCTCTCTAAAGACAACCGTGTCACGGGAAAATACATATCTTAATTTTTTTTCACAGCCGCGTACAACACACTGTACTAAGAGCGCGTGGGAATTTTAGAGGAATTTTTCGAGTATCCGAACTATTTATTTAGATTTTTTGAAGTTATAAATCATTTGAAAAAGTAAAAATGGACAAACATGCGGCTTGCAATGCGCCACGTGTCACTATTTTGTCTTTTTGTTATGTTTAAAAATTCTAAAATCTTTCAAAACTCTTTGTAAATAGTTCAGCTGTTCAAAAAATTCTTAAAAAATTACCACACTCTCAAGGTGATGTGCTCTATCCACCTATATAAAAATTTTGAAATTTTTATTGTTGGACGACACGGCTGCCCTTATGGAGGGAGGATGACAAATTGAGTTTATTTGGTGATCGAGACGCAAACATTGGCCAAATTATGTGAAAATTTTACCATAACAAAACTTTGCTATCGTGAACTAATCCGATGGTCAAATTTTTATTTTGTCAATTTTAGACAAATAAATTCTAATGTGCTTACTAATGTAGTATAATTTGTTTATTAGATTATATGTAAATGTATATGTTTCACGGGCACGTACAACTCATCGTATTGAGACCGTGGTAATTTTCGAGAAATTTTTCAGGTACCCGAGCTATTTATCAAGATTTTATGAAGTTATAAATCATTTGAAAAAGAAAAATTGGACAAACACGCGGCTTGCAATGCGCCACGTGTCATTGTTTTGTCTTTTTATTATGTTTAAAAATTCTCAAATCTTCGAAAACATTAGCCGACGAAAACTTTTGAAATTTTGGCCGACGAAATTGACATTTTCTTCGGCTATGAACTTTAAAAAAAAAAAAAAACAAAAAATGATCATATTCCATTTTCTATCACTAACGATAAACCATTGCTTCATCCTTGCTTTTGTTAAACAGAAAAAAGTCGTGAAATAAGATATGACCGAAATAATGAAATACGTCTACGGTAGAAAAATGACAAGATTCCGATAAAATCCGTGTGCCGACTGTTGCGGTAGATTGTTTTTTACTTTCGTTTTACTATGGGTAGTCTGACGTTCGGTAAATATTTTGAAGAAAATTTTTATGCGATTAGTTGCGTCTCATCGATTTGAAACTATTATCTGTAGAAGGTTAGGCCAAAAAACGTCATTTAGACGGTCCAATTACCATTTCTAAGCGTTTAGGGGTTTGACTCACCCGGTTGACCGTTCCGATCGAGCCTTTAACGTTGTCAGATGTAGTTGGATTTTTTTCCATACATGTATTTAATCTTAACGGTGATATCTGACGGTTGGAATAGATTTTGTAAACTTTTAGATTCAAAATCAGAACATATGCACTAATGTTCCTTAACTTGTTTATTAAGTGTTTAAGTGAATGTATAGTTTCAAATAGTTACTATACGCAGACTCTTCAAATGCAAATTTGTTGTGAAATAAGATATGACCGAAATGATCAAATACGTCCACGGTTGAAAAATGACAAGATTCCGATAAAATCTGTGTGCCGAATGTTGCGGTAGACTGTTTTTTACTTTCGTTTTCCTATGGGTAGCCTGACGTTCGGTAAATATTTTGAGGAAAATTTTTATGCGATTAGTTGCGTCTCATCGACTTGAAACTATTATCTGTTGAACGTGAGGCCAGAAAACGTCATTTAGACGGTCCAATTACCATTTCTAAGCGTGTAGGGGTTTGACTCACCCGGTTGACCGTTCCGATCGAGCCTTTAACGTTGTCAGATGTAGTTGGATTTTTTTTCCATACATGTATTTAATCTTAACGTTGTCAGATGTTTGTCTAAATAGTCCTGAAAAAAAATTCGTTCGTCTAAATAGCCCTGAAAAAAAATTCATAAACCCTAGGGTTCTAATCTGAAGAAAAATCCAAAAACACAAAATTCTCTTTTCTGCCGGCAACCCATTTGTCGGCAAAGAAAGCCCTCCATTTTTCTGCCGACAACATCTTTGTCGGCAATGAAGGTGGAAAAGTTCTTCTGGCGACAAACTTTCGTCGGAAAACAAACAATATCAGGATCCAAGTTCTGCCGACGACATCTTGTCGGCAGAATTGGCATATGATTCAGCACCCAGAAATCTACTCTGGGCACCCACCCAGTCCTCCCTCCTCTGATTTCTGCTGTCGCTGCCCTCCGATCACGCCGCCATCAGGCCAACGACCTCTCGCCGTTGTTTTCTACTGATCTGGTTTCCTCCGCCGGTCGACGCCGCCCTAAATCAAGCCTCCCCGAAGCCTTGCATAGCCGGTCGACGCCGTTGTTCTCGAATCCGACAAGTCCGACGTTGACGCGATATGGTTTCCTCCTCGCTTGAGCGTCGTCAACCTGCGTGCCTAACTCAAAGCCGCCGCGCGTTCTCTGCCCTATCCGGCATCGAACTCCTCCCGGTTCATCGAACCCGACCCGGTTCCTGGAGCTCGACCCGTCACTCGCTGAACTCGTTCCTTCCTAACGCCCGTTAACTCCATGAAATTTTTTTTTCCACGTGTCGAACTCGTATTGGTGTAGATTTCAGTTTTTGACTCAAGCATGTGCTTGAGTCAAGCACTGAATAATTTTCGGTTAGCCAGATAAGTCCACCAAGGTGTTGCCACTTGAATTTCTCTTTCTTTATGGAAAACACTGGGGCAGGATCCAAACATCGTCGTCCATCCGGAAAGGATCCCAAATGACACATGACGTTGCAACTCCCTGCGTCCAGATTGTCAAGGGCAGCAGTACTTGGACGCTCGTGAACTTGAAAAGCAGCACATATAGAAAGTCCCTTCCAGCTAGAGTTGTGGAATAAATTATGTAAATTCATCATTGCAAACCTGGGCATCCTACTCCGAACTATGAACAATCCTGGGAGTTCCTTTTGAGGGAAGCAAAAATTGTGTACCGAGGAAGGAGAGAATGGATTTAAAACAGCAATCACTTGTCCTTTGATACTGAGAGTAGCTGTCTTGAAATACTTGAGCAATGACTCAAGCAATCGTTTCCATTCATTTCTGCGACTTTCTCTTTCCACTGAATTCTGATGAAAGGCTTCAACTGCTACTACATGATCAGAGGGTTTCTCCGGCAAGTAGCTCGCAAGTAACTGTCTGATATGCTCACAAAGTGAATCAACGACATCTTGATTCTCTGATGTGCACACAGTTATTGCACGGATCAAGTCTTCCACATCATGCTCGTATAGTAGACGGCTTCCACACGTTAAAATCCTCATATCTGGAGCACTGGTTCTGAACGATGCGTTGATACCATCACATTGATTCCACCGTTTCGGAAAACGCACGCGTGGAATATGAATTACAACAAGTTGATCTGACCCCAGGCATGTGTTGACATTTACGGATGCACTTATTGTGCCAATGTCGTGCAATTCATTGCAACACAAATCAACATCAAGTGAGAAATCAACAGTAATATCATAACCACTTGAGACCACAGCAGATAGTTCTAAACCGATCCATTTCTGATCATCATATAAGCCTCGAGGAAAGACGCACAGTGCTTCATTCGCCACATAGTGATGGAAGAACCAGAAAGGATTTACCTTACGAGGGAAAAAAAGGCCAAAGTCCTTCTCACGTCCATATGCTCCCTGTGTGTGCTTTGAATATGACCATTTTAGTTGGTTAGACCAAATCCAGCTAGCATGTGCTGATGTGCACTATCCTTACTTCAGAGATTTATCAAAGAACAGAGCTAAAGCTGTCTTAGGGAATAAAAAAAATGTTACTGAATTGAGGGAATCTGAAATTTATTACACATTAGGAAGTATATGGGTCAACACATAAGAAAACTACGTTGTAATTAACTTTAAAGTAAATTGGTTTACATCAGCGGCTCTTTAGCTGCTTTGGTTGAAACTTGGTTTGGGCCACAATTGGAATTGGTTTCAATTGGGCTTTTACCCCGAGGCCCAGAGGGGTTTAGGTTGAACCGAATCCAGTTTTTATATTCTCCCGTTTTGTTTAGGAAAGATTTCTTGGAGGGAGAGTATCAATTTGTTACCTAATCGGATCGGGGTTATTTCGTAATAATCCAATTACACAATATACGAATTACCTTAACGGATAATAAGGTGTAAACTCTGATTGGGATAACTAGGGATTGTTTCGGATAGCAATCCATCTGAAAAGATATCTTTGCCGAATCAGTGATTGATTCGTTGTGGACTCGATTTGACTTATCTCAGCGTTAATTGAATGGTGATCATGTCGAAGAGTGAGTTCTCTAAAACAAGAAGGAAGTTTAATCCCATTTAATTTGTAGTCGATCTGATTGGAGGCAGAATAAGGAAGGAGACTCCTAGTTGATCTCGGAATCCGCCAGGCTGGATTTCCTAGCCCTAGGGTTTCATGAACCATATAAATATAACTCTTTTACAACGAAGAAAGGGTTCTCAACCAACTACAAACACACACAAGTTCTAGCGCACCGCTAACTTGCCAAAGCCTCTCCGGAGCAACTCACGCAATTTGCCTCCACCTGCGATCGATCTCATCTCACATTCGTGTCGAGCGGTTGCTGAGCCAATCGAGTCAGTCCGCTACTCCGGTAGCAATCGAGTCAGTCCGCTACTCCGGTAGCACACACACCCGTGGTCTTGGTTTAGCTCTGCTTTGCTTCTCCGGATCAGAGTAAGATCCTCAATCCTTAGGGGGTTGAGAAGAAAATCCTGTAGAGAGTTCTATTAAGGTCTTGTTCGAGCCCTGTACGCCGCCTTAGTCAGCGCCCGCGTAACAGTCGCTTGGTCAGGAAGTCAGAGTCTATTGGGAGCAGACGATAGGACGCACCAGGGGTCGTCCGCAATCGAGTCGCACCACTCCAAAGGTGCTGGCACGCCTAAAGCACACAGAAGACACGCGAGGAGCACGCGCCCTCCACCCCCGAGTGCTGACTGTTCGCCGGGTGCAAAATCTGCCACGAACATTTTGGCACGCCTAGTGGGACCTAGTGTCAAGATTGCGGGATCTACAAAGGGTCATCCTTACAAGAGGATAACCATGAATTGTTTGAAGAATTCCCATAAGGAGCTGATCAAGCATGGAACAGCTGATTGTAGGGGATTAACTAACGCTGAAGCTAAGGAAGTGTTTGGCGGGACCCTGGGGGATGAAGCAACTATTGCTGCAGCCCTCAAGGTCGTGCGAGACAGGAAGAATCAAACCCCGTTATCCGCAGCACCAGTTGTCGCAACGGTGGGGGAAATAGTGGAGGTGACGGCTGCTTCTCAGGATGATAATGGCTCTCTGGGCCTTACCAACCGGGCAGCCTCATTTGGTTTCTTAGAGGAGGGGTTCGCGGACGAGTCCGCGGATCCGCCTGCGTCACCTGTTGCACCATTTACTGGAGAAACTGCATCTCCCACAGAGGTGATGGACACTGTGAGGATGTTGATCGACAAATCTTGTCGCACGGATGAGATTCTGAAGAAGGCCAACAATGTGGTCGTCAATCTAAGTGAATCCATGAAGCGATTGGAAACAGAGCAGAAGGGGTTCACTGCCAATTTCAACTATCTTGCCGGACAGCAGGGTCGGCTGGCGGATAACATGGCTGCCCATGTTAGGAACTCTGACACTTGCTGGCGACAGCAACAGGAGCAGTTGGTGGCTACCAATGCCACGCTCGAGAACATGAACACCCTGATGGGACAGCTTTTTGATCGGATCGACCAGTCTGAGGGGTCTGACCGTACAAATCAGCCGAAAGACAGGCGGGGACGAGCGGCTGGCCGTGGCGGGACCGGCGGACCTAATGCCGGGGCTGTTAATAACCAAGCAGGCAACAATGGCCCTCCTAATGGACAGGTTGGCAACAATCAGCCAGAGTCACCAGCGGATGTCGTGGCCCAGTTGACCATGGAGGATATTTGTAGAGTCTTTTCTGAGAAGCTCAGGGAACTACAGGGGTTACCCGACGTCGACAAGACGTATGAGAACCCATTGACTCAAGAAATCAATGCGATACCTTTCCCTACCGGATTCAAGCCAATCCGCTTCACCCCGTTTACTGGCCAGACGACGGATGATGCTGAAACGCACATTATGCGTTTCACCAATGAATCGGGTCAATATGCTGAAGATTCAATTATGAAGTTAAAGCTTTTTCCCACATCGCTAGCGGGAGAAGCAGCCATTTGGTACAAGCGGTTGAAGCCTGGATCCATACCCGACTGGAAAACTATGGAAGTTCTCTTCAGAACTATGTTTGGTGTTGTGGAGGCGAAGATTGGGGTCAAGGACCTAGCGGAAACGGAGCAGAGACCTGACGAATCCGCCACTGATTATTTGAGAAGGTTCAAGCTGGAATTAACCCGTTACGAGATGGATATTCCAGAGGAACATGCAGTGAAGATGGCGATTGATGGCTTGGTGGACGAGATCCGCCAGGGATTCAGGCAGGTTCATGTAACCACCATGGCGGATCTGACTAATCGGCTAGGTCAAGAGCAACATTATGTTGATCGGTCCAAAGAGAGGAATGAAAGAAGGAAGGGGACTCCTGTGTCCTACTATCCAGGGACTCTAAAGCTTAAGACTCCACTTCCGACCGCTGCTAAGACGGTGGCGACTATCCAGGCGGATGCAGTCCTAGACCAATCCTGACATGGGTTGATGAGGAGGAATTGGAACACGAAGTGGCGGCTATAGAGAGGACTGATCAGAGACCTTTGCAGTCCAAAACCGCAAGGTTGGTCAGGGAGACTGTGAAGATATTGACTCCACTTCCAACCAAGTCAGCTTTTGAGGCGTATACCTACAACGCCCACAAGGCTCCGGAAATCTTGCAGGAGCTATTCAACCAGGGGCGTCTGCACCATGATGGCGGATTCATTCCCAAACCTGATTACATGGCTGGGAAGACGTACTGCAGCTATCACAATATGAACAATCATAATACCAAGGATTGTGTGAAGGATCAGCTGCAGACATGGATCAACGACAACACCTTGCAGCTGGAGGTTCCTAAGGAGCCTCAATGGGCAAAGCCTAAGACCGGCCCGCGGGTGAATGCGATCGAAGTCAGTGTCGGTCTGGGTCTGGCGCAGCAGCCTAGGAAGCAAACTTCCAGGTTTCAGGAGTATACATATGATGCCAGCAAGGCGGAAGAAATCTGGGAAACTATGGTGCACCAGGGGGCACCGGAGATTCGGGAATTTTACCAATGCCATCCCACTACTGGGGATGGCGGACATTTATGTGTTTTCCATCGTTCTTCTGATCATTATACTTCTCAATGTGTAGGTATGAAGGATCAGCTGCAGGAGTGGCTAAACGATTGAAAGCTGGGGTTTGCTGAGAACAAGTCTAGTCCTTGCCCAGAGTTCTGGGTCGGGGCTATCGAAGAAGAGGACATGGTGTTAGTTCCTCGGTTTAAACTTTGCTTAACCTGTAGGCTGAATACAGGGCAGCCGATCACCTACGATGAGATTCAGGCGGCTGTGAAGGAGGCAGAGGAGAAGGCTGAAAAGAGGGCCTTCGAGAAGGCTAAGTTGGAACATCCGCCTCCCGAAAGGTCAGGAAGGGAGAGTCACAAGCGGGTGAAGCATCACCATGGGTCTGAGGACAGTTATGCTAGTAAGGCGAGGCCCACGCAAGACCCAGGGCCTTCCGGAGTGAAGTCAGCCGCGGCTGGGGGTTCGTACAGGGCTGCGAAGCCGGAGCCATCTGTGAAAGTGTACATTCCACCAGCTTCTAGGAATGATCCACAGGCGGACAGATGGTATACCCAGCGTGCTGGTAAGGCAGTCGAGCTTGCTGCTGTGACTACCAGGAACGAAAGGAGGCGCTTTGGCAAAGCGAAGAAGACCTTGGCGGAGCTGGCTGCCGGGAAGGTAACTGAAGAAGAGCTGTCGGTGCCAGTAGAGCATGTGGAACAGGTTCACTGGCGGTACAGGGTCAGGACCAAGTCCTATGTAGATTCCAGACGGCAGCGCTCAACTGAGGCCCCACCGGCTCCTCGGAGGAATGTTCATGACAGGATGGCGGATCTGCCAAGATTCACTGGTGCACCTCAGTCAAGGCCAAGGAGGAAGCTAGCATTCTCTCCGGAACGGTCACGAGCGGAACAATCTTCCCCAAGGAAGGCGCAGCCCGAAGCTGTTAAGAGACAGGAGGTGGCAGAGCCTCAAGAGGACGTGATGGTGATTGACACCAGAAGGGGCTCCACTGTTATGAGGTGGATGCCTAAAGAAAGCAGTACGTCAGTGGTTACGAGCACGAGTAGCGTGGGGTTTCTTGCGGAGGATGTTGTTCCCAAGGAATCCAGTTTAGCAGTAGCGGAGCCAGGCAGGCCACTCACTATCTCATCGCAGGCCAAGCCAAAGGAGCCGAAGGCGCCGACCAACTTCGTGGAGTATGCAGCCAAGAAGCTGCAGATGCATGTGCCGACAAGGCCATCCTCGGTTGCCTCTAGCGTAAAGGCTGATTCTGAAGTAGGAGAGGCCGACCTCGACAATGAGGACGAAATGGTCGATTACGAGGAGGAACCAGCGTTGGCGGATGAGGAGGAAGTGCCAATGGAAGAGGAGCATGTTGAGAATGACGCTATGGCTCACCACTGCAACATGGCTTTCATACTGTCGTCTGCTTATGCTTTGCCAGAGCCCGTGCCCACTGCTCATTTTATCGATAATGAGGAATCAGCCAAACCTGCTTATTTGGTACAGGAACCTGAGGATGAGAGTGAGGTGGAGGCCGAGCCTGGGGTTTTCCAGTCCAACCATCAGTATCCTGAGGGGGCTGGAGACTTTTTGAGGCAATGCGTGATGTTCGCCAAGCCAACATTCAACATGTCCCAGCACATGAAACCTTTGTATGTCACAGTAGAGGTGGAAAGGATCAAGGTCCGCAAGGTGTTGATCTACACCGGAGCCGCGGTGAGTATTATTACCACCACAACCAAGGAGCAGCTCAAGATTCCCGAGAAGAAGCTCATTAATACTGTTTCCAGGGTGAAGGGGTTTTCGGGGAATGTTACTCCTACTGCTGGGGTGGTCATGCTCAAGGTGAAGATAGGACCATCCGACGCTTATCAAGGGTTCTTCGTGACGGAAGTGGACGCTCCCTATCACATGATTCTAGGGAGAGACTGGATCCATAAGGCACTAGCAGTTCCTTCATCTCTTCATCAAGAGATGATTATGTGGGATCCAGTCGCGGATTTACCAGTGCTCATCAAGGCGGATGAGCGTCCTTATTCCATAGCGGCCGTCCATTTGGAGGCCAGTTATTACACCAGAAATATGAGACCTCTCAGAGTTGAGGGGGTTGATCATAGGGGGCATCCAATCGGAGTGACCCAGAATGAATTGTCTCAATGGGGAATTGCCCAGGCCATGACAAATTACAGCCGGCCAATTCCATTGAGCTTCTTCCCGACGCATCCAATGAGTGACACCCTCTCACAAGAGGAGTCAGAGGCCTTTACTTTACTAATGCAATAGTTATCTATCTATAAATTAGAGCAGATGGCCTGGGAAGGGGTTGCACTAGTAGAGTGCATTGAGAAAGAAGATATTGATGCTTTTACAGGGGTGGAAGTAATTCAGTCTGCTCCAGCAGCGTTGGATGACACTCCACCCAAGGTACGTGATCCCGTAGAGAAAGTTAACTTGTGAACTGAAATAGAGCCCATGGAAGTGGGGATTAGTCGGTACCTTGAACCAGTTTTGAAACAGCAACTGATAGGGTTGCTGCAGGAGTTTAAGGATTACTTTGCAGAGAAGTACCAAGATATGCCGGGTTTATCAAAGGAGCTGGTTTGCCATCGCATCCCCATCAAGGAAGGATGTCGACCAGTTAAGCAAGAGCAGCGGCGGATGAATGCTGAAACTGCAATGGCGGTCAAACAAGAAGTTCAAAGCATGGTTGAGGCTGGGATAATCAGACCAACTCTTTATCCGGAATGGTTATCCAACATTATTCCTGTTAGGAAGAAAAATGGCAAGATTAGAGTCTGTGTGGACTACAGAGACTTGAATGCTGCATCACCTAAGGACGTCTATCCTATGCCTATAGCGGATATGTTAGTGGATGCAGTTGCAGGGCATGAGTTGTTATCTTTTATGGATGGAACGGTGGGTTATCACCAGATTCCTATATACGAGCCAGACATCCCTAAAACGGCTTTTCGCTGCCCCGGGTTCACATGAGCATTCGAATATCTTAGTATGCCGTTTGGCTTAACCAATGCAGGAGCTATGTACCAACGTGCAATGAACGTGATTTTCAGCAAGATTTTGGGGGACATCCTGGAGGTTTACATTGACGATGTGGTGGTAAAATCCAAAAGAAAGGAGGACCACATTGATCATCTCCGAGGGGTGTTCACTATCATGAGGAAGCACCAGCTTAAAATGAATCCAGCCAAGTGCGTTTTCGGGGTTTGTGCTGGTGACTTTCTGGGGTTTGTGGTGCATGAGAGAGGCATCGAGGTGGCTGGCGACAAAGTACAGGCTGTGTTAGATGCACCAGCACCAATGAACAAGAAGGAGTTACAGAGCTTGCTGGGTAAAATTAATTTCCTCAGAAGGTTTATATCCAACTCGGCGGGCAAGGTTGCGCCTTTCTCTTCTCTGCTCAAACTCAAACCAGGAGAAGTGTTCAAATGGGGTCCTGAGCACCAAGCTGCTTTTGACAGGATCAAGGAATACCTAGCTAGTCCGCCAGTCCTTCGGCCACCCGCGCCTGGTATTCCTCTCAAATTATATATTTCTGCATCTGATATTTCCATTGCAGGTCTGCTAGCTCAAGATGAGACTCTGGCGGATGCAAAGAAGATTGAATATGCAGTGTCGTACATTAGCAGGACACTGATAGATGCAGAGACCAGGTATTCACCAATCGAGTGGCTGTGTTTGGCCCTGTACTTTGCTGGTATTAAGTTCCGCCACTATATGCTTTCATTCACAACGATAGTGGTGGCACAGACGGATTTGGTGAAGTACATGCTAACGAGACCTATCCTAAGGGGTAGGATTGGCAAGTGGGTGTTAGCCCTTTCAGAATTTTCCTTGCAGTATGCGCCACTGAAGGCTATGACTAGGCAGGCGATAGCAGACTTCCTTCTACACCATCCTATCGAGGAGGAATTCACAGAACCGCCGAAGTTTGCTAGCATGATCCGGTACCAGCCTTGGACGTTACACTTTGACGGTAGCAGTACCAGTAAATTGGCGGGTGCTGGGATTTGTATCCAGAATCCAACAGGTACCAAGTATCTTTACTCTTTTCAGCTGGAGTGGACGTGCACCAACAACCATGCAGAGTATGAGACACTCCTCATTGGGCTGGAATTACTGCTAGACCTGGGGGCGCAAGAAATTGAAGTACTTGGAGACTCTATGCTAGTCATTAATCAACTTATAGGGGTTTACAAGTGTGTTTCTTTCCATTTGCTGCACTACTACGAGCGGGCTATTGAGCTTCTGGACCGGTTCATCGATGTTTCCTTAGACTATATTCCCAGGGAGATGAACTTCGCAGCAAATAAGTTGGCGCAGTTGGCCACAGGAGTCAGCCTAGCCCATGGCGTAAAGGAAAGAATCCTTAAGGTAGAACGCAGAACTTTACCATCTTTTGCCATCCGCCGGGAGGACCGCGGGGAGTGGTTGGTCGCAACAGTCGAGCCTATTGACGCTGACTGGCGGATACCAATCATTGCATATTTGAAGGACCCATCTGCACCATCTGAAAGAAGAATCAGATACTTAGCGACTAATTACCTTTTCAGGGGTGAGGAATTGTTCCGGAGAGGGGACGATGGGGTCTTATTAAGGTGTATCTTTGGCATTGAGGCTAAGCGGATCATGAGGGAGGTACACTTAGGGGTCTGTGGTTCTCATCAATCCGGACCCAAGATGAGGTGGCTTATTCGAAGATATGGATACCACTGGCCGTCTGTTTTGAGAGACTGCTATAGTTTTGCCCGGGGTTGTCAGGAATGTCAAAAACATGCACTACCAGAAAAGAGACTATTACCGACGAAAAAAAAAAACGGCCGACGACATAATTTTTTCGTCGGCTATTCCCAAGAATGGCCGACAATTTTTTATTTCGTCGCTAAAAATAAAAAATCGTCATCTATTCCCCAAGAATGGCCGACGATTTTTTCTTTCGTCACTAAAAAATATTTTTCGTCGGCTATACCCCTAGAATGACCGACGATTTGAATTTTCGTCGGCCTTTCTCTTAAAGTATAGCCGACGAAAACTTTAGAAAGTTTGGCCAACGAAATTGGAATTTTCGTCGGCTATAAGTCTTTATATTTTCAGATCTGGACAGAAGCTGCTCATTTCAAAAAAAACGAAAAAAAACGGGAGAAAGAGTGAAAAATCTGTGGGTATTGTTGAAATCCGTCCTCTCTTACATTGTGGAGCTATATATAGGTACAATATGTATATATATGTTGATTTTGAGTTTTAGTTGAGTTGATTTTGAGTTTTAGAGATTTTGATATAGTAAGTGATTTTTTGTTTTGTTGTTGTTTTAATGTTAGAATGAATGTATATATGTTGATTTTGAGTTGTAGTTGAGTTGATTTTCAGTTAGAGTTTAATTATGTGTTTTAATTTGATGTTATTTTAATTAGTGTTAAAATATATATAAATATGTTAATTAATGGTTGTTGATAGTGTAATGAACTTAAATAATGGTTGTTAATTAATGGTATATATATATATATATATATATATATATATATATATATATATTATATATATGAGTTGATGTTGATAATAATATATATTGTAATATATATGTGTTAATTAATTTCTTATTAATTAAAGTTATACATATATATTATTATCAGGCTATATATGGATCGAGATAAGAGTTGGATTTCGCTTCCAAGACATGACCGACGATACACTACAGGAGTTGTGGATTTTTTGCAGTTCGTCGAGGAAAATGCAAACGGGAAGGAATACCATTATTGCCCGTGCAAGAAATGTAAGTGTTGCAGTGATATGTGTCGATTTCCGATTAGGACAGTATGGGAGCACCTAAAGAGTATTGGGTTTTGGCCGAAATACAAACGTTGGATAAATCACGGTGAGCCATCATTAGATGGATCGCATGATCATGGGCAGTTTTTTGAGGCGGGCAGTAGTAGTACATCCAACGATCCAACAATGGCATTCGTCAACGACGTGTTTCCTTTTGAAAGCGGTGTACGTGGGGAACAATATATGCATGACCCGGTACAGCCGTTCCCACAAGTTGTCAACACTGTTGCCTTTGACAAGTACAACAAACTGATTGCATTGCAACAGACCCCTGTGTCTTCAAGTTCTGAGAAGACAGTTCTTCAAAGTGTGATGGAGGTAATAAGGATTAAAGTCGAGACAAAATCGAGCATCAGGCAAGTGGATGAATATCTACAGTACACTTCTTCGTTGTTGGAGGAGGGTCATCGTAATCCTACCAATCACCGTAAGGTCCGAAGTATCCTCAAAGATCTAGGGCTTTCCTACATTAAGATCCATGCATGTGCATTTGACTGCGTTCTCTTCTGGGGTAAGGATGCAGAAGGGAATGACCTTGCTAGCCTTTACGCATGTCCGATATGTCAGTCTGACCGATATAAGTTGACGGGAGCAGGCAATAGGAAACCTGTGAAAGTGCTTCGGTATTTTCCGTTGAGAGATAGGCTTGAGCGGTTGTACATGTCAGAAACCACCGCAAAAGCTATGAGATGGCACGGTGAGCGGGACGCGGGAGACGCAGATATCATGACACACATCTCTGACGGAGCGGCTTGGAAGCATACAAACAATGAGTTTCCTCATTTTGCGTCAGATGTCAGAAACGTCAGGCTCGGGCTCTCAACCGACGGGTTTAACCCTTTCGGCACAATGAGTCTTTCATACAGTATATGGTTGGTAGTTTTGGTACCTTACAACCTTCCTCCGTGGATGTGCATGAAGAAGGAATATAATATGTTGACGTTGTTGATTCCGGGGCCTAGTTACCCAGGGAAATGTCTCGATGTGTATATGAGACCATTGATTGAAGAGCTTAAGGTATTGTGGGACGTTGGTCATCCCACTTTTGACAAGTACAAGAAGGAGACGTTCCAGATGCATGCCATGGTTATTGGTACCATCAGTAATTTTTCTGCTTATGGAATGTTGTCGGGCAGCGTTGTTAGGGAATACAAGGCTTGTCCAGAGTGCCTCAGCGATTATGGGAGCACCCCTCATTGCAACAAGATATGCAGAATGGGTCATCGTGTGTTCCTTCTGGCGGATCACCACTGGCGTTACGAGTCCGCCGCATTTGATGGAACCGAAGAACACGGTGGTCCTCCCAGAAGATGGACGGGAAGAGAAATTTTAGCAGTGCTTAATGAGTACGATTTTGGGCCCCTCAGCGATCATCCCGATATTGTAGCGGAAATACCTGAAAGGCCTGAGAGGTACAAATTCTGGACACATAAGAGCATATTGTGGGAACTCCCGTACTGGTGTGAGTTGCTGATCCGTCACTTCCTAGACGTTATGCACATAGAAAAAAATGTTTCTGAAAGTGTGGTGGGCACAACGCTGAACTTGGAGGGGAAGACGAAAGACGGTCCTAAGGCTCGCACTGATCTGCAAAACATGAATATCAGAAAACAACTATGGTTGAAACAAGGGAAGAGAAAAATGCCTCAAGCTCCTTACACCGTCAAGCCTGAGCATAAACCAGAAGTTTTCCATTGGATAAGTCGGGCCAAGTATCCTTCAGGCTTTGCTGGAAATATAGCCAAGTGTGTGAACAGACAATTCAACAATCTTTACGGGTTGAAAAGTCATGACAATCATATCCTGCTACAACGTCTCTTCCCTGTTTTCATTCGACCGTTCCTTCCCCGTCACGTTGTGGAGCAGTTAGTAGCGTTGGCAAGATTTTTCCAGAAGGTATGCACACGGGAAGTGAGAAAATCTGACCTCCGGGAAATGCAACAAGACATCGTTCATATCATGTGTAAATTTGAGATGATATTTCCTCCAAAATTTTTCGACATCATGCCTCACCTCATGATCCATCTTCCTCGGCAGTTGTTGCTTACCGGTCCTGTGCACTTCACTTGGATGTATCCGATGGAAAGGTACGTATTTTACACCTTATGTTAATTTCCTCATCAATATATGTGATATAGTATTAATGTATTATCATAACACTTTAAAAACTTAATTTATAGGCAACTTGGACAATACGGTGATTTTGTCCAAAACAGATCCGCACCTGAAGGATGTATAGCTGAAGCATATATTGCGCACGAGTGCGTCACCTACATGAAGCTGTATTTAGGAGCGTTACAGGAAAGCATACCGGAAGATGTACCTTCACAGTTCAATCTTTCCATACTCTTCGACGATGTTGTACTCGGTGGAAACATGTCAGTTTCCTACAAGTTGAAAGATTACGAGGTAGCCATTGCACATTGGTGGGTACTAATCAACTGTCCAGAAGTTCAATTTTGGAAGAACATGCATCTAAACTGTGACCAAGTAGGAGGTGATCTCGATTACCACAACCGGACATTCGCAGAGTATTTCGGCCGCTGGGTACGTAACTTTAACACTATTCTATACGTATTTATATATTATTGTGTATAATTATTCATATTTATAGTTGATTCTAATGGTTGCAGATGGACCTTATTAAAAATGATAATCACTCAAATTAGTCGCACGAACTCAGACTTCTAGCGATGAGGCCAGTCTATTCAAAAGTTTATGCGACGTGCAAGGTGAATGGTGTGTTATTTCGATGTGAAGAGAGAGACCTCAGACTGAAAACACAAAATTCAGCGGTTATGGCACATGGTGTGGATGATGGAGTTGACTATTACGGTGTTCTCCATTCAGTTGTGGAACTGCATTACGGGGAAGGCATGAAAGTGCACCTTTTCAAGTGTAGATGGTTTGACACACGGCCGCAGAGCATGAAAACCGATCAATACGGCATAACTTCTGTGAACACTAGTACATCATGGTATGAGGACGACCCGTTCGTTTTAGCCACATGGGTGAAACAAGTGTTTTATCTTGATGATCTCGCCAAGGGAGACCCGTGGAAAGTAGTCAACATTATCCACCATCACAACATTTACCGGGCGTCTACACTTGGAGTGGCTGAAGAGAACGAGGAAGGTGGCACCGCGTATCAAGAGCCCAACTCAAACGGTATTCCTGACTCCTCTTTTATTCGCCTAGACACGCCGGTGCGAATTCGACGTGAAGAGCCACTGCTTGTTGATGTTGATCCAAATGAAGAAACTAACGAGGACTCTAGTGGTGAGGAAAGACATAGATTACCCCTATCGAGCAATTCAGAAACCGAAGAAGACTCATCCGATGATTCCGATTACAATCCGACGGATTAAGTAATTTAAATGATGTAATCCTTTCATTTTTAATCCACTCATTTCTAATGAACGGGCGTGGGGATGAGCCTCCCAGCTAGGCTGGGTTCCAAACCCCTTAAAAAAAAATTTGAAATATGTTGACTGTTGGGTTTCTGTTTTTTTGATGTTCAATTTTGGTTATATATGAACAGGACATAGGAATACGAGAGGTGTAACACAACTGATTTTTTTATTTTTTTCAAAGAATAGCCGACGAAAAATGCATTATTTCGTCGGCTATACTAATTATAGTCGACGAAAAAATGCGTGATTTCGTCGGGCAAAACTATATTGAAAAATACATATTTTATTTTAGACACAAAACGACAAAAGAATAGCCGACGAGTACTAGGTTTGATTTCGTCGGCTATGATAAAAAAAAAAAAAAACAAAAACAGACCACCTTCCATTTTCTATCACTATCGACAACCCATTGCTTCATCCTTCAAATGCAAATGTGTCGTGAAATAAGATATGACCGAAATAATGAAATACGTCTACGGTTGAAAAATGACAAGATTCCGACAAAATCTGCGTGCCGAATGTTGCGGTTAACTGTTTTTTACTTCCGTTTTCCTATGGGTAGCCTCACGTTCAGTAAATATTTTGAAAATTTTTATACGATTAGTTGCGTCTCATCGATTTGAAACTGTTATCTGTTGAAGGTCAGGCCAAAAAACGTCATTTACACAGGCCAATTTCCATTTCTAAGCGTTTAAAGGGTTGACTCACCCGGTTGACCGTCCCGATCGAGTCTTTAACGTTGTCAGATGTAGTTGGAATTTTTTTCATACATGTATTTAATCTTAACGGTGATATCTGACGGTTGGAATAGATTTTCCAAACTTTTAGATTCAAAATCGGAACATATGCACTAATGTTCCTTAACTTGTTTACTAAGTGTTTAAGTGAATGTATAGTTTCAAATAGTTACTATACGTACACTCTTCAAATGCAAATGTGTCGTGAAATAAGATATGACCGAAATAATGAAATACGTGTACGGTTGAAAAATGACAAGATTCCGACAAAATGTGTGTGCCGAATGTTGCGGTTAACTGTTTTTTACTTCCGTTTTCCTATGGGTAGCCTGACGGTCGGTAAATATTTTGAGAAAATTTTTTATACGATTAGTTGCGTCTCATCGATTTGAAACTATTATCTGTTGAAGGTCAGGCAAAAAAACGTCATTTACACAGACCAATTTCCGTTTTAAAGCGTTTAGAGGTTTGACTTCGTAGTTTGACCAAAGGTTTAGCCGACGAATTCAAATATTTCGTCGGCTAAACTCTTGTGATCCTCTTATTGTCCGCCGTTGGATGGCTCAGATCCAACGGCTGCTGATTGTCCAAAGTATAGCCGACGAAATATTAAAATTCGTCGGCTAAACTTTTGCGATCCGTGCCTTTTCATTGTCCGCCGTTGGATGGGGGAGATCGGACGGCTGCTGAGCGCCTAAAGTATAGCCGACGACATTCAAAGTATAGCCGACGATATTAAAGATTTTGTCGGCTATAGTGTATAATAGCCGACGAAATCTTTTTTAATCGTCGGCTATTCTATCGGGTATAAGTTTGAAACTGCCGAACCCTAGCCTCCGTTTTCTGTATTTTTCTGCTTTCTCCTCCGTTTTTCTGCTTTCTCCTCCGCAGCGCCTCAGACAGATCCGCACCGCCGCTCTCCTCCTCCTCCTCCTCCATCCGGCCGAATTCTCCTCCTCCTCCTCCGATCGAAACTCCTCCTCCTCCTCCGATCCGATCCAGTTATTTTTTTTTTTTCAATTTAATTTAATTTAATAAATTTTTATATATTTAATTTTAATAATATAAATTGTTATATGTTTGTTATATATTCGTTATATATTTATTATATATTTTTTATATATTTAATTTTAATTATATAAATTGTTATATATTTGTTATATATTTGTTAATAAATTTAATTGTTATATATTTGTTATAATTTAGGTATATAAATTGTTATATATTTAATTTTAATTATATAAATTATTATATAAATTGTTATATATTTGTTATATATTTAATTTTAATTATATAAATTGTTATATATTTTTTATATATTTGTTAATAAATTTAATTGTTATATATTTGTTATAATTTAGGTATATAAATTGTTATATATTTAATTTTAATTATATAAATTGTTAAATTAATTATATATATAAATTCGTAGTCTAATTATATATATATGTTAATAAAGAAATATAGTTATATTTAGGTTAATAGTTAGTATTATTTAAAATTAGTTAAAATTTAAATATTAATTTATTAGTATGTTTTGAAATATGTTAGTATTATTGGTTATTATATTAATTAGAATTTGTTATTTAATGTAATATATTTTAATATTAATTAATGTATTAATGCCACGAGTGCTGCAGATGGCCGATGCATTCAGACAGTTCTTCGGAGGCCGTCGTTCCAGATCGAGAGGTTCTGGAAGTTCCGCCGGTTCCGCAGACTCCGACAGGACCCTTAGCCAGCCTGAGAGGACCACCAGCCAGCCGCGGAGGAGTGTGGATTCCCAGCCGCGGAGGACTGTGGATTCATCCCAGCCGCGGAGGAGTATGAGTTCTCGGCACCAGACCCTTCTCCAGGCTGGGCGGTCGTCGAGTAGTTCACTTCCGCCTGTCGGGCCAGATGCTCCGAGGTTCAGTCGGCAGCTATTTCAGGACGAGATAGCTGCAGACGTTCCTCAGGTTCGTATGCCTGAGGTTCATCGGGAGCCGATGACGAGTCCGACGACGTCTGCTGGTGACTCGACTGACGGTCCTACTCTCCCAAACCAGCTGTACCTCCCGTACAACATTCCTGCGATACCGGAGGTCGACTATCGTGGTGTGCCCATATGGCCTGATATGCCTCAGTACGTGAGTGCTGCTTAGGCATACCAGCATCAGCCATTTGAGAACCCTGACCTCCTGATTTCGGCGAGGAGAAAAGGAAAGTCGACAGACGGGTCATCGAGTTCAGGTAACATTCGATTTTATTAATTAAATATTTTATTAAAATTAACGCACTAATATTTAATTTTATTAATCAATCGTCGTTTTTGTGATAGGGACAGCCGCTAGCAGTTCAATAAGGAACACGAGAGGTGTCATATGTTTTGACACGCTCAGGAGAACTGTTGATCTGAGGGGGAGGATCCAGATCAACGAACCTCCTAATCAGTAGGTTCAGGGGAAGAAAAAACGCGACTACTCGGGTTGCGGGGGGGCACTGATTAGGGACAGAGTCCTTATGTTGTGGACCCGGTGGGCTGATGTGCCCGAAGAGATAAAGAGGGAGGTGAACAACGCCGCGTCGGTGAGTAATTTAAAAAATTTAATTTATTTATCGTAATATTTAATAATTTTCGGTATTATTACAATTGTAAAACTAATAAAATATTATTTTTCAGACATTCTTCGAGGTTGCCGAACATAAGCGGGATTGGGCGGACACCGTGCAGAACTCGAGGTACGTTGGGAATTCCTCATCTTATAATTATTAATATTTTATGATATTAATAATATTTCTAATGCACTTTTGTTTTTTTCGTAGGTTCAAAGAGTGGAAGAACGAGCTCCGTTCCCACTATAACGAATACGACAACCTTGGTCGTATGGGTACTCCCAGGGAGTTCATGTTCAGGGAGTACGAGTGGCGTTGGTTGAAGACAGTAGACTTCAACAACCCAGTTATGCAGGTAAATACTAAACTTCACTACAAATGTTTATTTTGTTAAAATTTTAATTATTAGTTTAATTATTTTATAATTATTACACTAATATTTTTTGATGCATTTTTCTAACATTTTATTATTTGTTTGAAGCAACGTCCTCGGATAAACTCTGAGAACCGCCGCCGGAACACAACCCCCCATCATGGTGGTTCTAGGCCGTTTGCACAATATCAGGAGGAGGCGCTTAGAGATCATCCTGATAGCAACCCGTACGTGGAGACGTTCAAGATCGCTTATCCACAAGCGACAGAACAGCTCGTAAGTCGTTCATTACAATTTTAAAATTTTAATTATTAATTTTACTTAATTATATATTTGTTAGAATATTAATTTTTTTTTTTTCCGTCCAATTAGGAGAGGGTGAACCGGGCCGAAGAAGAGGTGTTCCAGCAAGTAGTTCGGGAGACACAACCGAACATTTCAGAGGCAGATCTGGAAGAAGCCCTGCGCCAGATCGACCGGTCCAATGTCCAAACGGCAGCGAGGATGTTCGACGCAGCCTTCCCAAACCGCTCAAACAACTACTACTGCCGGGGTTTAGGAAGTTCTGGACTAGGGCTCCTGAAGACCACTAAGGGAGGTCAAAAGAAGGGAGGCGGGGAGAGCCAACAGGTGAGGGGGAAAGTGCGGAGATTGGCAGAAGAAAATGCCAGGTTGGCGGCCGAGTTCCAGAGATCACAGGAGCAACACCGCAGAACACAGCAGTATTATTTAGATCTGTCCAGTTGGCATGCTGAATGCGAGAGAATTCGGCAACACAACTACGCCGGCCAACAAAACTGGTGGTATGAGATGTTCGCCGCACAACAACAAAGCCTTGAACCCCCGCCCCCGTTTCAGCCGTTAGTTGAACCTCCAATGCCTCAACCTCCCGAGTTCGGTCAGCAGGATGACGAGCATGATGGAGAGCAGGATGCTGGGGATGAAGTCGTAGACTTTAGTGGTTTAGGTGATGATTAGGGTTATATTTTATGTATATTGGAACGAATTAAATAATAAGTCATTTAGACGTGTTTCTTGTTGGTGCAAATGCATGGACTGTCTTTGTGATTTGCAGGTTGCTTGGAATGGTAATTTAGAAAATAATTTAATTTTTTTTCACCAAATGTACGAATAGCCGACGATTTTGGTATTATTTCGTCGGCTATAAGCACTATAGCCGACGATTTTTACCAATTTTCGTCGGCTATAAGTCTTATAGCTGACGAAAATTACCTTATTTCGTCGGCTATAACTAATTAATGCCTATTAAAATATTAATATATTTCGACGGAATAACCGACGAAATAGATGAAATCGTCGGCTATAGTTCAGAATAAATAGCCGACGAATTTCGTCGGCTATTGTTTACGATATCGTCGGCCATACTTGAAAATACCCGACAAATTTCGTCGGATATTTTGCCAAGGTTTGGTCGACGAAATGATGTTTCGTCGGTAAAGTCGTCGGCCATACTCGCATATAGCCGACGATTTCCTTTTTTTCGTCGGCCATTGGTATAGCCGACGGTGTTTTTCCGACGAATTATAGCCAACGAAAATTTCGTCGGGAGAAGGTATAGCCGACGAAATTTCGGCATAGTCGACGAAAATTTTTTCGTCGGCTATGCCCTCGGATTTGGTAGTGATGGACCAGTTCAGCGGATTCCGAACATTCCTCTACAACCCATTGTCAAGCCTTGGCCCGCCAGGGGTTGGGCATTGGATTTCGTAGGAGAGATTAACCCCCATTCATCTTTACAGCACAAGTTTATTTTGTTGGGTATCGATTTCTTTACCAAGTGGGTGGAGGCTATCCCAACAAGGAATTGTGATGCTGACACCGTCATCCGCTTTGTATTCTAAAATATTATCTGCCGGTATGGCATTCCAGAATGCATTGTAGCGGACCGGGGGGGGGGGGGGGGGGGGGGGGGGGGTTGGCAGGATTATGGTATACAGTTCCTGCATTCTTCTCCTTATTATGCTCAATCCACTTCTCCTTATTATGGTCAAGCAAAAGCTACTAACAAGGTTGTTATCTCCATCATGAAGAAGATGCTGGCGGATAATCCAAGATCATGGCACACTCAGCTTGATAACACACTAAGGGCCTATAGGACTTCCAAAAGGACTCCTACGGGTACTACTCCTTATTCATTGATGTACGGCCATGATGCTGTTCTGCCATTGGAGATCAATGTAGCTTCTTTAAGAGTTCGTGAGCAACACCAGCTGCTTGGTGAGGACTATGTACAGGCCATGTTCCAAGAACATGAAGACCTTGACGAGAAGCGGCTCGAGGCCTTGGACAATATCGTCCTGGGAAAACAGAAGATCGCCAAGGCATACGACAAGCGGACCAAGGGAAAATCTTATGGTGAGGATGACTTGGTCTGGAAGGTAGCTCTGCCCCTTGATGAGCCCGGACGGGGCAAATGGAGTCCTCGCTGGGAGGGGTCATTTATCATCGATCGTATTGTGGGCAAGGGAGCCTACCAGCTCAGAGACTTGGAAGGAGAAGTTCACAGAAACCCAATTAATGGGCGCTATCTCAAGAAGTACTTTCCAAGTGTTTGGGAGTATGAAGAGCCCCCGGCGGATGATGCCACTGATCCAAGTTCTTCTTAATTCACCGGACTCGGGGGGCATCCAGTCAGAGTGGTACATCTGCTAGGGGTGTTTCTGCCATGTTTTGGGGTTGCTAGTTTTTATTACAAAACTGTTAGGGTTTTGTGTTTTTCCTTGTTTTATCTAGACATCCGTTTGGGGTGATTATTTTTCTTGAACTTATATTTATCAATCAATTTCCCATCCTTGCCTCACGGCGGACGGGTTTTCCTCATTTGTTCGACCTTGACCCACTTTGGGGGAAACCATTTATACTTACTATCTAGTTTACTGGGCTTTGCCTGGTCTTCCACACATCCGCGCAGCCAAGTAAACTCGGGGGGCAATCTAAGGGCAAGATCCGCTATATTTTTCGGATTTTTCAGAGGGCAGAATTTTGAAACTTTTTGAATTTTTGGACACTCCGTGGGGTTAGTCCCTTCCATCCCTTGGACTAGAATTTTAAGGAGCATCCGTTTGGGGCGCACCCTTATTCTCGCCTTTGGTAATAGGACATCCAGTGCAAGTCTTGGTTTTTTAAAGTGATATTTTATTTGCTTAATGAGGAGCTTTGCGGCCGTGGCTATTACAAAAGCAGAATTTAAATAAGGAGGCATATCCGCCAACTATCTCTGATACCATCTTGATGTCTAGGGCATGTCCGCCAGCCCTTCAATCTGGAATTCCGCCGAGCGAATGGAGCTTGAGGATTGGTTGGCAGAGTTAGTATTGGTTTCAGAGCAGAGTGGCGGATAGGGACTCGCTGCCTTGAATTCCTTGTAGATCCAGGAGCCCAATAGACTAGCGCCATCTATCTCCGCAGAGGAAGGGCAGGTCCGCCATGGAGGTGTAGTGAATGAAGATCCTTCGACCTGTAGTTCTTTGTTCACTGGATGGGAGGAAGCCCCGGAGTAGTCCGCGCGGATACCTCAAATGGATCAGCCGCTGTGCCTCTGCGAAGAACTCACTGGCGGTTGTGTTGAAGAAGATGTCGAGGCAGACAGCGTAGCTGAGGTCAGGACTGGGGGCGCAGCCGACATATTCTTGCCCCACAACTTGATCAGGCTTGGGATTCCCCTTCATGGCTGGAATGAGTTGGGAAAAGTGCATCTGGCACCAGATATCTAGGATCCAGAGCGGACCAGATTGAGCACAATCCATTGGCTTGGCGGATATCTGGTGCAGGCAGCGGTAGAGGTGTGCTAGAACATATTGGGCGAGGCCAATTTCGTGGCCGGCATAAATTACCTCCGCCATACGGTGGTAGAGCTTGGTCATCTTGTTGGTGTTGGAGCAGAACACAAACTTGTTGAGCCAGAAAGACAGAAAGGCTATTCCGCCAAGCCCATTATCCAGCTGGGAAGTATCATCTTTCCACTTCTCAAACCCACCAACGTCGACCGTATTAATAGTACTCCGGGGGACTATCCTTTCGGGGTAGTTGCTCTCATCAAAGGGTTGGGGGCCGAGTGGGAACCCGAAGCCGGCATAGAGGTCTAGCAACGTCACGGAAGCATGACCGAATTTGAACGCAAAGGCGTTGACTGTGGGGTTCCAGAGGCTGATCAGCGGAACGAGAGCGCACATGTTGCCTCCTTTTGGGCTGAGGCTGAAGCAAAGTTTGATCACATCAGCGACCCCAGCCTTCCTCCAGATTTCTCTGTCGAGAGGGAGCCGTGCTGCGTACCAGGCTTTCATATAGGGCTTGACCAGAGGCCAGGCGGAATGGTTTACGGCGGCTTGGTGGTGGTTGGTTTGAAAATTTGGGCATTCCACTGGGTCTTCAGAGCGGAAAATCGCCGGCAGCGGGCGTGCCGGGCCATCGAGTATCTGGTGTGCTCCATCGTTATCATCAGCGTTATAGCCCACCACATAGGGACCTAATGTGGCACGTTCCTCTTGGGGAAGACTAAGGCAGGTCCGGTCGTCAGCCCCGGAGCAGGTGATGAGAGGGAGGAGTTGATTTTTGACGGTGTTCGCTGTGGACTAGCGGATAGCGAAGTTCTTTGATGAGGCCATTAGGTTCGAATTTGGGTTTCTTCTGAGATTGGGCTGAGGAAGAGGAAGAGAGTGGTCTGAAGGAGAAACCAAAGGTCTCAACTTGATTTATAAGAATCCGAAAGGGGTTCTCGAGTTTTGAAGCGTTGGGTTTTGCAGCAATCAAGGGTTTAGGTGAACAGAGATACCGAACAAATTGGGAAGTCGTGATTGGTGAGGAAACGGCGCAACAGTCCAAATATTTAAATGCTGCGGATGGGCCGGCGTTTGGGGCTCAGTCTCTCTTCTATTTCGTTGAAACTCTCAATATCGGAGACTGGGGGGCAATGTTTGGGCCACAATTGGAATTGGTTTCAATTGGGCTTTTACCCCGAGGCCCAGAGGGGTTTAGGTTGAACCGAATCCAGTTTTTGTATTCTCCCGTTTCGTTTAGGAAAGATTTCTTGGAGGGAGAGTATCAATTTGTTACCTAATCGGATCGGGGTTATTTCGTAATAATCCAATTACACAATATACGAATTACCTTAACGGATAATAAGGTGTAAACTCTGATTGGGATAACTAGGGATTGTTTCGGATAGCAATCCATCTGAAAAGATATCTTTGCCGAATCAGTGATTGATTCATTGTGGACTCGATTTGGCTTATCTCAGCGTTAATTGAATGGTGATCTTGTCGAAGAGTGAGTTCCCTAAAACAAGAAGGAAGTTTAATCCCATTTAATTTGTAGTCGATCTGATTGGAGGCAGAATAAGGAAGGAGACTCCTAGTTGATCTCGGAATCCGTCAGGCTGGATTTCCCAGCCCTAGGGTTTCATGAACCATATAAATATAACTCTTTTACATCGAAGAAAGGGTTCTCAATCAACTACAAACACACACAAGTTCTAGCGCACCGCTAACTTGCCAAAGCCTCTCCGGAGCAACTCACGCAATTTGCCTCCACCTGCGATCGATCTCATCTCGCATTTGTGTCGAGCGGTTGCTGAACGACTCACGCAATTTACCTCCACCTGCGATCGACCACGTCTCGCATTCGTGTCGAGCGGTTGCTGAGCCAATCGAGTCAGTCCGCTACTCCGGTAGCAATCGAGTCAGTCCGCTACTCCGGTAGCACACACACCCGTGGTCTTGGTTTAGCTCTGCTTTGCTTCTCCGGATCAGAGTAAGATCCTCAATCCTTAGGGGGTTGGGAAGAAAATCATGTTAGAGAGTTCTATTCAGGTCTTGTTCGAGCCCTGTACGCCGGTTTAGTCAGCGCCCGCGTAACAGTCGCTTGGTCAAGAAGTCAGAGTCTATTGGGAGCAGATGATAGGACGCACCAGGGGTCGTCCGCAATCGAGTCGCACCACTCCAAAGGTGCTGGCACGCCTAAAGCATACAGAAGACACGCGAGGAGCACACGCCCTCCACCCCCGAGTGCTGACTGTTCGCCGGGTGCAAAATCCGCCACGAACACTTGGTCTAGAGTTTCTTTATCTGTATGACAGTAGCACATCTATGATTCTTTCTTACATTTTGGCCAGGTTTGTCAACCTCAGCTAACCAGCATTATCAACGTTTTAACTAATCAGTTTGGGAAGACTTAACTCATAATTCTCACTTACTACCATGGATATTATTCTAATACTTAACTAGCTAGACTTTTTACTCTATAAAGGGTCTATTTGAATCCAACAAAATAGAACACATACATTTACTCATTGACATTGCATAAGAAACTTGCAGGCCTCCCTACATTATCATACTGAGATTAGCATTCTCTTCTCTTCCACAAATCCAAACATGAGCGCTGAGTTAGCCCATGACTTCTCTCCTCTCTTTAAAATCTACAAAGATGGTCGAATTGAGCGACTCATGGGCACAGATACAGTTCCTCCAGCAGTTCATCCCCAAACTGGTGTCGAATCCAAAGACGTCATGATTTCAAATGAAACAGGATTATGTGCCAGACTTTACATCCCCAAATCCACCACAACCTGTTCCACTAAACTCCCTCTCCTTGTTTACTTCCACGGCGGTGGCTTCTGTGTTGAAACTGCCTCTTCTCCTACTTACCACAACTACCTCAACTTCTTGGTAGCTCAAGCTAATGCTGTTGCAGTGTCTGTTGACTTTAGGAGAGCCCCAGAGTACCCTCTGCCTATTGCCTACAATGATTCCTGGGATGCCCTCAACTGGATTGCTTCTCATTCTGATGGAAGTGGCTCTGAGGAGTGGCTAAATAACCACGCAGATTTACAGGAAATGTTCTTCTCTGGGGATAGTTCTGGTGGTAATATAGCGCATAACATGGCCGTGAAAGTCGGCTCTGAGGGTTTGGTTGGTGCTAAGCTCGTAGGGATTGTGCTAGTGCATCCCTTCTTTTGGGGTATAGAACCGATTGGGGGAGAGTCAACTATGCCTGCAGTTCAAAGAGAGTATTTGGATTCTATGTGGCGTTTTGTGTACCCTTTGACTAGCGGATCCGATGATCCGCTTCTCAATCCGACTAAGGATCCAAAATTGGGCGGATTGGGGTGTGATAAAGTGCTGGTTTGTGTTGCAGAGAATGATACATTGAAGCATAGAAACTGGTATTACAGTGAGGTCCTTAGAAAGAGTGGATGGAAAGGCACTGTCGAGGTCTTGGAAGCAAAGGGGGAGGGTCATGTTTTCCACTTGTTCAATCCAACATGTGACAGTGCTCTGGCCATGCTGAAAAAGATCACTTCTTTCATCAATTAGTATCTGTTGAGCCTTATCTTAATCCAAGCTTGTTTAAATTTTCATTGTTGTAATATCTGTGTTCTTGGCTTGTACTACTACGTAGATTGCTGTGTTTTATGATACTTTATAAAGTAAAACTGCTCTGTGAATGTATAAAATGATTCTGAATTCTCAATGCAATGAGCTATGGAAGTAGATATAGTGCATTGACTAGCGAGGGTTAGACTTCGATTAGGTACTTTTATGGCCTGTTATGACTTCTTGATCAATTAGTAATCTCCTCGAGTTTTCTAAGAAACTTGATTAATCAGAAACCCCCTATAGTTACTTAAGCTTGTCAATGACCAGTCATAATTTCTGAATCATAATTTCTGAAACATTGTTTTTCAGGTCCATAATGCACATTCCCACTGCTTTAGTACTCATTGTCACTGCCAAATGTACTAATCAATGAAGCACCGAATAATATACATCACACAATCTAGTGAAGAATGTCAAAGATTATGATCCCAATTGGTATGAGTTGCAGTAAACAGAAATTCAGTTTAGTGTTTGCTTACAACACAAGTTATTACAGACAAGACTAGACATTACCTCATCAATGGAGAAATAAAGAATCTAATTCAAGCATTGATGAAGGAAACAATCTCCTTCATCAGAGCCACAGCGTTATCACAAGTTTGATTGTTCAAATGAAACACATGATCCTCCTCCGTAGACACTACAACCTCCACACTCCCATTCCACTCACTTTTCTTCAACAGCTCACTGTAATGCCACCCCCTATGCACCAATCCATCCTTCTCAGCAACACAAACCAGCACCCTCTCCGCCGCCAGCTTCCCCAGTTTCGGATCCTTAGCCGGATTCATCAGCGGATCATCCACCCCACTACTGGTTGGACAAGCAAACCTCCATATACCTTCAGCCATTGCTCTTTTCTCAGCCTCAGTGGGTTCACCCCCAACTGGTTCTGACCCCCAAAAATAGGGATGCACTAAAACAACCCCATTGAGCTTCACACCAACCAAACCCTCATACCCAATTCTCAAACCCATGTGATGTGCTATATTAGCCCCAGCACTATCACCACCCAAGAACACTTTTCCAAAATCAGCATAGTTATTCAGCCACTCATCTGGTCCTTTTCCTTCAAAATGGGACCCGACCCATTTGAGCGCAGCCCATGAATCTTCAAACCCAATTGGGAGAGGGTTTTCCGGGGCCTTTCTGTAAGCCACAGACACAGCAATCACATTTGCCTTGGCAACCAACGAAGTGACATAGCTGTTGTAATAAAAACAAAAGGGTGACCCCATACAAAACCCACCTCCATGGTAGTAAACAAGGAGAGGAAGCTTTGTTGGGTTTTCAGTAACTTTGGCTTTGGAGATGTAGAGCCTAACTGTGAGCCCTGTTTCCTCTGAGATCACAGCGTCTTTGGTTTCGACACCGGTGTCGGGGTCAAACGATGTTGGAACAACGTCAGTGTTGGCGAGCCGTTCGATTCGGCCGTCTTTGTAGATTTTGAGAAAGGGAGAGAAGTCTTTGTAGACTTCAGTGCTTGGGTCTGACTCCATGGCAGGGGAAGAGGGGGAGGAGGTTTGTGAGCGAGTGATAAAGAAGGGCTTTCTGTGTGGAAGAGAGAAACGTGTGAATGAAGAAGAAGGGGGATGGGAGTGGAGGTTTACAGAGAGAGTTGGAGTCTTTGGTTTTGGAAATAAAGAAATGGCAAGGCCAAAAAGACAAGCAGCCATATCTCTACTTCTTCGCTCATCAGCCAACCAGCAATTGATAAAGGTGACAATAATATCTCCTCCAGATTCCTTTGTCGGCACTGTCAAATGTGTTTTTCTCCACATTTTCATGGGATGTCTAGGTGGTAATTTAAGATTCGGATCCTCTTTTAATTTTTTATTTCACTTTACTTTTTTTACCTTCCATCTAATAACTCACGATCTCAAACCATAAAAATAAGAGTGTAAAAGAAAAGAACAAGAGATTGTGAGCCATTAGATGAAAGATAATAAAGAAGGTAAGGTGAAAGATAATGTTAAGAGAACATCATTATCCGGTAATTTAAGGGATAGAAAATGGATGCTTTGTACCTCATTGCTAGGTTTTAGCATGATACGATAATAATACTTCTCGAATTCAACACAAAATTAGCGAGTTTGAGTTGAGTTGAGTTTTGCTTGAGGAATATAAATTTGACCATATAATCGATCTAGTAAGCATACCAAATTGATAGTGTGAAAAATAAGAAACTACGCACAATAAACACGACATTGTCTCAATTTTTTACTACCAAATTGTTCCTCTCTTGTGTTTGGTTTTGAGTTGAGTTGAGCTTGAGATAATTTTTACTTTTCTCAACATGAATTTATTCAGTACTATAAAGTTCAGTACTATAAAGTTTACATTTCTTATTTGCGTATGCTAAGTCAGTCGTATGAGAAAAAAAATAAACATAAGTAACTTGGAGCAAATTGGTGTTCAACTACTCGTCAGAATTAGATCATGGTTTGTGACTAATAAATACCATTTTATTGTCTTAATAAAAGGTAAATTAGTTCAAGCTTTATAATATATTGATGTCCCTATTACTTGTTTTCCTCATTTTCGGTGTGCTCTTCTGATAATTGGCTATCGGGACAGCAACTAGAAGTTGGAAGCTTTCTTAAGGTAGGTGAATATGAACAAGAAAACCTCACGAGACGCCAAAATCGAATGTGACACAACTTGAGGAACATAATCTCATAATCAAGATAAGTAACCACATATATTGTCAGTGGTATCTAGCGGACCACCTCACTTTTTCGTTTTCCCTTGTATTATTACTCAGTGCGTATTGTTTGTGTTTGTTTATATTCGTCTGTTTGGAGTAGGCCTCATCATGGGCCGGGCCGGGCCAAGCCCTATTCTAAAATTTAGGACTTAGGGTCGGGTCGGGTCGGGCTTTGACTAAGTCAACATAGCTTAGGGCCGGACCGGGCCGGGCTAGGACTTTGATATGTAAACCCTTACCCGCCCTTAAGGCCCATTCTATTAGGGCTAACAGGGCCGGCCCTTTAAAATAGGGCCGGGTTGGGCTTTTAGGGCCGGATATGAAATAGAAGTCAAATTTTATAAAAGAAGTTAAATTTTGAAAAACGCTATGAAATAGAATTTTATCTTTATGATGAAATACGGTGATGGTAAAAAAATCACTTAAATCCGACAAAATTATAGCCCCGATCGATGCGGTCAACCTTATTTAAACTTATCTCTCTCTATGTGAAGTCATAGTATCGGGAGTAAACGTTCCCAAATTTTTACATGGATGATTACGTCTCATCTATTTGAGAGTTTAATGTTTGGAAGAGTCGACGAAACAAGTTCATCTAAAAGTACGTAATAACGTTTTCGTGTGATAAGTTTTATGAAAATATGGTTGACTGTTTCGATCGAGCATCGAACGTTTACGAAACGAGTTGATTTTTATATTCTACTCATATTTGACTATAACGATCATATCAGACGGTCAAAAATTTTATTTTTTGAATTTAGACATTATAATGACAACATGCTTACTAATGCGGTATAACTTGATTGGTAGATTATACTCAAGTGTACAACTTTTTGAAACAACTATATACAAGAAGTCAAATTTTGAAAAACGCTATGAAATAACATTTGATCTTTATGATGAAATACGGTGATGGTAAAAAAATCACTTACATCCGACAAAGTTAGAGACTCGATCGATGCGGTCAACCTTATTTAAACTTATCTCTCTCTATGGGGAGCCATAATATCGGGAGGTAAACGTTTCCAAATTTTTACATGGATGATTAGGTCTCATCTATTTGAGAGTTTAATGTTTGGAAGAGTCGACGAAACAAGGTCATCTAAAGGTACGTAATAGCGTTTTCGTGTGATAAGTTTTATGAAAATATGGTTGACCGTTTCGATCGAGCATCGAACGTTCACGAAACGAGTTGATTTTCATACTCTACTCATATTTGACTATAACAATTATAATGACAACATGCTTACTAATGCGGTATAACTTGATTAATAGATTATACTCAAGTATACAACTTTTTGAAACAACTATATAAAAGAAGTCAAATTTTGAAAAACGGTATGAAATAGCATTTGATCGTTATGATGAAATATGGTGATGGTAAAAAAATCACTTCAATCCGACAAAATTAGAGCCAACTTTTGTATGGTGATTGGTAGATTATACTCAAGTATACAACTTTTTGAAACAACTATATAAAAGAAGTCAAGTTTTGAAAAACGCTATGAGATAACATTTGATCTTTATGATGAAATATGGTGATGGTAAAAAAATCACTTACATCCGACAAAGTTAGAGACTCGATCGATGCGGTCAATCTTATTTAAACTTATCTCTCTCTATGGGGAGCCATAATATCGGGAGGTAAACGTTTCCAAATTTTTACATGGATGATTAGGTCTCATCTATTTGAGAGTTTAATGTTTGGAAGAGTCGACGAAACAAGGTCATCTAAAGGTACGTAATAGCGTTTTCGTGTGATAAGTTTTATGAAAATATGGTTGACCGTTTCGATCGAGCATCGAACGTTCACGAAACGAGTTGATTTTCATACTCTACTCATATTTGACTATAACGATTATATCAGACGGTCAAAATTTTCATTTTGTGAATTTAGACATTATAACATGCTTACTAATGCGGTATAACTTGATTAATAGATTATACTCAACTATACAACTTTTTGAAACAACTATATAAAAGAATTCAAATTTTGAAAAACACTATGAAATAGCATTTGATCGTTATGATGAAATATGGTGATGGTAAAAAAATCACTTAAATCCGACAAAATTACAGCCCCAAATCGCTTAGTGAAGACATTTGTATGTATTATGTAATATAAAATAGTTAAAATTTTAGGGTAGAGCCGGACCGGGCTTTTAGGGCGGGGCCGTAGGGTAGGGCTGGGTTTAATTTGCTCGACCCTCACCCTACCCTACTCAAAAAGGGCTAGGGCTGACCCGTCCTAATAGAGGGCCGGGCCGGACTTCGGCCCTATAGGGTAGGGCGGGCTTTAAGGCGGGCCAGGGCCAAAGGGCCAAATGATGAGGTATAGTTTGGAGAGTGGAGCGAGGGTTGTGAAGAAGTACTGAACTGTTAAACGAGACCCAGAAATAAAAAAAAAAAAAAAAAAAAAACCGTTAAACATGCAAGGCATTAACTCTATTATTATTATTATTATTATTATTATTCAAACATCACCATGGAGATGGGAAAGTTGAGAATTACAGCTAGCTTTGAAGAAGAGAATCAATAGCTAGGTTAACAAAACAACGTACCTCATAAACTTACTCATATCACTGATCAACCCATCGATCACCATGCACCTTAGTTTTGCTTGATGAAGTTACCAAACCTCTTGATCAAATCCAGAGCCTTCTCACCCTCCGGTTCACTCAACAAGTGAAACTCATGAAACTCATCCTCATGCTCCACCACTTCAACACTCCCACCCCACTCACTCTTCTTCAGCTCATCACAGTACCACTGCCCAACCTCTCTCAGATGATCCTTCTCCGCAAAAAATATCAACACCCTATCACACCCCACCTTCGCCAGATCCTCTGCCGGCGGCCTCAGTCTCCTGTCCTGCACCCCATTGTTCTCCGGACACATGTACAGCCACATTTCGTCGTCCACAGCCAACCCGCCAAAAAAGGGATGCACCATAACCATTCCCGCCACTTTCACTCCGGGTAACCCGTCCGACCCGATCCGAACCGCCAGGCTGTGGCACATGTTGGCTCCGCCGCTGTCGCCGCACAAGAAAACCCGGTCGAAGTCGGCATAGTGGTTCATCCACGGGTCGGTTCCGGTTCGGGTCGAGTGGGACTGGACCCATTTGAGGGCTGCCCATGTGTCGTCGTAGCAAGCGGGTATGGGTCGGTCCGGGAACAGCCCGTATTCGACGGAGACGGCAATGGCGTTGGCTTCGGCGGCTAAGGAGGTGAGGTGCTTATGAAACATGGGAGAGAAAGCTGACTCGAAGCAGAACCCGCCTCCATGGATGTAGAACAAGATGGGGAGTTTTTGGTTCGGGTCGTGGATCTTGGGTAGGAATATACGGGCGGAGACGGCGGGTTCGGGTGAAATGATGACGTCTTTGGATTGAACTCCGGTGACGGAGTCGGTGGAAGGTGGGACTTTTTGGGTGTTGTAGAATATTTCGACCCGGCCATCTTTGTATGCCTTGAAGAAGCGAAACTCGTGAGCGACTTCATTGTTAATCGACTCCATTGGAGAAGGAAATGGGAAACTTGAAGAAGATGGTTAGTGTGACGGTGAGTATGAGATTAATAGTTCAAGAAGTTGAATGATTGTAGCAAAAAAGGAGAATTGATCGGCTTTTTCTGTCACATTTTCTTATTGGCATGATAAGATACTCCAATAGTGGATGGACCTTTTTATAAGAAAAACTTATCTCAAAGATCACTAATGGTACAGCCTTTTCAGTAGAAAGTATCTTTTCTGTGAAAGTTATTTTGGTAGGGAAAGCTATTGATCACTAATACCACTTGTTTTGGTCTATTTGTTTGGTAATGACTTTTGTATAGTAGAAGAGGAGGATGAAGTGTGAGGAAACGTTCATTTAGACATCAACCATTAACTACTAAAGCCAATTTAGCTACCAGTGTGTGCAAAGACGTTGTGATCGGAACACTCTTAAGTCATTTCATATTAGTTACCAGTGTGTATATACTGAACGGTTTGTTTTCTTTCGACGAAGGAGTCACTAGTTTGTGGGTACCAATAATAAAAAGATTCCTAATATGGCAACGGGGTGTGCTTGGCAACTTGGCATAATGTGCATCAGCACCACCAGGAACATCCAAAATAGCACATAGGCAGTTAGGCGTAACCCTAAAATTAGTACTCTAACCACCGCAACCGGTCTAGTGATCGAGCCTCAGATAGGGAGACCCACTAACCCAAGATCGATTCATAAATTGTTAAAGTGGTCAGGTAGTATGTTCCAACAAATAATTGGATCATTTCACAAAAGTTGAGAGATTAACTTCTTAATCTAAGAAATTTTTATCGACAGAATTTTACACATGCACCTATTTAAACCTGAGTCAATCCGACCACTCAACACCCTTAGCTATCAACAATGTTTCAAAATTCTAGGATTCAACGACTACTAGAGTGGTAAATCCTCACATGAACATTTAAGCTCCTCGATTGGAGAAAGAACAAGAAATTAACACACTGAACTGAATTGTTCACTGGTTAATGAATGAAGCATAACTCCTAATCAAAGCCACAGCTTTCTCATAGTTAAGGTCCCCTAAATGGAAGCAATGATCCTCTCCTTCATTCTCTACAATCTCCACACTCCCACCCCACCCACTCCTCTGCAATTCCTCCACATAATTCTTCCCCACACCACTCAAATGATCCTTCTCAGCAACAAAAACCAACACCCTCTCACACCCAAGCTTCCTCAGATCCTCTACACTCGGTCTCAGCTTCCTATCCTGCAACCCTTTTTTATCGTGACACATGTACAGCCACATGGCATCATCCTCCGTCCCACCAAAATACGGATGCACCAGAACCGCGCCCACTAGTTTCACTCCGGGTAAACCCAGCGACCCGACCCGAACCGCAAGATCGTGCGAAATGTTGCCTCCGGCGCTGTCCCCGGCGACGAAGACCCGGTCAAAGTCGGAGTGATCGTTCAACCAGGGCTCCGGTCCGTTTCGGTTACAATGCGACGCGACCCAGTTGAGCGCGGCCCATGAATCGTCGTAGCAAGCCGGGATCGGGTGCTCCGGTGCCAGCCTGTACTCGACGGAGACGGAGATGACGTAAGCCTCGGAGGATAGTGTGCTGCCATAGCGGTGTATGTGAGGGGAGAACGCGGATTCGAAGGAGAAGCGGCCGCCGCCGTGGACGTGGAAGAGGACGGGGAGTTTCCGGGTCGGGTCGCGGATCGGGGGAGAAAAACGCGGGCGGAGATGGCGGGTTCGGTGGAGATGACGACGTCTTTGGATCGGACTCCGCTGACCAGGTTTTCGGAGGGAGGGATTTTATGGGTTTGGTGGAATTTCTCGACTTTGCCGGATTTGTATACGCGGAAGAAGCGGAACTCGTGAGTTACGGCGTCCTTTTTGATGGGTTGTGTTGTTTGAGGATGAGTTTGGAGACGGATTTGGAAAGAGGGTCTTGTAAGGTTTAGTGGTGAAGTAGTGCGGTGGAGATAGTGGAAGAGAGGAAAACGAAGAGATTGCATTGAAGATTTGGAGCTGAGCTTGCTGTGGGGTTCCGGCTAGGGATTTTGGGTCTGTGTAGTGCTAGCTGGTAGCTAAAAGCCTAAAAGAGCTAGGGTTTTACAGGCAAATAGTGAAAATGGTGCTGATAATTAAATATTCTGGTTCTGCAATCTGCATTTCTGCAAGTTCGTTTTCCTTTCTGGTAACTTCTGCATGGTCTTCATATATGTTTAAACATTGAAGTCTACTATAAATTTGGGGACTTCGTCTACGTACCTTCCCCAACTTTGAATTTGATCGGTTGGTAGTTATATAGATGTGCCAGCTTAATTTCTTTTCAGAAACTGAATTTTAGGTAATGATCAAGGATCAGGAGTAGTACGTAGCTGTTTCATCAACAAATAAGTTTGGGTTGTTTAAACGTAGTATTTTTCATATCAAAATTTCTGGCATCAACTAAACTGTATTGGTGTCGAATTGTATATTTGATTATGGGTGACAAGTTATCCTATGTGTGGTACTAGCACTTGAGCTTAAGACGTCGAATCGTCGATTACGAAAATTAAAACACACTATTCGAATTTAAGTTCTCCCATAATGAACATAAGTTACCGATCGATTACAAGTTTACAACGGGAAAAGTTCGAACCGATTCAAATTAACTTTGCGTTGGTTGCTAGAACTCTAGGATTAGTACACGAGCATGGGGAAATATCATGTCCCCAAATCTCTTACAAATCCAGTCTTATTGTCAAAGGGGAACACTACGTACGTATATAATGCTCTTACAACTCAGAAGTCCATCAACCTAAGAATTAATGAAAGAAGAAACATGCTTCACCAAATCCAGAGCCTGCTCATCTTCCGTCTCATGCAAATGAAAGCAATGCTCCTTCCCTTTATTCTCCTTCATCTCCACACTCCCTTTCCACCCACTCTTCTTCAGCTCCTCCACGTAACTCCTCCCCACAACGTTCAGATGATCCTTCTCCGCCACAAACACCAACACCTTCTCACACCCGAGCCGCCGTAGATCCTCCGCCGCCGGCTTCAGCCTTCTATCATCCAACCCTTCATTCTCCTTGTTTATATACAGCCACATCTTATCATCATTAGTCCCACCAAAGTAGGGATGCGTCAGAATCGCCCCGACCACTTTCACTCCGGGTAACCGGACCGACCCGACCCGGGACACCAGCGTGTGTGTTATGTTCCCTCCCGCGCTGTCCCCGCCGATGAATACTCGGTTGAAGTCGACGTAGTCGTTTAGCCATTTATCCGACCCGGTTCCGTTGGCGTGGGTGGCGACCCATTGGAGGGCGACCCATGAGTCCTCGTAGCAAGCGGGTATGGGCCGGGTCGGGAAGAGGCCGTACTCGACGGAGATGGCGATGACGTCAGCGGAGGAGGAGATGTTTGAGACGTAGTTGTGGTAGGTGGAGGAGAAGGCGGACTGCATGCAGAAGCCGCCGCCGTGGACGTAGAAGAGGAGAGGGAGCTTTCGGGTCGGGTCGTCGGCGGATTTGGGGACGAAGATGCGGGCGGAGACTGGTGGGTCGGTGGAGATGGTGACGTCTTTGGATCGGACGCCGGTGGTGAGGTCGTCGGCGGCTGGGATTTTGTCGAAGGAGGGATGAGTTCGGTGGATGGTGCCGTCTTTGTGGACCCGGAAGAAGCGGAAGACGTGTTCGACGTCGGAGTGATCGGCGGCAGAAGTCATTGAAGAAATGGAAGAGAGTAGAGAAAGTGGTGTTGGTGGTGGTGGTGAGTGAGTGATTGAGTGAGAATGTTTTACTGGGATTTATGTGGAGATTCAACTACTTGTCTTTGGGTTTTGATTCAACTAATTTTCTTGGTAGTGTTTAACCAGCTGCTGTTCCATGAAGTTTTTGACCACTTTGAAATGGCGGATCGAGGAAGTGGGATGGGAATCTGCTTTAAGCGACAGGTGGTGGTGCGGCGGAGCGAGCTTTGTTATGGAATAGTGAGGTTTGAATGCAAACAAATAAGTCATTAGTGTGACAAGTGTTTAAAAGATCAAGTAAGTAATGCTCAAATGTCTTTTCAATTTGTGAAATGACAAGAAGATCAAATATCTACTTATTTATCAATATATTTAGAATCAACACAGTAAGTAAAGGTATCTCCAACCTTGAAGTCTTATAATGGGGTCCTATACCTATTATAAGACTTTACTTGGACACTATTTATTATAGGACTTTAACCATCTCTAATAGTAAGGTCCTATAATGGGGTCTTATATTTATATATTTAATTTTTCTTTATTTTATGTTGTAATTAATAATAATTTATATTTATAAACTATTATTATACATGATAAATAAATATAATATTCATTTAAAAAAAAATATGAATTTTGGACCCCTATGCATTATCCACAATCGGACACGTGTACGATCGACATGTGTCGGTAGATAGAATTTGAAATTAAATTTTACATAGATATTATCACAAATCGGACAAGATTTTGGTAGACACGTGTCGATGTTTAATTCGTTGTCGAGATTTCGTTATCTGCCACGTGTCAATTTCTATCTTCTGAGATCATGTTAATCTTCTATAAAATGGAGTTGTTCACTCTATCATATCTCACCAATTCACAAACACTCCTCCTCCCACAAACAAATTGTGGTTTCTAAGTTATTGTTTCATACTTTGAGTTTTGTTTTCCGCCATGAATAGGTTGTGGAAATTACTGAAGAAGGAGGAAGCATAAGATGTTCCGAGACGGCAACAACAAGCCCTCTTGATGTCTGCGGCAGCCCACCAAGTGGAGATGATGGATTGTAGGGGTTTATTGCTTGACGTCATCTCATGCATGCGGGATTGGTCTTCTTCCATCGAGATTCAACGCTTGTAGGGGTTCGCTTCGGTGCATTGGGTGGCTTGATACCTTCAAAATACTCATATATACGATCCCACAAGGTTCCGCTCGATTGATTAGTACCAATGGCGACGTCTTCACCAATACTCACCACGGCGATGCACAAAGCCTTATCTTCCTCTTCACTAAAATTTTCCGCTCGTGGTGCCCGTGGTTTTGGTGCCCTCTTTGGACCCATGATGCAAAAAAAAAAAAAAAAATTTGCTAGATGAATAAAAATGATTGAGATGAAAGAATGCTTGAAATGATGTAAGAAATGGTGTGGAATGAATGAAATTTTGGGTTGGTATTTATAGAGGAAATGTAAATATACTGTTCCAACGGGCAGAAAATTTAAATAAAATTTAAATTATTTTTTTCGTCACTTTTATTACCGTTTTATATAAAATTAAAGTTAGTTTAATGCGAACCGTCGATTAATTTCAAATATATATCTTGAACCGTCATATCAAAAATTCATTTAGAAAATAAATAACAAAATTAAATCTGAGATTGAATTGAGGTCGTTGGATTGGAAGCATATTGATTTATGGCCGTTGGATATCTTGACCGTTGGGGTTGCAGAAAGCCGTTGCTCTCTCTGCCGACCACGTGCTGCGGGCCACCTTGCCAGACGCTGTCTCCTCACTCTCCCTTCCCGTCGCGCGTGAAGCAGCAACCCATCTTTTTGTCGGCTAGCGCGTCTCGGCTGCACTCTCCCTTCCTCCCGCGTTGCTCTGCTGCAGTCTCTCTCTCCTCTGGTTGTTGGGCCCCAATCCATCAGTATATGACGCGTCTTAAACTTCGTCTCAAAATGAGACTCCGTATGAGATTGGGTGCTAAAAGAAATAGGGTATAGGACTCCAAAATGTACCATTGGAGAGGCTGAAATTATAGGACCCCTATAATATAGGGTTTAGAACCCACAGTTGGAGATGCCCTTAGAAGACTCTCATGCATACTCTCATTAACAACATATATAACAGAATCACAACGACAAAATTTGTGATAAAATGGGAAGGGGTTGGACTACGCAGGCGTGATTTCACGCCTTTCTGGTCTACGAGACGTGGCGCGTTACCAGCCGCACAGATTGATTTCGAGGGACATATAGGTAAATTTCTATTTAACTTCCGTTTACCATTAAAGTTACTTGTTATAATTACCTCTGAGGGTGTATATGTCAAATCTCATAGGTCTCAGACAATGTCTGAAGTGCACAGCAGCCTATACATAGCACTAATGGGTGATGATCGACCTAGTTTGCAGCAATACAAAAATGCAGCAGTACAAATCAAACGTCATTATGCAGAGAAATGACTAGCTACTTCTCCTCCGGCGCGAGTCATCCAGCGCTGCCGGAGGCTTCTTCTCCTCCGGCGCCGGCAGCAGAACTGGATCATACTGAATCGTGCGCGGCCGCTTCGTCCAAACCTCGGCGATCACCGCCGTCGCGGAGGCATTGGCCGGCAGAGGTGCATGGAGCGCAACAGTGACGGTGGGGTGAGGAGCGGCGGTGGCGATGGCGATGGCAACGGGGAGGAGGGAGTTGGAGGCGGATGAAGGGGAAGCGGAGTTGATGACTTCATCATCGTCGACGTCGTCATCGTCGTCCTCATCGACGACGTCGTCTTCTTCCTCGTCGTCCTGGGAGGAGGAGGAGGAGCAGGAGGAGAGGTCGCCCTCGGAGAGAACGGCGTCGTCTTGGTCGGTGCCATGAGAGAGAGAGAGAGAGAGAGAGAGAGAGAGCTTACTCCATTGCAGTACGAATGGGACACAAAATCACACAATGAAGCTGGCCGTCGCTTGAAGCAGTTTTCGGAAGGTTGGAAATTTGGAATGAACTCAATAATCTGTGTCACTCTTTTCACTATCTTGCATGAGCTACGTGTTACCTTCTTCATTAGGGATGTTCTTGACTCATCATTTGTCGACTAAAGAAAGAGAAACGACATTACCATGAAAAAAAGAAGGACAAAAAGATACATAGAGAGAGAGAGCTGGTGGTTTGGGTTGGTGAAAGGGCAAAGTCAAAGTTGAGGGATATTCATTGTTAAATTGGTCTTGCAAGGGGTCTCTCCCGTAGGAAGGTGTTGTAAGAAGTCATGGTGATATCTGTGGCATTAATAAAGAAAATAACGGCATTAATAAAGAAAATAGCGGAACAGTGGTGATGGATATGAAGTGTGACTAGAACTTAATTGACTCTGCTGAAGGAATCGTCTGCTGAATTAGATGATATGAGAAACAGAGTGAAAGGGCAAAGTCAAGGTGAGGTGATTGGGGGGGTTCACGGGTTGGTGGTTCTAAGTATAAGGCTAAACCAGTATTTATAATTATGGATAAAGTTGTTGACTTGTTGCTTCCCTTGCTGCTCAGTGTTTATCAAGACAACTACATTGTGTTGACAAAGGAATGAAAGAGCGGAAAGAATTTTGATGGTTAGGTTTGGCTGGGTCGTTTTGGAAACTTATTTTTAAAAATGCTCAGATCTTCTGAAAATCATAGTAAATAGTTCGGGTACTCAATAAAATCTCTAAACATTACCACACTCTCACGTTGATGCACTCTGTTCACCCATATAAAAATCTAGAAAAATTTATCTTCGGGCTACACAGCTGCTCTTAGAGAGAGAGGAGGACACATTGGGTCTAACTCGTGATCGTGACCCAAATATTAACCAAAATATGTGAAATTTTCTCCATAATAATATTTTACTATCGTGAACAAATCTGACGGTCATATTTTCATTTTGTTTGTTTTAGGCAAGTGAATCCCTACATGGCTACTAATGTGGTATAACTTGTTTATTAGGTTATAAGTAAATGTATATGTTTTCAAACTAACTACACATAAGGAACAAAATTTTGAAAAACCGACCGTAGGATATGATTGATACAATAGAATATGGAAACGGTAGAAAAATCACATATTTATGAAAACATTAGAGTCTCGATCAATTGCGCCAACCCTTGTTTCAGTCTTTCTCTCTAAAGAGCAGCCGTGCCACGGAAAGATAATTATCTCAAAAATATTTCTCAGGCACGTACATCGCATCATACTGAGAGCGTGGTAATTTTTTAGAAATTTTTCGAGCAACCGAGCTATTTATTTAGATTTTTCGAAGTTGTAAATAATTTTAAATAGTCAAATTGGACAAATAGGTGGCCTGAAAGGCGCTACATGGCACTATTTTGTCTTTTTCTAACTTTTAAAAAAGCTCAAATCTTCCGAAAATCAAAGTAAATAGTTCGGGTACTCAATAAAATCTCTAAAAATTACCACGCTCTCACGCTGATGCGCTCTGTCCACCCATATAAAAATTTAGAAAAATTTATCTTTAGGGGACACGACCGCTCTTAGGGAGGGAGGAGGACACATGAGGTCTAACTAGTGATCGAGACCCAAACATCGACCAAAATATGTGAAATTTTCTCCATAACAATACTAGACTATCGTGAACAAATCCAACGGTCATATTTTCATTTTGTTTGTTTTAGGTAAGTGAATCCCCACACGGCTACTAATGTGGTATAACTTGTTTATTAGGTTATAAGTAAATGTATATACTTCCAAACTAACTACACATAAGGAAATAAATTTGGAAAAACCGACCGTAGGATATGTTTGATATAATGGAATATGGTTACAGTAGAAAAATTACATATTTTTGATAACGTTTGTGTCTCGATCTATTGCGTCAGCCCTTGTTTCATTCTTGCTGTCTAAAGGGCAGCCGTATCACGAAAAGATAAATATCTCAAAAACATTTCACGGGCAAGTACATCGCATCATACTGAGAGTCTGGTAATTTTCAAGGAATTTTTCGGGCACCCGAGCTATTTATTTAGATTTTTTGAAGTTGTAAATAATTTTAAATAGTAAAATTGGACAAATAGGCGGCCTGAAAGGCGCCACATGACACTATTTTGTCTTTTTCTAACTTTTAAAAATGCTCAAATCTTCTAAAAATCACAGTAAATAGTTCGATTGCTCAAAAAAATCTCTAAAAATTACTATACTCTCACGCTGATGCGCTATGTCCACCCATAAAAAAATTTAGAAAAATTTACCTTCGGGCGACACTGCCGCTCTTAGGGAGACAGGAGGACACATGGGGTCTAACTCATGATCGAGACCCAAACATCGACCAAAATATGTGGAATTTTCACCATAATAATACTTTACTAGCGTGAATAAATCTGACGGTCATATTTTCATTTTGTTTTTTTAGGCAAGTGAATCCCTACATGGCTACTAATGTGGTATAACTTGTTTATTAGATTATAAGTAAATGTATATGTTTTCAAACTAACTACACATAAGGAACAAAATTTTGAAAAACCGACCGTAGGATATGATTGATACAATAGAATATGGCAACGGTAGAAAATTCACATATTTTTGGTAACGTATAAATCTTGATCTAGGCGATAAACCTTATGTGTCCTACTAACTCCCTAAGGGTAGCTGTGTCGCGCATAGATTAATATTTCAAAACTCTTTCACTAACTTTTACACTGGTGGATAAAGCGCATGGAAGTGAGAGATTATGAATTTTTGGGGATTTTTCGAGCACTCTAGTTATTTAATAAGAAATTTGGAAGATTTCTAAATTTGGAAAACCATTTTAACTTGAAACATGGACACATGACATATCTTGGACCGCTCATCTGTCCACTTTATTAAATTTTAATTTACATGGCACATTATGAGCCACTGATTTATCCACCTCTTTAAACTTAACATTTTTAGATAATTAACCATAATTTCTTTATATATTATTAAACATTACAGTAGTCTCAATTAAACCACGAAACCTTTAAATATATAAATAATAATAAAAAAATAATCCTTCAACCCTAGACTCTAAACCAAAACCTCAACCCACACCCCCAACACAAACTGAAACTAAGACCTGCAACCTCTACAAATGATTATTTCTTCTTATTTTGGCTGATTTGACATGATTTGAGCAAATGTTGATTATTCCCATAATATACCTGAGTTGTATGGAATCGAGTGCGTGTACGCGGAAGCGTTTTTTTTTTTTTTTTTTTGGGAAGTGTCAGAATAAAATAATATATATATATATATTATAATTATATATTATAGTGCCAGGCAGTTAGGTTGCATGGAATCAAGTGCGGGTACGTGGAAGCGAAACGTTTAGAAATATAAAAGCGTTTTTTTAAGATAATATTTAAACAGGGTACGTTTTAGAAGTGTCGAATAAAATAATATATTTATTTTATAACCTATACAACCTGCTTCCCAATACTCTTTGATTCATTCCTCTTATGATATGCGAATAAACTTCATTATCCAGACTCCTGAGCAACCTTGTCTTCCTCGGCAAGTTTGAAACTTTAACCCAACTCCAATTTCAACATGCTGCTCTGCTAGCTGAAGCTCACTGCCTAATGTGTATGACCTTATAGCAAAAAATAAGTAAATAGGGATATGAGATATCAAATTAGATTTATGATATTAGCATAATGTGGGAAGTAAACCTGCTTTGTGCGGCAACCGCAAGTTAAGGTACTCTGGATTTGTTATAGCGCCACCATTTCACAATATACATTGTCCGGGAAAGCTAGTTTTGGTATTTCTGTTTTATCCTACTGACCCTCTTCTATGAAAGTGGAGGCTTAAATCAACTGTTTAATCTCAATTAGATTCCTCATGCTTTTATCTTTGCACAGAGCACCAAGCCTTCTCTGCTCTGGGTACGCGTGTGGGGTTGAAAAAGAAAGCAAAATGCAAATGTGCCAAAGTTCCAAGCTCACATGCTCTACTGATGACACAAATTTCCTCACTCCCCAACCATATATTCTTCGAGTTAAGTCCCCCGGTCAATCCTGTTCGGCGTCAAACTCTTCCTACATCTCTCCTCTCATTTCCTCCGACCATCTGACACCCATCTCCTTCCCCTCTTTTATGTCCTCAATTTCTCTCTCCCTCACTTCTCTATGACACTTTCTCTCTCCATCCCCCCCTTCTCTCCAACTCGATCTCCTCCATCGCCAAGGACTAGAAGGGCCTCCGCGTCACCGTCAAGCTCACCGTCCAGAACTGTCAGGCCAAAGTCTCCGTATCCGGCAAATCCTCTCTAAGTTTTCAGTAATTTTTTTTTTTTGAATTTTGTAAAAAGAGAAGATAAGAGATGAGTTTGGTAGTGGTGGTATTGGTTCTGGTGCTGGCTTCTTCTCCAACTCTGGTGGTTAGGCCAATCGTCCTCTTTTAGAGGAGTTTGTAACTATAGGACGGAGGTGAGAGAGGAGAGATGATGAGTTTGCTCACCGGAATCATAGACAAAAATCGATGCAGTCACGTTTGGACGGTTCGCCGGTCTGGTCTCAGCTCCGTCATCAACTGAGTCTGCAACAGTTTCAACTATTTGGGGTGCCAAGGAATTGGAGAAATAGGAGATTTAGAGAGAAGATAAAGTTAATAAACTGAGTTACATTCTTGCCCTTCGTTAAAACTGATTTTACTAAGTCTTGAGAAGTTATATTATTACTCTTCTGTTATAACTCTGTTAAGGGCGCTACTTAGCGCCTGTGCATTCTAGAAACTTGCAATAAAATGATCATTGCAATAAAATGATCATTTCTAGATATGATTTGATTATCTTATAGGAAGTAATTTAGAAATGACATTGTTATCCATTGTCCTTACTTATTAAAATAAAAACTCACGACAATATAGAATTAAAATAAATAAAATTCACAATATTTCAGTAATTTCAATATATATATGTCATTACTAGCAGATTGAGGGAAACACGTGGTGCAAATTATTTAAAGGAAATGTTGTTCGTCTCTCTATTGTACGTGTTTGTTTCTCTAGAGTGTCTCTGATATGATATTGTCTGCTTGGTACTTGATAATCAATTACGACAAACCCTAAGAATTTGACTTATGTTATAGGAAATAATGAATTGTCTACTCATTTCATTGATAATCTCTTTATATAGGGTGAGTATTACAACTGTAATAGTGAATATATTTATGACAATAATGACTACATAATTATTTCTCGTCAGTTACATTGATGAAGACACATAATGTGTTTTTCCTTCAACACTTCCCCTTGTGCCGAGTCAGAGATAAAATGGTGCATGTGGTGTTGCCTCATTAAAAACCTTGCCAAGTAACAAAAACCCAATGGGAGAAAATAAAACTTTAGTTGAATGACAAAAAGAGCACAACGCACCTATTACATTTGGAAACAACATGTATGTGCTAGATTCCCCCAAATGTCTGCACCTCCCCCTGATTTTTACATTAATCATGAGATTCTCCCTGATTCTTTCATTTGATCAAGGGAGCTTCAGTAACATTAGCATAGTTATGCATTTTCACATAGTTTTCCAAATATGACTCTGAGCAATGATTTAGTAACTAAATCTTGCCACAATCGTCCTCAGATCCAACTTGATTTACTTTGATCTTGAGGTTAATGTTGTTCATGAATCGAACACATAGGTTCATATTGAACATCAGGTTCACTCGTGGTATGACCTTCATATAATAAAATAGTCATAACTTCATCTAGAGTATGGATGAACCGTTAAGAGATTTGAAATTGATCTGTAATAATATATTTTCTTATTTCACCTTTAATGACGTGTATAGTTTCTTTATCATGTCACATTCTATGTAGAGATTGAATAAGCCCAAATCTTTCATATCTTTAAGTATTTGAAAGAACTTTTTGCGTTGCGTGTGCGCAGAGCTACACATAGCTTTACAAATTTTCATCGAATGAGAGGTCGAGTCTTACGTATTGTGTTTAAGTACAATCATGCGTCATTGCACTTGTTAGAGCTGCGTTTGGGTCGGTCCGGGCCGAAAAAAATCAAAACCGGACCAGAACCCGAAACTTTCGGTCCGGGTCGGGTTGGGTTTTTAAATTGCTAAACTCGGTTCGGGCCGGGCCGGATTTTTCGGGTTTTAGGGTCTATTTCTGACAGAAACTTTATGAGTTGAAATTTGAAAAATACATGCAAATTTTATGGGTTCCCTTAACAAATCTGTCATCTTTCTCAACTTCTCAAAATCAAATCACAAGTTCACAACAATACATTGAATACAACAAGCAAATAAGCCAACAACTGAACTGGAAAAACCTTAAAAAATCATGTTTTCGGGTTTTTGGGTCGGTTTGGTCCTTCACCTATGGAACCCGGACCGATCCGGAAGTATTAAAATCAGTCCGGGTTTAGCCCGACCCAGACATTTTAGAATTAAAACCCGGCCCGATCGGGTCGGTTTAGGGCCAAACCGGTCCGGGTTTTCTGGTTTCGGTCTTAAAATCGTAGCCCTAACACTTGTATAGGAAATTTCATTTCCCAACATTTTTTCGTCATCTTCCTTTAGATGAAAAACGGATCTATTGTTAGAGTAAAGACTTCGACTGATTATGGGAGTATATGTAGGCCTCACTTTATTCTTTAGAGTGCCTAAGTCGATTGATGGATGGTCACCATCATTACAGTCCTTGAGTTCCATTTCAAGACTGTGTATTCCCAAAATCTTTTTCATTCTTAACTTAAGATTTACAATACATAGAGTATCTCTTAGTTCATTGAGAATCCGTGTATATCCATAACGAAAAATGCAAGGGCATAATTCATCAATCCCTTCCCAATCAGGTAGTCAATTTAGTGAACGTTTCAATTTCTCTTGCAAACGTACTTATGTGATCTAGAGCCACTTGATTTGGGTGGATGAAGTCCGTTTAAGATCCTCATGTATATCTCTTAATTTAGATCCCCACAGAGATATATGTTTTGACCACTTTCGTAAGCTGCATGTTCAGTTTTTCGGAAACTACCAAACTGACAAGGTAGTGGAGTGCAATGACATCCATTACGAGAAATTGTCTCCTTTTAGTTCATTACGAGAGAATATCTTCCCGTAGTCGATTCCAATGCGTTTTCGAGAGACATTGCGCCATAAGGTGAGTCTACATACTCTTATTCTCATTACGCATTCTAACAAAGATATATTTGATAGGGTTTATATTTGCGGTGTCGGCGTCACCGCCCAAAAGACCTATCTTTTTGTTTATATTGGATCGCTTCTTTCCATTCGGCCAGTTTACTACGTTGACACATTTCAATGAAGTATGGTTCGATATTAGACTCATTATTCCATGTCCTCATGTACACTAGTGTAATGTGTTTATAGAGATCTCTATACTTTCAAGGATTGGTTCTAACATTTGAGGCGTCACCCAATGACAACCACAATCCAGAAATATTCTCATGAGACGGATTTGAGTATCACTGATCAATAGATCAGATTGTGACAAAACTCACTTTCTTCCTTTTGGTGAGTATTTATCGAACCTAAGGTAGTCTTCCCCTCTTCATTGGAAATCCACAGCCTGTGACACCATTTATGCCACTTATGGTGTCACCATGCCACCATCCATAGTGGTGGTGCAATGCCCAATTCCTCTTGGGTGGCACCATGTCCTCTCGATAGGACACAATCCTTGCATGCATGTTCGCAGCAGGTTTGTGTGATCTCGTCACTTTAATATATAAGACATCTACACACTTTACTTTGTGTTATTTTGGAGATCAGGATGAGACACAGTGGGGACAAACCACGACAATTCCTGTCGTTCCACTTGAACATGCTTGTTCTTATCTCCCCCTAACGACGGGAAGACTGTCTTATCAAAGTGACACTCCGCAAATCTAACTGTGAAGAGATCGCCTGTCAAGGTTTCAACATAGCGGAGTAGCTGGAAGTATGTCCATTATAAATATTTATTCATTTCAAGGGACCCATCAGTGTGCGCTGTGGCGGCACAATTTTAGCACATAAAAATATTTAACCGAGCTCAAGGATTGTAGATCCGTGTCAATCTAAAAGAGCTCAAGGATTACAAGTTCGTTTAAAATCCTCACACATAGTCACTAGCTATGGTGTAAATTGGTTCAATGATGATGGTCATAGATGAATAAGTAATGCTGCATGTAAAATTGCATAACCCAAAACGGAAGTATTGGTGTGCTTTACCAATATCAAGACTAGTACTGTAGTCATTTTCCGTGAGACCAATTTGGTTTTTATATAGGAATATGATGTCCATTACAGATCCCATATAATAAGTTATAACATCATTGCGCCTACGGAAATTAACCCGACCTAGGTGCTTTGACTTTCTAGCATAAGCAACATAAATTTTAATTGTGGATGGTGTTATGACACGTGACCAGTGTGTCGACACAACAACCAACACCATAAAATATTTAAGGTGTCCGCAAGTTGGTTGAACCAATCCACTGAATCCTTTTTGGATTCAATATAAGAACATAATAAGAACACATGTGTCCTTTGCATATGATGGTGTCAATCATAATTTTATGAGTTGACTTTGAATGATATGTTTTTAGTCATAAAATCACGATGGATGTCAGAAGCATAATAGGGTATAAGTGCATATACTTGTGCATCAAATATATTCAACCCTACATGAATTGTGTCGAAACAATATTTGAGGATAACATGTTCTTTGGTCGTCCTCAGTTTTTTGTGGGAACCATATTCTTCTGGTTTTTGCTTCTATTCATCCAAAATATGGGTGTCCATAGTAATTTCTTTAATGTACGGATCACCAGATTATGAGTAGTTTCGTCAAAGCCAATCTATGTCAGAATTCCAAAAGATCATTTTCTTATGACTTTGGATTTAATTAGCCGTTACATATAACTCACTAAGTTGACATATAAACTTCTCTAATACTCGTTTACATCCGTAGTCATTAGAGGTAATGCAAAGGAGCTCAAATGAATTCTCACTTGTGTCTTTTTTTATATGAATATCGTGGCATAAATTTCTTTAAAATGTGAAACAAATTCAATTTTCTCTTATCGCATAAATTGTCAATTTGACATATGTTCAATATATACATCGAAACGTAACTCAAGGTCTTTAGAGTAACTCGATGGGGATTGTAATAAAAGGTATGGTAATCCCAGTTAGGCAAGTGCATTATGAATCCCAAAGGAACAGATATACCTCTCTTTATCACTTTCATTGTAGTACTATTGTTCTTCAGTACTATTGTGATATTTTTGTGATATATTAGTACCATTGTCCTTCAGTACTATTATTCTAGGGATTACATGGTGCGTTTCTTTGCACACAATTCTTTATGTCATGCCTATATTATGATATGATATGTTGCGTTACTTTAGGAAATACTTTGCAAAATTGGATGCAGAAAATTGAATCATGTATATCATGAATAAAATTTGAATAATCTCAATTCATTGAGAGAAAATTCAAAAACTAACATGGCAACGATTACATTTAGTTTTGTCCAATTTAGAGATAGAAACTTTAAGACCAGAAATCTAATTTAGGCGTGATAGCCTGTATAAGGATATCTTGGAAATTTAAAAGTAGACTAATGAAAGTCTATCTTGGATTGAGCCAGATCCTTTTTGCTCTTTTAATAGCTGCAATGATGAGATGTGTCATTGACATCTTCTTCCCATATGGTGTGCCTTTAGTTGTAAATTCATTTTCAATGTTATTGTTGGATATTGAAGATACTTTTTCAAAATCCGCGTACTCGTATGATTCTTCATACTTATTGTAAGTTGTAGCTAATTTTTTGCTAGCTTGTAATGTACGTATTAATACTTCATTAATTTACAACAATAGTAGTGCTTCATTGTACATGATGTGTCCCTAGGTCATCTTTCAAATGATACATTGTTTCCACTTGCTTTTGGATGATTATAGGAATCTTTATGTCCATGGTAATTGCCCTTTTTTTTAGGGTTGTTGCATTACTTTGCATAATTTGTTCTAGGAAATATCTTTTTCTCAAACCTTATATCGTCATTCAAGATATTTTAATTATTTCTTAGCTACTTACATAAAGCATTTTGCATAAATATACCATGGTCAAGCCTTAGTTGGCTTAGTAGGGGAATTTGGTACTCAAGTTCTTCAGAGTCCAATGTGTCAAAGCCAAATTGTGATGGTTAAACCATCTGTAAAATAGAGGAAGAAGAGAATGTATTAGTTTCGCAGTCTAAATGATATTCACGACAACTAAAATAAACCAAGATACATTATGGTAAATCTGATGCTTTGTGAAATTACGTTATCATAATAAACATTTGGTTTCTCCATTTTCATTGCATGTGAAGCTAATGAAATTTCATTATCGTTGCTTTTTGCACAATCAAAAAGATATCCATCTTGAAAAATTTCAAGAACTAAAATTGGATTTTCAAGACTAAGATTTGTAATGGTCATATTTTTTCATGCTTAGTGAAAATGCTTTAACAGTAGTGGATTTGTCCATTTTTCTTTATATTACAATGCTTCATGAAATTACATTATCATGGCAATGCTCAAACTAAATAATATGTTAAATAAAACAATTATTTACTACTAATAAAATGTTCTAAATTTAACATTTAAATAAATATTAATGCTATTTAAAATAGAGCATTATATCATAGAATAGTTTAATCGAGATTTAACAAAAACAACAACTTTAATTAGATCATACTGTCAGTTTGTCAAATAAACTGCGTGTGAAGCGGTTGCTCGATCTCAATTCTATTTTGACCGTCGCATCGGAGTTAATACGTCACATGTAAAATAACAATATTCATATGATTAGTCACTTTAATCATATATATTTCACATTTAAGAAAATTCGTATTTTATCATTAAATTCGTAAATCAGTAAATATAATTCACTGTACAGTAATTTCAAAAAATTACCTTTGAATTTACCGGTAAAAGGTAAATATCCTCTCTTTTTTTCGCGGGTCGGGTCGATCAAACCGGGTCGGGTTTGTTGGACACGGTTTGGATCAGGCCCAAAGGAGCCGGGTTGAATTGTTTTTTTGTTTTTTTCGCAAATCACAGCTGTTGACAGTAGCCGCAGAGAGGCTACAGCAGGCCCAAAGACCCGCAGCAAGCGCACCAGGGCTCGGCCCAAGGCCCGGGACCGGATCACCAGCACCCGGCCTCGGGGTCCAGCACTCTATCCTGCCTCCAGGGACCCTGGGGCCGGGGGCGCCTGCCTGCCAAAGAGGGCACCAAAATGTACAAACAGAAGGGAACCAGTCCCACATCGAAGGATGAGGCCAGCCCTCACCCCCAACCACCTATATAAGGGCCCCAACTACCCTCTTTAATAGGTAACTTATCTCTCTCCCCGCTTACATACGTACTCAAGTTATATATATCCCAACTATACTAACTTAGGCATCGGAGAGGAGAAGACCGGCCCGCCCGGTATTCCCCTTAGTAAGCAGGATTGCAGGAGATCAAGTTGGATTCATTTGTATCTACCAGGCCCCCGGGTTTAGGCAGAAACAATTGGCGCCGTCTGTGGGAAGTTTGAATGAAAAGCCGTGTAAGCAACACCGTTGGAAGAGAATTCAGAAATGAGTCAAGAGAAAGGTACCACCGAGGAGGGACGTGTTGCATTAGTGCAGACGCTCACCTCCACCCCGGCCGTCACGCGGGAGCCAAGCGGCGACCGGGGCAACGCCAGGAAGGAGGGAGCTGTGGGGGACCGTCCGGCATGCCGGGGCCCCACCACGACAGCTCACGCGGGAAAGACCCGGCAGGGGATGAGGACAGTCCAGAACACCGGGGCTTCTCCTTGACGTTCTCAGATGATCCGAGCGATCGATCTGAGAGCCCGGACCGGGACCCTACGTACAGCCCCGGCCATAGCAGTATGGCGGGAGAGATACGGGCAATGGCCGCAGAGGTCAATCGTCTAAGAGAGGAGAACGACAGGGACAGAGCTAAGTCCAACGCCCGGTACGAAGAGATGGAAGCGGTGAATGCTGCCCCAGTAGCCGCCCTGGAGAGGGGACAGCAGCGTAGTGACGCCATGGCCGAGGCGCAGGCGGCAATCCCACCGGTCCAACCTCAACACACCGAGGCAGGGCAGTCTTCGGGCGGTCGGCCCGGTGATCCCGTGCGAGAAAAGTCGCCCGCAGGCGCAGGCCCGCCGAAGAGCACGTCAGCCTCCCGCCAGCTCCGCACTTCGTCTGTGGATGAGGTTGAGACTCCGACCGCACGGGTGCTGCAGATGCTAGCCAACACCGTGTCGGACTTAAAGGCCCAAATGGAGGCCAACGAGAGAAGAGCCGCGCGACCGATGGAGGGCGCCCGGTTTAATGAGCGTATGGGCCCTTTCTCACACCGGGTCATAGAGTCGGGGAGATCTGGCAACCAGAAGTCCCTCAAACTCACCTATTCAGGGTCCGGTTGCCCGTATCAGCACCTGGACAGTTTCCGGTCCCAAACCTGCGCCAAGGGATACTCCGATGCAGTCTGCTGCAACATTTTCCAGGAGACTTTGTCTGGAGAAGCGCTCAGCTGGTTCTACGAGCTTCCTGCGAACTCGATCGAGGCGTTCGAGCAGTTAGCCGACCGGTTCGTAGGCCGCTTCATTCTCCGAGTCGAGGGAGCCCGGACGTCGACCATCCTCTTCAACTGCATACAAGCCCCCGGAGAGGAGGTGAGAACCTTTGTCAACCGCTGGCAGACGGCTACGGCAGGGGTTCGGAACCTGGACAAAGGCATCGCCGAGATGGCGTTTAAGCAGAGGGTCCGAGCGGGTAAGTTTTCCTACGCCGTCCGGGTAGAACTCCCGCAGGGTATGACGAGTTGATGGCTATGGCCATCCGGCATGCTCAGACCGATCATGAGACCTATGGGCACCACCTACTGAAGAGGAAGCGGGATGAGCAGCAGGAAGACCATCCCCGGGAAGAGAACCCTCCGCCCGGCCAGGAAGCCAAGCCCAGTCAGCGGACTGAGAACCGCACCGTTCGACCCAGCCGGAACGCCAACAACAGAAACTGGCCACAGCGGCAGCAGAGGCCCTAGTCTGATAAACCCCAGAACGAGCACAAGCCGGCACCGTACCGCCAAGAGCGCCCCCTGGCAATCATGCCAGCACCACCGGCCGGTCAAGAAGTCTTCACCGCTCTCACCACTTCCTACGAGGATATCTTACTTGAGAACGGGAGCGTCATTCCCCCACCGCCCAAGAGAAAGTACCCAAAGGGGAAACTTACAACGGCACAGACGGGCAAGTACTGCTCTTATCATGATGAGGCTACTCATCGAACAAATCAGTGCTGCGCTCTCAAGACAGCGGTGCAGGGTCTGATCGATAACGGCCAGCTCCAGCGGTACGTAGGGGAAAGAAGAACAGACCCCGACCGGGAACGTGACCAGGCCTGGTAAACCCGCTAACTCCGAGCGGTTAGTTTGACATATCTCCGGTTAAACCGTTGTAAAAACAAATATATGCAAACTACTTTTGAGAAAATTTCACCGGCTCCGCCAGTTCAAGTATATTCATAATCAAGCAAGTATACAAGCAGTAACCGTTCCGGAAAGATTACAAGGAGAAGAGCAAGGAAAATCCTAAGGAGCCACGACTCCGCCTTCAGCAGGCAATCCGCCAGCCTCTCCTGCGGTACCCTCGTCGTTGACCTCAGTTCCGGCGTTGACTCTGGCTCGGGGAGACTCGGCACCGTTGGTAAAAGAATCCATGTCCGAGCGAATCGCTTCTTCCGGCTGCCCCTCCACCGCCTCCTGATGGATGTCCGACTGCTCATGAATATCTCCTTCAGCAGCAATCGGCATCGGGGAAGTATCTAACCATCCCTTCCCCGCCCATTCCGTGTACGCATCCGAGATGCCCTCTTCCCTGGCCTTCTCCAGAAACTCCAGGAACTGATCGCTCTCGCGGTACTTGAGAACAACCCGTTCGTAGAGTTCCGGGTCATCTTCCCCGGTCGCAGCAGCAGTGGCGGCACGCAGAGCGGCAGCTCCCACTTGGAGCTCGTCCACCTTGGCTTCCAGCTCGGCCCTCTCCTTCTCCAGGCTCCGGTTCTGCTCCTCCAGCTTCTTGGCCCTCTCCTCCGATCTGGCCTTCTCCCGATCCGAGCGGGACTTCTCCACCTCCAGGCGCTGTCGGGCCTCCGATAAAGCAGTTATCTGTCTCTTCAGCTCCGACAGTTCCTCGCTCGCGTCCGGTTGGTACAGACTGTACAGCAGCTGCGCAACAACAGAAACAGTTAATCAGGCAGTAAGACACACCACCTACAAGCAGTGTAGTGGCACCAGTTAGTGCTTACCCGGAGGACGGATTCCTTGCATTTTGGGCGGTTCCCGCCTGCCAGGGCTCCAGAAACCCCAGGTCTGTCCAGACCAAGGCCGGCCAAGTCCGCCGCCACTTGCCGGACGAGTGCACTATCCGGGCTTCCCCTCGGTGCCTCCGCAGGCGCGGGACTACTCTGCCGGGCAGCGGCAGCCCTCTCCCCAGCGGAGTTAGTTTGCGCGCCGCTGGTTATCCTGAACCGTTTGGCCAGGTTCTCCCATGCCGACCCGCCGGTAAGCGTTACCAGCGCGGAGGAAGGAATGTCCCCGCCTTTCCGTTTCTCTCCCCGGCCTTCTGGAGAAGAAGATTGTGCGCCTACCCGGGCGACACGAGCCATGTGCGGCACAGACACCAGCCGGTTGGGGATCCTGTTCACTCCACCGGGAATCCTCACTGGCCCCCCGGTACTCTTGCCATTTCCAGGCACCGCAAGGGCCGCAGCATGATGGGTCTTCACCCGCCTCAGGAGGTAGGCACCGTCATCAACATCCATGGCCCTCGGCTCCGGATGAGTCGTGAGCCGGCCGGACTCCTCGTTTACCGACGTCCGCGAGACGGTCTCGCCTTTCTCCTTCATCTTGTTAAGGAGGTATTCTCCGTCCATTGAGAGAGTGGTTTCGGGCTTGATGACCGCCCGGGAAGATGCACCTGCAAGGAAAGCGAACAGTTAGCATTTGGCCAGAGCTAGCACAAAGTATCATCGCTAAAGGGCTTCCTACGCACCGGGACCCCGCCCGAGTTGGCAGTATTCCAGCACTTCTCGCCAGATAAAGTTGAAAGAACTCCGTTCCAGATCGTCCCAACATCCAAGTATGGTCGAGATCCTCTCATGCTCCAGATCGGATAACTCGAACGACTGATCGCCAATGGGTTGGAAGGCGCCAGGAACCCGGTACATTTTACTCCTCGCCTGCCACCTCCCGCCCACCATCACCACCTTCTTCCTCTAACTGTTGTCTACCCATGTAGGCATATTGGTGACGATCGGTTGATGGTTCCGGGGGTTGAAGGACAGGCAACCCCGGGACCCTTGTTTCCTGGAGTAGGACAACCTATACAGGGACCGGAATTCGTTTACCGTTGGCATACTCATTCCGGACAGATCATATAGGCAGCCGAGGCTCAATAATCGCCTCCACTGGAGCCCAGGAAGCTGCGCGGGAAACACTTGCAGCGCACTGAGCATATACTGCACGAAATTTGGCAGCGGGAGCGAGAGTCCATGCCGGAACTGGTCCTGATGCACGGCAACCCAACCTGCCTCCGGGTTACAGGCTGACTCTCCAGGATTCAGGGGCCGCAGCAGAACCTCATCGGGGATACCCCACATTTCTCGGAACGCTGCAATCTCTCCAGGGGTCATGCTACCCTCCGGTTCATCACACACCACAGCATCCTTCCCTCTGCCAATGGTGTAGCTCACGGCCGGAGCATCCGCAAGGCGCACCCCGTGCGGTATTTCAGTCTCCGAGGATTCAGCCCCGGAAGACGAAGACGAGGACGGAGACGAAGCCCTGCTCCCGGAGCAGTCAGCGACTTCGGTCTCCGGGGATTCCGAACCGAACCAGTCCTCCAGCCTCTCCGCATCATCCACGAGGGGACCCCTGGCAGCCGATTCGAAAGCTCGGTCAGAACTTGAAGAAGACATCTTAACCTAGGGGAAGAAAACAAAACCCTAGCGCTCGTCAGCAACAGGCTACAACAGCGCCTTCTACGGCCTCTCCCCAAGTTTGCCGCAGAGCAGTTCAGTCAGCGACAGAGATCCCTCCCCCCCGCCGCAAAGCAACAAAACCAAAACAAGAACAACACCGGGGCAAAGAAATCAACAAACTTACCGATTAGTATGCTCAACCGAGGACAGTCCGCCCTGCGAAAGCAGCGAGCAATGGTAGGAAGAGAGTAGGGAGCGCTCGAGAAAACGGATCTCGTGGGGCAAAAGGGCTCAGAGTTTTCGCCGGATTTCTCTCTTTCTCTTAGTTTCTCCAAAGCAAGAAGCAACAGCAGAAAGAAGAGCAGAAGAGGCCTTTTTATAGAGAGGACCGGTGCCCTAGGCAATTGAAATCCCTCCAAAAACAAGTAATCAGAGCAACTCAAACGCCTGCGAATCCAAGCACTTCATCTCAAGACCGCCCCCCGCTGGCACGTGTCCCAGCATTGGTAAACTGCCCATGCCATCATAACTGACGGGACTGATGGACTTCCTCCTTAAATGCATGTCAGCCACTTGTCCCACACGCTGGCGACAGGAAGGTAGGAGCGGGAACCGAGGAGTCAGGCCCTCCCACACTTCCCCAGGTTCCACGGTTGCATGGCTTCTTCGTTGTATATCTCGAAGACCTCTCACCGGTGGTGATCATCCAACCGCTTCGAGAGCATCCATCCGGGTATGAGCAATATGGACTCGTCTCGATATGGCAGGACGCCCGGTCGAGGTCCGCCCGGCACCATGGCAGTTCGCGGTTATGATCATTCAACCGGCTGCATGGCTTCTTCGCTGCATATATCGAAGACCTCTCACCGGTGGTGATCATCCAACCGCTTCGAGAGCATCTATCCGGGTATGAGGTCCGCCCGGCACCATGGCAGTTCGCGGTTATAATCATTCAACCGGCTGCATGGCTTCTTCGTTGTAATATCTCGAAGACCTCTCACCGGTTATGATTTTCCAACCGCTTCGAGAGCATCTATCCGGGTATGAGCCGTCTGCCCAGCACCATCTTTGTTGCATATCACTGGGGGACTCGTCTCGATATGGCACGACGCCCGGTCGAGTTTCGCCCGGTACCATGGCTTGACCCCGGTCATGAGAACATTCGACCGGCATGGGCTTTATACACCCGGGTGAGTTTACATCTAACCCATGTACGCTTGTCCAGCAGGATAAAAACCCTGCATCGCACCAGCTGCGGCAAACGGGGGCTGCACGGCGAGCCTTGTCACTTCAACGCCACCCCCCCTACCGGGAACAGGATCCACCCGGCCCCATGGCATTTCACTGGGGGACTCGTCTCGATATGGCAGGACGCTCGGTAGAGTTCCGCCCGGTACCATGGCTTGACCCCGGTCATGAGAACATTCGACCGGCATGGGCTTTATACACCCGGGTGAGTTTACATCTAACCCATGTACTCTTGTCCAGCAGGATAAAAACCCTGCATCGTATTGAACCGCGATCAACGTGGGTCTGCACGGCGAGCCTTGTCACCTCAACGCCACCCCCCTTACCTCAACGCTTATTCAACACAAGCTGAGAAGAACTAGCAAGTGTTCACCGGTGATTTAAACAGCCCGCAACACCGGGGTAATCTCCCCGCAGCCTAGCAATATGGGACTCGTCTCGATATGGCAGAACGCCCGGTCGAGGTCCCATACTCCTGGACTCGTCTCGATATGGCAGAACGCCCGGTCGAGGTCCAGTACTTAAGTTCACCTGGGACTCGTCTCGATATGGCAGAACGCCCGGTCGAGGTCCCATGAACTCCACTCCGTTCTGCTTTGGCAGATCGCCCGGTAGAGGCTCAGTGAACTCCGCTCCGTTTCGATTTGGCAGATCGTCCAGTTGTGACCCAGTGAAGCTCCGCTTCGTACCGATAGGGCAGAGTGCCCGGCCGGAATTCCATGCACATCTCTTGCATGGCGGATTTCAATGCCCCATTATCATCCCATGCACAAATCTCTTGCATGGCGGATTTCAACGCCCCATTATCATTCCATGCACGCATCTATTGCATGGCATCATCTCATACACTCTCCGGGTTCCACCCCACTCCATGCTCATAGCACCACAACACCTGAGCACAGTACTACTTATATTACAAACGTACTTATAAACTATTGCTTCCCATCGGTAACAGGTACTCACCTCGGTCACGCCCAATCTTTAACGCGGACTTGGGAGACTGGGCACCAATAGGTCGGTAACCCTGCGGGTCTGCGGGACAAGAGCAAGACAGATTTAAGTCCCCATTCAAGATTGCACTTGACCGGGAACTTGGGGCACTTGTTGACAGTAGCCGCAGAGAGGCTACAACAGGCCCACAGACCCGCAGCAAGCGCACCAGGGCCCGGCCCAAGGATCACCAGCACCCGGCCTCGGGGTCCAGTACTCTATCCTGCCTCCAGGGACCCTGGGGCCGGGGGCGCCTGCCTGCCAAAGAGGGCACCAGAATGTACAAACAGAAGGGAACCAGTCCCACATCGAAGGGTGAGGCCAGCCTTCACCCCAACCACCTATATAAGGGCCCCAACTACCATTTTTAATAGGTAACTTATCTCTCTCCCCGCTTACATACGTGCTCAAGTTATATATATCCCAACTATACTAACTTAGGCATCGGAGAGGAGAAGACCGGCCCGCCCGGTATTCCCCTTAGTAAGCAGGATTGCAGGAGATCAAGTTGGATTCATCTGTATCTACCAGGCCCCCGGGTTTAGGCAGAAACAGCAGCGGAGGGCGGCGTTAGCCGGCTGGTTGCTTCGCGGTGGGGAGGCGTCTAGAGGACGAAACCAGATCGGCGAGTGCCAGAAGAGGTCCTGAGGATCGGCTGGATCGTGCTCGATCAGAGGAGGAAATCAGATCGAGGGGTGGGATGGAGCGTAGGTGAATCCGGGTCGAGCAGATCTGGGTTGGGGCTGTGCATCGTCGGGGTTGGTCGAGCGGCGTCGTTTGTCGGTGCTGTCATTCCTTGGGTGCCCAAATCAATCTTGATTTGAGGTTTGCCGATCCGGTTCGATTAAGTGTTCGTGCGTCGTGGCTTCAGTGTTACGACGGTGCTGGGCCGGAGCGTTGGTGGAGCTGAGATCGGAAGAGGCTAGGATCGTGCTCGATCCTTGGCCGGAGCGCAGGACTGCTGGCGTGGCACTGAGGATCGGCTCAAAGCCACGGCGGCGGAGCTGAGATCGGAAGATTGGGTGCCTAGAGCAATTTTCTGTGTAGCGTCGGGCCCCAGATCAAGGTCCGATCTGGATTTTCGAGGGTGTCCGATCGGAGCCGCTGATGGACTAAACAGTCGGCGGCGGCGCTTGGTAGTGGTGCCGGCCGGAGCTGCTGCTAGCAAGGGTAGCGGCGGTGGAGAGAAAAAAAAAATCTAGGTTTTTTTTTTCTTAACTAAAAAAACTCTGGGTTAGGCAAAGTGCTGATAACATATTATAGGAAATAATGAATTGTCTACTCATTTCATTGAAATCTCCTTTATATAGGGTGAGTATTACAACGGTAATAGTAAATACATTTATGACAATAATGACTACATAATTATCTCTCGTCAGTTACATTGACGAAGACACATAATGTGTTTTTCCTTCAACAACTTATGTTTTTTTTTTTAAAATTTATTTTAGGACATTCTAGTTGTACCTCCTAATTTACTATGTATATCTAATTTAATTTTAATTTTTTGTAAAAGTTATTTCTCGTTTTACCCCATCTCCCTATCGGAAAAAAGAAACGGATTGGACTACGTGTACTCATGCACGGTGGAAGTAAATAATGAGTTGGACTTTATTAAATTTCTAGTCTTGTAGCCCTAATGTTTGCAGGGTTCCATTAGGGCTACAAGACTAGCTATCTACTTATCTAGGTGACTAGGACTCTAGGTTGGTCTTCGTAAATCTGGTTCTAAACAAAATCGGCATTTAATGCAGTAATGATTTGCGCTGAGGTAATTCTGATGGTGCAACTGGTTTTCATGGTAGCGATGGTGCAACTGGTTTTTATGGTAGTGATGTTGCATGCAGGAGTAGTCTAATAGATTGTTATGGCGGTTCTGGCTGCTAGCAGAAAGATGCAGATTTGATGATGGCACAGTTGGTACGACACAACCCACATCTGATGTTATTGATTACATTTTCATATGAAGAAATCTTCGAGTTTAAATTAACACTACTCACATAAAAATAAAAAAATTCACCCTTAATTAGAAACAACAAAAGGCTTCTCAATCTCACTAAAATTCATATATAATGTATTCCACAAAGCTCAAGATCTTGAGTTGAAGTGTCAAAATAATAAAGTCGCAGAGAAAACTCAAAACAAAGGAACCAAACTAAATAAGGTAAAAAAAAAAAAAATAGTCATTGCTTTTATAGGAGAAACCTTTAATAGAAGAAGAGAGAAATCCCAAATAAGCGATGAGAGATAATATAAAAGCAGTGAATTTTGATATTTACCATCATATCAATAGTTACGATATTTTTCTTCCTCTTCTTCTTCCTCCTCCTCTTCATCTTCATCTTCGTCTTCCTCCTCCTCTTCCTCTTCTTCTTCCTCGTCTTCATCTTCTTCTTCCTCCTCTTCATCTTCTTCTTCTTCTTCTTCCTCCTTCTCCTCCTCTTCCTCTTCTTCTTCTTCTTCCTCCTCCTCTTCCTGTTCGTCTTCTTCCTCTTCGTCTTCTTCTTCCTCCTCCTCTTCTTCTTCTTCCTCGTCCTCCTCTTCCTCTTCGTCTTCTTCTTCCTCTTCCTCCTCCCCCTCCTCCTCTTCTTCTTCCTCCTCCTCTTCCTCCTCGTCTTCTTCTTCCTCTTCCTCCTCCTCCTCTTCTTCTTCGTCCTCCTTCTCTTCTTCTTCGTCCTCCTCCTCCTCTTCTTCTTCTTCTTCTTCTTCCTCCTCCTCTTCTTCTTCGTCCTCCTCCTCCTCCTCTTCTTCTTCGTCCTCCTCCTCTTCTTCTTCTTCTTCCTCCTCCTCTTCTTCTTCGTCCTCCTCCTCCTCCTCCTCCTCTTCTTCTTCTTCTTCTTCGTCCTCCTCCTCTTCTTCTTCTTCTTCTTCGTCCTCCTCCTCCTCCTCTTCTTCTTCTTCCACCTCCTCTTCTTCTTCTTCTTCTTCGTCCTCCTCCTCCTCCTCCTCCTCCTCTTCTTCTTCTTCTTCTTTTTCCTCCTCCTCTTCTTCTTCGTCCTCCTCCTCTTCCTCTTCCTCCTCCTCCTCCTCTTCTTCTTCGTCCTCCTCCTCCTCCTCTTCTTCTTCTTCTTCTTCTTCTTCCTCTTTGTCCTCCTCTTCCTCTTCCTCTTCTTTTTCCTCCTCCTCCTCTTCTTCTTCCTCTTCTTCCTCCTCCTCCGCCTCTTCTTCGTCCTCTTCCTGATCATTATCTTGATATTCTTCCTCGTCGTCATTGTCATTATTTTGTTGTTTAAGAAATATTATCTGAACATTCTTATTTTGCTTTTGTATATTCTCATTTGCTGTTTCTTCTTTTTTACTATTTCTTAAATTTCGAAAACTCTTCTTTATCACTACTTCTTCTTCTTCTTCTTCTTCTTCTTCTTCTTCTTCTTCAAACATTATCATCTGAACACTCTTTTTCTTCTTCTTGTTGTCTTCAATCACTTCTTTTTCTTTTTTTGGTTGAATGCTCTTCCTTCGCGTCTCCTTTTCTTTTTTGATTATTTCTCTTCCTTTTTCTCTTTTATTCACTTTCATTATATTTTTTTCATCTTTTGCATGTGACAATAATCTTCGGAAACCCATCTTTTGCTTAGTCTCCTTCATTTTCTTCTTCACTATCTTATTTTCCTTCTCTGGTTTCTTATCCTTACTTCTCTTCTGATTCTTTTGATTCTTCTCTTCAGGCATCATACTTGAAAAATCATGTTTCTGCTGTTTCTTCTTCTTTTTCTTCTTTAGCTCCTTCGATAATTCATCTTCTTCATTCTCGTCAAAAAGCATACCCAGAAAACTCTCATGTTTATTCTCTTTCTTTGACCTCTTCGTCTTGTTCCTCTTCAATGAGTCTTCTTGTTTCTTCTTTTTCTTCTTTAGCTCCTTCGATAATTCATCTTCTTCATTCTCGTAAATAAACATACCCAGAAAACTCTCATGTTTATTCTCTTTCTTTGACCTCTTCGTCTTGTTCTTCTTCAATGAGTCTTCGTCTTTCTTCTTTTTCTTCTTTAGCTCCTTCGATAATTCATCTTCTTCACTCTCGTCAAAAAGCATACCCAGAAAACTCTCATGTTTATTCTCTTTCTTTGACCTCTTCGTCTTGTTCTTTTTAAATGAGTCTTCTTCTTTCTTCTTTTTCTTCTTTATCTCCTTCGATAATTCATCTTCTTCATTCTCGTCAAAAAGTATACCCAGAAAACTCTCATGTTTATTCTCTTTCTTTGACATCTCCGTCTTGTTCTTCTTCAATGAGTCTTCTTCTTTCTTCTTTTTCTTCTTTAGCTCCTTCGATAATTCATCTTCTTCATTCTCGTCAAAAAGCATACCGAAAAAACTCTCATGTTTATTCTCTTTCTTTGACCTCTTCGTCTTGTTTTTCTTCAATGAGTCTTCTTCTTTCTTCTTTTTCTTCTTTAGGTCCTTCGATAATTCATCTTCTTCATTCTCGTCAAAAAGCATACCGAGAAAACTCTCATGTTTATTCTCTTTCTTTGACCTCTTCGTCTTGTTCTTCTTCAATGAATCTTCTTCTTTCTTCTTTTTCTTCTTTAGCTCCTTCGATAATTCATCTTCTTCATTCTCGTCAAAAAGCATGCCCAAAAAACTCTCATGTTTATTCTCTTTCTTTGACCTCTTCGTTTTGTTCTTCTTCAATGTGTCTTCTTCTTTCTTCTTTTTCATCTTTAGCTCCTTCGATAATTCATCTTCTTCATTCTCGTAAAAAAGCATACCTAGAAAACTCTCATGTTTATTCTCTTTCTTTAACCTCTTGGTCTTGTTCTTCTTCAATGAGTCTTCTTCTTTCTTCTTTAGCTCCTTCGATAATTCTTCTTCTTCATTCTCGTCAAAAAGGATACCCAGAAAACTCTCATGTTTATTCTCTTTCTTTGACCTCTTCATCTTGTTCTTCTTCAATGAATCTTCTTCTTTCTTCTTTTTCTTCTTTAGCTCCTTCGATAATTCATCTTCTTCATTCTCATGATTGAGCTAGAGAATGTCATTGTCAAAAATCTTTCAAAAATAAAATTGACTAATAGATGGTCTAATCACTACTTCAAGTTAATGACCTCTTGAAATACAAGTTAACACAAAAAGCCACCATGCTGATTAAGCATGCCACCTCATCACTAGAGCCATATAAAAAAACTGATTCATCATGTATGGATCAAAATCAAAAGTTTATGTATATTTTTATTATTAGAAAGTCAAACGCTTAAGAGTTTTACCAAAATGTGTTATGCCCATTTTACTCTTCATACTAAATAGAATTATATTAAAGGATTGTCCTATAAGAAAACACATTAAACAAAATGAACAACAATATAGTGACAAACAAAATTCTACGTTTTCTTTCTATTTATCAATAACACGTGCTTCACACGGTTACGAGACTAGTGTTATTAATTTAGTTAGAAGGACATGAATTAAAGTGATTTCACTTCTTATATTCAGGCATATAAATGATTAGAAATGAAGAGTGCGATATAGATAATATTCAAATATCCTAATAGAGCTATCCACACACACCCTCACGCATATAATGAAAGAGTAAATCCTTAGTTAACAAACCTGTTTATTAGGAAGCTTCTTGTTTCTTAGCTTTTTGATTACTTCCCAAGTTTGCTGCAAATGAAGAGAGAATTTGGATGCAGGGACAAGATTCTTTCTTTTGGTAGTTGCAAGTTCTCCTTGATAAGTAGGATATAACAAACGGTGTCTCAAGTGATTAACCTGTAATATAGTTGTGTATAATGTTAGTGTACAACGAAAATGTTAATATTTGAGTTCATATAAGTTCGACTCAAAGCAGACTCATTTGAGTTCTTTATTCAATAATGATAAAAAAAAACATATTGATACCCAGTAAATATAGGGACCAATCTCGTTCTAGAACGAGCCTTGACAATATTTGTCCATTTTTAAAACATTCTAATTTAAAATTGAAAAATGCAATAATATAAGGCCTGCTACCTCCTCCTTGAACTTCTTCTTCTGGATTCCATAATGAGGCAAAGCAACTAGTTCTACCTAATTATGTTCATGAGTGTCATAAGAGAATAGTCTTGCATCGATAGAAAAGAAATGAAAAAATCATTAAGTTGTCAAATTGCACTACCTTGAAAATCTTATCGAAACTTGTATACTTATGCGCTAAGGGCTTCGGAACTTCATACCACGTCTGCAAAATTTAGAATACAGTTAAGTTAAACAAATGAACAAAATCGAAAAAAAATTAGCTGAGGAAAGGAAAATACCTTAGATATATCGATCAGTAAAGCAAGTCGTAGCAGTTCTATCGGGGTCTAAACCAACCACAGACAAGAACGATAATTAACAGGGATAGTATGGAGAAATATTTTTTTCATATATAAAGAAAGATAATATAGGAAAATGGGAATTGAGATACTCAAGTAGACATTAAAACACATACCTCTGTTGAATCACGTATAACAAACATTAACGTCTTCCGACGGTCGGGGTCGAATGAGTGCAACAATACCTACAAATGTACAATTATTAACATAACCTTCAATTGTACATATTGGATTAAAACATTGATAAAATATGGAAATAAATGTTTCTAACTTTGATGTAAACAAACATTTGTATCCAGATAATTAGTGGTTCAGTCGGAGAAGTGTGTCCGATCTTGAGTATTTTGCTATGAAAAGTGATGAAAAGACCGAGACTCCAATGAAACAAAATAGATTAGAAATTTGAGATCTAATAAGTTCTTGGGAATTTAAGGTCATGAGAAGTGAACACGAAGAAGAATTTAGTGTTGGTAACTAATAATTTAAGGAGTTAGATAGAGTCACGTACAGAGTTAAACCGAGAATGACCCAAATAATGAATAACAGTATTAGCAAACAAGGAGATATATAGAAGAAGAAAAGGAAAATAACAAAGTTAAAGATTCATATATGGTTGTAACCAAAAAAAAAAAAGATTCATAGATGGTTGTACATCCTATTGTGGTACCTCACAGATTGTTCTTAGTAAAGCTTTGTTCGCAGAATTTTCCAGGCCAATGTCAGAGCACCGCCTGCATGTGTAATCAGACATTGTCCACTAATTACCATCACAAAAGTTTAGAACTATATCATTCATGTAAATAAATTAGACAGTTATGAGTGCTGTTTAACAATTAGTGACCTGATCCATAAAATTTTGGTTCAAAGAGAATACACCAATAACCATTTTATAAGCCAAGCTCCAAACATTGAGAAACTTACATATTTACCAGAACAATGTCCGAAACTGTCAGTGCAAATTTCTCGAATGCAGTTGCCTAAACAACAATAGGATTGCAGAGGAAAATTATGAAGTGAATAAATATGAGAATTTTAACTATGTTTACGTTAGAAAAGTAAACTGTAATGTATATACTGCAATATAGGATATATAGATCATGTCGATTAATATACCTGGTCTCTCTCCTTGCCATCATTACCCTCCAAATCCAAGGCGATCGTGCAAGACTCAATGCCAACACCCTTGGCCTTGGCCATCCAAACTCCCCGAGTTGTTTGATTCCTGAGGAATGAATGCATAAAAGTTAATCTGTACATGTAGGTAAATTCAAGAGCAATGCTAGAAAATAAAAAACACAAATTAAAGGCAAATTGAATTCATTACTGATATCTGAAACTTTTTTTTTTGTCAAACTGATATCTGAAACTAGTGCTCAGAAACCAAACCTTCCTTGTTTTGCATTCATCTCCTTGAATTTGGTGTGGAACAGATGGTTCATCAAAGTGCTCTTCCCTGTTATTCATCATGCGATAGGCAACAAATTCAACACCAAATTATAACGACAATAACATACAGGATTCACGATACGTAGATAGGGATGATGTTCATCAACTAAATCGACTCAAGTAATTCAAGGCTTCTGGGTTTACCGCTACTCTGAATACCCATAATGGCAGCGACGGCATAGGAGTGTCGGCACTCAACAAGCTTGACTGCCTTCATAAACTTGTCGAGGCCAACACTATTGAATTTGCCATTTCCGTCGATCAATTGCATGACACTGTACTCTTCCTCCATTTTCAAACAGAGGCCTAAGAAATACTCAAACTTGTGATTATTTCGCAATGAGAAACTAGACGACAATGATGAAGATATAGAGTGCTCAAGACTCTTAGGACTAGGTCTCATCTGTCAATTAATTAAGCAAATAGTGCTCAAAGTAAAGACTAACCAACTTGCTTCCCTAAATATAAAATTTAGCCATTTGCAACCAGTTGAATATAACACAATTTGGGAGAATAATTTTCTGATATATTATTCGTCTCACATTGCAGGCTATATAAAGAGGTTACAAGATGTACTACGTACTACACTGTACTACTGTGTACTACCATATACAGAACATGAAAGTATTAAATACATAATATTACATAATATTCATGACTTATGTTAACACTCCCCCTCAAGTTGGCGCATACACATCAACCATGCCCAACTTGCTTAATGAGTCATGAAAGGCCTTTCTGGAAACTCCTTTAGTGAGTACATCTGCAAGCTGCTCTTCAGTAGGAACAAACGGGAAGCTAATAATCTTGGCGTCTAACTTTTCTTTTATGAAATGGCGATCCACCTCCACGTGTTTAGTACGATCATGTTGTACTGGATTATGTGAAATGTCAATAGTTGCTTTGTTGTCACAATATAACCGCATTGCATTTGGCAACTTAACACCCAAATCACGTAGTAGATTTCTCAACCACAACAATTCACACACGCCATGAGCCATACCTCTATACTCAGCCTCAGCACTTGATCGAGCTACAACCTTCTGCTTCTTACTCTTCCATGTAACTAAATTACCTCCCACAAAGGTAAAATAACCAGATGTTGACATCCTATCAGTAATATTTCCAGCCCAATCTGCATCTGTGAAACCACTAACTTCAAGAATGTTGTTGTGTTTAGAGAACATTATTCCTCTACCTGGAGCTGACTTCAAGTATCTCAAAATCCTCACAACAGCATCCATGTGGTCCACACTTGGATTATGCATGAACTGACTTACTACACTTACTGCATACGCAACATCTGGTCGGGTATGTGCCAAATAAATCAGACGTCCAACTAATCTCTGATAACGAGTCTTGTCGGTAGGCACCTGATCAGGATACTCTGCTAATCGATGATTCTGCTATATAGGAGTGTCAATTGGAGTACAATCCAACATACCTGTTTCTGTCAGTAGATTAAGGACATACTTCCGCTGACACAGATAGATTCCTTCACTCCCCCTGGCTACTTCAATGCCCAAGAAGTACTTGAGTGTACCCAGATCCTTCATATCAAATTCTGTGGCTAGCTGCTTCTATAATCTATCTATCTCAACAGTATCATTCCCAGTAACTACCATATCATCAACATATATAATCAGAGCTGTTACCTTCCCATGTTGGTGTCTGAGAAACAATGTGTGGTCTGAATTACTCTGTTTGTAACCAATCTTTTTCATGAATTGTGAAAACCTTCCAAACTAAGCACGAGGTGATTGTTTAAGACCATACAAAGATTTTCTCAATCTGCATACGAAGTTACCTGGAGAAGCAGCAACATATCCAGGTGGAAGGTCCATATACACTTCCTCTGTAAGTTCTCCATGAAGGAATGCATTCTTGACATCAAACTGTTTAAGAGGCCAGTTTAAGCTAGCAGCAAAAGAAAGCAATACCCGAATAGTGTTCATCTTTGCAACAGGTGCAAAAGTCTCATCGTAGTCTATGCCATATGTCTGAGTAAATCCCTTTGCTACTAAGCGTGCTTTATACCTGCTTACTGACCCATCTGGATTATGCTTTACTGTAAACACCCAGCGGCATCCCACAGCCTTCTTTCCATGTGGTGGAGATACAAGCTCCCAAGTATTGTTCTTCTGTAATGCTTCCATCTCCTCATCCATTGCTTTCCTCCACTTTGGATCACTCAACGCGTCCTGCACTTTGTTAGGTACTGATACAGCAGATATTTGATTCACAAATGATCCATATGACTTTGATAATCTCCTAGTGGACATATAGTTGGCTACTGGATATTTTGATTTGGCTTGTAAACTAGGCTCATATCTTTTGGGGGGATGACCTCTAGTAGACCTGTTAGGTAATACATATTGTTCACTATTAGGCTCAATACTACTAGGGTTAGTGGAAGGACATACCTCAAATGATTGATCTTCTACAGCAGGGAGTTGAGGATCAGGGGTATGAGTGATGGCTGGAGGGGCAGATTGATCTTCTACATCTGTTGTGCTCTCAGCTATTTGTTCATGGATGTCTGAGGCTTCTACTTCTGGTTGAGCTTCTGTCACTTTTGGCGCTGCTGGTACTGAGACTTCTAGCTCTGGTTGAGCTTCTGTCACTTTTGGTACTGCTGGTACTGAGACTTCTACTCCTGTTTGCTCCCCCTCGCCATGATACAGCTCTTCAAAGTATGAATGCTCCCCCTGAAGGGCTGGATCATCCGAGGAAAAATAGCTCATGTCCTCGAAGAAAGTAACATCCATAGTGACATAGTATTTTCTGGTAGGTGGATGATAACACTTGTACCCCTTTTTATGGCTTTCATAACCAACAAACACACACTTGATCGCCCGAGGATCTAATTTAGACGATCTCTGGCTCTTAGGGACATGAACAAAAGCCACACAACCAAAGACACGGGCAGGTAAATTATGATAGGAAGGAAGAGAGACATGAGATGCAAGAACCTGAACTGGACATTTTCCTTGAAGAGTACTAGATGGAAGGTGATTGATAAGATGAGCAGAAGCTTTGACAGCATCACCCCAAAGGTTCTTAGGACAATGGGCACTAAACATGATGGAACGAGCCATTTCAAGAAGATGCCTGTTTTTCCTTTCAGATACCCCATTTTGTTCAGGTGTGTAAGGACACGTTGTTTGATGAACAATCCCATGTGTTTGAAAAAACTCCTGAAATGTATGGTTGACATATTCCCCCCCATTATCAGACCGAAGAACTTTAATTGTGGCATGGTATTGTGTTTGGACATTGGAATAAAAGGCTTGAAATGCCGGAAATACTTCATCTTTGGTTTTAAGAAGAACAGCCCATGTCAACCTTGTGCAATCATCAATAAAAGTCACAAAATACCTCATACCCATGGCCGTAGGCTCTTTAGAAGGTCCCCAAACATCAGAATGAATCAATTCAAAAGGGATACTACTCTTGGAGGAACTCGGAGAATAGGTAGAACGATGGCTCTTAGCAAGAACACATGTTTCACAGCGCAAGGATGACTCTTCCACACCAAAAAACAGAGATGGCATGGATTTTTTCATAACATGGAAAGATGAATGCCCCAATCGACGATGCCATAACCAAATTTCACTTAGCTGATTTGAACTTGTAGTCAAAGCAGTGCGTGACGGTGCTCCTGGTTTCTCTCCCGCATACGTCTGATCCAGGTGAAACAATCTGCCCCTCAAGTCCCCCCGACCAATTATCTCCCTGGTGAGAAGATCCTGAAAAATCACATACATGGGAAAAAAGGTGATAGAGCATCGAGACTCAGTATTTAACTGAGGAACAGATATCAAATGGTGTGACAGGTTAGGTACATATAGAACATTATGAAGAGTTAAAATAGGAGTAACACGGACTGACCATATCCCTAACACAGGAAAAGCTTCACCATTAGCATTAGTGACATATGACACGGGTGGAGGAGACAAATCAGTAATATAATGAGAATTATCAAAAGTCATATGATCCAAGGCACCAGAATCAACAATCCACGTATCAGAACCAACAAAGCGAGAAACTTTTAAAGTCATACCGATCTTACCACATGCGGGAGTCTGATTAGTTATGGAAATATTACCATTGCTGCAGTTTTGACCAACCGCATGTATAGATTTATGTGAGAACTCAACTTTCCAGCCATTCTTGCCATCTAACTCATAAACGGCATTCTCTGCATCTTTACTATACACAAAATCGATGAAAGCATAACCTGGTGGCCTTTTTGCAACCCATATTCTTCTGATAATTCCGAAACCACGGAACTCATTTTCGAGTTCTTCTTCTGAAATCCAAGAACCCAAATTTCCAACATACACCCGTGACATTCTTCCGGAGCGGGTCGGACAACAAACGGGTTGAGCAGCAGGAACCGGGTCAGGTAGCAGGAAACGGGTCGGGCCGAGCAGGATCGGGTCGGGCCAAGCAGAACCGGGTCAGGCCGAGCTGAATCGGGTCGGGCTGGACGGGAACAAAAAACGGGTCGGGCTGGACTGATAATCTGGAAACGGGTCGAGCAGAGGGGAGATGCCGAGCAGAGGGGAGATGCCGAGCAGAGGGGAGATGCCGAATCGGGTCGGGCTGGACTGATAATCTGGAAATTGGGGTGATGCCGAGAGACGGAGGAGAGCCGGAGATGCGTGCCGGAGATGCGTGTCGGAGATGCGTGCCGGAGATTCGTGAGACGCCAATAAAGAGATGCCGGAGATACCGAAGTGCGACCGGACACGAGGCACCCAGAATAAAGAGATCCTCGATCTTCTGGAGAACTGCAAAGACGCGCCGGTGAGGAGAAGTTTCTGGTGTGGAGAGACGAACAGCGGAGGAGAGCCGGGCAGGGAGAGGCGAAATTAGGCAAGGCTTCTTTCCCGACAAGAAGGTTGTCGGCCAAAGTGTGCAGAAAGCAAGATCTTCTTTGCCGACGAGTCTGTTGTCGGCAAATTGTCTGGCTTAGAAAACCAACACCGGACAAAAAACCAATTGACCTAATTAGGAAAAGATCAATAAACCCTAACAATGGGGTTTAGTTAGAAGAAGACAATATTCTTCACACGTTTGACAGAGAACCAACGTCAGACGAAGAATTGCAGCGGAAAATAAAGAGACAAAGTCCTTTCGGATCTTTGCTCTGATACCAAGTTGAATATAACACAATTTGGGAGAATAATTTTCTGATATATTATTCGTCTCACATTGCAGGCTATATAAAGAGGTTACAAGATGTACTACGTACTACACTGTACTACTGTGTACTACCATATACAGAACAGGAAAGTATTAAATACATAATATTACATAATATTCATGACTTATGTTAACACAACCCAATAGTTTCAAAATCTATCAATTAATGTAAGGATGGATGAAAGACGAATTGATTTGATGAAATGGTAAAAAAATTGATTAATTTCTAATTCACAAGATAAAAAATTGGTGAAAATAATATGATAACAACTTGATTAATCGTCAAACCTAGAATACCAAATCGGCTGAAATTTATAGAAACGAGGAAATTGATGTTGAGGTGAAACTTAAGACGTAAGTTAGGAAACTAGTTGATAATCTGATCCAAAATCACTCAGGTGTCAATTTCGGTTCCAAAGCTAACGTTGATCTCATATTCGTTACTACGAACGACAAACTTTCTAATACAATTTTACGAGAGAAGGTAACTAAATTTGTTTATTTAGATTTTAAAATTTAGATAATTATTACAAAAAGTTGGCAAATTGATATGACAAAGTACGTAATAGTACATTAGCTAATTTTGAGAACATAAGATAGTAAATTGGCAAAATTAATACTTAGAATAGTAAATTGGCAAGTTATAGAAAACTAAGATAGAAAATTGGTAGAAATAAAAACTAGGGTGACCAATTAATACTACGGTAAAAATTAGGGTAACAAACTGGCAATTACGCCTAAACAATTTTTTCACTTTGTGAAGGAATAGTATGTGTTAGATTCTAGGGAAAAAGACCATTTGAACAAAATGGGTTTAAAAATTGCCCATTCCAATGTTTATATCCCAAACCAATAAATCTTGGGAAAATACACAACTACCCTAGTAAATATAATTCAGTCATTTACCCTACCCTAACCAATACTAAAACTCTCTCTCTCTCTCTCTCTCTCTCTCTCTCTCTCTCTCTGCCGCCCTCAATCCTTCTCCACCGCCTCCTACCCCCATGCGCCCACAGCCGACTCCAACCACAGCCTAAGCGCGGCCACATCTGCCACGTCAGCCCTACTCCAACCTCCGCCGCGCTCTCTCCATCGACCTTTGGCAACTGTGTGGAGGAGCAGACGCCGTGGGCACCGGGATGCTGGGTCGAGGCGTTGGCCTGGGCAGAAATCAGAGCAATCGAGGTCGAGATCGGGAGGGAGGCCGAGATCGATGGGTGCCCAGATCAATCTGGGACTCAGTTGATAGAGGGATGCAGGGATTGATGGCCTCGGGTCCGGCTGGAGCATCGTCGGCCAAGGCTAGGGTGAGAATCCGGTTGGTGCAGGCCTAGCGATGCTAGGCTGGATGGTTGCGGGGCTGCTGCTAGCGAGGCTAGCGGCAACGGCGACGGAAAGAAAAAAAACTAGGGTTTTTTTTTCTGTTTGTTTTTTTTCTCTCTTGGTTAGGGTCAGTAATCGATTACTGGGGGTCAGTAACCTGATTACTTAATGAAATCTGTAGAGTTTCATTGTATTGTATGTGCAAGTTCTTTATGTTATTGTCAAGTTATCAATAAAATCTTAGTACCAGTATAGTGTGGATGTTTTGTGATTAAAGTTTTGCAACTTCATGAACTCTGGTTATGGATTATTGGGGGTCAGTAATCGATTATTGGGGGTCAGTAACATGGTTACTGGAAAATATGGAATCTGTAACCTGATTACTGGGGGTCAGTAATTGATTACTGGGGGTCAGTAATCGATTACTGGGGGTCAGTAACCTGATTACTTCATGAAATCTGTAGAGTTTCATTGTATTGTATGTGCAAGTTCTTTATGTTATTGTCAAGTTATCAATGAAATCTTAGTACCAGTATAGTGTGGATGTTTTGTGATTAAAGTTTTGCAACTTCATGAACTCTGGTTATGGATTACTGGGGGTCAGTAATCGATTATTGGGGGTCAGTAACATGGTTACTGAAAAATATGGAATTTGTAACCTGATTACTGGGGGTCAGTAATCTGATTACTGGGGGTCAATAATCGATTATTGGGGGTCAGTAACATAGTTACTGGAAAATATGGAATCTGTAACCTGATTACTGGGGGTCAGTAACTTGATTACTATGGATCAGTAACTTAATTACTGAAAATTTGTAATAATATGTAAATTGTTTACTGGGAGTCAGTAACCATCGTCCAATAACCTGATTATAAAAAATAAAAAATAATAAAAAAATTTAAAAATCCGGCGAAAAAAAAAATTCCGGCAAAAAAAAATTTTGGTGACCGGAATCCGCCGACTCCGGCGACCAGGCTCCGGCGACCGGCGACCGGCCATGGGAGGCCAGAGGAGTTGAGTGATATTTCGGCACAGTTTGTTTTTTTATTTTCCACTTTCTCAACAAATTATAATTCAAAAATATGTTAGATAAGACAAAAGGACAAAAAAGGAAGAAAAAAAATTAAATTTGTTCAAATGGGCAATAGAGTTGTTACCTTATGTTCAAATGGGCAATAGAGTTGTTACCTTATGTTGAATAAGGGAAAAAAATAAGATTGTCATTGAAATGGGTAATGAGGGGGTCTTTTTTATACTAAATAAGCATTTTTCCTAGATTCTATGAGTAATGACTTTTTGACAGAGGAATGTGAAGCTTCAAGACACTATTTAGTTAGTTGAGCTAGATGATACATCTATCTTTGTCTTGCATTGGCATGCGTACTTAGCTTATTGGTACCACTCCTAGCCTTTTGTCACATGTGAATCTTGTTTTGTATAAGCATGCGTTTGAGGAGTAGGGCTCACTATCCCCCTTATTTAGATGTATCTTTCTTTTCAATATAAAAATTGCTCTCACACTATTGAGTTATAGGAATAAAAAAAATGAAAAATCTAAGCCTCATTCTATTTTAATTCATTGATACGTCTCTGCTGACAACATACTCTAAATACGCGTGCAAAAATTTCTGTACTGAGTCAGGTGTTGTAAAAAATTAGGAACCCTGAGATTTTAAGGTTTTTATTCATATAGTCCCTAAGAGTCCATGAGAAGATTTTTTTTTTATTATTAAATATAATTTCATTCAATAAAACTGCAATTACAAGGCAAGATATTACAACTACAAGCAAATAACTCAACCTTCAAACTACTTATCCTCACTACAAAAAAGAGGGACGGACATGTCAATGGATCTAATGAATATTGAATTGAGCAACCGAGCACGTTAACTTGACTAAAACAGATAGCAATTACTGGGACATGATCTAGCTACAATGAAAAACCATCGGGTGGTTTTCTAAGAGTCGATGAGAGGACTTTGTATTTGCTATAATAAATTAAATGTGTTAAACATTTGATAATAATTCATTTGGTCGTTCTCAATATAAAAAAAAAAACAAAATAAAAAAAAAAATTCATTTGGGTCTGTTTTATGTCATCCTAATTAAGGACTTTATCCTTGCCGTCTCTATTGGGTCGTGGAGGGCCGTGTTTTCTGTGAGAAGGTGATGCAGAGACGCGTAACTTACCGGTTCACATTCTGCAAGTATCTAAAAAGGTCAACTTAATTCTTTAGTGACGTTAGATGTGAAATTCTTTATAAAACATGGGAGACTTCTCAGTTTTTGCTCCAAATATAAGAGGAGACACTGTTCTAGCTAGTTGATAACGTGTTTGTGATTCAGAGCCCACTTGGTCATGTACTCCATTTCTCGCGGATTGATTATCTGGAATTCAGGTGACATGCCTTTGAATCCATAAACATATTATCCACTAGAACAAAGTCTCCTCTAATATTATTCAGCCAGTGACTTACATCTGCAACGTCATGGTACTGCTTGTTGAAGGGGCGTTGTTAGAGGCTAGCTAGCTGGTGATGATGATGAATGGGAGTTGCCGGAAAACGACGGTTTGCTTGGAGTCTTGAGACCTGTAAAGTAATCTTATAGAATAATTAATATGGATGTTAAATCCGAATAGATTCGCACCAGGCTAAATCATCAATATTAATGTAATTAGACTTGTTCTACAATTAAACACTATTCTTTAAATACATTGGTATCACTCGAAGCAGAAGCCGCCGCGCCGTGGAGGTAAAGGACTAGAGGAGGAGAGGGAGCTTCCGGGTTGGGTCAGCGGATTTGGGAAGGCAAATGCGGGCGGAGATGGGTGGGTTGGTTGAGACAGTGACGTCTTTAGATCGGACGTATGTGGTTGGATCGTCGGACGGTGGGACTTTGTCGATATGGGGATGAGTTCAGTGGATGGTGCTGCTCGTGGCGGATTTAGTATCCGGCGAACGGTCAACACGTGGGGTGGCGGACGTCAATTTCAGTCCTGTTGTGATGTGTGCGAGCGTGCCAGTACCTTTGAGTTAGGTACAACTTCGATGCGGATGACCTCTGGCGAGCGTACTTCTGGCTAGTGTATCTGTCTGCTCCCAATTCCTGACTTCTTGACCAAGCGACTGTCACGCGGGCGTTGACTAGGCCGGCGTAAGAGGCTCGAACAAGACCTAACAAAAGTATCTTAGGATTTTCTTTCAACCTATTGTAGATTGAGTAATCTTACTTCGATCCTGTGATGCAAAGCAGAACAATAATTCAAGATCGCGGGGAATAGTTCTCCTCCAACCTATAGCAGATTGGTTTATGTTTTGTTACCGGAGTAACGACTTGATTTGCTACTGGCGTAGCGACTGACACTGGGTGCTTCAGCGAACGCGGACACGAGGCGAGCGTGCGACTCTGTACATATGGCGGCAAGGTGCGGCTCTGTACGTATGGTGGCAAGTTACGGCTACGATGTGCAGATGCTGGAAGCGATAAGTCTCAGCGACTTCTCGACACTAATGCAAGGCACACTTCGACAACCGTGCAAGTATACAGCGACCGGTGGCGGGCGTAAGGTTGCAGCGAGGTTGGATGGTGGTTGTTTGCGGTTTGTGGAGGCAATGCGCGTAAGATGCTCCGGGGAGACTTTGCAAGGTTTGCGATGTGCAAAAGCTTGTGTGTTTGTTTGATGGTTGTGAACGTTTTTTACGTTCTATAAGAGCTCTTTATATAGAGGATGCCAAACCCTAATACTTGCGTATCAAGCAGCATAATAGATTTGGAGATCAATCAGGATTTAATTACCTTAAACCACATCCTTCTCGGATTCCCAAAGGAACCCCAACTCCTTTCTAAGAAGGAAAGACTAAATGTATATCAGATTATTCTTTAATGAATAACCTCATGGGCCTTGATCCACAATCTTAGACAAATGTCAATTTAGGCCCAAACATTGCCCCCCAGCCTTTGAAATTGAAAGCCTAGTGAAATTGATAAAGGTTGAAAAGCCCAATCTAAACCCATTTAAAAACTGAAGCGCTGCGACGTTCCCTCTAACACCGCAACTTTACCAAACTGAGCTCAAAGAACTGTTCCCGAAACCCTCAAACGCTGTCGATCCTACCTCTAAAATTCAGAGAACCCCTTTCAGATTCCATAAAACCCAGATTAAGAATCGCCAATTCACATCTCAACCTCCATCTTCTCATCTTCTTTAACCAAAAAGATCATGACTTTCGAGATTCAATACACCGAAGCCCTTAGAGGAAAGGAAAAAATCGTCTCCAACATTATCGAGGTTGGAAGCTCTTATCAAACCTCCATCACACCACTCGACGACTATGGCCGTGCCGGGCTGGGTCCACGCCAACAATAGTTTCGCCAAGATTCTATCTTTCCTTTTATTGATAGCTCGCGACCTTTTCCGGTGGCCTTTCGCGAACAAGGTGTCAAATGTGGGGATTGGCAGACCTCCAATCACTATGAAATCCCAATAGCATCCACCTCCTGGCCGTTGCCTACCCCGGCAATGATACAATGGTATGAGAAAAGGCGGTCAGTTGATGAAGGTCGATGACTAGCAGCAGGGATTGACGAGGCCCTCTACATCAGCTTCGCACTCAACCCAAAGGGAGGAAACATGTGTGCTCTCATGCCTTTGATTAGTCTCTGGAACCCTTCTGCCAATGCCTTCGATCTGAAATTCGGGCAAGCCAGTATCACCCTACTAGACATGCATGCTGGCCTAGGATTTCCCCTAGGCAGAAAACCTTTTAGTGTGGATGATTACTCTGAAGCGGATGTGCCCTCAATCACCCTTCCCGAGCCCCCTACTCGGAGTTGGCAAAACTGGATAGCCAAGTTCCGAAACTATAAGGATGACATAGGTGGGATAGCCTTCCTTGATTTCTGGCTGAACAAGTTCGTATTCTGTTCGACCGCCAACAAGATGACCAAAATCTATAGCAGAATGGCTGAGATTCTGTATGCTCGCAGGGAAATTGGCCTTGGCCAAATAATACTGGCTCATCTGTATCGGTGTCTTCACACCCTATCTGTCACACCCCTAAGCTGCAAAGTCTCTGGTCCTCTTTGGATCTTAGAAATTTGGTCACAAATGTACTTTCCTGGATTGGCACCTCCTGAGCCTATCAAGATTGGCGAAGACAGATGCTTGGGGATTGCCTACGCTGGATGCAAGCCTAATTACGGTCAAGGCTATGCAATGTGCTTTGACATTATCTTCAATACTGATGCTCAAGGCTTCTACTTAGAGGCTCAAATGCTTCTACACAAAAGGCATCCCAAGGCCCTGAAAGATGGCTTCCTCCCTTCTATAAACCAGTGTGAGGAAGGACGGAGACTGTTCCTCTACTGCATATCCATGGCAGACTTTCCCCTCTTCACCTCTGACAAAGGCGAGCAAGGTGTCGAGGTATATGCCCCCCAACTATTCGCCAGACAGTTGGGGTTGACCCAACTTCTGCCCTATCCCCCAGTCTAAAGCCTAAACATGTTTTCTGGCTGGCGACCAGCAAAAACACCCCTGTTGATGAAGATGCTAATCTCTCGTCTGCCTTACGGCCCGCCAACTTCCCGAGCTTAGAACAATGCCTTGAGCTAGAGATATCTGGCGAGGCTGCCAAAGAGTGCCACGCTTGGTGGGCTCAACTTAGAGGAAGGTTCTTTCAAAAAGAATCCCTTCACTATTTCCGGGCTCTTTTCGACAATCAGCGTCAGTTCCTCACCTCCGACGATGTCACGGTGCTTGATGGAGGTCCTCTCTACCCAGAAATAGACCCCGAGCAGGTATGTCTTCACTCTTTCTGGATCTATATGTTAATTTGTAAATGAAGACCACTAACTGATTTTCATTATCACAGACTCCTGACAAACCAAGCAAGAGCAAGGGGAAAAGGAAAAGCTCCCATACCTCTACAAGTAAACCTGCTAAAAAGAAGGCAAGAACTTCAACTGTAGCCGAAGAATCAGATCCTGAGGATCACGAGCCAGTAAGTTATATGTACTTACTCTACTATGTTACTGCACCACTGATTTATACAACAATTTTGACATATCAAGCCTGATGCAGTTGATAAATTTTCTCCCACAGGGATTATTAAGGAGGAAAAGTAGATCAACTTCAACCTCTACCTCTACTGTGATTGAAGTTTCTTCAGGTGAGTCATCCGAATCATCTCGTAGTTCATCTTCCCTTGGGGATTCAGAGACAAGAGGCGAAGAGCCTGTTGACTTTGCTGAACTCCAATGAATGACTAAACAAATTGAAAAGGACATTCAACGGGTTCGTGAGAACACTGTTCTTAATGCACCACCACTAAGATTTCTTCCTGCTGATACATGTACTCCTAGTCTTCCAATCAATCCCCCGGCGATTGCTTCGATTACTACCGAGATTCTCCCTCTGATCACTCTAACTCTCCCTGTAGAGCCAGTGATTGAAGAGGCAGTTGCTACACAAGTCTCCGAAGCTGTGGCGGATGCTGAGCAATATCCTGCCATCACTTGGACAGAACCAGAAAACGTTCCAGTATCCCAAGCGGCTATTGGTGAGAAAGACACATCTCTGTCTCCGGAGGTAGTCATCTTGGAAGACCAAGGTGTAGCTCCTCGTTCGCCTACTAGAAGCTATACAGATGCTGGAGCGAGCTCAAGCATGTTGTTCAAATCTCCAGAACCTCAAGAGCAACCCCAAGCTGAACATCTGATAGATGCCTCCCCTGTGTCTGAGGTACCTCTTAGAATCCCTTGATTCTTTGCATTTTTTGATGATATCTTTACCAATCCTCACCACAATTATGTTTGTATAGGTAAGTGAAGTTCCTACTGTAATTAGGAATGATGAGGCTTCTGGCGAGCAAACTCCAGCTGCAACTTTGCTTAGCCAGGATGTGCAGATTGAGGCATCTCCTATCCAGGTTTCAACTCCTCAACCTCTCAAGATGAGTTTGTCTATTCTTCCGCTAGGGGAAAATCCACTCCTAAAGCTCCCGACTCCCAAAAAGGATTTCCCTGAAGTAAGAGAAGCCTGGGACTTCATGCAAGAGTTAGAAGGAGTAGACCCCGCGGATGTAAAGGTGGCGGCCAAGATCTGTTCTTCTATCCAGACCCTGCAAAACCAAGTCGCCCGCCTGCTGATGTTCAACCAAAGATGAAGGAAATCCTGGCAGCCATCCCAGACTATCTAAAATTTCTTCAAGATAGTTTGGGCGCCATCCCAAATCAGCAGGCTAAGATTCAGGACAAAACTGCAGCTCACAGCAGCGCCATAAACAAGCATTCTTCCCTTGTATCCGTTGCCAGTGACGAAGATGGGAGAGAGATCGCTCGCCTGAAGAGGGAGAAAGAGCTGATTGACCAGAAGATAGCTGCCATCGAGGCCAGGCAACAAGAGCGTCTCCAGCAAGCAAGTGAGCAAAGGGTGATCTTAACTGCTCTTCAAAGCGAAATTCAGCAGAGCCAAGACGAAAAGGAAGAAATCATAAAATACATCCGTCACTTGAAGGCCAAGATAAGGAGATCAGGATTAGAATTGTATGAACTATCGACAATGTCTCCCAAGTAAACTGGGCTTTTTGTAATGAAATGCTTGATCAATTATTATCCAAGCCCAATGATGGCAATTCAACCCATTTCCCCAACCGCTTTGTTAACCAACAAGTCAACATTTCGATTAAATGCTCAGTAATTGCAAGTATCAATTTTCGAGGATTCGGTATTCAAACCCCTCCACCGCTCCTAACGCAAACTGTTGAAAGTGATAACTGCATAATAAATTTCGGCAGTTCGGATGGTAAATCGGGATTAATTCCAACCATTAGATTCCTTACGCATTCTGCTATATAAAGGAACCTCTCCACCGAGATTGATCGGTCCTTCAGTATTGCCATGACTTCTATTCTTTTCTCTCTGTTTGCTTCACAGCCCTTATGGCTTCCATAATCTTTTCCTCCAGATTACACCCAGATGTTCTTATGAACACCTCTAAGTCGTGTAATATGGTATTAGAAAAATCCTAAGTCGCATAATCTAGTATTATGCCTTTAGATGTCGTGATATAAGATGGTTGGTCAGACTTTGGGCAGATTCTTCACGTCCTCCTTTGGTATAATACTGTATTATCGACTTAGGCGTCATCTGATAGCCTCGCGGCCCTCCTCCGTGAAAGATCTGGCAGGAAAGATGGTAACACATCGATTGCTTCGATCTGGCAGAGGGAGGATCCTTGCCTTCTGTTCTTCTGCCAACCGAGGAAATACTCCATCCTTGTGGGGTCAATTGGGAAAACTGGCGGATGAAGAATGTTGTGTCTGTTGCGTTCAAAAGGCAAGGCGGATGATGATCAGAGGGATCCAAGGGAGGAAATTCCTTCTCGACAAGCCTAGGAGATGGACCTGTCTCAAGTCCGCCTTTTTGTCGGAGGAATTGTGAAACAGAGTTCAAAATAGAAATTCAAACCTTCCTTATGATCGATCGAAGCTCTTTAGTATAGACATGGTTTCAGAGCTAGTTAATAGCTTTTTGTATTGTAATTTCCATACTTTGTAAAAGCTTTGACCGCAAAGTCATTGACTAAATATATTGTCTTCCTCGTAATTTTAAATTTGAATTGTATTAACTACAACACAAAATACAAGATGTTGAGGACCATGAATACTAATCCTAGAATAATAATCTCAATGAACCTTTATTAAAGCAAAATCAATGAAACTTTTTCAAAAATTTGGGGGTTCAACTCTGGCGGATGCAAGCGCAAGTCTTCTGATATTGCCCTATGTTGCCCCTCCGTTTTCATTGGCTGAAGCTAGTACGGAAATGCGAAGTGAAGGGAAGTCAAGAAAACTAAGTCCGGTTGCCCCTCCAAGCGAGTAAAGTTAAGAAAATGATTGGCCCCCAGCCTCAACCATGGCTAGCGGCTCCTCAAATTCCCAGATATTAGGAAAATATTTCTTGAGATGGCGGCCATTAATGGGATTCTTGTGGACCTCTCCATCAATGTCTCTGAGTTGATAAGCGCCCTTGCCAATAATCCAGTTAATGACAAAGGGACCTTCCCATTTGGGAGACCACTTACCACGACCTGTATCGCACTCGCCAAAGGGAAGTATTACTTTCCAGACTAAATCGCCCTCGCCATAAGACTTGCCCTTAGTCCGTTTATCATAAGCCCTCGCGACCTGCTTCTTTTCCATGATTATATTCTCTAAAGCTTCTAGGAGCCTCATATCGAGATCTTCATGTTCCTGAAACATAGCTTGAACATAGTCATCACCAATCAACTGATGGTGCTCTTGAACTCGAAGGGAGTGCACATTAATCTCCAAGGGCAAAACTGCATCATGGCCATACATCAGAGCGTATGGTAAAGTCCCTGTAGGAGTTCTTTTGGATGTGCGGTATGCCCATAGAGTATTGTCTAATTCAGTATGCCATGTTCTTGGATTATCCTCCAACATACGCTTGATAATGGAGATAATCACCTTGTTACTAGCCTCTGTCTGGCCATTGGATTGAGCATAATATGGGGAGGAATGGAGAAATTGAACACCATATCCTTGCAGAAACTCTTGAGTCTTCTCTGCCATGAAAGCTGCCCCCCTGTCCGCCACAATACATTCAGGAATACCATACCTGCAAATAATATTCTGAAATACAAAGCGGATAACTGTTGCGGCGTCACAATTTCGGATACGCACTGCTTCAACCCATTTAGTAAAGAAATCTGTATCAATTAACAAATATTTATGTTGGAGGGAAGAATTAGGGTGTATCTCTCCAACAAAATCCAGTGCCCAGCCTCTGGCGGGCCAAGGCTTGATAATAGGTTGCATAGGGATGTTGGGAATTCTCTGAACTGGCCCATGAACTTGACAATCAATGCAACCTTGTGCAAAACTGATACAGTCTTTAAGAATAGATGGCCAATAATATATGTATCTAAGAATAAGCCACCTCATCTTTGGTCCACTCTGATGCGAACCACAAACGCCAAGGTGTACCTCTCGCATAAGCCTCATGGCTTCTGCCCCATAGACACACCTAAGGTCAACGCCATCTTCACCTCTGTGGAGTAACTCGCCACCCTTAAGTAAATAGTTAGTGACCAAGTACCTAATCCGTCTTTCGGACGGTGCAGAGGGGTTTTGTAAATATTGGATGATTGGTTGTCGCCAATCTATATCAATTGGCTCTACTATAGCAACCAACCACTCATCTCGTTCCTGTCGTCGAACGACAAAGGACGGTAAAGTTCTACGTTCCACCTTTAAGATTCTTTCTTTAGCACCATAAGCCAAGCGAATGCCTGTCGCCAATTGTGCTAACTCATTAGCCGCGAAATTCTTCTCGCGAGGGACATAGTCAAGCACCACATCAGCAAATTGTTCAAGTAATTCTGATGCTCGTTCCAAATAATATACCAGATGGAAATAAAGACATTTGTAAGCTCCAGTGAGCTGGTTGATGGTCAGTAAAGAATCACTATAAACCTCAATCTCCTTAGCATCCATATCCAACAGTAACTCTAGACTAATGACTAACGCCTCATATTCTGCTTGGTTGTTAGTGCAATTCCATTCTAGTTGAAAAGAAAATGAGTGTGTGGTCCCAGTTGGGCCTTGGATACAAATACCTGCACCCGCCAAGGTGTCAGTACTACTGCCATCAAAGTATAGTATCCAAGGTTGAGTCCTGATCATGGCTACAGACCAACTTTGTTCAGGAATCTCTTCCTCAAGAGGATGATGGAGCAAGAAATCAGCAATCGCCTGTCCAGTCATTGCTTTCAAAGGGGCATATTATAATGAGAATTCAGATAGGGCCAAGATCCACTTGCCAACCCTATCTCTCATGATAGTTTTAGTAAGCATATACTTGACCAAGTCAGTCTGAGCTACCACAATGGTGGTGAAAGAAAGCATATAATGACGAAGCTTGATACCAGCAAAATACAGCACTAAACATAACCTTTCTATTGGCGAGTACCGAGTTTCTGTGTCTAACAAGGTCCTTCTAAGGTAATAAACTGCATACTCGATTCTCTTTCCTTCACTGGTTGTTTCATCCTGAGCTAACAACCCTGCAATAGAATTGCTGGAAGCAGAAATGTATAATTTGAGTGGGATCCATGGCAAAGAAGGTTGTAATTCTAGCGGGCTCGGCAGACATTCTTTAATCTTATCAAATGTAGCTTGATGTTCAGGTCCCCATTTGAAATTCTCCCCATCCTTGAGTTTCAAAAGAGAGGAAAACGGAGCAATCTTTCCAGTTGAGTTGGATACGAACCTTCTGAGGAAATTAATCTTGGCTAGCAAGCTCTGAAGCTCATTCTTGTTCCTAGGTACTGGAGCCTCTAAGACAGCTTGTGCCTTATCTCCAGACACCTCAATACCCCGTTCGTGTACCACAAAACCTAGGAAGTCTCCTACACGAACCCCGAATACACATTTAGCTGGATTCATTCGAAGTTGGTGCCTTCTCATTCTGGTGAAGACATCTCGAAGGTGAGTAATGAGGTCATTCTTTTGCTTTGATTTCACCACCACATCATCAATGTAAACCTCTAAAATACCCCCTAGGATATCATGAAATATTAGATTCATAGCACGTTGATAGGTTGCCTCTGTATTGGTGAGACCAAATGGTATACTGAGATACTCAAAAGCTCCTGTAAAACCAGGATAGCGAAAAGCAGTCTTGGGGATGTCAGGCCCATAAATTGGAATTTGATGATATCCAGCCGTCCCATCCATGAATGACAACACCTCGTGTCCTGCCACTGCATCAACCAACATGTCTGTAATAGGCATTGGGTAAATATCCTTTGGTGAAGCAGCATTGAGATCTCTATAATCCACGCAGACTCTGATTTTGCCATTCTTTTTCCTGACAGGGACAACATTCCCCAGCCATTGTGAATATTGTGCTGGCCTGACAATGCCTGCATCAAGCATGCTCTGAACCTCCTTCTTAACCGCCATGACAGTTTCAACATTCATCTGCCTTTGCGCTTGCTTGACTGGTCTGAATCCCTCTTTGATTGGTAACCGATGGCAGACCAACTCTTTTGATAGTTCTGGCATATCTTGATATTTTTCGGTAAAGCAGTCTTTAAATTCTTGCAGCAACTCAATTAGTTGCTGCCTCAATTCTGGTTCCAAGTACTGACTAATCCCAACTTCCATAGGTTCTTCAGCAGTGCCGAGATTAACTTTTTCCACTAGATCGTGGACTTTAGGTGGAGTATCATCTAATGCTGCTGGGGCTGGTTGTATAGCCTCCACCTCTTCCATAGTTATTGTCTCGTCTTCATCGATACACTGAACTAGAGCGACCGCCTTCCAAGCCAATTGCTGTTTTCTAAAAACAGCACAACGCTACATCAAAGAAGCAAGGGCTTCTGTTTCCTCAACTATGAGGTTGTCACTCATTGACATTATTTGATAAGAAGTCGATGGAGGTGGGCCTGGAACCGTCTGATTTGGCTTGTGTCAAACCCCACCGAGCGAGATCAGTCGAGGTCACCCCAATTGGATATCCTTTGTTGTCAACACCCTTAACCCTGAGAGGTTTAATAGAGCTATAATAATAGTCTGCTACAAGCGAACAAGCTGCTATGGTGTAAGGGCGATCATCCGCCTTGACTAGTACCGGAATGTCGGTTACTGGATCCCACATGATCATCCCTTGATGTAATGATGATGGAACAGAGAGTGTCTTGTGGATCCAATCTCTTCCCAAGATCATGTTATATGGGGCATTGACGGATTCTGTGACGATGAGTCCTTGAAAAGCATTAGAAGGCCCAAGTTTTACTTTGAGCATTAAGATACCACTGGTTGGGGTGACCGCACCAGCGAAGCCTCTAACCTTCATAGTGGTACCTATAATCCTCTCTTCAGGAATCTGGAGCTTCTCCATAGTGCTAAGTGTGATAACGCTCACCGCGGCTCCTGTGTCGATGAGAATTTTGTTAACTTTGAGGCCTGCCACCTCTGCTGACACATAAAGAGGTTTGAGGTGTTGAGACATGGTGAATGTAGGCTTTGGAAAAACCACATTTAGCTATAAAGGTTCAGCCAACATCTCTGGAGGTATGTTGGTGGGTTGAGATATTTCTCTTTCCACGCTCGCCACTGCCTCATCTTGAGGTTCTTGTATATGGTATACTAGCCTGTCCTTTCCCTCCTCTTGGATGAATTGAGAAGTAGGTATAGGTGTTGGTAAGGCGTAATCAGAAGATAAAATAAATGTCATGTGACAATCCAACACCTCTGGATCCAATGAGACCATGTTGCAATCTACGATAGCCTCATCCTCGTCCATCAGTTCTTCATCATCTTCCTGCATCTCATCATCCGCTTCTGGTAGATCTTCGTCTGCCTCTGGTAGATCTTCGTCCGCCACCAGGTTCCAAGGCTGGGATCTGGACTCACTCTCCACTTTTCTTGAAGGTGGGTCAGTACCTAGTTTTTGTGCTACGTATTGAGGCAGGGACATGCCGGGAGGAATACTCGAGGATTTTGACCGAGCCAATATCATAATAGGCTTGGTTGGGTCTGCCTTCGCGAGCTTGGATTCCTTGGCAATTGTTTACCCCTCAGGAACACCTGTTACCCTGGTAGCTTGAGTGACACTCTCCTCCTTAGGTTTCCATTTCAGGATATTGGCGTTTTTCTTTTCTCCAGCATAGGATACTCTCTCTAGGTTGAGGATCTGCTCTGTCGGATGCGACGGACCTAATATGATTTCTTTTTGGGGAGTAGTCCAGTTTCCTCCTGGGTGACTTCCTAGGTGCACCCACTGCCTGATCCGGCTCCGAAAGCCTCTCGTGAGCACTTTTTCTTCGAGGCGGCGAAACGTGATTATTTCTTGCTCGGCGAGTATCAACATATGTTTTGGCCCTGTACCGCTTATAGATCTCCCGTATGTGTCTAATCGGGACCGAAAGCTCTGCTGGGGTCAACTCCCCTGTGGCCAAAGCATCCAAGGTTCTTTTTGCTTTGCCATACCGCTTATGCATATTCCTAGTTGGATTAGGGAGCACCTCCACAGCTTTACCATTTTGCTGTTGATACCACCTATCAGTCTTAAGCTCTGAACTCAATGCTGGTGGAACGTAAGGCTTATTTGTAACCTCAGGATCTGATACTCTGGAAGGACCATAAGCCGGTACAGACTTGACTCAATCCTGGATCTGGACGAGACCTCAGCTTGCTGGCATAAGTTTCTCGTTCATAATGATGATATTTCGCTCGCTTGTAAGCATCAGGCCTAGATCGTTCAGGAACTGGATGAGTGCGCTTGGCCTTTTCCAAGGCTTTCCGTTCTGCCTCCTTAAGTGCAATATGCAACTCTTCATATGTGGTAAGTAGGTGACAACCTATTTTACAGTTAAGACATAGCTTAGATCGTGGTACCAACACCATTTCTTCCTTTTCTGGCGAATGCTCATTGTTATCAGTTTGCTGTTTCGCTTCTGACTTATTCACGTCGATGGCATTTACCCAAAACTCAGGTATAGAAGCCACCGCTTCTTTAGTAAACCTCAAAGTTCCATCATTCAACCCCCATTCTTGAATTTGGTCTATTAACACAACACACCTGAAGGTATGATAACCGTTAGAATGATGAAAAGCACAATAGGATTCCTCCGGCGTTGTCTCCCTTTGTGGTAGGCGAGCGGTAGTAGGCTTGACACTACCAGAAAAAAGGCTTTTCCCGACGAAATAAAAAAAACGGCCGACGACATAAAATTTTCGTCCCTAAAAAAAAAAAATCGTCGGCTATTCCCCTAGAATGGCTGACGATTTTTTTTTTCGTTGGTAAAAAAAAAAAATCGTCGGCTATATTCATATTTTAGTCGACGATTTGAATTTTCGTCGGCCTTTCTCTGAAACTTTAGCCGACGAAAACTTTTGAAAGTTTGGCCAACGAAATTGGCATTTTCGTCGGCTGTAAGTCTATATATTTTCAGATCTAGACAGCAGCTGCTTATTTAAAAAAAAAACGAAAAAAAACGGGAGAAATAGTGAAAAATTTGTGGGTATTTTATACGATTAGTTGCGTCTCATCGATTTGAAACTATTATCTGTTGAAGGTCAGGCCAAAAAACATTATTTAGACAGTCCAATTACCATTTCTAAGCGTTTAGAGGTTTGACTGACCCGGTTGACCGTTCCGATCGAGCCTTTAACTTTGTCAGATGTAGTTGGATTTTTTTCCACACATGTATTTAATCTAAATGGTGATATCTGACGGTTGGAATAGATTTTCTAAACTTTTAGATTCAAAATCAGAACATATGCACTAATGTTCCTTAACTTGTTTACTAAGTGTTTAAGTGAATGTATAGTTTCAAATAGTTACTATAAGTAGACTCTTCAAATGCAAAAATATTGTGAAATAAGATATGACCGAAATAATGAACTACGTCTACGGTTGAAAAATGATAAGATTCCGATAATATCCGTGTGCCGAATGTTGCGGTTAACTGTTTTTTACTTTCGTTTTCCTATGGGTAGCCTGACGTTCGTTAAATCAATTTTGTAAAATTTTTATATAATTAGTTGCGTCTCATTGATTTGAAACTATTATCTGTTGAAGGTGAGGCCAGATTTGGCGTTGAAGAGCAGATTGACCGTTGCAAGTCAAAACCCGGTTTACTGCAGATTTGGCGTCCGGCGTCCGAATGACGATTGTGATACCATTCCGGAAAGGGAACGATGCCAAGAATCAAACACGTAGCTTTGCCACGACGTGTGGGCCTTTTCGGGCTTTCGAGTTCGTTTAGGGCCTCAAAACGGCAGTTTAATATGTTTTCAAAGTATAGCCGACGATGTTCATAGAATAGCCGACGAAATATTGTAAATCGTCGGCTATTCTCTAAGTTTAGCCGACGAAAATTATATTTCGTCTGCTAAACTCTTGCGATCCGCGCCTTTTTATTGTCCGCCGTTGGATGGCTCAGATCCGACGGCTGTTGATCTTCCAAAGTATAGCCGACGATGTTCATAGAATAGCCAACGAGATTCAAAGAATAGCTGACGACATATTCTAAATCGTCGGCTATTCTCAAAGAATAGCCGACAAAATCTTCTAAATCGTCGGCTATTCTTTCTGCTATAAATCTGAAAGTCACTTTCTCTCCGACTTTTTTCTCTCCTCCTCCGCAAAAACTCCTCCTCCGCTCCTCAAATCGGCCGCTCTCCTCCTCCAATCCGACGAGATTCAAAGAATAGCCGACGACATATTCTAAATCGTCGGCTATTCTCAAAGAATAGCCGACGAAATCTTTTAAATCGTCGGCTACTCTCTCTGCTTTAAATCTTTCAGCCCGCCTTTTTTCTCTCCTCCTCCTGAAAAACTCCTCCTCCGCTCTCCTCCGCCGATCTGCATCTCCAATCCGCCGCTCTCCTCCTCCTCAAATCGGCGTCCTCCTCCTCCTTCTCCTCCTCCTCCGACCTCCTCCGGCCTCCTCCTCCTCCTCCCCCTCCTCCGGCGGCATCCTCCTCCTGGAAGATTGCATATTCAGTTGAACCAAAGCATAATTTAATTTTTTTTTCCCCAAAATTTAAGAATAGCCGACGAAATTGACCTTATTTCGTCGGCTATAACTTTTATTACAGACGAAAATCACATTATTTCGTCGGCTATGCCTCTTAAAATATTGATATATTCTGACGAACTTAAAATATTAATATATTCTGACGGAATAACCGACGAAATAGACAAAATCGTCGTCTATCTTTAAGAACAAATAGCCGACGAAATTGATTTTCTTCGTCGGCTATAGTTGCCAAAATCGTCGGCCATACTCGAAAATATCCGACGAATTTCGTCGGATATTTTACCCAGGTTTGGTCGACGAAATTAATTTTCGTCGGTAAAGTCGTCGGCCATACTCGAATATAGCCGACGATTTCGTTATTTTCGTCAGCCATTAGTATTACCGACGGCGTTTTTCCGACGAATTATAGCCGACGAAAATTTCGTCGGCAGAAGGAATAGCCGACGAAAATTCGGCATAGTCGACGAAATTTTTTTCGTCGGCTATTCTCTCGGATCTGGTAGTGTGATCATCCATTCCTGGATCAAGAATTCCCAAATCTCTGGGGCCTTATTTGCATTATATGTATAATGTGCAAACTTGGAAATGCACTTGCCAGATCCCAATTGTTGACATGGATTGGAGACAAAATCTATCGTGTTCACATGGGGGAATGGCTTAGATTCTTTCCAAGTAGGTTCCTTGGGAGCTTCTATCTTCATGACCTTATCATTAATCCATGTTTGGATCTGATCCTTGAGTTTGACACAATCTTTAGTGTAGTGGTTATTCATGTTATGGAAGCTGCAATACTTCTTACCCGCCATGTAGTCTGGCTTGGGAATGAAACCTCCGTCATGTTTAAGCCGGCCTAGGTTAAATAGTTCCTGTAAGATCTCTGGAGCCTTGTGTGTATTATAAGTATATGACTCAAAGGCAGACTTAGTCGGCACTGAAGTCACAATCTTGATTGGCTCTTTGGCCATTCTCAAATTCTTTGATTGTAGTTGCTGGCGACCAACTACTTCTACAACCGCGACTCCTTCTTCTTCTTCCTCCTCAACCCAAGCTAGGTTTAGAGATGAATCGGCATGTACAGTTGCAACCGTCTTTGAGCCAGAAGGGACACCTGTTTTAGGTTTCAGAGAGCCAGGATAATAAGACATAGGGACGCCTTTCTTCCTTTCTCTCTTCTCCTTCATCCGTTCAATCCAATGTTGCTGAGCGGCCAACATATTGGTCAGATCAGACATATTGGTAACATAAACCTGCTGAAAGCCAGCTTGGACCTCCTCTTCTAACCCTGCAATAGCTAAGTCCACTATAGTATCCTCTAGAAGCTTATCTTTGCATTTGGTGATCTGCAGCTTGAAGCGTTTTAGATAATCCATGGCTGACTCGCCGAATTGTTGTTCTGTTTCAGCCAAGACCTTCACAATGACCTTGGCCTCGACAACCCCAAACATGGTGTTAAACAGGATTTCCATGGTCCTCCAGTCTGGAACAGAACCCGACGCTAAATCCTTATACCATGCTAATGCCGACCCCGTTAATGATGTACCAAATACTCGCAGCTTGAGTATGGAGTTGTTCGCATAGGGACCACACTCGTTGTTAAAGCGAGTGATATGAGTCTCAGCATCTTCTGAGAAATCCCCAGAGAATTAGGTGAATCGGACGTGCTTAAAGTTCTGCGGCCATGGGAGCACATTCACCTCTGTGGGAAACAGATTAGCATAAGTTCGGTTTGTATCTGGAAAACCATGCATAACCCTCATCTTTTCTTCAAACAGCTTATTCACAGTATCTAGAGTTAGAACATGGACTTCCTCCTTTTCTGGCTCATCGGTTTCTTCGTCATCAGATGGAGGGTTAATAAGCTTTCCACCTCCTCTTCTCCATTTTGAAGCTTTAGAAAAATCAAACCCCTGAGTTGTGAGAGGTTGAATAGGAGGCCGTATCGTGCTGGAAGAACCCTTTCCTTGCCTTTTTCCGACCATCACAGGCTGAGTTGGTTCCTCCGTTTCCTGAAACTCAGATTCTAACCTCTGTCTGAACAATAGTGATAACTGTTCAATAGCAGCCGAGGTTTTGGTCATCTGATCCTGCTGTATCTTCACTTTCTCATTGAAGTCCTTAGTATGAGAAACCATCCGGTTGGCGGTTTTGTCCTGCTGATTCACCAACCACTTAATGTCGGTTGAATTCCCAATCTGTTCCTTCCTCAGCTCTTTCAAACTAGCTTCAATCCTCTGAAGAACGTCATCGTTTCTTGTTGACTTTGCCAACATCAGGTTCAAAGATTCCATTATATCTTCGGGAGATGGAACGGTAAGGACCGCACTGTTATCCTCCTCAGAAATCTCTAAAGATTCTGAGGCATCAACTGTATTCTTATTCAGAATGTTGGTGGGTTCACTCTGGCTACCAGTAGCTACTGGAGTTTCAGAAACCCCTTTGCCAACATTGACGACCTCCGTAAGATCCTCAATGTTAGTCGCCACACCTCCAAACTTGAGGCCTATTTATGTCTCTGTTAAACCTCTACACTCAGATGAGTTGTGCGAGGTGAACAACTTGTATTCTGGTTTATTGCAAGGAGGCATGACTCGTCGATATGGATTAGATCTCGCAATCTTGACACTGGTCCCACTAGGCGTGCCAAAATGTTCGTGGCAGATTTAGTATCCGGCGAACGGTCAACACGTAGGGTGGCGGACGTCAATTTCAGTCCTATTGTGATGTGTGCGAGCGTGCCAGTACCTTTGAGTTAGGTACAACTTCGATGCGGACGACCTCTGGCGTGCGTACTTCGGGCTAGTGTATCTGTCTGCTCCCAATTTCTGACTTCTTGACCAAGCGACTGTCACGCGGGCGTTGACTAGGCCGGCGTAAGAGGCTCGAACAAGACCTAACAAAAGTATCTTAGGATTTTCTTTCAACCTATTGTAGATTGAGTAATCTTACTTCGATCCTGTGATGCAAAGCAGAGCAATAATTCAAGATCGCGGGGAATAGTTCTCCTCCAACCTATAGCAGATTGGTTTATGTTTTGTTACCGGAGTAACGACTCGATTTGCTACTGGCGTAGCGACTGACACTGGGTGCTTCAGCGAACACGAACACGAGGCGAGCGTGCGACTCTGTACGTATGGCGGCAAGGTGCGGCTCTATACGTATGGTGGCAAGTTGCGGCTACGATGTGCGGATACTGGAAGCGATAGGTCTCAGCGACTTCTCGACACTAATGAAAGGCACACTTCGACAACCGTGCAAGTATACAGCGACCGGTGGCGGGCGTCAGGTTGCAGTGAGGTTGGATGGTGATTATTTGCTGTTTGTGGAGGCAGTGCGCGTAAGATGCTCCGGGGAGACTTTGTAAGGTTTGCGATGTGGAAAAGCTTGTGTGTTTGTTTGATGGTTGTGAACGTTTTTTACGTTGTATAAGAGCTCTTTATATAGTGGATGTCAAACCCTAATACTTGCGTATCAAGGAGCATAATAGATTTGGAGATCAATCAGGATTCAATTACCTTAAACCACCTCCTTCTCGGATTTCCAAAGGAACCCCAACTCTTTTCTAAGAAGGAAAGACTAAATGTATATCAGATTATTCTTTAATGAATAACCTCATGAGCCTCGATCCACAATCTCGGACAAATGTCAATTTAGACCCAAACAGGTGCCGTCTTAATTATTTGTGGACGCGGAAGAAGCGGAACTCGAGTTCGACGTCTGATTGATTGGCGGTGGTTGTGGCCATCAGAGAAATGGGAGAGAGTAGTGTTGGTGGTTAGTGAGTGATTAATTGAGAAGCTTTACTGGCCGGGTGAGCCGGTGAGGGTGCTGTGCATTTACGTGGAGAGCTAATTATCTCTGTATTAATTTGTGAGTGAATCAGGGAAAATAATTGGCATGGATGATTATGGTGCTCTTGCCCAACCTACATTCAAATTTACCGTAATGTGAATATCTCATGAAGTGGAATTCAAGCTCTGATTAGGGAATTTGAGCTTACTATTAACCCTAAGATTATATGATCAGAGGAATGAATCATTCGAATACGTTCCGTCCATTTCGGTTGTTGAACCTCGAGTTATTGACCAATCATAATTAATTGATTCCTCATAATCGATGAATTGAAATGAAAACTTAGGTTTGAGATTTTGGTGTGGTAGTTCTAATCATGTTAAAGTTTAGAGTAAAAGATGAGATATATATATATATATATATATATATATATATATATATATACACACGTACTGTTCTAAGAGAAATAGATGATAATAAACTGTGTCTTTATTATTACATCAAGTATCCCTGGTAATCAGGGATTCCCTATCTAATAAAGTATCTAGACTACTAGCCTTATTAGGACAAGACACACCACGGAAGTTACGGAATTAACCTTCCTTGAACACTCCCCCTTGTGTCGCATCCTCAATGGTGCATGAACTGTTGCCTCGTTAAAACCTTTGCCAGCAAACAAAAAACCTCTTGGGCAAAAATAAAAGCATGGTCTAAGGAAAAAAAGTACAACGCATCAACTACAAGTATGTGAGACATGCATAACTAGACTCCCCCTGAAGTCTAGACGAGAACTCCCCCTGATAGTCAATCAGTCTTTGAGTTTGGATAAGCGACACATACCAATGCGCTTTACATGCTTCACAAATGTAGATTTGGGTAGAGACTTGGTGAACAGATCAGCTGCATTATCTTCTGAGCTGACTTGCTTCACTTGGATATTCAAAGTCTCTTGCTGCTGCTGATTGTAGAAGAACTTAGGCGAAATGTGTTTAGTATTATCACCCTTGATGTATCCCAACTTCATCTGCTCAATGCATGCTGCATTATCTTCAAATATGCAAGTTGGTCCCATCGTAGTAGACTCAAGTCCACTAGACTCTCGAATGTGAGATATAACTGAGCGAAGCCAAACACATTCTTTGACTGCTTCATGTAGTGCAATAATCTCAGCATGGTTCGAGGAGGTAGCAACAAGGGTTTGTTCGGTTGATCTCCAAGATATCGCCGTATTCCCAATGGTAAAAACATAACCGGTTTGGGAACGTCATTTGTGTGGATCTGACAAATATCCAGCATCAGCAAATCCTACCATCACATCATTTGGTGTATCTGAGTAGGAGGGGGTATCGCCAAAGCCATATCGGGACCACGACTTAGCATCCTCGGGTCCGGATATGTTGGCGGATATGGCTGCAGGATGGCGGATGGCTGAGCCGCGGCTTGTTGTGGCGAGGCAGGGTGCTGCTGAGCCAAAGCCAGTCTTGGCGGCTGACCGGTGGCGATTCGAGCCACGGTTTGTGCTGTTGGATGCAAGAGATCGACTAGGTGTCGAATCCTGATGAGTGTATCGATAGTACAAGCCCATGTCAAGGGTTCCTTTAAGGTATCGAAAGATGTTCTTGATTCCAACCCAATGACGTTGTGTTGGCGTAGAGCTAAATCTAGCTAACAAGTTCATTGAGAAAGCAATGTCTGGTCTAGTACACTGAGCTAGGTATAACAAAGCTCCAATTGCACTAAGATATGGATATTCAGCTCCCAAGACCTCTTCGGCATCTTCTTTCGGACGAAAGGGATCTTTGTTGATATCCAGACTTCTAACGACCTTGGGAGTGCCTGTAGGATGCATAACTTTGTCCATGTTAAATCGCATGAGCATCTTTCGGACATATGCAGATTGGTGTATAAAGATTCCACCACTTCGGTGCTCTAGTTCTAAGCCTAGGCAAAATCGAGTCCTTCCCAGATCTTTCATCTCGAATTCGGATTTCAAGTAGTTTGTGGTCTCATTGATCTCATTTGGAGTTCCAATGATGTTCATATCGTCAACATAGACAACTATAATGGCAAATTCTGAACTTGTTCTCTTTATGAACACACAAGGGCACAACTCATCATTCTTGTATCCTTTCCCAATCAAGTAATCACTTAACCGTGTGTACCACATCCTACCAGATTGTCGGAGTCCATATAGAGATCGTCTCAACCTGATAGCAAATGAACTTCCTGGTTTTTGCTCACTTGACTTGGGTAACGAAAGTCCTTTTGGCACTTTCATGTACATCTCCGTATCTAGATCCCCATAAAGATACGCTGTTACAACATCCATAAGCTGCATATTGAGTCTCTCTGAGACTACCAAAATGATTAAGTATCGGAAGGTAATAGTATCTATGACAGGAGAATACGTCTCCTCATAATCAATTCCAGGGTGTTGAGAAAAACCTTGCGCCACGAGTCGATCTTTATATCGCTGGACTTCACCATTCTCATTGCGCTTTCTGACAAAGACCCATTTATGTCCAACAGGCTTCACGTTCGGCGGTGTAGGCACAACCGGTCCGAATACTTGCCTTTTCTTTAGAGAGTCTAGTTCAGCCTGGATTTCTTCTTCCCACTTCGGCCAATCCGCCCTACGTTGACACTCATCAACAGTGCGGGGTTCCATATCGTCGTCGTCAATGACTTCTTGAGAAACGGCGTAGGCGAATGCATCATCGATATACATAGAATTCCTTTCCATAAGATTGTGCATGCATAAGTAGTTTAGTGAGATTTCATTGTTCTCTAACATCAACGGTGAGTCTGAGGCGTCCCCCAGATGATTCAGAGTTGATTCCTGGACATAGGTATAGTCGGAGACAATCTCGTGTGACGGCGTCACAGTATCGATGATGAACGGATCGCTTTGTGCCTGGACACATGCCCTCTTTCTAGGTACATTGTCCTTGGAACCGATTGGTCTCCCCCTCTTTCTAGGAGGATCCAAAGTCGACGCTGGCCCTCCACTTGGAGGTGCCGAGCCTAGGCTGCCGATGGCACCTACGGCTGCGGGTCCGAGACCGGCGGCGCGTGCTCGCGCATGGCGAGGAATGTTGAGCCTTGCAGGTACATTCGCAACAGGTATTGTTGATCTTGTCACTTTCGCAATATTAGTAAAGGAGTCGGGCATCGAATCCGCCACCTTTTGTAGTTCCAATATACGTTGTATTTCGGTCTCACACTGAGATGTACGGGATCATAATGAGACATAGTGGGAGAGAACCACGTCAATTCCTGACGTTCATTAGGGACGGATGCGGCCCCATCTCCCCCTAACGGCGGGAAGGATGTCTCATTAAAGTGACAATCTGCAAATCTTGCAGTAAACAGATCACCTGTCATAGGCTCTATGTAGCGGACAATTGTTGGTGCTTCATATCCAACATAAATAGCTAATCGTAGTTGTGGACCCATCTTGGTACGCAGTGTAGGCGTGATAGGCACATATACGGCACAACCAAAAGTACGCAGATGCGAAATATCAGGCTCGTAACCAGTTACCAATTGGTACGCACTAAATGGTTGGCTATCTGTGGGTCGTAGACGAATAAGCATAGCTGCATGTAATATTGCATATCCCCATGCCGAAATCGGCAAGTTAGTAGCCATGACAAGGGAACTAGCAACAAGCTGTAGTCTCTTAATAGCGGCCTCTGCAAGACCGTTCTGAGAATGAACGTGGGGCACGGGATGTTCAACTTCAATCCCAACTGACATGCAATAGTCATCAAAACACTTTGAGGTAAACTCTCCAGCATTATCCAGTCTGATTGACTTAATCGGATTGTCCGGGTGGTGAGCCCGAAGCTTAATGATCTGAGCTAGGAGTTTAGCAAATGTGGCATTCCTCGTAGACAACAACGCTACGTGTGACCAACGCGTTGACGCATCAACCAGAACCATGAAATATCTAAATGGTCCGCATTCTGGTGTTATAGGTCCACAAATATAGCCTTGTATTCCTTGTAGGAACAGAATATTATGTTTATTATCAATAGCAAAAGATGGTCTTGCTTGAAGTTTTGCTAGTGAACAAGCTTTGCAAAACGAACGATACCGAAGCATGAGAAGCAGGAGGAGGCCAAACCTCTCCTTGGAGCCGAGAGGCGGCTATCGACGGCATGGCGGCCGAACCGAGGCCGAGGCACCCTTTGTGCTTTTGTGATCTGAAAAACGGATGACCGTGGGAGCATTTCAGAATACGAATCATCAGATCACGACCCGGATGACCGAGTCTCTCATGCCAAAGCTTGTAAGCATCTAAATCGCATAAGACAACAACATGAGATTCATTGGCTCTAATGGTTGTGAAATATATGCCATTTCGAACACGCTTACACTTCTGCACAATGCGACTACGCAAATTCTCAGTGGAGGTGATCAACAGATATTCAGTTCCATTTTCAACATAAGTGCTGAGGTGATAGTCGTTGTCACGCACATCCTTGAAAGCTAGCAAGGTTCTTGGCGCCTTAAGGCGCATATAGGGCGTCCTCTACCCGAATTTCAGTGCCATTTGGCAATAAGAATTGAGCAGTTCCAGGACCCTTAATTACGGGTCCAGTTCCTGTCATCGTAGATAACGACGATTCTCTTGGCAAAAAATCCGAAAACAATTGCCGATTCCTCAGAATCGTGTGAGTTGTTGCACAGTCCAACAAACACTCAATCTCGCCTTGATACATCTACAAAAACAATGTAAATTGAATCAATAGTCTACTTTAGACTTTGGCGAACACTTTAAAGTAAGTGTACTGAAGAAAAAAAATCATCACAAAATGAAGTGCATTAAGGCTAATAACATAGCCATGGCATCGACATAACTTGAGAGAAAGAGATAAGCCTTATTTTAATCACCGAATACCAACATTGAGAGTTAACATAGCCTAGGTCAGAGATTGAGACGGACACCGTCATAGGTGGCGTGGCCGAGCCAAGGTCGAGGCCAAGGTAAAGGCCGGGGCCAAGCCAAAGCTGAAGCTGTGGTAAGGCCAAAGCTACCCTGAGGCCGAGCCGAAGTAAGGCGAGTGGTGAGGATCGGTCGGGCATTGAGGCAATACGATGCGATGGTTGAGCTAAATTCGAAGCATGGCGAGTCCGAAGACACGTCATTGCCGAGCCATTGATGCAAAAGTTTCAGTTGTTCGATAGGCTGTCGATGTTGGTTTCAAAAACCGGATTCGGTGTTGAGCCAAGCTTAGCGAGTGGCCATGGCGAGCGAGGCCTGGCGAGTCGCGGCCAAGCGGCTGAGTGGCCTGGGCGAGCGAGGCCTGGCGAGTCGCGGCCAAGCTCCTGCCGATAGGCTGGCCTAATGTTTAACGCGATTTCTCGCGAGTCTCTCATTTGTCTTTGTGATTTTATTTCGGATTTGAGTTAACATCGCCAGAATTGTGGTGAACTCAAAATAATTATGCCATTGTAAATTGGACGCATTGAACTATTTATGCTTTCATAGGGATGTAAAAATCTCAAATCATTCATTGAATAAGAGAATTTTTATTGATGATAACTCAAAAGTACATCAAGGATGTTCTAAACGACTTATTGAACAAAGTCGTGAATTATGACTAAAGAAAGCCAAAAATAACAATCAAAATCAAATTTGAACATGTATCTCATGACCTAAGTCAAATACTTATTCATAATCCGGAGTGTCATACTCTTGAGTCCTACGCTTCTTGGTAGGTTGGAAGTCATCAACGGTGAAGTTGGTATCTTCTTCATCGTACTCTTCTTCCTCAAAGTCTCCTACATAGTTTGTTTCTTGTTCTATGTATTGCTTGTGTTTCTTGTAGGCAGCTTGGACATCTCTGTTTGCTTTGCAATTGCGTTGAAAGTGATTCTTAGAGCCGCATTTGAAGCAAGGAGCCGAAGCATTGTTTGAGGCGTAGCCACCACGCTTGGGGCCGGAACCGAATCGGTTCCCCCCTCTAGGTGCCGCCGTCCCGTTTCCATGTGAGGTTCCGGCTAGGGCTGGCACCTCCTCTTCCTCCTCTTCCCCCACTTGTTGCTCTTGGTGCACGTGGTGGTGGTGGTGCTTGACGTTCGCGAAGATGACTCCTTGGCTTAGGAGCCCTACCATGGGCTTGGTGAGATTCGGCTAAGAATTTCGGACCTCTAGGCCTTTTGTTGGTAGTAAGAATCAACTCATGGTACCTCTCCTTTCTTTGAAGCACATTCATCAAGTCACTGAAGGTTTTGATGGTGCCTTTCTCACGGAGATCACGGTATTGATGCGACAACATGGACGCAGATTCTGGGAACGTCGTGAATGTCTTCTCCATCATATCATCATCGGTCTTGTCGACCCCACAAAAGCTCAGATTAGACTGTAAATTAAGCATAGTCTGATGGTATTCCTGGACGGAATCAATATCCAATAAGCGAATTTGCTCCCAATCTGACAGAAGGTCAGGGAGTTGTGCGTCATGCACATTGTCGAAGCGGTCCTTGAGGATGTCCCATAGCTCTTTGGGATCGGTTTTCCTCAGGTATTGCTTTTTGAGCGTTGGATGGATATGGCGCCTAAGAAACATCAGGGCTTGAGCTTTTTATTCAGGAGAAGCATGCAAGTTTTCATCCTCAGGAGGGACAATGGTGGCTGTAAATCTTTTGCCAATGAAGGTGTTCTCTACATCTGAGACCCACCTCTTGTATTCCTTGCCTTGGACATCCAAGATGTCGAATTCTGGACGCTGAGTGTCAGCCATCTACAGAACACAATAGGGAGACGTTAGTATTTTGAATACTAATCAAGTCTGATTGTTTTTTCTTTTTCTTTTAGAACAGTGGCAAGATATATTATGGTCACATAAATCGATGCATAATGTGACATCAAGTCACAATCGATATCTTCCCTTTATTTTCTTTTGAAAAAGAGACGTTATGGTTCACAGTGACATCACAGTCACAAGCATAACGGTGGCCGGTTACATCACAGTTACCCCAATAAACGTTGGCACCGGGGTGACTAAATCCCCGTATGCCGTCCCGAGAAGCGATAGAATCGGGATGAGGTAGCAGGGACACGAAAAGGTCCCGAAAGAAAACACAACCCAACTATTGAAATTTCATAAGCGGGAACGATTATAAAATATTTACCTCTTCAATTGAAACTTGATCGAAAGAAACTTGACTTTTGGGGAAGCTTGTTTTCTTCGATTTTTCTTGATGTCTTCTCAGTAACGAAGAAGGCTTCGAGGGCCGCTTGCTTGGCTTGCGAGCAATTTTTGGTCTTCGAGGGATGCGTGCAGAGAATAGCACGCAAGGGAGGGCTGCAGGCGAGCAGGTCTGCCGAGAGGCAGAGGAGGAGCAGCTCGTAAAGGTACGGCGCGGCAGGGAGGCAGGTCGGCAGCGCATGTACTGCCGAGAATGGACCGACGGTGTCGGAGGTAAAGACGGCGGTCGGCGGTTGGGATGAGGGTTTCGGAAAAAAAAATTCGGAATCAGGGTTTTAGGGTTTTAGGGCTATTAGACGGGAGGCTAGAGCAACGTGCTGATAACGTATTCTAGGAGAAATAGATGATAATAAACTGTGTCTTTATTGATTGATAAGGAGGCCTTTATATAGGCATTACATCAAGTATCCCTGGTAATCAGGGATTCCCTATCTAATAAAGTATCTAGACTACTAGCCTTATTAGGACAAGACACACCACGGAAGTTACGGAATTAACCTTCCTTGAACATATACACACACACACATATATATATATATATATATATATATATATATATATATATATATATTTTTGAGAATGAAATATTTTTATATTCTCAGTTTAGAAAATTTAGGAAAAATATAAACTTAAATTTTGTACGTTCAGTCACATATATATATAATTTGGGAAGATGTCTAAAGAGACAAATTTAGACTTAAAATGAGAAATCTCATCAGAAATATTGATGATAAGTTGAAATCCCTTGCATCTAGCTACTAGACTGTAAATCTTATGCATGAACAATTTCTTATTGAATGGAACATATGATGTTCTGGTACATTTGTCGGTTTTAGTTTTCTAATTTGTTTTTTCGTCCCATCTTACATACATAATTAATTAACATACGCATACCTTGAAATCAAAGAAACTTGATCAACATGCACTTTCCCAAGGAGTCTCTAAGCTTATTTTGCTCCAACATGCATATTCATGACAAATAATTTGTCTAATCCACTTGATTGATGAAGGAGACCAACCTATTCATTAAATCCACTGCACTCTCAGATTCAGGCTTCATCAGATGGAAGACATGCCTCTCCTCCTCATGCTCTACTATCTCCACCTTTCCTTTCCACCCACTTTCCTTCAAAGCCTCAACATAACAAGTCCCTGTCTCCCTCAGATGGTCTTTCCCGGCCACAAACACCAAAACCCTCTCACACTCTAGCCTTCTCAGATCCTCCGCGGCCGGTTTCAGCCTCGGATCATCCAACCCGCCATTGTCCGGACACATGTACAGCCACATTTTATCATCTTCTGTACCACCAAAATATGGATGCACCAAAGCCACCCCTACTATCTTCACTCCGGGTAATCCAGTTGACCGGATAAGCCGAGATATCATGTTGTGGGAGATATTTGCCCCGGCACTGTCACCCGCCAAAAATACCCGACCAAGGTCTGCATGGTTGTTCAGCCATGGATCAGGGCCATCCTCATTTGCATGGGAAACCACCCATTTAAGCACAGCCCACGAGTCATCATAGCATGCCGGTATCGGGTGCTCCGGGGCTAGCCGGTAGTCGACGGAGACGGCGATGACGTTAGCTTCGGCGACTAGGGAGGACACGTACTTGTGGTAACCCGGGTGGAAAGCGGAGCCTATTGAGAATCCACCACCGTGAACGTAAACCACGACAGGGAGCTTCTTTTCCGAGTTGTTCGGTAATCTGGGCATGAAAACCCGGGCTGAGACAACCGGTTCGGAGGAGATGACGACATCTTTAGACCGGACAGTGGAGCTCGGCTCATCACAGGGAGGGTGTTTCTCAGAAGGCATGAACCTCTCCACACGGCCATCTTTGTAAACTTTGAAGAAGGGGAAGAACTGATGTGCTACATCATCAGTGATGATTGGTGGGGGTTCCATTTTTATGTTCAAGTTGCTAAAGGCTGGAAAGCTTTGGATACATATATAGGTGAGCTAAAGGCCTCACCTAATTTCTGTGGCCTGTGGGTTGAAGGAAATATATCCTTACCTAAATGTAGGGGGAAGGTTTTGGAACACTTGAAATACATGATGAGAATTTTGCAGAATCCATTAATATACCAACCACAAGTCTTCAAAAGTACTTTACGAATTACAAGTACGCGAGTCGCATGCAGTGACCTATAGAAGGCACACGTGAGGCTGTATAGGAGGCTACATTTAAAATGCAGTACGTGAAGAAGAAGGTTTAATTTCGTCTACTCAGGTTTAGTCTAAACATTTATGTTTAATCTTTTTGTTGTTGAAACAAAACGATATGTAATACGAGTGGTTATCGACTAGACTACAGAGATGGGAATCACTAATTGATCATTCTTGATCGTTAACTCACACACCAATCCATGAGCTAAAACAAAAATTGACATGCGATCGAACTGTCTTGTTTCTTGTTTACCAAATGGACTTCACAGTTATAGAAGAGAAAGCTACCCATCATCTGAATTGAGGACCACGATCAAATCTAAATGCAAAGGAACCTATATTCTGAACACTGTGCCCAAACCACATTTTGTATAGTGTGATAATATATCATAGATTGTTAGGAAATCAAATATACTCATTTTTAAATTTCAATTTCGATGATTGAGAATGAAATACACTCGAAATTTGTTTTAGAAAATGACCATTAAGTGCTAATTTGGCCCCCTCATTACACATTTCAATGATCATCTTATTTTTCCCCCCTATTGAACATAAGGTAACAACTCTATTGCCCATTTGAACAAATCTTTATCAACCCTAGTACAATTTTAATTTTTTTTTCTTTCTTTTTTGTCCTTATGTCTTATCTAACAGATTTTTGAATTATAATGTGTTGAGAAAGTGGAAGATAAAGAAACTTTGCCGAAATGTCACCCAATTCCGCCGACCTCCCATGGCCGGTCGCCGGAGCCTCCTGAGCCTGGTCGCGCGGAGTCGCCGGATTCCGATCACTAAATTTTTTTCGTCGGAATTTTTTTATTTTTTTCGCCGGATTTTTTTTTTTCAATATTAAATTACTGACTCTGACTTTAAGCATATTACTGACCCCCAGTAAGTACATACAGATTCCAGATTTCCAGTAATCATGTTACTGACCCCCAGTAAGCAATTTACATATTCTATATTTTCAGTAATCAAGTTATTAGTGGTTACTGGGGCTCAGTAATCTGGTTACTGGGGCTCAGTAATCAGGTTACTGGCCCCAGTAATCAGGTTACTGACCCCCAGTAATCAGGTTACTGACTCCCAGTAATCAGGTTACTGACCCCGAGTAATCATGTTACTGACCCGAGTAACAAGTTAAAAACCCTCAATTTCTCAGCAAACTCAATCCCACCATTCACACAAAACCGAAAATCAAAGACCCACATGCCAAAGAAAGAGTCGAGGTCAACCAAGAAAACGGGTACGCATTCAACACCTTGTTGTAAATATTGAAAACCACATTCAGAGCCCACCACATAGCAAAATACACACCGATCTTCAACTTCTTGGCCACCTCTGAGTTAGTATCAACCTTTGGAAGCTCGATCGGCTTCGACTGATCCGCCTCGTAAGCCTTACATATGATCAACCTTGTTCTTGATCCCAAGCTCTCTATGCTCGACACGTGCAGAGGCTTCTGCATCGAAAGAACTGACCTTTGGAAACTCTTCAAAGGTAGAGACGGCAAATGCAAAGATCCCTGCACCGCCGTACGAGTCTTCAGCCGCAAAAAGACATCACAGCCGGTCGTGATCGCCGGAGATTGTTTCACAGAGGAGGACCCGCCGCTACCAATGGGGGGGGGGGGGGGGGGGGGGGGGGGGAGCTTGAAGATGACCTTAAGGGCAGCGGCGACCGTGGAGGAAGTGGGGAGTTTGCAGGAAGAAGAAGAAGAAGCAGAGGCGGTGTTGGAAGGGTGTAAGACAACGAGTCGTTCGCAGGGGCATGAGGGGCAGAAGTCGGTGAAATTCTCCTCCGGGTGGCGGTCGTAGGAGGTTGAGGGTTGGTGGGGCTGAGGCTGTGGCGGCGGGTTTGGTGGGGCTGAGGCTGTGGCGGCGGGTTTGGTGGGTCCGTGCTGGGATTCATAACCGTCGGTGGCTTTTGTCCTGGGTTCCCATTCTAGTGCCTCTGCTCATGTTCAGAGGTTGATCGATCGAGAGAGAGAGAGAGAGAGAGAGAGAGAGAGAGAGAGAGAGGTATGTTGGTTAGAAAAGAGGAGGAGAATGAGGATATTAGGGTTTAGTATAGGGTAGTTAGGTATTTTTGCCAAGATTCATTGGAGTAGGTAGGTGTTGACAGTAGCCACAGAGGGGCTACACAGGCCCACAAACCCGCAGCCAGTACGCCTGGGCCCGGACTGAGGCCCGGAGCAGGATCCCCAGCACCCGGACCCGAGGCCCAGCAGTTTACCTTATGGCCAGGGGCCCGGGAGCCGGGGACGCCAGCCTGCCGAACAGACCACCAAAAAGGGAATCAGTCCCACATCGAAGAGTAAGACCAGACCTCACGCTCGACCACCTATATAAGGGCCTCAACTACCCTCATTAATAGGTAACTCAACTCTCCAACTACTTATTATTCCCGCTTAAGTTATCCGTTTGTCCCAACAGTACTAACTTAGGCATCGGAGAGGAGAAGACCGGCCCGCCCGGTATTCCCCTTAGTTAGCAGGGTTCGCAGGAGGAAATCATACCAAGATCCACCAGTTTCTATCAGGCCTACGGGTTTGAGCGGAAACAATTGGCGCTATCTGTGGGAAGAGAAGGAAGTCACGTGGCATTACCTAAAAAGAAAAAAAAATGGCAGAAAGTTCAGAAGCGGGGTGGGAAAGAAATGCAGAAGAAGATCAGCGGATCATACCAGAGCAAGTGCTCATCGCTACCTCGGTCACGGTACGGGAGCAACACCCCGGCCAAGACAACCAGAACGACGACAGCTATCAAGGACCAAGCGGCACACCAGAGGCATGCAACGGTAGCACACGCGGGAAAGGCCCTGCGAAAGGCGGCCAACTAACACACCAAAACCCTGTGCTGACATTCTCGGATGACCCAAGCGACGAGGTAGATAGTCTGGTCGGCGACAGCGACCGGGACACCGCATATAGCCCCGACCGACACGATATGGCGGGGGAAGTAGAGGTGATGAGAGCAGAAGTCGATCGCCTGCGCACGGAGAGCGACCGGGATAGAGCAAACTCCAATGCCCGGTATCAGGAAATGGAGACAGTAAACGGCGCCCTGGTGGCTGCCCTAGAAAGAGGACAGCAGCGCAACGCCGCTTTGGCAAGGGCACATGTATCTACACCAACCCGGCCCCAGCCCCCGGAGGCGGGACAGTCATCGGGAGGAAGGCCCACCGACCCCAAGGGGGCGGAGCACTACCAAGGAGCATGTCGGCACCCTGGCAACTACACGCTTCATTCGAGGGTGAAGCCATGACCCCGACCGCACGGGCACTACAAGTACTCACCGACTCCGTGTCAGATCTAAAGGCCCAAATGGAGGCTAACGAAAGAAGGGTAGCGCGACCGTTAGAAGGCGCGCGATTCAGCGAACGCACTGGCCCCTTTTCGCACCGGGTCTTGGAATCCGAGAGATCCGGTAACCAAAAGTCCCTGAAGCTGACGTACTCAGGAGCCGGCTGCCCATACCAACACCTGGATAGCTTCCGATCCCAAACATGCGCCAAGGGCTACTTTGATGCTGTGTGCTGCAACATCTTCCAGGAAACTTTATCTGGAGAGGCGCTCAGCTCGTTTTATGAGCTCCCGGCAAACTCCATTGAGGCATTTGAGCAATTGGCCGATCTGTTTGTCAGCCGCTTCATCCTCCGGGTGGAAGGAGCCCGAACGTTAACGGTCCTCTTCAATTGCAGGCAGGCAGACGGCGAGGAGCTAAGGACATTCGTTAACCGCTGGCAAACGGCGACGGCCGGGGTTCGGAACCTAGACAAGGGCATCGCCGAGATGGCATTCAAACAGGGTCTCCGGCCAGGGAAATTTTCCTATGCTGTACGGGTAGAGCTCCTGTAGGGGTACGATGAACTGATGGCGATGGTCATCAGGCACGCTTAGGCGGACCACGAAACATATGGGCATCACCTGCATAAGAGGAAGCGGGAGGAGTTCCTTCCGGCTCGCCGAGAAAACAGGGCCAGCCAGCGGGCCGAGGGCCGAGGCACCCAACCAAACAGACTGAACAGAAATTGGGGGAACCAACCGCAGCAGAAACCCTTCCCTGATAAGCCCCAGGGCGAGCACAGGCCTGCGCATTACTGACAAGAATGCCCCCTGGCGATCATGCCAGCGGAACGTCAAGAAGTCTTTACCAGTCTAACCTCTTCGTACGAGGACATCTTGCACGAGAACGGGAACATCATTCCCCCACCGCTAAAGAGGAAGCACCCAAAAGGGAACCTCACCCCGGCGCGAACAGGCAAATACTGCTCCTACAACGATGAAGCTACCCATAGGACAAACAATTGCATCGCCCTCAAGACAGCGGTGGAGGTATTAGTTAGCAGCGGTCAGCTTCAACGCTACCTAGGAGAAAGAAGGGCAGATCCGGCCCGGGACCAGGACCAGGGCTGGTAAGCATGCCCGGACCCAGTGAAGAGTTAAGTGCTAAATTTTCCAACACAATTAGCTTGGCATACCAATGGTTCAGCCGATGTAACATTACAAGATATATATGCCAACTATTTTGAACGAAATCCAAGGCAAACCACCGGTACTATAAAAAAAAAATATCCAAAGGCAAGCAACAAAAAAAAAAAAAACCGTTCCAGCAAATTTACAAAAAAAAAAGAGAGACAACAAACAAAATCCTAAGGAGCCACGACCTCCTCCCCACCGGGCCCATCTTGTCCACCGCCTTCCTCAGGTAGAACCGCCGCATCCTCCCCAATGGGCTCAGATGGCTGAAGTCCGCCTTCCTCTTCCGACTGCTCCTCCTCCCGCGGCTCCCCATCAGCATCATCATCGGCCTGCGCCTTCGGCATTTGCGAGGTATTCAGGTACCCCTTCTCTTCCCACTCCACGTAGGCATCGGCGATACCCGCCTCCCTAGCCTTCTCCAGAAAGCCAAGAAACTTATCACTATCGTGATATTTCTCGACAACCCGCTGGAAAAGCTCCGGGTCCTCTTCTCCAGCCTCAGCGGTGGCGGCGGCACGCACAGCGGCAGCTTCCAACTGGAGCTCATCCACCTTGGCCTCCAGCTCGGCCCTCTCCTCCTCAGCCCGCTCCTTCTCCTCCTCGAGGCTCCGAACCTGGCCCTCTAGCTTGGCCACCTGCCACCTGCCTCTTGGCCCTCTCCTCTAGTCTGACCTTCTCCTGCTCAAGCCTGGACTTCTCAGCCTCCAGGCGCTCACGGGCTCCGGTCAGAACGGCCACCTGCCTCTTCAGCTCTGGCAGCTCCTCACTCGGATCCGGCTGGTACAGATTGTACAACAGCTGCAGAACGACAGGGAGCCGATAAAAAAAAAAGCACACAACCCTGCAGAAGTTTTTCGAGCGGTACCGTAGCACCAAACTATTCTTACCCGGATGACCAACTCCTTGCTCTTCTGACGATTCTCCCCTGACAGGGCTCCAGCGGCCCCAGGCCTATCTAGACCAAGGCCGGTCGCGTCCCCCACCAGGTTCCGGACGAAAGGACTCTCCTGACCTCCCCTCCTCTGTTCTTCCACTGAAGCAGGGCTACTCTGCGGACCGGCAGAACTGGAAGCCGCAGCAGCTCTATCCCTAGCAGGACTCGTCCCACCACTGGTCAACCTGAGCCGTTTTGCCAAGTTCTCACTAGACGACCGGCCGGTCAGCGTCACCAGCGCGGAGGGCGGGACGTCCATGATCCTCCGCCTCTTCTCACCCAGGTTGACCGGTGAAGAAGATTGCGCGCCAGTCAAGGAGACCCTGGTGACAAGCGGGACCGATCCTGGTCGATATGGAATCCTATCCGTTCCACCAAGAACCTTTGGTGGTCCTCCAATGGTTTTCCCCTTTCCGGGTCCCGTAGAGGATGCCGCGGCATGAGTCTTCACACGCCTTAAGATGTAGGCATCATCCGCAACATCCACGGCCATCGGTTCGGCATGGATGGTAAGTCGGCCAGTCTCCCGATCCACCGTGGTCCGTGAAACGACCTCCCTTCTCCTTCAACCTCAAGACAAGGTCCTCACCATCCATTGATAGTGTGTTACCGGGCTTGACGACCGTCCGGGAAGATGCACCTACAGAACACCAAAAAAAGGGTTAGTATATTAACAAATCTCCACCTGGACTTGAATCCTCTCACAGAAACAGATGTACCAGATGCATCATAATAATGCCAGATGAACAGATATCTCCTCTGCCCTAGATGCTGCCCCCAAAGGGCAACTAACAGCTTGTAACATTCAGCAAGTCCAAACAATGTTGGAACTTGCTGTGCGGAACTAGCTTGGTGAACATATCAGCGGGATTATTAGCAGTACCCACTTTCTTCACCTTAATTCTGCTCTCACTTCTCAGGAAATGATACCTGACATCAATATGCTTAGTCCTCTCATGATGAACCTGATCTTTTGCTAAACATATTGCACTCAAACTGTCACAATATACAATAGCCTGATCATGATGTAAACCAAGACTACTGACCAGTCCCTTCAACCATATTCCCTCCTTTGCAGCTGCTGTCAAAGCCATGTACTCATCTTCAGTTGTAGACAAAGTCACTGTAGGCTGCAAAGTAGCTTTCCAACTAACAACAGAGCAACCAAGAGTGAAAACATAACCAGTCATAGATCTCCTGGTATCAACGTCTCCAGCATAATCGCTATCTGAATAAGCTGTTACTAAACACGTTGTATCACCTCTATAAATGAGACCAACATCAGACGTACCTTTGAGGTACCAGAAAATTCTCTTCACAGCTTGCCAATGCTCCTTTCCAGGTTCACCCATAAACCTGCTGACAACACTAACAACATGTGCAAGATTAGGCCTAGTGCAAACCATAGCATACATCAAGCTTCCTACTGCACTAGCATAAGGAACTCGAGACATGTACTCCTTCTCCTCAGTAGATTTAGGTGCAAACGCAGCAGACAGATGAATATTTGCAGCACTTGGAGTATCTATAAGTTTTGATGTAGACATACCAAAACTGGACAATATCTTCTGGATGTAACCTTTCTGTGATAAGAAAAGCTTCTTCTGACTTCTATCCCTGTAAATCTCCATTCCCATAATTTTTCTGGCTGCTCCCAAATCCTTCATCTCAAACTCTGCACTGAGAAGACCCTTCAACTTCTGGATATCAGACTTGTTTTCTGCAGCTATCAACATGTCATCTACATACAGGACTAGATAAATGAGGGAACCATTTGTTACCTTGTTGTAGTAGACACAACAATCATACGGACTCCTGATGTAGTCTATCTCTATCATATAGCTATCAAACCTCTTGTACCATTGTCTAGGAGACTGCTTTAGTCCATACAAGGACTTCTTCAACTTGCAAACATGGTCTTCTTTTCCTGGAACTTGGAAACCATATGGCTGAGTCATGTATATCTCCTCTTCCAACTCTCCATGTAGAAAAGCTGTCTTTACATCTAGTTGTTCAAGCTCTAGATTCTGATGTGCAACTATGGCTAGTAGCACCCTGATAGAAGTATGTCTGACCACAGGTGAGAAAATCTTATTGTAGTCTACTCCTTGTTTCTGATGGAACCCTCTTGCAACTACCCGAGCTTTATATTTAATGCCTTCAGCAGGTGACAACCCTTCTTTCTTCTTGAAAACCCATTTACAAGTGATGATCTTTCTCCCCTGAGGTCGTTTAGCCAATTCCCAAGTCTGATTCTTGTGAAGTGACTCCATCTCATCTCCCATTGCAGCAAGTCATTGGGTAGACTCTGTACATGTAACTGCTTCCTTGTAGGTGGATGGCTCATGGGGATCCACCTCTTCAGCAACCTGTAATGCATAAGCCACCATGTCCTCAAAACCATACCTCGTGGGGGCTTTCCCAAAGTTTGCTCTCCTAGATCGCTCAAGAGCCAAACTATGCTGATTAGATACAATTGGTTCTGTTTCTGAATGTAAGTGTTGATCTTCTTTCTGTGGTTCACTCTCATCTTGAGTAACTTGTTGCTCCACCTGTCTGTCAACACTATAATTTTCTGATACAATAGACTTCACAGTAGGGTTAAACATAGAATTGTCATCAAATACTACATTTCTGCTAAGTATAACTCTGTTTTCGGATGGAGACCAGATTCTGAAACCTTTAACCCCATCCCCATAGCCTACAAACACTCCTTTTTTAGCTCTTGGTTCTAACTTACCCTCACTTACATGATAATAAGCAGTACACCCAAAAACCCTTAGATTGGAGTAATCAGCAAACTTACCAGACCACATCTCATAAGGTGTTTTGAGATTTATACCTGTGTGAGGTCCCCGATTTATCAGATAACATGCAGTACTCACCGCTTCTGCCCAGAACCTTCTTTCTAATCCAGCATTAGAGAGCATGCACCTAGCTCTCTCCAGAAGTGTCTGATTCATACGTTCAGCTACACCATTTTGCTGTGGTGTATTCCGGACTGTATGATGCCTTGCAATGCCTTCAGACTTGTAGAACTCATCAAATTCAGCAGAACAGAATTCCAGACCATTGTTAGTTCGCAGCCTCTTAATCTTCTTCTCTGTTTGATTTTCCACTAATGCCTTCCACTGCTTGAAGTTCTTGAAAGCATCACTTTTATCCTTCATCACGAACACCCAAGTCATTCTTGAGTAATCATCAATCATAGACACAAAATATTTGTGACCTCCCAAAGAAACAACACGAGAAGGACCCCAACAATCAGAATGGATATAATCAATCGTGCCTTTAGTTCTATGAATTGCTTTAGGAAACTTGCTGTGATGTAGCTTCCCGAAAATACAGTGTTCACAGAAATCAAGATCTTTGACCTTGTGGCCACCAAGAAGATCATTCTTTGACAGAGTTTGCATCCCTCTTTCACTCATATGACCGAGCCTCATGTGCCATAGCTTGGTCATGTCATCCTTCTGAACCTCCGATGATGCAATAGCAGCGGAACCTGACAGCGTAGAACCTTGCAAAATATACAAAGTACCCCGCTTGAAGCCTCTCAGAACCACATAGGAACCCTTGTAGACATTTAGAACTCCACATGAACCGGTGTACCTGAACCCTTTACTGTCTAGTATGACCCAAAGAAATCAAATTCATCGTCATGCGTGGAGCATGCCTAACATCATTCAGTGTACAGAATTTACCATCATGTGTCCGTATTTTGATTGAGCCTATTCCAACCACCTTGCATGCAGAACTGTTAGCGTTATAAATAATGCCTACATCTATCTGCTCATAGGTTGAAAACCACTCCCTGCGCGGACATATATGTTAAGATGCCCCGGTATCCAAAATCCGCACATCCCTGTGATGTGTTTGTGCATCTGCAACTAAGGCAAAATCCTCTTCAGAATTTATGTCATCTTCTGCTAAAGCAGCAGTACCACAAGCTTTCTCATGCTGCTGCTGCTTCTTCTTCTTCGGACAATCGTTTTTCCAATGTCCCTTCTCTTTACAGTAATTGCAGACATCATTAGATTTGGTACTCTTTGACACTGGTTTCTTGAATTTCTTCTTCCCGAAACTTCCCTGTCCCATACTTCCACTAGCTACCAAACCAGCAGCATGGCTATCTGAACTTGTACCGATCGCCTTATGGTGCATCTCTCTAGTATGAAAAGATGATCTAACCTCCTCCAGAGTCACAGTGTCTCTCCCACCAATAAAAGAATCCACAAAATTCTCATACGATAAAGGAAGAGATACCAACAGAATTAGGGCAGCGTCCTCATCATCCACTTTAACATCAATATTACGCAACTCTAGGAGAATTGTGTTTAACTGATCTAAGTGATCTCTTAGAGTCGTGCCATCTTCCATTCGCAGGCTAAACAGGCGTCGCTTTAGAAGCAACTTGTTGGTTAAAGACTTCGTCATGTATAGACTCTCAAGCTTCGACCACAGACCAGCCGCAGTTTCCTCCTCTGCGACCTCGGTGATGATATCATCTGCGAGACACAACAAAATTGTCGAGCGTGCCTTCTCCTCCAGACTGGCCATCTCAGTGGTTTCTGGACCCCCCGACTTCTTCACAAGCGGCGCCCACATCCCTTGTTGTTTTAACAAGGCTCGCATCTTTATCTGCCATAAACTGAAACTGTTTCTCCCTGTGAATTTATCGATCTTCACGTTTAAACCAGACATCTTTTCTTACCAGAATTCAGACCTAGCCTGAAGCTCTTGATACCAATTTGTTGTAACGAATGTAAGAAAGAACACAGAATTACGTGGTTCACCAACGATGTGTTAGCTACGAGATCCCCGCCTCAGTCAGTACTACCGGATGACTGGTTCAAGGCATATATTAACATAAATGAACAAAGCTTGACTCTTGACTCTCGAGCATAAGATATTTCCACACTGTGGTGATGGGCCCCAGAGATAATGGAAGCCTCTGTTTGTCTTCAACTCTCTAGAAATGCATCCTTAACTCCTAGTCAAATAAGTGGGGTGTTCCATTTTTCCGAGTTCGATTTTCTTGACTTTTAATAAAGTGATCTAGAAGAATATATCATCAGAAACCCAGAAAATAATGCATAACAAAAACATAAAAGAAGAAAGTACCTGCAGAAAGTAGTCTAATGTTGAAGCTTTGAGACTACAACCATGGCGAAGATGAAGAGCGAGTGAGTGATTGAGAGAGAGCGAGAGAGAGAGAGAGAGAGAGAGAGAGAGAGAGAGAGAGAGAGAGAGAGAGAGAGAGAGAGAGAGAGAGAAGAAAAATCAAGTCCTCCAACTCAAAATCCACAACTCCAAGAACAATCAAACTAGATAGGTGTTGACAGTAGCCACAGAGGGGCTACACAGGCCCACAGACCTGCAGCCAGCATATCTGGGGCCGGACTGAGGCCCGGAGCAGGATCACCAGCACCCGGACCCGAGGCCCAGCAGTCTACCTTGTGACCAGGGGCCCGGGAACCAGGGACGCCAGCCTGCCGAACAGACCACCAGAGCTGCCCTTTTATCTACGAACAGAAGGAAACCAGTCCCACATCGAAGAGTAAGACCAGACCTCACGCTCGACCACCTATATAAGGGCCTCAACTACCCTCTTTAATAGGTAACTGATCTCTCCAACTGCTTATCATTCTTGCTTAAGTTATCTATTCATCCCAACTGTACTAACTTAGGCATCGGAGAGGAGAAGACCGGCCCGCCCGGTATTCCCCTCAGTTAGCAAGTTCGCAGGAGGAGATCACATCTAGATTCATCAGTTTCTACTAGGCCTACGGGTTTGTGCAGAAACAATAGGAAATCCAAAACTGCAATCAAAATTTGAAAGATGAATTAGTTGTTCATGAGAAACTTTACCATGGTGGTCCAGTGGTATAGGAAACCCAGTCCTACAGTCTGGAAGCTTCCAAATCTCAATGACGAAGCTGAGAATCTCATCGGTGATTCCCGCCGCGGAATCAAACAAGAGGAACCGATTTGACTCTAAAACAACTCATGAGGAGACGAACTACCTTGTATCACAACCAGGTGACTGGGTCGGAGAAAGGTGGAGGCGGTGACTGAGACGGAGGACGGGGGAGGTGGTGGTCGGGTCGGAGGAAGATCTAGAATTAAGGATTTAGGGATTGTGAAAGAGAGAGTCGAATAGAGGAGAGAAAAAAATTAGCCGAAGCACAGTGAAGTCGCTCGTTTTGGGGATTTTTGGTCGACCTTAAGCGACGAAGGAAGCCAAATTCCGTCACTTCAAATAATTTTAAATTTCCATTTAATATTTAGTGGAAATTTTAAATTTTCGCCGAAAAAGTATGCGCTCTTTTTTTTAAACACTTAAGCGACGAAGGATTCCTTCGTCGCTTCAATACCCTTTTTTGTTTTTTTGTTTTTTGTTTCATATTTTGCAATAAAAACTTATTTTGCCTTTACTTTAGGATTGCACCATATATTATTTACAGGTAGGGTTGCACCAAATTTTAGGGTCTAGGGTTTTGAATTTAGCCTTACAAATTCGATTTGGAAGTGCGCTTTATTCAGTTTTTCCGACAATCGGACAGCCAAACGATGTCTGTTTCGTCCTGAATTTTAACCGTGTACCATAATATACGTACATTTGACATCCAACGGTTAGTTAGTCCAGAGGGATTACTTTGCTAATTGAAAACCCAAGTATCCTCCTATGTTGCTTAACCTTTATTAATGGTTAACAAAGAAGTTGTTACATCTTGAAGGTGCTATTTGGACGAAATTTACCATTGGATGTGACATGTACGTAATATAAGGGGCACGCTTAAAATTTGGGACAAAACAGGCTTCGTTCGGTTGTTCGATTAAAGGAAAAACCGAAAATACCACTAATATGCCCTATAGGTGGACCCCATCCTGGGGCCTTTTGGGGACCGGGGTTGCCACATTCCCGACCCCATGGTCATGCCCTTCTACCGTCCCCTGCCCGTCACGGAGCAAGGCTTTCGGAAGGCAGTGGTCAAAGAGTATTTATGTGGTCAAAGTGCGTTTTTTTCAATTATCCCGACTATTGGACGATCAAACGTCGCCTGTTCCATCCCTAATTTTAACCGCGCACCATAATATACAAATATTTGACATCCAACGATCAGTTAGTTCAAAGGAATTACTTTGCTAATTGAAAACCCAAGTATCCCCCTATGTTGCTTAACCTTTATTGATGGTTAACAAAGAAGTTGCTACATCTTGAAAGTGCTATTTGGAGCGGACTTCCAATGGCGAATTGACCGTTGGATGTGACATGTACTTAAAATAAGGGGCACGCTTAAAATTTGGGCAAGAACGGGCGTCGTTCGGTTGTCCGATTAAAGGGAAAACCGAAAACACCACTAATATGCCCTATGGGTGGACCGGGGTTACCAGATTCCCGACCTCGTGGTCATGCCCTTCTTCCGTCCCCTGCCCGTCACGGAGCAAGGCTTTCTGAGGGCGGCGGTCAAAGAGTATTTATGTGGTCAAAGTGTGTGTTTTTTCGATTATCCCGACGATCGGACGATCAAACGACGCCTGTTCCATCCCTAATTTTAACCGCGCACCATAATATACGATTATTTGACATCCAACGGTCAGTTAGTTCAAAGGGATTACTTTGCTAATTGAAAACCCAAGTCTCTCTTTTAATTATAGTTTGGTGCTTAAGCAGATGAAAAAACAACGAAGCAATGAAGATTGCACAATATTCGTCGCTTCGTTTATATTCGAGCGACGAAGTTACTAAACTTTGCCACTTCAATAATTTCCAAGCGACGAAGTAGCTTTTCCAAAAAATTGTTCTGGGATAAACTAAGGCGACGAACTATCAATATTCGTCACTTGGAAATTATTGAAGCGACGAATATTGAGAAATCTTCGTCGCTTAGTTTTTTGAAACGACGAGTCCAATATTCGTCGTCTGGATGTGTTGAAGCGACGAAGTTTTTTTCCTATGTTGATTCTTCGTCGCTTCAGACCTAATCTGCAGTAGTGTAATGACTGGGAGTCTTGGTTTCCTAGAAAACTTCGAGTCTCTAGCTACATGCGTATCATGCCCTCAGAAGCTCTTGGTACCCTGAAGATACAGCTAATCAGTTATTGTTACTCTTTAGAGAGTGTACTCAACCCAAGTTGACGAACATTCTGTTGAACATTGTCCAAAATTGGAGAGGGTGATAGAGGAGGAGCAGCCGATCCATAATGCTGAAGTCACAGTAATTTGCATATCTCTATGTACCATCACTATTGAGGGATGCTTAAGAGAAAATGAGGGATGGACACAGCAGGCTGAAGAGACTTCCTATTAGGATTTCCATAGATGAAGGATATCAGAGTGGACCCGGCGCTATCTCCGGCCACGAACACGCGGACCGCCTCTGGCCCACCGGTGGTCGAGTGGGCCGCGGACCATTGGAATGCAGCTCATGAGTCTTCGAAAGCGGTTGGAAGAAGGTGCTCCAGAGGGCGGTGTTAGTGGATGGATAAAACAACGATGTTGGCTTCGACAACGAGGGAGTTGACGAAGCTGTGGTAGATAGGGGAGAATGGGAACTCGATGACGAAGCAGATACATCATATAAAACTCTAGATGATTTTTTTATTTATGTTATTAATTTCTACAGATATTTCTTTAAAATATCCGCGATATATCATATAAATTTAAAAAAATCTGAGATATCTATTCTTATTAAATAAAATTTCGCATATATTATAAAAGATAAGATATTTACCGTTAAAAATATATTAGTCGGTCTAAATATAGAGATATTATAGATTGTATCAGATATATCGCTAAGATTTTAAGACCATCTAACTAAAGGTGGTGAGCAAAATTGATTCCCTTGGACTTGCTTTATCCTCTGTCCCCCTGTGGACGCTCTTGGCTCTGATTATGCCAACCTGTATTCCATTATAGCTGGCAAAACTGATCTCACAAAAATGGCTCTCATCCCTCTGCTGCTTGTTGATGACTTTTAACTTGCTTCTACTCATCAAATTTGATCTAAAGCCTCGACAAGATATATCATCAATTAATCCAGGTATCCAGCTTAATTTCGATCTTGCAGCTCTGGCTGATTAATTTCTTAGGCTGCTTCCATTGGATGTAAAGCATATCTGATTATCCCAATTCGCTCTTCGCATACTCACTACATGGATGGGTAGAACTCGTAGCTTACATGAAAATCTGAACTTCAAAAGAAGTATTTGAGCCGTCACATGTCCACCAGCACTAGTCATTTTTTCGTTCGTCTCTGCAACCTTTCTTAGAGTAAAGCTTCCTTTTACTGATACGTCTTGATCGACTCATAAACATTTTCTTTCCGTATGGAAAAGCATTTAAACTGGTTTTTGGATGCTGTGGCGAATCATATCACGGCATCAACTCAATAAGATTCATATGGTTTCGACCAAAAAAAAATAAAAAATAAAAATTCCATATGGTGCCAATAAATGCCTCTGGCGAGTTCACTGATTCTTCATTTCCATGCCACCTCTATTTATTGAACTTGTACTCGATCCTCCGGAAGTAGAGTACTAACCCTGGACTATTTTCTTTAACGGTTTAAATTTCTCACGTATTTTCAGATAACTATGGATCCTGGAACAGCAGCTACCATTTTGAGCTGTTTATGTCCGATGAGTGTTTTACAAGAAACAACAGCGCAGCGTTGCAACTATCTTAATAAGAATCCAAAAGAGAAGATAGAAGAGTTGAGATAAAAAAATGGAAGAATTAAGAGCACTCTTTGAAGATGTGAATAGAAAACTAAAGCAAGCCTGTATTCAAGAAAGGAAAGCACCCACAGCTCAAGTGAAACTGTGGTTGGAAAATGTTCAAAAGTTTGACAATAACGAGCGTCGTGATCTACTTTCACTGGAAGAGAAGAGATGATTATGCAGGTATCTTCCAAATTATGCCTCTCGAAGAAAGTTGGCGAAACTTGTTGAAAAGACAGTTAAGATGGTTGATGAGCTTCTTAGGAAGGGACAGTTCATTAAAGATGATTCATTGGCTTATTTGCTGGTACAAAAAGTAAAAACGCTTCCTACGACAGTAACAGTGAGCAATGAATCAACTAAAAGAACAATAGAAGAAATCTGGGAGCATCTGACAGCAGATCATGAAGTGAAAAAGATTGGTGTTTATGGCCTTGGTGGCGTTGGAAAAACAACAATTATGAAAGAACTAAATAACCGACTCAAAAGAGAGATGGAGGAAAAGAAGATCACTTGTTTTGACAATGTGATATGGATCACAATGCCTAAGAGTTCAAATTCCGAGAAACTGCAGAAGACGATTGCAAACTCTGTGAGCTTGCATCTCCTAGATCATTGGGATAATATGGAGAACGCAGCAGCCTTGCTGGAAGCCTTGACACGGAGGAAGAGGCTTTTGCTGATTTTTGATAATGTATGGACAGGCTTTTCTCTGGAATCTCTTGGAATTCCTGAACCCACCAGAGACAACGGCTGCAAGTTCATATTAACTACTAGATCACTAAGGGTGTGCCGAGCCATGGAGACAGACAAAGAAGTGGAGGTAAAGATGCTTTCAGAGGATGAAACATGGAGTCTTTTCACTGAAAAAGTTGGTTATACTGTTCTGCAAAAAGCAGAAATTTATGTTCTTGCAAGGAAAATAGCAAAAGAATTCGGTGGTCTTCCACTAGCCATTGTCACAGTCGGAAGAGCCTTGAGAAAAGTAGAGAATGCAATGGGGTGGCAGAATGCATTGACTGCATTAAGAGAGTCTGCAGCTAATGTGGAAGGCATGGAAGAGATGGTGTTTTCATGTTTGAGATTCAGTTATGAAAGACTAGATGATGACATTATCCGATCATGCTTCCTATATTGTGCCCTGTACCCTGAAGGTCCTCATATTGAAGCAAAAGAGTTAATCGAAAACTGGTTGTGGGAGGGTCTGCTGGGTGATGTAGGAAGACTACAAGCTAATATATGGAAGGGGCAAATGATTTTGGCTAGTCTCAGAGATTCCCTTCTGCTAGACCATGTTAACGCAGAGAGTGGTGTTGAATGTGTCAAAATGCACGACCTAATTAGGGACATGGCAATTGATATTACAAGAAAAATTTGTCATATTTCCCTAATCAGAGCTGGGATTGCAGCAGAAAGGATCCAAATTCAAAGTGAGGAGATTGAAGACGTGGAGAGGATCTCCATGATGTATAATGATATGATATGTCTTCCTAAGAATCTGTCTTCTCCCAAGTTATCCACTTTGCTGCTGCGGTATTGCTCTGCTGACAAAGTAACTGATCTTTCTTTTACCGGAATGCAGAGTCTCAAACTACTTGACTTGTCTTTCACTGGAATTTCTTGTTTGTCTGAGTCCATTGCCAACTTGAGGAATCTGCGTGCCTTGCTGTTGCGTAGTTGTTGGAACTTGACTAGGCTGCCTTCTCTAGAATCGCTCGAGGCTCTGTGGGATTTGGATCTATCTTATACTCCCATCAGAAGCTTGCCATAAGGAATGGAAATGTTACGGCACCTTAAACGCCTGAATCTTTCTTATACAGAATTGGACTCGTTCCCAGAAGGACTGCTAACTACTCTCAATTTTCTGGAAGAACTGCTTTTGTTTGGTTCTCAGTGTGCTTTTGGATTAGAACTTGTCACTGAACTGATGACCTGTATAAACACCGTTGTTCTTGAAGTGCAATTCCAGGGCTCTGAAGTGTTTAATATCTATACAAGATCCGGGCATTGGAATAATCTCCAGAGTTTCAGATTTGACATATGCTCAATCTTTTACCACAATGTTGGAGAAATAAGGAAGCACATTGAGAGGAGCAAGAGTATAACCTGCATAGGAAGTTTCTTTGTGAACGGTACTCCTCTTTTGCTCCCTGATTGCACTTCTGAATTGCAACTCCGACGCTGCATGGATGTTGATCGATTGTCAAGATGCTTATCAGATTCTATTCAGTTGAAAAAATGTGCTATAAGATACTAATCATATGCAGAGTATACTAACTACTGCCGAGAACAACTTGAGCAGTCTAAATTCGTTAAAGCTGTATTCTCTAACAAATCTGAAGATGCTTTTCAAGGGTGTTGTCCCTGAGGGAGCTTTTGGTGGCCTTAAGATGCTGCAAATCAGTTGTTGTCATTCTATTGATACTCTATTCACCGTGACACTAATTGAACAACTCAGAAACCTTGAAGAACTGACAATCAGATATTGTTTACGATTGAAGGTGCTGATACAGGAAGAAGGGTCAATCCAGAGAGCTGAAGTCAGCCTTCCAAAATTAAAGAATCTGGAGTTGTATACTTTGTTGGAACTGAAGAGCATGTATAGTGAAGACGTACTCTGTAGTTCTTTGTGCACAATTACTGTTCAGAAATGCCCAGGTCTAAAGAAGCTACCTATTACCATATCGATAGATCATGGAGATCCCCAGCGACAACCATCAACTATTCCACCAATCAAAGAGATCATAGCAAAGAGATGGTGGTGGGATTCAGTTGAATTGGCCAATCCTGATGCGAAAACCTTCCTTTTGCATAAACTGGCAGAGCATACAATGATGTACTTGCAACTTGATGAACTGTGAACACTTCCATTTTACCATAAGAACTATGTGTATCTTAAGTTGTTTGAACAATGCTAGGCGAAGGAAAGCTTATGTTAAATCGATTTCATCATCATAAACATAACAAAGTACATGCAGATAATAAGTTACAAACTGTTCATATTCATTTAGTATGAACAGACCTTTATTTTGATTTCACAACACACACATAGCTAATAGCTTACTCCTGATTCATGAAAGCAGCTACCTTCTTCACCAAGCTAACAGCCTTCTCACAGCTCGGATTGAACAAATGAAACACATGATCTTCTTCTTCAGTCTCCTCAATCTCCACAGCCCCACCCCACCCACTCTTCTTCAACGCCTCATAGTAACTCCATCCCCTGTCCTTCAAGAAATCCTTCTCCGCCACAAACACCAACACTCTCTTAGCTCCCAAGCTCCCCAGTTTCGGATCCTTTCCCGGGTACACTATCGGATCCTCCAACCCGCCGCCCGTTGGATAAATCACATCCAACAACTTATCCGGCTCCTCGTTCCGGAAGTACGGATGAAGCAAAACAACTCCCACAACATTAACCCCACCAACTCCCTCCACTCCACTCTGACGCACCACGTGGTGCGTTAGAGTGGCCCCGGCGCTGTCTCCGGCCACGAACACACGGTTAAAGTCCGCGTGTTCGTTCAGCCACGCCTCCAGCCCGCCGCCAGTCGAATGGGCTGCGGCCCATTGGAATGCGGCCCACGAGTCTTCAAAAGCGGCGGGAAGAGGGTGCTCCGGGGCGCGGCGGTAGTGGATGGACAAAACGACGACGTTGGCTTCAGCAGCAAGGGAGTTCACGAAGCTGTGGTAGATAGGGGAGAATGGAGACTCGATGACGAAGCCGCCACCGTGGATGTAAAGGAGGAAGGGGAGTTTCCGGGTCGGGTCGGTGAGTTTGGGGAGGAAGATGCGGGCCGAGAGACCGGATTCAGGTGAGAGGACGATGTCTTTGGATTGGACTCCGGTGGTAGGGTCGGTGGAGGGCGGGAGGGTCTCGGTGCCCTTGAGGCGGTCGACGCGTCGGTCTTTGTAGAGGCGGAAGAGGGGAGGGAACTCGAAAGCTATGTCGTCGTTTTGGGTGGCTGGGTCCATTTTCGATGAGCAAGTGAAGAAGTAACTGGTGGGTTGGAACTGACTGGTTTTCGTGGACGTTTCGTAAAGGAGATAGAGATAGAGTGATGTTACGTAACGAGCAATAATGCCAAAAATGGTTTAGTACTTATACCCACCATTTCTTGCATGAAGAATATTATTTAGCTACACTTCTTGGCTTCTTGCCTGAACCCCTAATACAACTATCAGTCAAGTTATCAAGAAAAAAGACATGGGCGACTGAAAGGGAAAAGGGAAAAGGGAAAAGAGAAAAGAAAGTTGACGTTGATCGTCCATACAATTTGAAAATTAGCAATGAAAGCAAAAGTAAATAAAGGCTAAAGAAGGGATATAATTTGCTTAGATTATCCGAAAGTTTGGAAGATTAGCTCGATAGTCAATAACCCACAACACTAAAACTGGGTCTCTCATGTCTAGAATGTGGTATAGTTTCTTATTGAATGGTTTGGTGGGATTCGCCTCCTTCATTCATCCTATCGATCAAGCATTATTAGTGAAGTGACTTAAGTCTTATTAAGTTTTGTTTACACATGTATATATGGGATAAAATACCAAGTCTTTTTTGGGGTTCAGATGCAAAGGACAGGGACCCCAACTCTTTTTGAACTCTAGAAAAGACGAGGTCAAGTGCTGATAGGAGCATTTTATGCGACGTTCTTAATATGTTTTTACCTCCATTTATGCTTTTCTTAACCCTTATTTGTGTAAGATCGAGTCATTAGAGTGAGTCTTGAGTCTTTGGCAGAAATAATATGAAATTGTGCGCAATGATATTGAATTAGAAAAGTTTCGGCAATTCCTAGTCAAACTAGGAATCCTAATTGAACCAGGAAAGTAAAAATGCTTTGCCGTTTCTAAAAACGACGAAGATTGAAATTAGGAAACTTCATTTGATTAGGAAACCTATTCGGATTAGAAAACCTAGCTTGTCTAGGAAACTAAAATGAATTAGGAAATCGGATTGAACAAGGAAACCTATTTTGAATAGGGAAGATTATTCTTGCCGAAACTTACCATATTTATTTTCTTGACTTTTCAGAAAATAATTCCACAATTGAAATCTTGAAGCAAGAGGAAAAGAAGACCTAAAAAGGCAAGGAAAGCTCGGATGCAAATAGGAAAGAAGAGAAGAAACATAAAGAACCCTGTTCAAATTCGGGCAGATTCCTGTCTGTCAACTTCTGGAATTTCTGCCGGACGAACCACAATGAATTTGGGGAAACCCTTTTATGGTGAGAAAGGCCTGTGAGTCTAGTTTCTTCAGGATTTGGAATCGCATCAAAAGCTTTTCTGAGTAAAAAGTTATGCTAGAATCATTGCCGAAAGGTCAGTCTGCCGATTTCAGAAAAGAAGAAAAGAAGAAGGAAGGTTTGGCCGGTTTGTCCTAGCTACAAAAGGGAATGTTTAATTGCTGAATCATACAAGGAAAGGGACATTATTCTTACATCAAATTGGTAAGAAACCTTTGTGCAAAAAGGAAAATAATTCAGCCAAAACAAGAAAAGGAAAGAACTCTTACTACTTGCTGGTTTTGCACCATTCCTTAATGGCTAGGGTTTCTCTTTGTTCCCCATATAACTTGGCCGGCTGCCTCTCTTCATGATGATCATATTCTGCACGAAAATACTAGCCAAAGTTCTGCCAAAGTTCTCTCAAGTGAAGGAAGAAAATCATCAAGCCGAAACACATCCATTCTCCCACCACAAAATCGCAAGAACCCTAACCTACCTTCATCCGTGCACACCACCACATCTTGCCGAATCTTCCAAGGTTTTTAAAGTTGTGATTCATCCCTATGGCTTGTATTATTTTCTGCCTTGTTGCAATCTTTGTTGTAATAATACTTGGTTTAATTTTGGTTTTGTATGAATGTTATAATTTCGGTTTCTATTGAAGTTATGTGATGTTTGTATAAACAATTTCATGTATGATTTCCGAATTCTTTGAATAGGGCAGTGGTATATTCGGCTATGTTTCTATGATTTGCTTGATTAATTTTCATGAATTCTATGCATAAAAATCGTGTACGTGCGGGCTGCCCTTGTCATGGCAGTTCCAAGGGTCTCGATTTCACTTGCCAAAGTAATTTAGATTGCATCATACGCTGAATTGTTGTGTCTAAGTCACTTAAGAGGGTTACCATAATTCTGAAAATTTACATGTTTAAACAAGATGTGTGACGACTTGCTTGTTTATGTGTTTCCAATTTGGCTTTTGTGCTTATATGTTCTTCGTGTTTAATTTCTACGCTGAGTGTCTTTAAACCGATTAGCATTATGTTTAGGGTGATACGCTGAGTTAACTCTAAATACTTTTGAAGTCTTAACGATTAGATGGAACGCTGAGGGCTCTAATTAAAATTGGAATTAAGTTAAATCATAGGAATTGCCGATTGTATGCTTGCTGCCTATTTGTTCTTTGGCTCGTATCATGCATGATTTTGAGGTTCTTTGTGCTATGCTTTGTGTGGAATTGTTGATCACTTGTATATATATAATTTAGATTTTTATTTTCAGTAAGTATTTAATCCCAATTCCGAATCCCCCCTTGTTCTTTTCTTATGTTTGCATTAACACTTTAATTCTCGATTACCCTTCAAGTTCCCCGGATTGATCGAACCCTATTTATCCATACTAACGATGACATTTTGCAGGGTTTTAAATTAGTGTGAGCTTCGGCTTCCACCAATTTTTGGCGCCGTTGCCGGGGAATTTGAGAAATATTGTTTATTGAAGTGTTAATATTTGTATATTTGTTAAATTTCGGTTTGTATAAATTTTTCTTTACTTTGATTCGTAGTTGTAGATGGTTTGTAATAGTAATTAGGGTTTTGTTTTTCAGTTTTTAATAATTGCCGATTGTAATTATTTGAGGATGTATGTTGTAATAACTTAGATAATTTCTAGGAAGTTGATAGTTTTATGTATGCTTAAGTTTATTGTAGTTTCTAAAGTGTAACATATAGGTGAAGTCTCTTTTGTTGATCTTAACCTAAAACCTTCATACTAGCGCTTGCGTTTTTATGAGGTTGAGAGCGGTTTTGATCAACACTTGTAGACCGCTAGGGACCCGAGTTTATTTTACAAAGTATGGGGCAAGTTATTTTCATAGATATGGTTCTCAGGTTTGTTTAACTGGATCTCAAGGCCCACAGACTGATGTTCATTCTCGGTGAGTGAGTCGATAGGGGACTTGTCCTCTGTGGTGTCCAACAACGAGTCCTGCCTGGTTCCTGTAGGGGGTTCGCCCTCCGTGAATCTTAACGACACCGCCTTTGAAAAGTAAAATACGCTCGACCCTAGACAACAGCTTGTGCCGAAGCATCACCTCACTTTAGACGCTAGAAGATAACTTGAATATACATGATTCTATTTTCTTCAAAACTAAAATTCGTCTTTAATATTTGAGGTATATCGGAATAAGCATGATACTACCTTGGGCTGTATCAGTTCATTACACTGTTATCTCCTCTGCTCCACGTACCTCAAATTTTAAAGTTGTGTGAATAAAAACAATTAGAGTAAGCTAAGTTCGACATCCTTTGACTCTAAATTTTTGCCTAATTACTTTCGTGTGCATATGTGCGATATTGTGTGGAAATTCCGTATTTTTGAAATCGTAAAGATGTATCTATCTTATGTAAAGTTGTATTTTGAAATCGTTGCTAACTCTAACATACTTATAGAGTTTGATTGTCAGTTGCGGATCATAAAGAAGAGGTGAAGAATTACATTGTAAACAGTTGATTGGAGCTCTCATTGACTTGGGAAGGACGACAAGTGTTACAAGAAACGAGTTCCACCCCTCTAAACTTTTGTTCATGATTTACAATTAAATTCTACTTAGCTAATTGTTGTATATTTATAGACTAACTTCTAACTTTAGCTAATTCACTAACTTACTACTAACTTATTCTTTGAACTCTCATCTCCACTCTTCTAATTTTCTTTATCTTGATGTGATGCAGTTGAAGAGTGAAGTAATCATGCATCGATTTTTGATAACCATTGTAAGGAGGCACGAATTTGGAGTGCGCACTCCAAAAGGCGTCGCCCACAACTTGATTAAGAAGTGAAGAGTCTAGGCTGAGTAGACTATAAACATTAAGCGCTATATGGGAGGCAACCCATTTCAACCGAAAAAAAAAGTGAAGGAGCCATCAACGAGAGTTTGTATTTTCTAAATCCCTACACTTTTATGGTTGAATTGTATATGTGTGAAATTTGTGGAATCTATTGTATGCTTAGAAATTACATAATAATTTCTGTTTTACATTGAGGACAATGTAATTTTCTAAGTGTGGGGTGGAGATACAGGTTTCACATGCTTTTTGTTTTGTTTGTTTATTTTTAGTTTGTTTGTTTCGAGTCATATAAGAAAACCAAAAAAAAAAAAAAATTGAAAAATGCAGAAAATCCCAAAAAGAATCGTGTGTTTTGTTTTGTTTTGAGTCTTAGGATGCCCCTAAAAAGTCTAGGATAATTATATCTTTGAATGCATAGATGATGGTTTTACATTCACTTAAAGATTGAATTGTGAGTTCCATGAATTATGTGATCGGTATGAACATTTGAGATATGTTTTGACTGTAAAAGCATGCATGTTTTGGTTAGTTTTGTTCCATAACAACCTATGTGAGCTTTTGTGCCTATATACTTTCTTCATGTGTGATAAAAGATGAATTCGGAAGAAAAATTTGAAGCATGAGACCTCATTATTCTTTGCATATTCAATGATTATGTGCTATAGCTATTTGATGGACTCTAGAATGCTAGAACTTGCTCTTGATGATCTTCGAAACTGTATAATCATAACATGCCTTGATTCTGAAAAGGATTGAAAACGTTTTGACTAGGATTACCACCAAGGCCAAATAAAGCATGTGCCCTATTTGTGCCCGTCGTGGGACTCCTTAGTTTTAACCCCTTTGAGCCTAGATTGAGCTTTTCGTTTCATCACCCTTAAACATTTCCTTTTTGCCTAGTATAGTTACATCTTTTCCCTTATCATTGAAACTTGGCAAAAGCTTGAAACCGAGAAGAAATTTGAACATTGTGTGATGTTGTGAAACAAGTGTGGGGTGAACTTAGCTGAAATTTGTTTGAAATATTTTATGTGAGCCGTGCCTAAAAGAACAGAAGAGAGAAAACAAAAATCGGACAAAAAAAAAAAAAAACAATAAGTCCGAAACAAAAGAAAAAGAATAGGCATGGCTTTGAATGAAAAATTGCTAAGTTCTCTCGTATTATGTTGTGAATTTGGAGTTTGTATCTATTTAAAGACCTATCATTGTTATATTTGGTCTTTGTTCGTTTTCACAATGCTTTGGGAAAGAAAAGAATGAAGTTTGGGTCCAACAAAATGATATTTGACCCTTGGAGTAAAGGCATAAGGAGAATTGAGTTTTGCCAAGTTTTGGTGATATCTTTAAGCACCACTTATCCAAGAATTCTCACCTATGCAGCCGAGCCCCATTATTCTCCCTTTAAAACGTTTTCCATGATTCTTAAGATAGGTGAATTTGATTTGTGGAGATTTTCTCAAGAGTTAAGCATATGGTTTTGGTCCATTCGTGCACATAATTGTTACATGAGGTTTTTCCAGAAAATTATTCACAAAGTGCTTTCTTTTCATGAAATATGCAAGCTATTTGAATGCCTTACAATCTTTTCTCTTGCATATACTTTGAGTGAATTGCCATGATCAAATGAAAAGAAGAGAGTATGCCTAGTGAGGAGGATCGGATTAACCTTACATGTTGATGCTTATATGTTTGCTTCTCACTTATTCATGCCGTGATACATGTTTATGGAATTTGGAATTTGTGTGCTTACTCTCGAATGTTTAACTTGAAAGCAATGCATTCTTAAGATTCTGAGACAATTGTTTTAGGGGCAGTAGTAGTTTTGTTTTTAATTTAATTTTGCTAAGGGACTAGCAAAAGCTAAGTGTGGGGTAATTTGATAGGAGCATTTTATGCGACGTTCTTAATATGTTTTTACCTCCATTTATGCTTTTCTTAACCCTTATTTGTGTAAGATCGAGTCATTAGAGTGAGTCTTGAGTCTTTGGCAGAAATAATATGAAATTGTGCGCAATGATATTGAATTAGAAAAGTTTCGGCAATTCCTAGTCAAACTAGGAATCCTAATTGAACCAGGAAAGTAAAAATGCTTTGTCGTTTCTAAAAACGACGAAGATTGAAATTAGGAAACTTCATTTGATTAGGAAACCTATTCGGATTAGGAAATCTAGCTTGTCTAGGAAACTAAAATGAATTAGGAAATCGGATTGAACAAGGAAACCTATTTTGAATAGGGAAGATTATTCTTGCCGAAACTTACCATATTTATTTTCTTGACTTTTCAGAAAATAATTCCACAATTGAAATCTTGAAGCAAGAGGAAAAGAAGACCTAAAAAGGCAAGGAAAGCTCGGATGCAAATAGGAAAGAAGAGAAGAAACATAAAGAACCCTGTTCAAATTCGGGCAGATTCCTGTCTGTCAACTTCTGGAATTTCTGCCGGACGAACCACAATGAATTTGGGGAAACCCTTTTATGGTGAGAAAGGCCTGTGAGTCTAGTTTCTTTAGGATTTTGAATCGCATCAAAAGCTTTTCTGAGTAAAAAGTTATGCTAGAATCATTGCAGAAACATAAAGAACCCTGTTCAAATTCGGGCAGATTCCTGTCTGTCAACTTCTGGAATTTCTGCCGGACGAACCACAACGAATTTGGGGAAACCCTTTTATGGTGAGAAAGGCCTGTGAGTCTAGTTTCTTTAGGATTTTGAATCGCATCAAAAGATTTTCTGAGTAAAAAGTTATGCTAGAATCATTGCCGAAAGGTCAGTCTGCCGATTTCAGAAAAGAAGAAAAGAAGAAGGAAGGTTTGGCCGGTTTGTCCTAGCTACAAAAGGGAAGGTTTAATTGCTGAATCATACAAGGAAAGAGACATTATTCTTACATCAAATTGGTAAGAAACCTTTGTGCAAAAAGGAAAAGAATTCAGCCAAAACAAGGAAAGGAAAGAACTCTTACTACTTGCTGGTTTTGCACCATTCCTTAATGGCTAGGGTTTCTCTTTGTTCCCCATATAACTTGGCCGGCTGCCTCTCTTCATGATGATCATATTCTGCACGAAAATACTAGCCAAAGTTCTGCCAAAGTTCTCTCAAGTGAAGGAAGAAAATCATCAAGCCGAAACACATCCATTCTCCCACCACAAAATCGCAAGAACCCTAACCTACCTTCATCCGTGCACACCACCACATCTTGCCGAATCTTCCAAGGTTTTTAAAGTTGTGATTCATCCCTATGGCTTGTATTATTTTCTGCCTTGTTACAATCTTTGTTGTAATAATACTTGGTTTAATTTTGGTTTTGTATGAATGTTATAATTTCGGTTTCTATTGAAGTTATGTGATGTTTGTATAAACAATTTCATGTATGATTTCCGAATTCTTTGAATAGGGCAGTGGTATATTCGGCTATGTTTCTATGATTTGCTTGATTAATTTTCATGAATTCTATGCATAAAAATCGTGTACGTGCGGGCTGCCCTTGTCATGGCAGTTCCAAGGGTCTCGATTTCGATTGCCAAAGTAATTTAGATTGCATCATACGCTGAGTTGTTGTGTCTAAGTCACTTAAGAGGGTTACCATAATTCTGAAAATTTGCATGTTTAAACAAGATGTGTGACGACTTGCTTGTTTGTGTGTTTCCAATTTGGCTTTTGTGCTTATATGTTCTTCGTGTTTAATTTCTACGCTGAGTGTCTTTAAACCCATTAGCATTATGTTTAGGGTGATACGCTGAGTTAACTCTAAATACTTGTGAAGTCTTAACGATTAGATGGACCGCTGAGGGCTCTAATTAAAATTGGAATTAAGTTAAATCATAGGAATTGCCGATTGTATGCTTGCTGCCTATTTGTTCTTTGGTTCGTGTCATGCATGATTTTGAGGTTCTTTGTGCTATGCTTTGTGTGGAATTGTTGATCACTTGTATATATATAATTTAGATTTTTATTTTCAGTAAGTATTTAATCCCAATTCCGAATCCCCCATTGTTATGTTCTGTTAACACTTTAATTCTCGATTACCCTTCAAGTTCCCCGGATTGATCGAACCCTATTTATCCATACTAACGATGACATTTTGCAGGGTTTTAAATTAGTGTGAGCTTCAGCTCCCACCAAGTGCCCGAGCGTTGTTGGGGTAAAAGTCTGTGGAACGACAAATTGTTGTGCAACAAACTATTGTTGGTGAATTAATCTCTAAATTTTAATCTTTGATAATGACATAATTCACCATACTCAAAACTCAATCCACCTCGATAATCAATTAAAACAAATTTTTGAACAAATTAAATGAATCAATTAAACCCAATTCATCTAAGTGATACACAGAAGCAAAAAAAAAAAAAACCAAATCTATTTGGAAGATAACCTTACAACGCAAATATAGACTATAAGTTTGAGTTTAGATTTGGTTGTATCAAGCAGTTTTCTTTTCTTTAGAAATGGTATTGAGCAGTCGTAAAGGAAGATAATCTTGCAACGCAAATATAGACTGTAAATTTGAGTTATTTGGTTAGCATTTTTTTTTTCTTTGCAAATATTGACAAATTGTTGCGGGTAAAAATTCACAATAATGACACAATTGTAATTAAACTTGAAATAGAGATAAAATCTGGAAATGTCCAATTAGATGAACAGTGTTCTTGTACTTGAGGTCAAGTGCCCGAGCGTTGTTGCGGGTAAAAATATGTGGAACGCCAAATTGGTATGTGCAACAAATTATTGTTGATGAACTAATCTCTAAACTTTAATTTTGGATAATGACATAATTCTCTATATCCAAAATTGATTCAATCTCGATAATCAATTAAAATAAATTTTAGAAACAATTAAATAAATCAATTAAAACCCAATACATTTTAATGATACATAGAAGCCAAAGACAAACAAAACCAAATCTATTTGGAAAATAACATTGCAGCGCAAATACAGACGGTAAATTTGAGTTTAAATTTGGTTGTATCGAGCAGTTTTCTTTTTTTGAAAATGGTATCGAGGAGCCGGAAGAGAAGAAGTGGAGAATGAAAGACATAATATTATTGGGTCTGAATAGTCTCATTGGATTAGGTCTGGCGGTGGAATGGATAATTCAACAATAATAAAAAGCTTTAAACATATCCATGTTGGGGGGCATAATAATTAAAAAAAAAAAACCAAATAATGGCACAATTGTAATTAAACCTAAAATAGAGACAAAATTCGGAAATGTTCAATCATATGAACAGTATTTTTGCTTGTGTTGTAGTATATTGTAAATGTTTGAACCACTAAAGTTGATCAGTATTGTCACTGCTTACTCAGTAGCGTTCAATGTCACACTCAATCTTTTGGACAATAGTCTTGGAAGCATATATATAGCTGAATCTAAGCTGTAAGTACGTGGAAACTAATAAAGACACTAGAAATTCCCCATTTCCCACCACTATTCATATTTGCTAAGATACAATAGAAATATGGGATAATTTCCTCCCAGCTTTCTGCTTCTTTCCTCTTGGTTTCTGCTTCTTTCCTTTTCACAAAGACTTCACGCGGCAATGCCAAATGTATAGAAGGCAGGCAACGTAAACAAAATTTAGTCATGATAAGAAGAAGCAAACTAACAAGGTGAAGATGGAGAGCGAAGAAGCTTGTGTAATTGAAATCCGTCCTACTTCTTCTTCCAAGAGGGCTTTGGAGAATTGGAGGAAACTCTCTGCTGCCCTCAAGAACCCCCACAAGCGACGGTTTCTCTTCAACCCCACGGCTCGCTCCCGTTGGGTCAGCACCCTCCGTCCCTCTCTATCTATATCCATCTTGAGTTTCTTTAAGTTCACGTTTCATTGCATTCACCTTTGGAATTTCCACTTAGAATGCTCTTATTTGTCATTTCTCCTTACATGCATCTGTGTGTTTGACTGTTGTAGGTTATGCAGCAGGAAGAACACATTCAGACCGCGCTGCAGTTAGTAAATTCTCGCCGGGATCAGTTGACTAACAGCAAGTTGCCTTTGCTTGGTATTAGTTCCGGTGATGAGTCAAGGCATATAACAAAGGTACATAGATTGAGATCTATGAAAGTAGTGCAAAAACTTGAAAAGTTATTTGCACTCGAAATTCAACATCATCAAATAGACACTTAGTGCAAAAGTAGTACACAACACAATTTCTAAGGCAAATGGTGTGAGCATTTTGTCTTTTCACTTTCTTGTATAGAACACTAATTTGTTTCTTCTTTTTTTTGTCTGAGTAAGTGAGTATAGTTTATTCTCTTCGGTCTGTTCCTTTTCAAGGAAATGGATGTATACTAGTTGAATAGAAATGAGTCAAATGAGGATGCTGTCAATTGAGTTATTGCCTCTTTAGAAAGAGGATATGTCCTTTGTTAAGAGAACATAGCTCTTCACAGTTGAGTTATTAGTTAACAAGTTTTTCATGCATATATTGATATGTATTGCGGGAGTAGTTTTAAATACACTTCCCTAACCTCTTAATACATTATCTCCTAAATTTTTCATTTCAATATTAGACTAGATACACATCCCCAAGTACCTAAAATACATTTATGTTAAAAAAAACCATGAAATATCCTATAAATATAAGTGATCATTAATATATACTGAATTAAAAAAAATATTTTCAGGTATTTGTTAGCATACTTTCTACAAGTTTCGTCTATAAATTTTTGAAATTTCAATTCAAAAGATCATTGGTCAATTGATAATTAAATTAAGAATTGTTGTTACAACTCTAACATCAATCAATAGTCCAACATCAATCAATAGTCAGACAAAATAAAATTTCAAAATTAAGATGTCTAGGTTTACAACTGTATTGCGTCATTTAGTTTTTTTTCTTAGTTTTTTTCTTATGATAATTGATGTCTGTTTTGATCATTTAACCTATTTATAGAATCTGATTTGATATATAAAACAAAAATAACGTGTATTAAGTGGTTTGTGAAGTGTATATAAAATTTCTCATATTACAGGCTACTCCAACAATATGGGTCTTTTTACTCACTAGCCTCTGCCTAGAGACAGTATCAGCCGTCTTTGATCAACTTGCCTCTCCAAGTAAGCCTGATTATGCACTAATCGGAATGGTGTTGGCGATTTCAGCTGTGCTCACTTGCATCCTGGAGCTCATTCACAAGGGTAAAAAGGATGGAGTTGAATTAAAAAGATGGGGAAGATTGTTCTGGTTTTATTATCCACCTCCCAATGACTCACTTTTTGGTACTTTCCCAGATATCTGTGGATTAGTCATTGCCATCTCACAGTACATTTGCTCTACTGTTCAGTATGTTTATCTCTGTAGGCATACGAATAACCCAATCAAACTATCCGTTTTGCCGGCAATCTTTCTTATTTGTTTGGCTATTTCAACGCTAATTAGGAACAGAAGCTACAACAGAGATGAGAGCTTCAAACAAACTACTCATCATCACCTTACAAAGATTAATTATCTTTGTAGATTATGGCATTCTGTTTAGTTTTAGTTTGTACCTTAATTAAATTAGTTTTAGTTTGTAGTTTGTACAGTAATTTAAATTTGCGCACACCCACACACATATATATATATATATATACATGATAATTATGTTTGTCGTCACTTCGTTGTTCTTTCAAATTTCCCCAAGATAAAAACTCCGGTATGACCCCGAACAATACTTCGCTCAAACCTCAAAAGCATGACCATTCTGTTAAGATAAGTTTCTTTCTCATACAAGGAAACGGTTCAAACAAGTACTATACATGATAAGAGAAATGAACATATACCATTGAGTGTGCAAAAGACATAGAAGTCCCACTTCAGAAATGTATATGGCTATATGCAATATTGGAATAAAAAGTACACCGAGGTGACAATTTTGTAAACTCAGAAAGCTTGCTCTGTTTGTTTGGCTTGAGGATCATAGGACGAGGGTCACTAAGTCACGAGCCAAAAGGACATTTACTCGCCAAGGAAGATGAATTGTTTACTAAAAACTACAATTTTGTATTAGTATTTACCAGTAGTAAAATTGTTTTTCCAAATTACCACTAGCAAGTTTCCATCCAAAACTAACAGAATCAGTTAAGTCTTAAATTACAAAATTACCCTCATTGAGCCTAATGCTACTAATCCTCAGAACTCAACCTAATGCTACTGACCCTCAGAAACTCTACCGTCCTCTGCCGCGCTTCAATAATACTGACCCTCAGAAGCTCCGCCGTCCTCCGCCACGCTTCAATAATACTGCCTCAGAAGCTTCGCCGTCCTCCGCCACGCTTCAATAATACTGCCTCAGAAGCTCCGCCGTCCTCCGCCGCACTTCTAATGCCACTGAGGCTAAAAAAAATCCAGATCTGATAAGATCTCAACCATAACCAACACACAAAAATCAAACCAACTGAAAATGGGAGAGAGAGACAAAGAGAGAGATTAGCTTCCAACTGAAAATGGATATCACCACTTGCAAAGCAAAAATCCAACAGACAAAAATCAAAAATCCCTACACGGGACGAAGAGCTTGGCAATCACTACCAGAAAAAGCAGTATAGCCGACGAAAAAAAAAAAACGGCCGACGACATACTATTTTCGTCGGCTATTCCCAAGAATGGCCGACGATTTTTTCTTTCGTCACTAGAAAATATTTTTCGTCGGCTATACCCCAAGAATGGCCGACGATTTGAATTTTCGTCGGCCTTTCTCTTAAAGTATAGCCGACGAAAACTTTAGAAAGTTTGGCAGACGAAATTGGAATTTTCGTCGGCTATAAGTCTTTATATTTTCAGATCTGGACAGAAGCAGCTCATTTCAAAAAAAACGGAAAAAAACGGGAGAAAGAGTGAAAAATCTGTGGGTATTGTTGAAATCCGTCCTCTCTTACATTGTGGAGCTATATATAGGTACGTATATGTGTATATATGTTGATTTTAAGTTTTAGTTGAGTTGATTTTGAGTTTTAGTGATTTTGATATAGTAAGTGATTTTTTGTTTTGTTGTTGTTTTAGTGTTAGAATGTATCTATATATGTTGATTTTGAGTTGTAGTTGAGTTGATTTTCAGTTAGAGTATAATTATGTGTTTTAATTTAATAATGTTATTTTAATTAGTGTTAAAATATATATAAATATGTTAATTAATGGTTGTTGATAGTGTAATGAACTTAAATAATGGTTGTTAATTAATGGTATATATATATATATGAGTTGATGTTGATAATAATATATATTGTAATATATATGTGTTAATTAATTTATTATTAATTAAAGTTATACATATATATTATTATCAGGCTATATATGGATCGAGATAAGAGTTGGATTTCGCTTCCAAGGTATGACCGACGATACACTACAGGAGTTGTGGATTTTTTACAGTTCGTCGAGGAAAATGCAAACGGGAAGGAATACCATTATTGCCCGTGCAAGAAATGTAAGTGTCGCAGTGATATGTGTCGATTTCCGATTAGGACAGTATGGGAGCACCTAAAGAGTAATGGGTTTTGGCCGAAGTACAAACGTTTGATATATCAAGGTGAGCCATCATTAGATGGATTGCATGATCATGGGCAGTTTTTTGAGGCGGGCAGTAGTAGTACATCCAACGATCCAACAATGGCATTCGTCAACGACGTGTTTCCTTTTGAAAGCGGTGTACGTGGGGAACAATATATGCATGACCCGGTGCAGCCGTTCCCACAAGTTGTCAACACTGCTGCCTTAGACAAGTACAACAAACTGATTGCATTGCAACAGACCCCTGTGTCTTCAAGTTCTGAGAAGACAGTTCTTGAAAGTGTGATGGAGGTAATGAGGATTAAAGTCGAGACAAAATCGAGCATCAGGCAAGTAGATGAATATCTACAGTACACTTCTTCGTTGTTGGAGGAGGGTCATCGTAATCCTACCAATCACCGTAAGGTCCGAAGTATCCTCAAAGATCTAGGGCTTTCCTACATTAAGATCCATGCATGCGTATTTGACTGCGTTCTCTTCTGGGGTAAAGATGCAGAAGGGAATGACCTTGCTAGCCTTGACGCATGTCCGATATGTCAGTCTGACCGATATAAGTTGACGGGAGCAGGCAATAGGAAACCTGTGAAAGTGCTTCGGTATTTTCCGTTGAGAGATAGGCTTGAGCGGTTGTACATGTCAGAAACCACCGCAAAAATTATGAGGTGGCACGGTGAGCGGGACGCGGGAGACGCAGATATCATGACACACATCTCTGACGGAGCGGCTTGGAAGCATATAAACAATGTGTTTCCTCATTTTGCGTCAGATGTCAGAAACGTCAGGCTCGGGCTCTCAACCGACGGGTTCAACCCTTTCGGCACCATGAGTCTTTCATACAGTATATGGCCGGTGGTTTTGGTACCTTACAACCTTCCTCCGTGGATGTGCATGAAGAAGGAATATAATATGTTGACCTTGTTGATTCCGGGGCCTGGTTACCCAGGGAAATGTCTCGATGTGTATATGAGACCATTGATTGAAGAGCTTAAGGTATTGTGGGACGTTGGTCATCCCACTTTTGACAAGTACAAGCAGGAGACGTTCCAGATGCATGCCATGGTTATTGGTATCATTAGTGATTTTCCTGCTTATGGGATGTTGTCGGGCAGCGTTGTTAGGGGATACAAGGCTTGTCCAGAGTGCCTCAGCGATTATGAGAGCACCCCTCATTGCAACAAGATATGCCGAATGGGTCATCGTGTGTTCCTTCCGGCGGATCACCACTGGCGTTACGAGTCCGCCGCATTTGATGGAACCGAAGAACACGGTGGTCCTCCCAGAAGGTGGACGGGAAGAGAAATTTTAGCAGTGCTTAATGAGTACGATTTTGGGCCCCTCAGTAATCATCCCGATATTTTAGCGGAAATACCTGAAAGACCTGAGCAGTACAAATTCTGGACACATAAGAGCATATTGTGGGAACTCTTGTACTGGTGTGAGTTGTTGATCCGTCACTTCCTAGACGTTATGCACATAGAAAAAAATGTTTCTGAAAGTGTGGTGGGCACAACGCTGAACTTGGAGGGGAAGACGAAAGACGGTCCTAAGGCTCGCACTGATCTGCAAACCATGAATATCAGAAAACAACTATGGTTGAAACAAGGGAAGAGAAAAATGCCTCAAGCTCCTTACACCGTCAAGCCTGAGCATAAACCAGAAATTTTCCATTGGATAAGTCGGGCCAAGTATCCTTCAGGCTTTGCTGGAAATATAGCCAAGTGTGTGAACAGACAATTCAACAATCTTTAAGGGTTGAAAAGTCATGACAATCATATCCTGCTACAACGTCTCTTCCCTGTTTTCATTCAACCGTTCCTTCCCCGTCACGTTGTGGAGCAGTTAGTAGCGTTGGCAAGATTTTTCCAGAAGGTATGCACACGGGAAGTGAGAAAATCTGACCTCCGGGAAATGCAACAAGACATCGTTCATATCATGTGTAAATTTGAGATGATATTTCCTCCAAATTTTTTCGACATCATGCCTCACCTCATGATCCATCTTCCTCGGCAGTTGTTGCTTACCGGTCCTGTGCACTTCACTTGGATGTATCCGATGGAAAGGTACGTATTTTACACCTTATGTTAATTTCCTCATCAATATATGTGATATAGTGTTAATGTATTATCATAACACTTTAAAAACTTGATTTATAGGCAACTTGGACAATACGGTGGTTTTGTCCAAAACAGATCCGCACCTGAAGGATGTATAGCTGAAGCATATATTGCGCACGAGTGCGTCACCTACATGAAGCTGTATTTAGGAGCGTTACAGGAAAGCATACCGGAAGGTGTACCTTCACAGTTCAATCTTTCCATACTCTCCGACGATGTTGTACTCGGTAGAAACATGCCAGTTTCCTACAAGTTGATGGATTATGAGGTAGCCATTACACATTGGTGGGTACTAATCAACTGTCCAGAAGTTCAGTTTTGGAAGAACATACATCTACACTGTGAACAAGTACGAGGTGATGTCGATTACCACAACGGACATTCGCAGAGTATTTCGGCCGCTGGGTACGTAACTTTAACACTATTCTATACGTGTTTATATATTATTGTGTATATTTATTCATATTTATAGTTGATTCTGATGGTTGCAGATGGACCTTATTCAAAATGATAATCACCCAAATTGGTCGCACGAACTCAGACTTTTAGCGATGAGGCTGGTCTATTCAAAAGTTTATGCGACGTGCAAGGTGAATGGTGTGTTATTTCGATGTGAAGAGAGAGACCTCAGACTGAAAACACAAAATTCAGGGGTTATGGCACATGGTGGGGATGGTGGAGTTGACTATTACGGTGTTCTCCATTCAGTTGTGGAACTGCATTACGGGGAAGGCATGAAAGTGCACCTTTTCAAGTGTAGATGGTTTGACACACGGCCGCAGAGCATGAAAACCGATCAATACGGCATAACTTCTGTGAACACTAGTACATCATGGTATGAGGACGACCCGTTTTTTTAGCCACATGGGTGAAACAAGTGTTTTGTCTTGATGATCTCGCCAAGGGTGACCCGTGGAAAGTAGTCAACACTATCCACCATCGCAACATTTACCGGGCGTCTACACTTGGAGTGGCTGAAGAGAACGAAGAAGGGGGCACCGCATATCAAGAGCCCAACTCAAACGGTATTCCTGACTCCTCTTTTATTCGCCTAGACACGCCGGTGCGAATTCGACGTGAAGAGCCACTGCTTGTTGATGTTGATCCAAATGAAGAAACTAACGAGGACTCTAGTGGTGAGGAAAGACATAGATTACCCCTATCGAGCAATTCAGAAACCGAAGAAGACTCATCCGATGATTCCGATTACAATCCGACGGATTAAGTAATTTAAATGATGTAATCATTTCATTTGTAATCCACTCATTTCTAATGAACGGGCGTGGGGATGAGCCTCCCAGCTAGGCTGGGTTCCAAACCCCTTCAAAAAAATTTTGAAATATGTTGACTGTTGGGTTTCTGGTTTTTTATGTTCAATTTTGGTTATATGTGAACAGGACATCGGAATAGGAGAAGTGTAAAACCACTGATTTTTTTGGTTTTTTTTTCAGAGAATAGCCGACGAAAAATTTAATTTTTCGTCGGCTATTCTCATAATGGCCGACGAAAAATTCATTATTTCGTCGGCCATAAGTTTTTTTAAAAATAAATATTTTATTTTTGACCGAAAACGACAAAAGAATAGCCGACGAGTACTAGGTTTGATTTCGTCGGCTATGATTAAAAAAAAAAACAAAAAAAGAGCAGCTTCCATTTCCTATCACTATCGACAAATCATTGCTTCATCCTTCAAATGCAAATGTGTCGTGAAATAAGATATGACCGAAATATTGAAAAACGTCTGCGGTTGAAAAATAAGAAGATTCCGACAAAATCTGTGTGCCGAATATTGCGGTTAACTGTTTTTTACAGCCGTTTTCCTATGGGTAGCCTGACGGTCGGTAAATATTTTAAGGAAAATTTTTATACGATTAGTTGCGTCTCATCGATCTGAAACTATTCTCTGTTGAAGATCAGGCCAAAAAAGGTCATTTAGACGGGCCAATTTCCGTTTTAAAGCGTTTAGAGGTTTGACTCACCCTGTTGACCGTCCCGATCGATCCGTTAACGTTGTCAGATGTAGTTGGATTTTTTTTCATACATGTATTTAATCGTAACGGTGATATCTGACGGTTGGAATAGATTTTCCCAACTTTTAGATTCAAAATCGGAACATATGCACTAATGTTCCTTAACTTGTTTACTAAGTGTTTAAGTGAATGTATAGTTTCAAATAGTTACTATACGTAGACTCTTCAAATGCAAATGTGTCGTGAAATAAGATATGACCGAAATATTGAAAAACGTCTACGGTTGAAAAATGAGAAGATTCCGACAAAATCTGTGTGCCGAATGTTGCGGTTAGCTGTTTTTTACTTCCGTTTTCCTATGGGTAGCCTGACGGTCGGTAAATATTTTGATGAAAATTTATATACGATTAGTTGCGTCTCATCGATCTGAAACTATTCTATGTTGAAGGTCAGGCAAAAAAACGTCATTTAGACGGGCCAATTTCCGTTTTAAAGCGTTTAGAAGTTTGACTTTGCAGTTTGACCGTCCCGATCGAGCCTTTAACGTTGTCAGATGTAGTTGGATTTCTTTTCATACATGTATTTAATCTTAACGGTGATATCTGACGGTTGGAATAGATTTTCCAAACTTTTAGATTCAAAATCGGAACATATGCACTAATGTTCCTTAACTTGTTTACTGAGTGTTTAAGTGAATGTATAGTTTCAAATAGTTATTATACGTAGACCCTTCAAATGAAAATGTGTCGTGAAATAAGATATGACCGAAATATTGAAATACGTCTACGGTTGAAAAATGAGAAGATTTCGACAAAATATGTGTGCCGAATGTTGCGGTTAGCTGTTTTTTACTTCCGTTTTCCTATGTGTAGCATGACGGTCGGTAAATATTTTGAGGAAAATTTTTATACGATTAGTTGCGTCTCATCGATCTGAAACTATTCTCTGTTGAAGATCAGGCAAAAAAACGTCATTTAGACGGGCCAATTTCCGTTTTAAAGCGTTTAGAGGTTTGACTTCGCAGTTTGACCAAAAGTTTAGCCGACGAAAATTCTATTTCGTCGGCTAAACTCTAGTGATCCGCTCCTTTTCATTGTCCGCCGTTGGATGGGGGAGATCGGACGGCTGCTGAGCGCCTAAACTATAGCCGACGAAATTCAAAGTATAGGCGACGAATTCATATATTTCATCGGCTATTCTTAAGTATAGCCGACGAAATTTTTTTATTTCGTCGGCTATACTATCGGGTATAAGGCCGCACCAGCCGAACCCTAGCCTCCATTTTCTGCATTTTTCCAAAACCTCCGCCGCTCGCCTCCAACCCTCCCTCCGGCGCTCGCCTCGTCCCCCTCCTCCCTCTTCCTCCTCCAATCCGGCAGCTAGCCCCCTCCTCCCTCTTCCTCCTCCAATCCAGCGTGTACCTCCTCCTCCGGCGTGTCCCTCCTCCTCCGGCCCAGCCTCCTCCTCCCCTGCATTTTGGTTGTAAGTGTTTTTTTTTTTTTTTTCATTTATGTTAATTAATGTTAATTTAGATATATCTAATTTATGTTAATTTAGATATAATTGTTAATTTAGGTATGTATAACAATTTAGGTATAATTTAGGTATTTATGTTAATTAATTTAGGTATAATTTAGGTATTTATGTTAATTTAGGTATAATTTAGGTATTTATGTTAATTTAGGTATAATTTAGGTATAATTTAGGTATTTATGTTAATTTAGGTATAATTTAGGTATTTATGTTAATTTAGGTAAATTTTAGGTATTTATGTTAATTTAGGTAATTGTTTTCAAATTTATTTTAATTGTATAATTTAGGTGTAATTGTATAATTTATACGTATAAATTGGTTTTTTAATTATATAAATTGATAACTTAATTGTATAATTTAGCTTAATTATATATATAGCTTAATTATATTTAATTAGAATTTGTTATTTAATATAATATAATTTAATATATTAGTATATAAATTGTTATATTAAAATATGTTAGTATTATTGGTTATTATATTAATTAGAATTTTTTATTTAATATAATATAATTTAATATCAATTAATGAATTAATGCCTCGGGCTTTAGATGGCCGATGCATTAAGAAACCTATTCGGAGGCCGTCGTGCCGGCAGATCTAGAGGTTCTAGAAATTCCGCCGGTTCCGCAGACTCCAAGAGGACCGCTAGCCAGCCTGAGAGGACCACCAGCCAGCCGCGGAGGAGTGTAGATTCATCCCAGTCGCAGAGGACTGTGGATGCAGCCCAGCCGCGACGGATTGTGAGTTCTCGGCACCAGACCCTTCTCCAGACGGGGCTGCCGTCGAGCACTTCACTTCCACATGTCGGTCCCTCTGTGGCTCCGAGGTTTAGTCGGCAGCTATTTCACGAGGACATAGCTGCCGACGTTCCTCAGGTTCGTATGCCTGACGTTCATCGGGAGCCGATGCCGAGTCCGAGTCCGACTCAGTCTGCTGCTCACTCGACTGAGGGGCCTACTCTCCCAAATCAGCTCTACCTCCCGTACAGCATTCCGGCGATACCGGAGGTCGACTATCAGGGTGTGCCCATATGGCCTGATATGCCTCAGTACGTGAGTGTTGCGGAGGCATACCAGCAGCAACCATTTGAGAACCCTGACCACCTTATTTCGGCGAGGAGAAAAGGAAAGTCGACAGACGAGTCATCCAGTTCAGGTAACATTTGATTTTATTAATTAAATGTTTTATTAAAATTAACGCACTAATATTTAATTTTATTAACCAATCGTCGTTTTTGTGATAGGGACAGCCGCTAGCAGTTCACGGAGGAATACGAGAGGTGTCATATGTTTTGACACGCTCAGGAGAACTGTTGAGCGCAGCGGGAGGATTCAGATCAACGAACCTCCTAATCAGGAGGTTCAGGGGAAGAAAAAACGCGACTACTCGGGTTACGTGGGGTCACTGATTAGGGACAGAGTCCCTATGTTGTGGACCCGGTGGGCTGATGTGCCCGAAGAGATAAAGAGGGAGGTGAACAACGTCGCGTCGGTGAGTAATTTAAAAAATTTAATTTATTTATCGTAATATTTAATTATTTTCGGTATTATTACAATTGTAAAACTAATAAAATATTATATTTCAGACATTCTTCGAGATTGCCTAACACAGGCGGGATTGGGCGGACACCCAGCAAAACTCGAGGTACGTTTGTTTTTATGATATTATAATTATCTTATAATTATTAATATTTTATGATATTAATAATATTTCTAATGCACTTTTATTTTTTTCGTAGGTTCAAAGAGTGGAAGAACGAGCTGCGTTCCCACTATAACGAATACGACAACCTTGGTCGTATGGGTACTCCCATGGAGTTCATGTTTAGGGAGTACGAGTGGCGTTGGTTGAAGACAGTAGACTTCAACAACCCAGTTATGCAGGTAAATACTAAACTTCAGTAAAAATGTTTATTTTGTTAAAATTTTAATTATTATTTTAATTATTTTATAATTATTACACTAATATTTTTTATGCATTTTTCTAACATTTTATTATTTGTTTGAAGCAACGTTCTCGGATAAACTCTGAGAACCGCCGCCGGAACACAACCCCCCATAATGCTGGTTCACGGCCGTTTGCACAATATCAGGAGGAGGCGCTTAGAGATCATCCTGATAGCAACCCGTACGTGGAGACGTTCAAGATCGCTTATCCACAAGCGACAGAACAGCTCGTAAGTCGTTCATTACAATTTTAAAATTTTAATTATTAATTTTACTTAATTATATATTTGTTATAATATTAAATTTTTTTTTCCCGTCCAATTAGGAGAGGGTCAACCGGGCCGAAGAAGAGGTGTTCCAGCAAGTAGTTCGGGAGACACAACCGAACATTTCAGAGACAGATCTGGAAGAAGCCATGCGCCATGTCGACCGGTCCAGTGTCCAAACGGCAGCGAGGATGTTCGACGCAGCCTTCCCAAACCGGTCAAACAACTACTACTGCCGGGGTTTGGGAAGTTCTGGACTAGGGCTTCTGAAGACCACTAAGGGAGGTCAAAAGAAGGGAGGCGGGGAGAGCCAACATATGAGGGGGGAAGTGCAGCGATTGGCAGCAGAATTGGCGACCTCGTCCCAGACAGTACAGGAGCTGCGCCGCAGAACACAGCAGTATCATTTGGATATGGCCCGTTGGCATGCTGAATGCGACAGAATTCTGCAACACAACTACGACGCCCAACAAAACTGGTGGTATGAGATGTTCGCGGCACAACAACAAGGCCTTCAACCCCCGCCCCCGTTTCAGCGGTTAGTGGAGCCTCCAATACCTCAACCTCCCGAGTTCGGTCAGCAGGATGACGAGCTTGATGGAGAGCAGGATGCTGGGGATGACGTGGTGGACTTTAGTGGTTTAGGTGATGATTAGGGTTATGTTTTATGTATATTGGAACGAATTTAATAAAAAAGGTATTTAGACGTGTTTCTTGTTGGTGCAAATGCATGGACTGTTTTTGTGATTTGCAGGTTGCTTGGAATGGTAATTTAGAAAATAATTTAATTTTTTTTTCCCCAAATGTAAGAAAAGCCGACGATTTTGGCATTATTTCTTCGGCTATAATAACTATAGCCGACGAATTTTACCAATTTTCGTCGGCTATAAGTTGTATAGCCGACGAAACTTACATTATTTCGTCGGCTATAACTAATTAATGCCTATTAAATATTAATATATTTCGAGGAAATAGCCGACGAAAATTTATAGAATCGTCGGCTATTGTTAACACCCAATAGCCGAAGAATTTCGTCAGCTATAATTAATGAATTTCGTCGGCCATACTCGAAAATATCCGACGAAATTCATCGGCAATTTCTCCCAGGTTTGGCCGACAAAAAATATTTTCGTCGGTAAGTTCGTCGGCCATACTCTACCATAGCCGACGAATTTGTTTTTTTCGTCGGCCATTGGTATAGCCGACGGGGTTGTTCCGACGAAGTATAGCCGACGAAAATTTCGTCGGCAGATGGTATAGCCCGCGAAATTTTTTTCGTCGGCTATTCACTCAGATCTGGTAGTGAATCCGCGCCCGTGAGTCGGACCCGTGGCTCAGGCTTAAAGGACTTGAGAGAGAGAGAGAGAGAGAGGCGGAGGAGGAGAAGAGAAGATCAGAGTCATAGTAAACACATCTAGCGGAACATAAACCATCACTTGTCGGTAGGACTCAGGCCATCTCCGTCGAGCCTCCTCGGCGGCAAGCGGTTCGCCGATGAACATAAGCTCCGGCACGTCGGCATCCATGGATGAAGGGGCTGCATCTGGTTCGGCTCTCCTCAACTTCTTAGGCTCAGGAGCCGAGGAAGAATCAGACTTAGGGTTTAGGCTTCGGTACAGAGAGAGAGAGAGAGACCGGCGGCGAGGGCGGAAGCCGGGGAGAGCGGTGCCGTCGGACTTGGCTGAGGCAGTCGTCGAAGTTGGAGGCGGTAGTTCTTGGGTCGGGTCGGTGGCTCCAGGTCGGGAAGGAGAGGAGAAGAGGAGAGTTTGGGTCGGTGGGTTTGTGGGTTTTTGTTTTTGTTTTTTTTTTTTTTTTGTTTAAATATATATAGATGATATATGTTGTAATCTTTAGATTTTCAGGGTTAATTATGTCATTAAACATTTGACGGATTAACTGATGAACCAAACTTAGGTTAATTATGGATGATATAATTTCACGGTTAATTATGGTATAAAAAAATTAAGTCTTGCTATTAGTAAATACCACTACAAAAATATAGTTCTTGGTAATTATGTAAAGGAAGATTTAGAACTTTCTGTTAGAGCAAAAGGATTATGAACCAAACTTTATCCTCTTAGAAAATTTTGCGTTCTCCGAGTGAACTCGGTGAACTCGGTGAGATCATCAAAGTAAGAACTAAGAACTAAGAACTAAATTATTAAAGAATGATAGAAACTACCATTAGATCAATTCTGCTCAGGCAGTGATCCCATGCATGAGCTTTTAACGTGAAAGCACTTGCCAAGTGCTCTGCTGCTATTAGTTGAACTAGATGGCACTATGTAAAGCACCCAATTCTGGGAATGGGCTCCTAACACCGATGGCAACAAACTAAAAACTACATACCGACTCAACAAACTAGCAATAATGTTTTCGCCTATGGAAAACTTGGGGTAGCACCCATGACGGTTCACTTCTTCTTAGCAGCAGACTTGGTCACCTTGGCACCAGACGGGTCCTTCAGTCCTTCTCCACAATAATGATGACTCCCGCAGCAACAGTTTGGCGCATGTCCCTAACAGCAAAGCGACCTAGAGGTGGGTACTCAGCAAAGGTCTCGACAACCATGGGCATGGTGGGAAGCATCTTCACCATTCTTCAAGAACTTAAACTCCTTCTCAAGCTCCTTGCCAGACCACCTGTCGATCTTGGTAACAAGCTCGGCGAACTTGACAGCAATGTGGGAGGTGTGGCAGTCGAGGACTGGGGCATAGCCGTTGCCAATCTGACCAGGGTGGTTCACGATGATGACTTGGAACATAAAGTTGGCAGCTTCCTTGGCAGGGTCCTCCTTGGAGTTCGAAGTAACATAACCACTCTTGAGATCCTTGACAGAGACATTCTTCACATTGAAACCGACATTGTCACCAGGAAGAGCCTCAGGTAGAGCTTCGCGGCGCATCTCAACAGACTTGACCTCAGTGGTCAGACCACTGGGACCAGAGGTGACAACCATACCAGGCTTAATCAACCCAGTCTCAACACGTCCCACAGGAACAGTTCCAATGCCACCAATCTTGTACACGTCCTGGAGTGAGAGACGAAGGGGCATGTCTGAAGGCCTCTTTGGCTCATTGATCTGCTCGAGTGCCTCAAGGAGGGTAGAGCCCTTGTATTGGAGGACCTCTCAATCATGTTATCACCCTCGAATCCAGAGATGGGAACAAAGGCAACCTTCTTCAGGTAGGAAGAGACCTCCTTCACAATTTCATCGTCCCTTGCCTTTGAGTACTTGGGAGTGGTGGCATCCATCTTGTTACAGCAACAGAAAAGAATAATGAGAAAAAAAAAATTCATACTTGTGGGTAAAGAAAAAAAAAAAAAAAATTCATACTTTGGCATCATCATAATATGACTTCAGCATAGACTGGCCCAGAATACCCAGGTTAGTGTCCATATAATAACATGCAAATCTATTTAAGCACTGCTACTGAATGAAAATTTTGTAAACAGGGGAAGCACAAACCTTAACATTTGATTCAAAAATTTTGTTGCCCCATTTCATTCAACATAGTTTACACACAACTTTGTAAACTTAACTATATATTACCAGGATACAGTGATTTGGTTTCATAGCTTTGCATGTAAGTATGGAAACTATCAAAATAAGTTCATAGGTCATTTCTTAGTAGTATTTAAGAAATGTTTCCGATTCAAGATGTCTGAACCATAGTTTATATTGTTCTTTTGAATAAGATGATATTCAGATATAAATTGTTGATAGTTTTTTAGGTTATTACACTCCTATACGAAAAGCAATACAAACCCCCATTAGATTTACGTTCTTCAGTATGTACAAGCTGGAAGCAAACCAAAACTTACTTGATAGTATAAAGTCTCATTCCTGCTGTCATGCAGTCTATTTAAAATCATCCACTTTGCCAAAGCAACAACATCTTCTGGTTGTTCCGCAGTATTTTTCTCCAGTAACCAATACGACTCCACTGACATTTTAAATCATAATGTCATTAGCTACTAACCCCTCTATGCCAGTAGTAATCTAAATCGCTTACTATAGTAATGTCAACTAAGCATTTCCTACTACATTTCTCAAAGCACAGTGTATACTCGCATGATAAGTTACAGTAGGGATAGATTACTTACTGAAACAAGCATATTGCTGCTTGAAAGATATGACCCGAGGTGGGAAGGGGCCTCGAAATCCTAAATTCCTAATCGATCTCTTTCAGTGAGAGGAAATCCAGTGTCCTGCTCTTGAGAACAACAAAGCATCCAGAACACAGAATCAAAACCAAGATAAGAAAACTTCCAACTTCACTGTACATCATCCATCATCCATCATCCACTTCACAAATTACACTCACTAACACACAAGACCAAAGAAGTAAAAAAACAAAAACTACAGAAAACAATTTTGAAACCCACCCCACAAACTAAAATAGCCTAAAAATCATGAAAAATTCAAGATAACAAATCCACAATGCCTAGTTCTACAGTTCATCAAATATAAATTGCTGTACTACTTTATACTCCTATATGCATGAAAAAGGCATCTGTAAACCGGCAAAGACTATCAGAGATCGAGCCCAATTCAATAACCCTCATCCCTAATAAAACCTCACAACATCAAACAAATCCTAACCCAAAAATTCAATCCGCGTCAAGAAATTGAAAGATGATAGTCAAAACCAATACATACCCTGAGTGCGAGCGTGAGCGCGTGGGCCTGGCTCCCTGGGTCACTTTTCTCCTCCGCGATCCAACTCCAGAGACATATATATAGAGAAAGCTTCATCGCACCAACGACGTGTCGTCTGACACCGTCTTGAAGACCTGCTCCAAAAGTAAAATACTAAAAATTACGCAAAAGTAAAAACTGAAAAGAAAGAAAGAAGAAAGAAAGAAATAGAAGAGAGGCGGAGGGTTTAGGGTTTAGGGTTCAGGCGGAGGAGAAGGCACTGTAAAACAGAGCCACTCCGACGGAAACCTAAATGCAAAGGATAAGAGAGACGATGATCTTGTCAAGAGTCGTTGCCGTGAGGTCAAGCTTCCCCATTTTCTTTAGCTGCTTCTTTTGCTTTCTTATCGCTTTTTTTCTCAGGTATTTGGTTACTTTGTTGCTCGCTTTGAAAACCCAAGCTTTGGATAAAGAAGCAAAATTGAGAAAGAAAAACCTAGAGCTAGCCATGGAGAAGAAAACGAATTGGAAATCTTGCCGGAGAAATTCCGGCGATGGGTTGGTTTTGATCGGAACTGTGATCAAGTATGGTTCTGGTTTTTGGAGAGGGAAGGCGAGAGCGAGAGCGATAGATTTGAGAGGGAAGAAAGAAATCAGCGGGCCTGGGTTGGGTTTTATAGGGAGGAGAATTGTGTGTCAGTTACGCAGAATAGACTAATTTGCCCTCAATGGTTTTTAAGAGAGCGAGTCCTGCTTCAGGTTTTCTTCCCTCCAAAACAACCGATGGAGGTCCAAATCGAGATTTCCCCTTGCTAACTACATTGACCAAGTTGACCAAGCCTTATTTTAAAGGCAAGTCCCGCATGTGTTCATTGCAAGTTTGCAACATAAACCAACAAATTAAGTACAAAAGATTAAACGAAAGAAAATCAAATCTAATTCACTATGCTCAGCCGGCTGGACTGGGTTTTAAAATCCTTTTTTTTTTTTTGAAAAATACTTGTGTTCATACAAGTATGGACGATGTGCGTCCGAATTCTCTCTAATTTGTATATTTTGAGCAATGTAATCAACGATTTTAACCATTCAAAAGTTGAATTAATCAATAAAGATCATCTTTACAAAAATTCGGAATAAACTAAAATCGTTTGCTCATTTGATTGCATCAAACAAATGAACAGTTTTAGTGAAAGTTGGGAGTCTCATGATTAACCGTCCATTTGTTTGATACAATCGGTTAAGCAAATGATATTTGTTTACATTCGTTTTTTACAGAAATGATCTTTATTGATTAATTCAACTTTTGAACGGTTAAAATCGTTGAATATATTGCCCAAAATATGTAAATTAGAGAGAGTTCGAATGCACATCGTCCATACAGGTATGGACACAAGTATTTTCCTTTTTTTTTTTTTTTAAGTTCTATTCATATCTCATAAATTGGTATTTAGACCTCCTTACTTAATAGACTTTCAATTTACTCTTATAAAAAGTAAAAATACTATTTACACCTCCTTAATTTTTCTAAAATACCCATTAGGCAATTAAATCAATAAAAGTTTTTTTTTAGAAGATTATACTAATAAACAATTACCAATAGATACAATTCTCAATCTATAATTACCAATAGTAAGATTACTTTTAAAAATTACCACCAGCAGGTTTCCATCTATTACTAACAGAATCCGTTAATCCATAAATTACGAAATTACCCATTTTTACGACACTACTGCAGGTCAGTAGCATTGCACATTTCTGATGGTCAGTAGAATTACATTTTTCGACACTACTGTAGGTTAGTAGCATTGCGCATTTCTGATGGTCAGTAGAATTACACTTTTTGAGGATCAGTAGTATTTCATCAACTTAATGCTACTGACCCTCAAAATCGCGTAATGCTACTGACCCTCAATAATGTCGTAAAAAAAGTAAAAGGGCAATTTCGTAATTACCATTTAACGGATCTGTTAGTTAAATGGATGGAAACCTGCTAGTGGTAATTTTATAAAACATATTTGCTATTGGTAATGCTACTGACCCTCAATAATGTCGTAAAAAAAAGTAAAAGGGTAATTTCGTAATTATCATTTAACGGATCTGTTAGTTAAATGGATGGAAATCTGCTAGTGGTAATTTTATAAAACATATTTGTTATTGGTAATTATGAGCTCAAAAATGTAGTTATTGGTAAAAAAAACCTTATATTAATACCTTCAAAATCAACCGTTAAACCTCCATTAATTTTAGATTTTTTGGGCTAATGTACATAGATTATAAATTTTTGAACAAACAGATTTGCATAAAATAAGCCAAAGATTATAGTATGTACCTCAATTTTTGAAAAATAAATTGTGCTAGAGTATATTTAAGTATTTATGCATTCTAAAATAATTTATTTAACTCTATGAAGTTTTATTGATAATTGCAGATGAGTTGACAAAATCAACTGAAACTTAAAAAACAAGAGAGATTTAAACTCGGTTAACATCAGGATGTATTCATTAACAAATATGAAGATTACCGTGTTTTCGGAACCTAGACAGTACGCTTACTCAAGTTTTGAGCAATAATCTAAACTCGGTTCAAAGGATTTCACAATACATGCATTAGTGTTGGAGTTGAAAATTTTACCATCTTTCGAAGTCGATGAGTAATGCGGTTATTCTTCAAAGGCTATGAGGTTATATCAAGATATTTCTTGTCCGTATACATATGTGCCACTTCGTTCAAGTCTTAATTGGGCAACCTGAAAATGAAAAACCCTAGGAGTCATTACCCTGCTAGGATACGAATCAGAATCCTGCTTGGATATAAGTAAACATAGCCATGTATAAATACAAATATCCCACCTCAGTTTTTGCAAAACCAAATTAATCAAGGATCGATATATGGCCATGCTCTCTCTATATTTGTCTTATACTAACCTGGGAAACTACCTCAACCAGGTCTGTTCCCTTCATGAAATTACATGAACACAAAATCTCCGGGAAGAGAAAACAAATCGAGAACTGCAACGACGACCAAATCACTCGTCGTCATGGATCAGGCGGGCGCTGGCAGTCACCACCACAAGACGTCATGGAGGGGATTCTACAGAAAATGGGATTAATCGCTCGTACACGGTTAGCCAAGGTCTGCATGTCATGGAGATCACTGGCTATGCGAACTGACAGCCGCAGTGCTCCGCAACTGCCATGGATAGTACACCCTCAAGCCCCAAACACCAACTACTTAACCTTTTCCAGCCTCTCTGAGGGTGAAGTTGTGAACTTGGAGCTCCCAAACCCAAAGCGAAACCAAGGACGCGGAAAATTCAAGTTTCAAGCGTCTTCTAAAGGTTGGTTGATCATGTTAGAAGAAAAAGGACTCACCAGCTTTGAAAAAAAAAAGAAAAATAGTAATTTATAAAGTAGTCCAAATCTTTATAAATCTACGTGTGTCCTATTTTCCTATATTTTCGTTGCGTAGATAAAAATTGTTAATCGTAATATATAATCTAAGGAGCGGGTGATAATTATATTCCATATATGTTGGTGTTTTAGAAAGGTGAGATTGGTGGTCAGAGTACTGAATGAATTAATGATGATGGAGCATTTCTTGCTACTGTATAACTCTATTTTATTTGGAAAGCAAAGGTTGCGACTTGTGTCAAATTTTATAGCCTGGGTTGTGGCGAGGGTAATTTTAGTTACTAAGTTTGCGAATGGGCGGAATGGCAAAGACCTAGCGAACGCCTCGGAGGTAGTAAAAAATATAAATAATTACCTAAAACTACAATTTTGGGTACATAATTACCAATAACAAGGTCAGATTTTTATTTACCATTAGCAGGAATTAACACTAACAGACTATTAATCCGTCTAATATAAAATGACAAAATTACCCCTGAAAATTGTAAAATTACAACATATGCCACTATATATATTTTTTAAAAAAAAAAAAAACCACCCACCCACAGTCCCACAGTCCCACACCCCAAACTCTCCTTCCCGATCTGGAGCCACCGACCCGACGGAGAGATGCAGGTGGGAATCGGAGAGAGGGAGGAGGCCGGAGAGAGGGGCGAGGCCGGCGAAGGCGCGAGGCAGCGAGCGCCGAGGCCGGTGAAGGCGAGGAATCGAGGCGCGAGGGCGAGGCAGGAGCGGAGGCGCGAGGTAGAGAAGCTCCAGAGCGGAGGCGCGAGGCGGAGGAGCGAAGCCGGAGGCCCAAGGCAGCGAGGGTGCGAGGCACGAGGCCGGAGCAGATCCAGGCGCGAGGCAGGCCGGAGACGCGAGGCGCGAGGGCGGAGGCGCGGCGAGACTGGGAGGTCGGCAGAGCAGATCCAGGCGCGAGGAGGTGTGAGGCTCGAGGTGCGAGGCGCCGAGGTGGAGACGCGAGGCAAGTCGGAGGAGTCAGCTAGCGCGCGAGGCGCGAGGGCGGAGGCGCGGCGAGGCTGGGAGGCCGGCGAAGCATGGCCTTGGCGGTGTGACGACTTCGTGATCGGGGCTGGGCCGGCCGATCTCCTCCTCCGCCGCCTTCTCTCTCTCTCTGTCTCTCTCTCTCTGTTTTTTGTTTTTTTTTTTGATTTGGTGTTTGTTGTTTTGATTTGGTGTGGTGTTTGTTGTTTGATTTGGTGTGGTGTGGTGTGGTGAGATTGGGATTTGGTGGTTGGAATTGGATTGGTGGAGGCCGGTTTGTGGAGGAGTGAGGGATGTAGAATTTTTTTTGGGAGAATTAGGGTTTTGAGTAGGAGATACTGAGGCTCAGTATTATTGAAGTGCGGCGGAGTACGGCGGAGGACGGCGGAGATACTGAGGCTCAGTATTATTGAAGTGCGGCGGAGTACGGCGGAGGACGGCGGAGATATTGAGGCTCAGTATTATTGAAGTGCGGCGGAGGACGGCGGAGCTACTGAGGCTCAGTATTATTGAAGTGCGGCGGAGGACGGCGGAGCTACTGAGGGTCAGTATATTAGGTTGAGTTCTGAGGATCAGTAGCATTAGGCTCACTGAGGGTCAGTAGTATTAGGTTGAGTTCTGAGGATCAGTAGCATTAGGCTTAATGAGGGTAATTGTGTAATTTAAGACTTAACTGATTCTGTTAGTTTTGGATGGAACCTTGTTAATGGTAATTTAAAAAGGGAACCTTGCTATTGGTAATTATGTACTCAAAATTGTAGTTTTGGGTAAAAAACCCTAAAAAATAAGAAACATGATAGCTTCAAATGGCTATATTGAACATCTAGCAAATTCACAGCCAAAGTATAGTCAATGACTCAACGAGTCACATACAAAGCTCTTGACAAACATTATATAAACGCATCCAGTAGAAGTGGACTAATATTGTGCCCAAATATGAGTTGGGTATTTGGGCACAATATCAAAATATTGTTCCAATTTCAGCCACTAGAGATTTCACTCTATAACAAGCAGACAACTAAAGCCAAGAAAAACCAACACTCGCAGATTGTATTCCCGTCGTCTTCAAATACTTGTAAAAGGTCAAAGCCCCAATGATCTTGGAAATATGAATTTCCAACAAATCCATCATCAACATACAAAACCACCTAATTTGTTACCATTATGTTCATCTTTTAAACAACCCTAAGATGGACCATTATGTTCATCTTTTCCCCACTGGACTCAATACCAAGTCCGGAAGGTTGAGCAAAAGACTATCAGAGTTGAGATAAACTTTGATTGGCGATGTCTTTTGCAATTTCTCTTCCTGCTTCAATCTTCCTAAGAGTAACAAATGCTGGGTTATTGGCAATGGCTTCACCTATCAGCTGGGCACTTTTTGCTTCACCCTGGAAAGCAAGGGAACATATAACAGTCAAGAACTTAGATTGAGAGGAGCAAATAAACTAAACAAAACTCCTAACCAAGATAACTTGATACATTTTGATAACAACAGCTATATGGGAAACTGTATTATTAAAAATATTCTTTAACTGCCTCACCAAACGAGAAACTAGAATGAATGAGCCACTAACTAGCACCAGTACAGAGTGAAGTTGTGGAAGCAGCCATGGCTTGGCCAACGAACAAGTAACAAGCAAATGACACAAGGGGTAGACAATTGATCAAGAAGTGAAAGGATCCCACTATTTCATTGACCATTTTTTTTTTACTCAATAACTAGCAGTTTCTTTATCTCAACTTACCATGATATCAAAGGGCACTGAACAATGTTAACAGTTACCATGCTTTCTATCACTAACTGACACTAGAGAAATTGCAGAAATCTGCACCAAATATAGATCAAAATAAACAAATTTGAGGATTAGCATGTCTCTAACTCACCTGGGCTCTGATAATAGCACTTTTCTTGTCTTGTTCGGCTTTCTCCACAACATACTTGGTCCTCTCAGCTTCTTGAGCAGCTACCTGCTTAGCTTCAATTGCAGTCATGAACTCAATCCCAAACGTCAGGCGGGTGATAGATACATCATCCATTGCAATATTGAACTTGGCTGCCCTCTCTCTCAAAATGCCCCGAATTTCCCTACTAACAGTCTGAAATAGTAAGAAAACAACAAATCAACAATCAATGACAATGTACAATTTTCAACTTATCCTTCAGAAAATGTACATAAACATAGAAAACAGGTTTATCTAACAAAGAGATTTCTAGTCATTTCTTTGCTAATTAACTGAACTCATACCAAAGATTACACTCGAGCACAGTTTTGGTTTGTTAAAAGAAGGTAACAAAAAAAGGAAAAATTTCGTGAGAAAATAGATGATTTTAAACCGAATAAAAACAGTTGTACAGTCAATAAAAGAAACCAAAAGACCTTACTGCTTACCTCTCTCTGAGTAATGAGTTGGCTAGCATTATATTGTGCAACTACAGCTTTCAAAGTTTCATGAACGATTGAAGGCATGACCCTGTCAACATAATCCATACCGAATGTACGATAGATTGTAGGCAATTGGTCAGGCTCAGGACAGGTAAGAACTCGAAGCGCTATTCTCACCTGTAACGCAAAACCAAGATAGACAATTAGTATCATTTGCTATACCAACAATAACGTTCAGTATCAAAACCAGAGGTACGATCAATACCATCTTCCCCAACAAAACCATAACTGTTACATAATGATCTAAACTCTTATATCATTAATTAAAGCACTCAACTAAGGTTCTCTGGGCACAATTAATTGATTTAAGACAGGAGATAGCAATTTGAATTCATACAAAAACAGGTTGAGATGGAACAGTTTGCCATATGTGTGTGTGTGTGTGTATTTCATATAACTATATATTAAATATTTTAATTGTAGGTAAGAATACCGATATTCGTATGAAATCTGAGAATTCTGTGGTAACAGTTATGAAGTTATAGGGAACTTATCACAATAATGATTTCATATGTTTAAGTGCCAATCATAATCACATAAAGGCCTTCATGGCAATTGCTCAATGGTCTCTACTCTTGACAAAGAGATGCCCCAAGTAAAGATCCCTATAGGCAGCATTAGCCACCATCACCATTTCATATTAGAAGATTCATCTGGCATAGAATTCTTTATGCAACAAGGGTTTCTACCTGAACCTAGCTGTCCGAAATACAAAGACGCAGTTGCATTTATGCTCTAATTTCAGACTTTAAAGATATGTTCTTCAAGTTTTGGTCGAACTTTACATAAGACTGAATATTTGCAATCAGAGTCAAACCGTATTATGCTTATACATACCATCTGTAGGTCACGACTTCCAACAATGCTGTCCACCCCTTTGGGTCGTGCGCAAACATCATAGATGATTGGCCTTTCAAACCATGGAATTATAGGGTGTGTTCCTTCTGGATAGACCTGCAAATCAAGATGTCAGTGGCTTATGTTGACATAGTAGATACAGACAGTAGAGTACAAAGGACTTCTATACATCGCTAAGGAACTGGAAGGTATCCAAATCTGTGAGTGCAGAGTACCACACACTTGCATGCTCAATCAATCTCAGTTTAAGATATTACCAGGAATCTAAGAAACTCAATCAATCTCAGTTAAAGAAGATACTACGAGGAATCTAAAAAAGAAAACCATTTACTAACAACATATACCAGGAAACATATACTCACAGTCTTCAGCTTGGAGGCCAATAGCTTGTGCATTTCATGGTTATTCTTCCTACTGTCTTTCTTGAGCTGTCGGAGCATAAAGAAATCCTGACAAGAATAATGAAAAATCTTCATACTTTGGCATCATCATAATATAACTTCAGCATAGATCGGCCAACACTTGTCAATATAATATCAAAGAACATAAAAATGAGCAGTAAAAGACATATACCTGAACAAGTTGCTTGTTCAGCAAAGCTTTCTGCACAGAAACTAGTTTCATCTTCCATTGCGTTTGAATTTGAACCTAAGCATCACAAATTTAACTCTATTATCACGAAATAAACCCTCACAACTTCAAAACAGAACCTCAACCTATCATATTCAATCCGAATAAAAAAAAAAAAACCCTCAAACCTCACCAAGAATCTCAATCAGCATCAAGAAATTCAAAGAAGAGAGTCGAAATTGGTACATACCCTGAGTGTGAGTTCGCGTACGTGCCCTTGGCTTAGCTTCAATTGAACCTCTGGGTCTTTTTTCTCCTCCAAGATCCAAATGGCATTGACTACAATTAACAAGTGTAATTGAAATTCCAAAGAAACACACACCTGAAAGAGAAAGTAACCAAACGACGTGTCGTGCAATACCGTTTTGAAGGTCTGACACCACCGCCAGGTCAGCTCCCAAGAAGGCAATCCCGACCGTCCATTGTGGCCGCCGCTGATCGATGACGTCTCCGCCGGAATCCATGGCAGCTCCGACCTGAAACCGTAAAAAATTACTAAAATTAAAATTAAAAAACAGAAAAGAAGAAACAACGAAAAAGAAGAGAGAAAGAAATTGAAGAGAGGCGGAGGGAGGGAGAGAGTGAGGCGGAGGGAGGGAGGGTTCAGGCGGCGGAGAAGGCTCTGTAAAAACAGAGCCCGAGGACGAAAACGAGGACGGCGGAGATCACGGAGACGATGATGACGTCGGCGGTGGTGGCTCGGAGGTCGAGCTCGCCCATTTTCTTTTGGTGCTTCTTGAACTTTCTTTCGGCTTCGTTTCTTTCTCTTCGCGTTGCTTTATTGCTCAATCGGTGGACCGAAGCTTTCTCGTATGAAGCGAAGTGCAAGGTGAAGAACCTAGAACGGGCCATGGGGAAGAATCGGAAAACGAAAGTGTTGACCGACTGAGAATCCTGAATGACTGAGAGGGAAGAGAAATGAGCGGGGTGGAGACGATGATGACGTATGCTAAATTCCTGGAATCTCGGAGAGGGAGAACGAGAGCAGAGAAATGAGCGGGGTGGGGGCTTTATATACGAAATGTTTTAAATTCTATTTTTTGTTTTTTTGTTTGTTTGACTAAGTTTGACCAAGACTTACTTCACTTCGATCAGATGGGTACAAAAATGCACTTCCTCTAAATCAAACTAGCAATCACACACGGGGGGTGCGTGTGAGACTCAAGTGCAATCGCACCTTTGAGGTTTTCACGACCTTGAGAAATTGAAAATTATGAGAAAATCTACACTAAATAAATCTTCTATTTGGACAATAGAGTCAGTACTTTGAAGCATTGTCCTACTTAATTATTCAAAAATTAAAGGGTAAAACAATGACATCATAAGATAAAAGACAAAGATAACAGTAAAGATGTTCGATTCAAATTTCAGACTAAACTAAAAAAAAATAAAAAATACTGTTGACAGTAGCCGCAGAGGGGCTACAGCAAGCCCACAGACCCGCGGCAAGTACACCAGGGCCCGGCCCAGGACCCAGGATCGGATCACCAGCACCAGGCCTCGGGGCCGAGCGGTCTATCCTGCCTCCAAGGGTCCTGGGACCAGGGGCGCCTGCCTGCCAAAGAGGGCACCAGAATATCCAAACAGAAGGGAACCAGTCCCACATCGAAGGGTAAGGCCAGCCCTCACCCTCAACCACCTATATATGGGCCTCGACTACCACCATAAATAGGTAACTTGTCTCTCTCCCTGCTTACATACGTGCCCAGGTTATATATATTCCAACTATACTAACTTAGGCATCGGAGAGGTGAAGGCCGGCCCGCCCGCCCGGTATTCCCCTTAGCAAGCAGGATTGCAGGAGATCGAGTTGGATTCATCAAGTATCTACCAAGACCCCCGGGTTTAGGCAGAAACAATTGGCGCCGTCTGTGGGAAATCTGAACAAGAAGCCCTGCAAGCAACACCGCTGGCTGAGATTGTGGGAATGAGTCAAGAGAAAGGAACTACTGAGGAGGGGCGTGTTGCAGCTGTGCAAACGCTCGCCTCCACCCCTGTCGTCACGCGGGAGCTGCGTGGCGAGCAGGGCAGCGATTTGGGAAGGAGCCATGGAGGGCCCTCCGGTGATCCGGAGCCCCGCCACGAGAGCTCGCACGGGAAAGACCCGATAGAGGACGAAGGCAGCCCGGTGCTTCGTGGCCTATCCCTGACGTTCTCGGATGATCCGAGTGATCAGTCTGAGAGCCAGGATCAAGACCCCACGTACAGCCCCGACCATGACGGCTTGGCGGGAAAGGTACGGGCGATGGCCGCAGAAGTTAGTCGTCTCAGAGAGGAGAATGACCGGGACCGAGCCAAGTCCCAGGCCCGATACGAAGAAATAGAGGCAGTAAACGCCGCCTTGGTAGCCGCCCTAGAGAGGGGGCAGCAGCGCAGTGCTGCCATGGCCGAGGCACAAGCCGCACCCCTGCTAGTTCAGCCCCGGCAGCTAGAGGCAGGGCAATCTTCGGGCGCCCGGCCCAGCGAGCCTGTGCGAGAGAAGTTACGAGCCGGCGAGGACCTGCCGAAGAGCACGCCCGCCTCCCACCAGCCGCACGCCTCGTCCATGGGTGAAGTGGATACTCCAACCGCCCGGGCGCTGCAACTGCTAGCCAACACCGTGTCGGACCTGAAGGCCCAGATGGAGGCAAACGAGAGAAGAGCAGCCCGACCATTGGAAGGCGCCCGGTTCAACGAGCGCATGGGCCCCTTTTCACATCGAGTCATAGAGTCGGGGAGATCTGGCAACCAGAAGTCCCTCAAGCTCACCTATTCCGGGTCCGGTTGCCCGTATCAACATCTGGACAGCTTCCGATCCCAGACCTGCGCCAAGGGTTACTCCGATGCAATCTGCTGCAACATCTTCCAGGAGACCCTGTCCGGAGAAGCGCTCAGTTGGTTCTACGAGCTTCCTGCGAATTCAATCGAGGCATTCGAACAGCTGGCTGACCGGTTCGTAGGCCGCTTCATCCTCCGAGTCGAGGGAGCACGGACGTCCACCGTCCTCTTCAATTGCATCCAGGCCCCCGGGGAAGAGTTGAGAACCTTTGTCAACCGGTGGCAGACGGCCACGGCCGGGGTCCGGAACTTGGACAAAGGCATCGCCGAGATGGCATTCAAGCAGGGGCTTCGGGCAGGGAAGTTTTCCTACGCCGTCAGGGTAGAACTCCCTCAGGGCTACGACGAGTTGATGGCTATGGCCATCCGGCATGCCCAGGCTGATCATGAGACCTACGGGAACCACCTGCTGAAGAGGAAGCGGGATGAGCAGTCTTTGGACCATCCCCGGGGGGAGGATCCCCCGCGCAGTCACGAGAGCAAACCCGGCCAGCGGGCCGAGCACGGGAGTCGCCGACCCGGCCGGAACAACAACAACAACGGCAAGACCTGGCCGCAGCGACAGCAGAGGCCCTTCTCTGACAGGCCCCAGTCTCGGGCCGAGAACAAACCTGCACCGTACCACCAAGAGCGCCCCCTGGCAATTATGCCAGCACCCCCGGCTAATCAAGAAGTCTTCTCCACTCTCACCGCATCCTATGAGGACATCCTGCTGGAGAATGCGGACGTCATTGCCCCACCGCCCCAGAGAAGGTACCCCAAGGGGAAGCTTACGACGGCGCAGACAGGCAAGTACTGCTCGTACCACGATGAGGCAACTCATCGGACGAACCAGTGCTTCGCCCTCAAGACTGCGGTGCAGGGCTTGATTGATAGCGGCCAGCTCCAGAGATATGTAGGGGAGAGAGGAGCAGGCCCCGACCGGGAGGGTAACCCGGCTTGGTAAACCCGCTGGGTCCAGGCGGTTAGTTTGGCATATCGCCGGTTCAACCGATTGTAAAGATCAAATATATGCAAACTACTTTTGAAAACTCTGGCCCCGCAAGCTCAGATATATATTCATAGTTAATTAAAGTGTCCAAAAAGTAAACCGCTCCGGAGAGTTTCTTTTACAAGCAAGAGCAAGAAAAAACATCCTAAGGAGCCGCATCTCCAGCGGTAGCTTCGTCGTCGACCTCAGCTCCGGCAGGTTCGGCACTGTTGGTAAAAGAATCCAAGTGCGAGCGATGCTCTGCTCCTGGCTGTTCCTCCACCACCAGCTGCTGCACGACCGGCTCCACAGGAGCATTTCCTTCGGCAGAGGTACCTGGCATCAGGGAAGTATTTAACCAACCCTTCGCCGCCCATTCCGTGTAGGCATCCGAGATACCTTATTCCCGGGCCTTCTCCAGGCAGTCCAGGAACCGATCGCTCTCCTCGTATTGAAGAACGAACCGGTCGAACTGTCCCGGATCATCTCCACCAGCAGCGGCAGCGGTGGCACGTGCCTGGAGCTCGTCTATCTTGGCTTCCAGCTCGGCCCTCTCAGCGTCAGCCCGCTCCCGCTCCCTCTCCATGCTCCGGTTCTGCTCCTCCAGCTCCCGGGCCTTCTCCTCCATCTTCCTGGCCTTTTCCTCCATCTTCTTGGCCCTCTCCTCCGCCCTGGCCTTCTCCCGATCCGAGCGGGACTTCTCCACCTCCAGAAGCTTCTGAGACTTGGATAGCGCAGTTATCTGCCTTTTCAGCACCGGGAGCTCCTCGCTTGCATCCGGCTGGTACAGGTGGTAGAGCAGCTGCAGGGCAACAAAGGCAGTCAAGTGGCAAAGAAAGAAGGCAGGATATAAGCAATACGGTGGTACCATGCGGTACTTACCCGGAAGATGGATTCCTTGCATTTTGGCCGGTTGCCACCCGCCAGCACGCCATCAACCCCGGGCTTGTCCAGGCCGAAGCTGGCCAGGTCCGCCATCATCTGCCGAACGAGAGCATTGTCCGGACTTCCCCTCACCACCTCCGCAGGCGCAGGACTGCCCTGCCGGTCAGCTCCGGCTCCCTCCCCAGCATTGGATGTTACGCTGCTGGTTGTCCTGACCCGCTTCGCCAGGACCTCCCGGGATGACCCGCCGGTTAGCGTCACCAGCAAAGGGGACGGACCGTCCGGCCCTTTCCGCTTCTCTCCCCGCCCTTCGGGAGCAGCGGCACGTGCGCTCGCACGAGGAACAAAAGCAGCGATACCCAGGCTCGCCGCACGATTGGGGACCCTGTTTTCTCCCCCAGGAACCCGCACCGGTCCCCCGGTGCTCTTGCCCTTCCCTGGCACCGCTGCTGCCGCAGAGTGATGGGTCTTCACTCGCTCCGGCACGTAGGACGATTCGTCCAGATCCCGGGCCTGGGGCTCCGCATGCAACGTAACCCGCCCGTCCGCTTCCACCGAGGACCGGGCCACGCTCGCACCCTTCTCCGTCAGATGCTTCAGGAGATCTTCCCCGTCCATCGAAAGAGTGTTTTCGGGCTTGATCACCGCCCGGGTTGACGCACCTGCAGGACAAAGGAAACGTCAAATTGTTGAGCAAAACCTAGCACAAGTCCCACCGCTAGGGTTTGTTACCCACCGGGATCCCGCCCAAGCCCACAGTGTTCCAGCACTTCTCGCCGGATGAAATTGTACGAACTTCGCTCCAGGTGGTCCCAGCAGCCAAGAATAGTCAAGACCCTCTCCTGCTCCAGCTCGGACAGCTGGAACGACTGGTCGCCTATGGGCTGGAAGGCGCCAGGCACCCGGTACATCCTCCTCTTCACCTGCCAAGCCCCGCCAGCCATCACCACCTTCTTTCTCCAGCTGTTGTCTACCCATGAAGGCATAGTGGTGATAACCGCTTGATTGTTGCGGGAGTTGAAGGATAAGCAGCCTTTGGACCCCGCATTCCTCTAGTAGGACAACCTATACAGCGCCCGGAATTCATTGATCGTAGGCATACTCATTCCGGACAAGTCGTATAGGCAGCCTAGGCTTAGTAGCCGCCTCCATTGGAGACCGGGCAGCTGCGCGGGCGACGCTGGCAGGGCACTCAGTATATACTGCACAAAGTCAGGCAGCGGTAGCGACATCCCGTGCCGGAACTGGTCCGGATGCACGGCAACCCAACCCTCCTCCGGGTTACAGGCCGACTCTCCAGGGTTCAATGGACGCAAAATGATATCGTCCGGGATACCCCACGTTTCCCGGAACACGGCAATCTCCGCGGAAGTCATGCTCTCCTCCGGTTCGTCACACACCACGGCAGTTCTTCCCCTACCAAGCGTTTAGCTTTCAGCGCGCGCACCGGCCATGCGCACCCCGTGCGGTATCTCAGCTTCCGAGGAATCTGACCCGGAATCTGAGGACGTGGACGAGGCACCGCTCCCGGAGCGGTCCGCGGCTTCTTGCTCCGGGGCTTCAGAATCGAGCCAGTCCTGCATCCTCTCCACATCATCCACCACAGGACCTCTTGCGGCAGATTCAGAAGCCTCTTCCGAGCTCGAAGTGTACATCTTAATCTAGGGGCAGAAAAGCAAAACCCTAACGCTCGTCAGCAACAGACTACAACACCACCTTCAACGGCCTCTCCCCAAAAGTTTGCCGCTGAGCGACCCAGTCAGCGACACAGATCACTACTAGAAAAATAAGTTGTGCCGACGAAAAAAAAAAACAACGGCCGACGAAATGATTTTTCGTCGGCTATTCCCAGGAATGGCCGACGAAAATTTTTTTTCGTCGGTAAAAAAAAAAAATCGTCGGCCATTCCTATAGAATGGCCGACGATTTTTATTTCGTCGGTACAAAGTAAAAATCGTCGGCTATACTCCAATAATGGCCGACGATTTTTCTTTTCGTCGGCTATACTCCAATAATGGCCGACGAATTAATATTTTCGTCGGCTATACAACTTTTGGAGTATGGCCGACGAATTTTACAATTTCGTCGGCTATAAGTCTTTATATTTTCAGATCTAGCCAGCAGCTGCTCATTTGCAAAAAACGGGAGAAAGAGTGAAAAATCAGTAGATAGTGTTGAAATCCGTCCTCTCTTACATTGTGAAGCTATATATAGGTACGTACATGTGTATATATGTTGATTTTGGGTTTTAGTTGCATGAGTTGATTTTGAGTTTTAATATATGTTTTGATGTTATTTTAATCCTAAAGAGTAATCGGTTTTGATGTTATTTTAATTAGTGTTAAAAAAATAATGATGATGTTAGTGACAGTTCGGGTAGGATAAGTCCTCTTTCTCGTGCTTCGATAAAAGGAAAACAGAATATCTGACGGTTTCTGGAGCTTTTATCAAAACAGAATGATGATCAGAAGGTCATCCAGGCTACTAAATTGGTCATACCGAAAGATCCTTTTTTCGCAGTTATCTTGCAACCATTCAACTTCATTAACTGTTATCTGGTGAGGATTAAGTAGTTAATGAAGTCGAATGGTTACAAGATAACTGCGAAAAAAGGATCTTTCGGTTTGAACATTTTAGTAGCCTGGATCATCTTCTGATCATCATTCTGTTTTGATAAAAACTCCAGAGAGCTTGACATTCTGTTTTCCTTTCATCGAAGCACGAGAAAGAGAACTTATGCTACCCGAAGTGTCACTAACATCATCATTATTTTTTTATTTTTTTCATAGAATAGCCGACGAACAATGCATCATTTCGTCGGCTATAATAATAATGGCCGACGAAAATTAATTATTTCGTCGGCCATAAGTTTTTTTAAAATAAATATTACATTTATGGCCGACGAAAATTAATTAGTTCGTCGGTAAAAATTAAAAATCGTCGGCCAAAGAAAAAATTTCGTCGGCCATACACATAGAATGGCCGACGATTCATTATTTCGTCGGCCATACACATAGAATGGCCGACGATTTAAAGTTTTTCGTCGGCTATAAACCTATGGCCGACGAAATTGCTTTATTTCGTCGGCTTTACTATATCATGGCCGACGAAATAGCTTTATTCGTCGGCTATAATTCTATAATGGCCGACGATTTAAAGTTTTCGTCGGCTATATAACTTTGGGAAGAATGGCCGACGAAGTGGGCAATTTCGTCGGCTATAAGTCTTTATATTTTCAGATCTGGACAGAAGCTGCTCATTTAAAAAAAAAACGGGAGAAAGAGTGAAAAATCTGTGGGTATTATTGAAATCCGTCCTCTCTTACATTGTGGAGCTATATATAGGTACGTATATGTGTATATATGTTGATTTTGAGTTTTAATTGAGTTGATTTTGAGTTTTAGTGATTTTGATATAGTAAGTGATTTTTTGTTTTTTTGTTGTTTTAGTGTTAGAATGTATGTATATATGTTGATTTTGAGTTGTAGTTGAGTTGATTTTCAGTTAGAGTTTAATTATGTGTTTTAATTTGATGTTATTTTAATTAGTGTTAAAATATATATAAATATGTTAATTAATGGTTGTTGATAGTGTAATGAACTTAAATAATGGTTGTTAATTAATGGTATATATATATATGAGTTGATGTTGATAATAATATATATTGTAATATATATGTGTTAATTAATTTATTATTAATTAAAGTTATACATATATATTATTATCAGGCTATATATGGATCGAGATAAGAGTTGGATTTCGCTTCCAAGGCATGACCGACGATACACTACAGGAGTTGTGGATTTTATGCAGTTCGTCGAAGAAAATGCAAAAGGACCGTACCATTATTGCCCGTGCAAGAAATGTAAGTGTCGCAGTGATATGTGTCGATTTCCGATTAGGACAGTATGGGAGCACCTAAAGAGCAATGGGTTTTGGCCGAAGTACACACGTTGGATATATCACGGTGAGCCATCATTAGATGGATCGCATGATCATGGGCAGTATTTTGAGGCGGGCAGTAGTAGTACATCCAACGATCCAACAATGACATTCGTCAACGACGTGTTTCCTTTTGAAAGCGGTGTACATGGGGAACAATATATGCAGGACCCGGTGCAGCCGTTCCCACAAGTTGTCAACACTGCTGCCTTTGACAAGTACAACAAACTGATTGCATTGCAACAGACCCCTGTGTGTTCAAGTTCTGAGAAGACAGTTCTTGAAAGTGTGATGGAGGTAATGAGGATTAAAGTCGAGACAAAATCGACTATCAGGCAAGTAGATGAATATCTACAGTACACTTCTTCGTTGTTGGAGGAGGGTCATCGTAATCCTACCAATCACCGTCAGGTCCGAAGTATCCTCAAAGATCTAGGGCTTTCCTACATTAAGATCCATGCATGCGCATTTGACTGCGTTCTCTTCTGGGGTAAAGATGCAGAAGGGAATGACCTTGCTAGCCTTGACGCATGTCCGATATGTCAGTCTGACCGATATAAGTTGACGGGAGCAGGCAATAGGAAACCTGTGAAAGTGCTTCGGTATTTTCCGTTGAGAGATAGGCTTGAGCGGTTGTACATGTCAGCAACCACCGCAAAAGCTATGAGGTGGCACGGTGAGCGGGACGCGGGAGACGCAGATATCATGACACACATCTCTGACGGAGCGGCTTGGAAGCATATAAACAATGAGTTTCCTTATTTTGCGTCAGATGTCAGAAACGTCAGGCTCGGGCTCTCAACTGACGGGTTCAACCCTTTCGGCACCATGAGTCTTTCATACAGTATATGGCCGGTGGTTTTGGTACCTTACAACCTTCCTCCGTGGATGTGCATGAAGAAGGAATATAATATGTTGACGTTGTTGATTCCGGGGCCTGGTTACCCAGGGAAATGTCTCGATGTGTATATGAGACCATTGATTGAAGAGCTTAAGGTATTGTGGGACGTTGGTCATCCCACTTTTGACAAGTACAAGCAGGAGACGTTCCAGATGCATGCCATGGTTATTGGTATCATCAGTGATTTTCCTGCTTATGGGATGTTGTCGGGCAGCGTTGTCAGGGGATACAAGGCTTGTCCAGAGTGCCTCACCGATTATGGGAGCACCCCTCATTGCAACAAGATATGCCGAATGGGTCATCGTGTGTTCCTTCCGGCGGATCACCACTGGCGTTACGAGTCCGCCGCATTTGATGGAACCGAAGAACACGGCCGTGCTCCCAGAAGATGGACAGGAAGAGAAATTTTAGCAAGACTTAATGAGTACGATTTTGGGCCCCTCAGCAATCATCCCGATATTGTAGCGGAAATACCTGAAAGGCCTGAGGAGTACAAATTCTGGACACATAGGAGCATATTGTGGGAACTCCCGTACTGGTGTGAGTTGTTGATCCGACACTTCCTAGACGTTATGCACATAGAAAAAAATGTTTCTGAAAGTGTGGTGGGCACAACGCTGAACTTGGAGGGGAAGACGAAAGACGGTCCTAAGGCTCGCACTGATATGCAAAACATGAATATCAGAAAACCACTATGGTTGAAACAAGGGAAGAGAAAAATGCCTCAAGCTCCTTACACCGTCAAGCCTGAGCATAAATCAGAAATTTTGCATTGGATAAGTCGGGCCAAGTATCCTTCAGGCTTTGCTGGAAATATAGCCAAGTGTGTCAACAGACAATGCAACAATCTGTACGGGTTGAAAAGTCATGACAATCATATCCTGCTACAACGTCTCTTCCCTGTTTTCATTCGACCGTTCCTTCCCCGTCACGTTGTGGAGCCGTTAGTAGCGTTGGCAAGATTTTTCCAGAAGGTATGCACACGGGAAGTGAGAAAATCTGACCTCCGGGAAATGCAACAAGACATCGTTCATATCATGTGTAAATTTGAGATGATATTTCCTCCAAATTTTTTCGACATCATGCCTCACCTCATGATCCATCTTCCTCGGCAGTTGTTGCTTACCGGTCCTGTGCACTTCACTTGGATGTATCCGATGGAAAGGTACGTATTTTACACCTTATGTTAATTTCCTCATCAATATATGTGATATAGTGTTAATGTATTATCATAACACTTTAAAAACTTGATTTATAGGCAACTTGGACAATACGGTGGTTTTGTCCAAAACATATCCGCACCTGAAGGATGTATAGCTGAAGCATATATTGCGCACGAGTGCGTTACCTACATGAAGCTGTATTTCGGAGCGTTACAGGAAAGCATACCGGAAGATGTACCTTCACAGTTCAATCTTTCCATACTCTCCGACGATGTTGTACTCGGTGGAAACATGCCAGTTTCCTATAAGTTGAAAGATTATGAGGTAGCCATTGCACATTGGTGGGTACTAATCAACTGTCCAGAAGTTCAGTTTTGGAAGGACATACATCTACGCTGTGAAGGAGTAGCAGGTGATCGCGATTACCACAACCAGACATTCGCAGAGTATTTCGGCCGCTGGGTACGTACCTTTAACACTATTCTATACGTGTTCATATATTATTGTGTATATTTATTCATATTTATAGTTGATTCTGATGGTTGCAGATGGACCTTATTGCAAATGATAATCACCCAAATTGGTCGCACGAACTCAGACTTTTAGCGAGGAGGCCGGTCTATTCAAAAGTTTATGCGACGTGCAAGGTGAATGGTGTGTTATTTCGATGTGAAGACAGAGACCTCAGACTGAAAACACAAAATTCAGGGGTTATGGCACATGGTGGGGATGGTGGAGTTGACTATTACGGTGTTCTCCATTCGGTTGTGGAACTGCATTACGGGGAAGGCATGAAAGTGCACCTTTTCAAGTGTAGATGGTTTGACACACGGCCGCAGAGCATGAAAACCGATCAATACGGCGTAAGTTCTGTGAACACTAGTACATCATGGTATGAGGACGACCCGTTCGTTTTAGCCACATGGGTGAAACAAGTGTTTTATCTTGATGATCTCGCCAAGGGTGACCCGTGGAAAGTAGTCAACACTATCCACCATCGCAACATTTACCGGGCGTCTACACTTGGAGTGGCCGAAGAGAACGAGGAAGGGGGCACCGCGTATCAAGAGCCCAACTCAAACGGTATTCCTGACTCCTCTTTTATTCGTCTAGACACGCCGGTGCGAATTCGACGTGAAGAGCCACTGCTTGTTGATGTTGATCCAATTGAAGAAACTAACGAGGACTCTAGTGGTGAGGAAAGACATAGATTACCCCTATCGAGCAATTCAGAAACCGAAGAAGACTCATCCGATGATTCCGATTACAATCCGACGGATTAAGTAATTTAAATGATGTAATCCTTTCACTTGTAATCAACTCATTTCTAATGACCGGGCGTGGGGATGAGCCTCCCAGCTAGGCTGGGTTCCAAACCCCTTAAATAAAAATTTGAAATATGTTGACTGTTGGGTTTCTGATTTTTTATGTTCAATTTTGGTTATATGTGAGCAGGACATCGAAATAGGAGAGGTGTAAAACCACTGATTTTTAGGTTTTTTTTTTCAGAGAATGGCCGACGAAAAATGCATTATTTCGTCGGCTAAACGGAAAATGGCCGACGAAAAATGCATTATTTCGTCGGCCATAATGTATTAAAAAAAATATTTTACAACCAATGGCCGACGAAAACTAATTATTTCGTCGGCCATAATTTATTAAAAAAAAATATTTTACGAACAATGGCCGACGAAAACTAACTATTTCGTCGGCCATAAGTTTTTAAAAAAATAATAATATTACGAACAATGGCCGACGAACATTATATATTTCGTCGGCCATAAGTTTTTAACAGAAAACGACAAAACAATAGCCGACGAATACTAGGTTTGATTTCGTCGGCTATGATTAAAAAAAAAACAAAAAAAGAGCTGTTTCCATTTTCTATCACTATCGACAAACCATTGCTTCATCCTTCAAATGCAAATGTGTCGTGAAATAAGACATGACCGAAATATTGAAATACGGCTACGGTTGAAAAATGGGAAGATTCTGACAAAATCTGTGTGCCGAATGTTGCGGTTTGCTGTTTTTTACTCCCGTTTTCCTATGGGTAGCCTGACGGGCGGTAAATATTTTGGGGGAAATTTTTATACGATTAGATGCGTCGCATCGATCTGAAACTATTCTCTGTTGAAGGTCAGGCCAAAAAACGTCATTTAGACGGCCCAATTTCCGTTTTAAAGCGTTTAGAGGTTTGACTTTGCGGTTTGACCGTCCCGATCGAGCCTTCAACTTTGTCAGATGTAGTTGGATTTTTTTTCATACATGTATTTAACCTTAACGGTGATATCTGACGGTTGGAATAGATTTTCCAAACTTTGAGATTCAAAATCGGAATATATGCACTAATGTTCCTTAACTTGTTTACTAAGTGTTTAAGTGAATGTATAGTTTCAAATACCTACTATACGTAGACCCTTCAAATGCAAATGTGTCGTGAAATAAGACATGACCGAAATATTGAAATACGGCTACGGTTGAAAAATGGGAAGATTCCGACAAAATCTGTGTCCCGAATGTTGCGGTTTGCTGTTTTTCACTCCCGTTTTCCTATGGGTAGCCTGACGGTCGGTAAATATTTTGGGGGAAACTTTTATACGATTAGATGCGTCGCATCGATCTGAAACTATTCTCTGTTGAAGGTCAGGCCAAAAAACGTCATTTAGACGGCCCAATTTCCGTTTTACAGCGTTTAGAGGTTTGACTTTGTAGTTTGACCAAAAGTATAGCCGACGAAGTTATATTTCGTCGGCTAAAGTCTGGTGATCCGCGCCTTCCCATTATCCACCGTTGGATGGGGGAGATCGGACGGATTCTGAGGGACGAAGACTATAGCCGACGAATTATGTAATTTCGTCGGCTATGCCATACCATGGCCGACGAAAATGATTTCGTCGGCTATGACATAGTATGCCCGACGAAATGACTGTATTCGTCGGCTATACTATACCATGGCCGACGAAATTGCTTTATTTCGTCGGCTATACTATATCATGGCCGACGAAATAAAGCGATTTCGTCGGCTATACTATCGGGTATAAGTAAAATGCAGCCGAACCCTAGCCTCCATTTGCCCGATTTTCCCTATCCTCCTCGAATCCGGCCCTCCTTCATCCGTCGATCCTCCTCCCTATTCCGGCAGCCCGGCGCCTCCTCCTCCTCCTCCTTGGTTCGGCAGCCCGGCGACTCCTCCTCCTCCTCCTTGGTTCGATCCGCCGCCCCTCCTCCTCCTCCTCCTCCCTGTTCCGGCAGCCCCGGCCGACCCTCCTCCTCCTCCTCTCTGTTCCGGCCGCCTCCCCCTCCTCCTCCTCCCCGATTCGGTACCGGCCGGCCCCCTTTTTTTTTTTTTTTTTTGTTATTTAATTATTAATAAATTAAATTATGGTTAATAAATTATATATAATTGTTAATTTAGATATAATTGTTAATTTAGGTATAATTTATGTATTTATATGTTAATTTGTGTATAATTTATGTATTTATGTTAATTTATGTATTTATGTTAATTTAGGTATAATTTATGTATTTATATGTTAATTTGTGTATAATTTATGTATTTATGTTAATTTATGTATTTATGTTAATTTAGGTATAATTTATGTTTTTATATTAATTTAGATATAATTTATGTATTTATGTTAATTTAGTTATAATTTATGTATTTATGTTAATTTAGGTAGAATTTATGTATTTATGTTAATTTAGGTATAATTTATGTATTTATGTTAATTTAGTTATAATTTAGGTTTTTATGTTAATGTATGTAGTTTTTAGGTTTTTATGTTAATTTAGGTAATTTTTGTAAAATTTATTTTAATTGTATATAATTTAGGTGTAATTGTATAATTTATATGTATAAATTGGTTATTATATAAATCGGTAAATATTAAAATATGTTAGTATTATTGGGTATTATATTAATTAGAATTTGTTATTTAATATAATATAATTTAATATTAATTAATGTATTAATGCGTCTGGCTTTAGATGGCCGATGCATTTAGGCAGTTGTTCGGAGGTCGTCGTTCTAGATCTAGAGGTTCTGGAAATGCCGCCGGTTCTGGAAATGCCGCGGGTTCCCCAGACTCCGAGAGGACGGCTAGCCAGCCTGAGAGGACCACCAGCCAGCCGCGGAGGAGTGTGGATGCAGCCCAGCCGCGGCGGAGTGTGAGTGCTCGGCACCAGACCCTTCTCCAGGCGGGGCGGCCGTCGAGCACTTCACTTCCGAATGTCGGTCCCTCTGTGGCGCCGAGGTTTAGTCGGCAGCTGTTTCACGAGGAGATAGCTGCCGACGTTCCTCAGGTTCGTATGCCTGAGGTTCATCGGGAGCCGATGCCGATGCCGAGTCCGACTCAGTCTGCTGGTGACTCGACTGAGGGGCCTACTCTCCCAAACCAGCTCTTCCTCCCATACAACATTCCTGCGATACCCGAGGTCGACTATCAGGGTCGGCCCCAGTGGCCTGATATGCCTCAGTTCGTGAGTGCTGCGGAGGCATACCAGCAGCAGCCATGGGAGAGCCCTGACCTCCTGATTTCGGCGAGGAGAAAAGGAAAGTCGACGGCAACCGAATCATCGGGTTCAGGTAACATTCGATTTTATTAATTAAATATTTTATTAAAATTAACGCACTAATATTTAATTTTATTAACCAATCGTCGTTTATGTGATATGGACAGGCGCTAGCAGTTCAACCCAGAGGAATACCAGAGGTGTCATCAGTTTTGAGACGCTCAGGAGAACGGTTGAACGGAGCGGGAGGATCCAGATTGACGAAGCTCCTAATCAGGAGGTTGGGGCGAAAAAGAAACGCGACTACTCGGGTTGCGTGGGTGCACTCATTAGGGACAGAGTCCCTATGTTGTGGGCTCGGTGGGCTGATGTGCCCGAAGAAATCAAGATGGAGTTGAACAACGCCGCGTCGGTGAGTAAATAAAAAAATTTAATTTAGTTATCGTAATATTTAAAAAATTTCGGTATTTTTATAATTATAAAACTAATAAAATATTATCTTTCAGACATACTTTGTGGTTGCGGAACACAAGCGGGGTTGGGCGGACTCCCAACAGAGCTCGAGGTACGTTGGGAATGTCTTATTTGATAATTAGAAATATTTTATGATATTAATAATATTTCTAATGCACTTTTGTTTTCTTCGTAGGTTCAAAGAGTGGAAGAACGAGCTCCGTTCCCACTATAACGAGTACGGCAACCGTGGTCGTATGGGTACTCCCAGAGAGTTCATGTTCAGGGAGTACGAGTGGCGTTGGTTGAGGACCGTAGTCTTCGACAACCCGGCTATGATGGTAAATATTAAACTTCACTATAAATGTTTATTTTATTAAAATTTTAATTATTAGTTTAAATATTTTATAATTATTTCAGTTATATTTTTTGATGCATTTTTCTAATATTTTATTATTTGTTTGAAGGAACGGTCTCGGATAAACTCGGAGAACCGCCGCCGTAACACAATCCTCCATCACGGCGGTTCAAGGCCGTTTGCACAATATCAGGAGGAGGCGCTCAGAGATCATCCTGATTGCAATCCCTACGTGGAGACGTTCAAGATCGCTTATCCACAAGCGACAGACGATCTCGTAAGTCGTTCATTATGATTTTAAAATTTAAATTATTAATTTTACTTAACTATCCATTTGTTAGAATATTAATTTTTTTTCCCCGTCCAATTAGGAGCGGGTGACCCAGGCCGAACAAGAGGTGCTCCAGCAAATAGTTCGGGAGACACAACCGGACATCTCAGAGGCAGATTTGGAGGAAGCCGTGCGCCAGGTCGACCGCACCAATATCCAAACGGCGGCGAGGATGTTCAACGCAGCCTTCCCACACCAGTCCAACGAGTACTACTGCCGGGGTTTAGGAGGTTCTGGACAAGGGCTCCTGAAGACCACTAAGGGAGGTCAAAAGAAGGGAGGCGGCCAGACCCAACATATGAGGGGGGAAGTGCAGCGATTGGCCGCAGAATTGGCGACCTCGTCCCAGACAGTAGAGGAGCTGCGCCGCAGACAATATCAGTACCAGCAGTATCAGTTGGATATGGTCCGTTGGAATGCTGAGTGCGCCAGAATTCGGCAATACAACAACGACGGCCAGCAACAGTGGATTTATGAGATGTTCGCGGCACAACAAGAAGGCCGTCCACCCCCGCTCCAGTTTCAGCAGTTAGTGGAGCCTCCAATGCCTCAACCTCCCGAGTTCGGTCAGCAGGATGATGCGCCTGATGCTGTAGATGATATCCTAGACTTTAGTAGTTTAGGGGATAATTAGGATTATATTTTATGTATATTGGAACGAATTTAATAAAAATGGTGTTTAGACGTGTTTCTTGTTGGTGCAAATGCATGAATTGTTTTTGTGATTTGCAGCTTGCTTGGAATGGTAATTTAGAAAATAATTTAATTTTTTTTTTCCAAATGCAAGAATAGCCGACGATTTTTGCATTATTTCGTCGGCTATAACAAGTATAGCCGACGAATTTTACCAATTTTCGTCGGCTATAACTTGTATAGCCGACGAAAAGTGCCTTATTTCGTCGGCTATAACTAATTAATACCTATAAAATAGTAATATATTTCGAGGAAATAGCCGACGAAATTTTATTAAATCGTCGGCTATAGTTAAAATACCATAGCCGACGAACTTTTATTAAATCGTCGGCTATAGTTAAAACACCATAGCCGACGAAATTTTATTAAATCGTCGGCTATAGTTCAAACAGCATAGCCGACGAAATTTTATTAAATCGTCGGCTATAGTTAAAACATCATAGCCGACGAAATTTTGGTAAATCGTCGGCTATAGTTAAAACACCATAGCCGACGAAATTTTAGTAAATCGTCGGCCATACTTAATGGATTTCGTCGGCCATACTCAAAAATACCCGACGAAAGTCGTCGGCTATTTTACCCACCTTTGCCCGACGAATTTTTTGACTCGTCGGCCATACTTAACTATAGCCGACGAAATTTTTTTTTTCGTCGGCCATTGGTATTACCGACGGCGTATTACCGACGACTTATGGCCGACGAAATTTTCGTCGGCAGAGGGTATAGCCGACGAAAAAAAAAAAAGGCCGACGAAAATTTTTTCGTCGGCTATTCGTCCGTATCTGGTAGTGGATCCCTCCCCCCCGCCGCAAAACAACAAATCAAAAAGCAAGAAACACCGGGGCAAAGAACACAACTTACCGATTAGTATGCTCAGCCGAGGACAATCCGCCCTGCGAAAGCAACGAGCAATGGTAAAAGGAGGCTTGGGAGCGCTTCAAACAACGGATCTCTTGGGGCAAGGAACTTAGGGTTTTTTTCGCCGGACCACCTCCTTTTTCTCTCGGTCTCTCTTAAAAAGTACAAGAAGCAAAGGTAGAAAGAAGAGCAGAAGAGACCTATTTATAGAGGGGACCGGTGCCCTAGGCATTTAGAAATCCCTCCAAAAAACGCAATCAGAGCAACTCAAACGCCTGCGAATCCAGGCCCTCCATCACAAAACCGTCCCCTGATGGCACGTGTCCCAGCATTGGTAAAACTGCCCACGCCATCATAACTGACGGGACTGATGGACTCCCTCCTTAAATGCATGTCAGCCACCTGTCCCACACGCTGGCGACAGGAAGGTAGGAGCAGGAACCAGGGAGTCACGCTCCCCTACGCTTCCCCAGATTCCACGGTTGCACGCCATCATCATTGCAATTCAAACCGCTTGGTGATAGGAGCATAAAATGCGACGTTCTTAATATGTTTTTACCCTCATTTATGCAATGCTTAACCCTTATTGTTGTAATATAGAGTCATGTTATAGAGTCAAGAGTTTTGGTGGAATTAAAGTGAAAACATGTGGAAAATAGAATAAAAATGCAGAAATTGTCAAAAGCCTATTCACAAAGTCTCTGAGATGTTTTATTGAATCTGTAAAACATAAATTTTGCTTTTGATAGATTTTTCTCTTCTCATTTGCAGTCGACATACTAAGGATTGAACAAAGGAAAGAATCATTAAAATCGGAGTGGAACAAAATGCCAAGAACTTCAAGTTCTTATCGGATGCAAATCCAAGAATTCCAGAAGATTTCAGTGTCCAACATCCAACTTTCTGAATTTATTCCCGACGATTGACAAGGAATTTGAAGGTGAAATTTTTATGGATGAACGCCCTGTGTGTCTAGTTTCATATGCAACTGGAATCGCAGAAAAAGCTCTCCTAAGTAGAGAGTTATACCGGTTTGAATGCAAGAAGGTCAGATCTGCCGAGAGGAAGAACCTGCTGCCCGTTTTGAAGGATTTCTATTTTTCTACAACAATTTCGTGTCCAAGGTTGTAAGTGATGAGCTACTGAACATATTGGAGCATTAGAGAGTCATCCTTTCAAGGAAGAAGTCGAAGAACAAAAGAAAAGAAGTTTCCCTGATGCAAGCAGGAAAAGAAGATACAAAGGATGCTTTCCTGGCTCAACTAGGGAAAGCTACGGCTAGCTCTTGGATAAATTGTCCAAATGAGTTATGAGCCTAGTCCATTATTCAGTCCATCAAGCATTGATCCATGAAGAATTTGGCTGAATTAAAAAAGAAAAGAAAAGATTAATTTCGGAATGGAAAAGAAGAAGCAAGCCGAGTTCTACATGGATTTGGCTTACGAATGTGGACTGAATTCCATCCTTTGTGCAAGATTTTTGGCTGAATTAATTCATGGAAAACCTAAAGAGATATTGCTCAATTATTCAGCCATTATCTTGGGAATTTTCGGCAGAAAATAGAGGAAGAAAATCGCAACAAATCCTGATTAATTTCGGGAAAATTCCTGTGCACGTCTCTCAACTTCCACGGACTCTCCCGGACAGCTGACAATGAATCAGAATTCGAGCCTTATATGGATAGAAAGCTACGGGAGTCTAGTTTCCAACCCAACTGGAATCACCTCAATAGCTATTTTCTAGAGAAAGTTATGACGTAATCAATGCACGGAGGTCATTCTGCCGAATTCAGAAAATCAAGGAAACCTAAACCAATTCGGTTTTGGTTTGTGGCTGGCTTCTCTAGGTTACTTCCTCTATAAATACCAAGGCTTTTGCACAGAAAATTATCTTCTCTTCCCCTCAAAAACCTTGCCGAACCTCTGCCCATTTAATTTCAGAAATTGTACCAAGAATCCTTTGCCGAATTCCACCTTCATCATTCACCAAAATTCATCCTTCACCAATCCTTGCCGAATCTTCATAAGGTTGTAACATGGATTGTATTTATTTGGTTTTTGATTCTTTGTATTTAAACATACTTTTGTCTATGAAATATGTTTTAATTTCTGGATTTGTTTTTGGTATTGATAATTATATATGGGATCTTCGGATCTTTGTTATAAATGTTTGGGAATTTTGTATATGATTGCCGAATTATGCATGCTATTTAATTAAATTTGTGTTATGGGCAGTAGCTTTAGCTTATATTCTTAATTTAATTAGGTTTATTTTCATAATTCGTGTGCAACCGAAGGAGATGTCTAGATACATTCGAAAGGCCATGAGTGTTATCTAGGTGTTGAATTCATATGCCGATTTAATATATGTTGGATCTCACGCGTTGTGGATTTTAATATGTATTAATCTAAGGGCTAGAGTAATTATGACAATTTACATGTCGATGTGAGATGAGTGACGCCATACTTGCTAACATGTTCCAATTCGACAATATGTGCTTATGTGCTATTTGTGTTTAATTTCTACGCGTTGTGTTATTAAACCGATTAGTACCATGTTTAGGATTACACGCGTTGTGGGTTCTAAATACTTATGATGTCTTGAATAATTAGGATAAGCTGCGTTGGCCCTGATTAAATTGGAGCTTAGTTGATTTTGAATTCGTTATTTGCTGCTGCCCCTATTACTTGTTTTAATTTTGTTGCATGTATAATGAGATTTGTGTTTGGTGATTGTGTGGAAGATGTTGATCACATGTAAATATATAATTTAGGATTTATAAATTTAGTAAAAATTCAGTAGATAATTATACATAAAAATCGATACCCCCTTTTTGTGCAATACTTTGTGTGATTGAAAGCCCTTGATTTCCCCGGATAGAACGATCCCTACTTGTCAATACTACACTCGACACAAGAAGGGTATTATGTGTATGAAGTTGTTTTGCAGGTATTTTATGCTTGGATAACACCTCCATCACTTGGAAGACCTCTCACCGGTTATGCTGATCCAACCGCTTCAAGAGCACCTATCCGGGTTTGAGCAGGACCTCGTTTCGATATGGCATGTTGCCCGCGCGAGTCCCGCCCGGTACCATGGCAGTCCGCGGTTATGATCATTCAACCGGCTCCATGGCATCTTCCCCGCATTTACACCAACGACCTCGTTTCGATATGGCAGGACGCCCGATCGAGGTCCGGTCTGCAAGTTCATCCGGGACTCGTTTTGATTTGGCAGAACGCCCGTCGAGCCCCCATGAACTCCACCTCGCACCGATATGGCAGAACGCCCGGGCGAGGTCCACCCCATCGGTTCCGTCATGTCCCACCAGGTTGAGAGTACTTTCCGGAAACATAATCACCCGGACCCATGGCTTTTTCACAGGGGGACTCGTTTCGATAGGCATGTCACCCGTCGAGTCCGCCCGCCTCCATGGCAAACGCATGGGCTTTACAAACCGGGCGAGTCTACATCTAACACATGTACTCTTGTCCAGCAGGATAAAAACCCTGCGTCGCATTGAACCGCGATACTGTCCAGCAGGATAAAAACCCTGCATCGCACTGAACTGCGATACCTTTGGGAACACATGGGGGAGACTCGTTATCTCTACACCATCCCACCGGGCAGATTGTATCTCTAACACAGAACAAATCTCCCCGCAGGCTAACAAACCTGCACGTTTACCTCATCGCTTATTCAAACACAAAGCTGAGAAGAACTAGCAAATGTTTGCACCGCTCCGTTCTAGTTTGGCAGAACAACCGGTTCTGGCCCAGTTGGCACCGCTCCGTTCTGATTTGGCAGAACAACCGGTTCTGGCCCAGTTTGCACCGCTCCGTTCTGATTAGGCAGGATGCCCAGTTCGGGATCAGTGAGCTCCGAAGGGCAGCAGACCCAATCAGAATTCCGTGCATTAATCTCTTGCATGGCGGATTTCAACGCCTCATCATCATCATTCCATGCATTAATCTCTTGCATGGCGGATTTCAACGCCTCATCATCATCATTCCATGCACCATCTATCGCATGGCATCATCTCATGCACTCTTCGGGTTTCCACCCCGTTCCATGCTCTAACACTCGAGCACAATCCTGTTTTACATTACCCAACATGCTTATCAATTATTTCTTGCCATCAGTAACAGGTACTCACCTCGGTCACGCCCAATCTTTAACGCGGACTTGGGGGACTGGGGACCTGTAGGTTGGTAACCCCGCGGGTCTGCGGGACAAGAGCAAGACAGATAAGTCCCCATTCAAGATTGCACTTGACCGGGAACTTGGGGGACTTGTTGACAGTAGCCGCAGAGGGGCTACAGCAAGCCCACAGACCCGCGGCAAGTACACCAGGTCCCGGCCCAGGACCCAGGATCGGATCACCAGCACCAGGCCTCGGGGCCCAGCGGTCTATCCTGCCTCCAAGGGTCCTGGGACCAGGGGCGCCTGCCTGCCAAAGAGGGCACCAGAATATCCAAACAGAAGGGAACCAGTCCCACATCGAAGGGTAAGGCCAGCCCTCACCCTCAACCACCTATATATGGGCCTCGACTACCACCATAAATAGGTAACTTGTCTCTCTCCCTGCTTACATACGTGCCCAGGTTATATATATTCCAACTATACTAACTTAGGCATCGGAGAGGTGAAGGCCGGCCCGCCCGGTATTCCCCTTAGTAAGCAGGATTGCAGGAGATCGAGTTGGATTCATCAAGTATCTACCAAGACCCCCGGGTTTAGGCAGAAACAAATACAGACCTCGCAAGTAAGTTTAGCAGATGCAATTTCCAGTTGCCAACAAAAACATATGAAATACACCACAACTTGTTTGTGACTGGTTTAATGGAAGTGGGATGATTTTTGTTTCGAAACAGTGGAAGAGGGATGGTTCCCAACTTCCCATCAATCTTGACCGGTTAAGGGTGAAATGGTTGAACGTGGTGCACGAGATCAAGGAGTAAAATATCGGATATTGAGGAAATATCGGTGTTTCAAAATACGGATATTTCGACGGAAATATCGATAAAATATCGATCCATTAGAAATTTTGACAAAAACGACGGAAACTATAAGAAATACACGGTAATTTGTATTGAAACTTTCTAAGGTTGTTTTATGCTATGTTATCGATCATATGTGAGAAGAAAATATTAATAAATTCAAATACATATCAATTTATTGAAATGTTATATGAATTACTATGTGAATCGAGCTGATATTTATTGAAATATGATTTAATATATATAATTTATGCTTGAAACCTAAAATGAGGCTAGACTATCACACCCTTTAACATTATTTGTACATAATATTTCACAAAAGCAACTACATGAAATTTTTTTAAAACCATACAGAAATTGATATTATATAGTCGTTGACTCGTTGCCACTAGCCATTATATAGTCGTTGAATCGCTACATAAAAAAAAAAAAGAAGCTAGGTTATTAGAACATCATAGAAAAATCATGCCAATAAAATTGTAATTACATACATTATCATGTAAAATGATTACACATTACTATTTTAATTATATATTACAAAAATATACATTATACTAAAATATATAGTGTAAGACACATTACTATTAAGCATGCATGAGTAAGAAACTTATTAGGAAATCAAAACATAAGTATGATAAAATTAGCTTTTGAAGGTAAGTTAGAAATTAAAATTAAGTGTTGAAAATTATGTGTTTTAAATTGTTGAAAATTAGTTTTTGAAGGTAAGATAAAAAGTTTCTGGAAAATATCAGAAATTTCGCGGAAATATCGGAAATATCGGCGAAATATCGGAAAATATCGGGAAATTTTGACGAGAAACTGAAAGAATTGAATCGAAACATCGATTCAACGGAAAAACGAAAATATCGGTGAAATATCGCCGATAATATCGATTTTTAATTCCTTGCACGAGATACAGAGTTCTTTTACAGTTATATTGTCTTTTTTTTTTTTACTATAATTGTGTTTTACATTTATATCCCTATAGATTAAATTTTAATAAATATTTTTTAATCTTATAGGGTTAGAAGTGTCAAAATTTTCAGTTTTGGCTAACAAATTGAGTTTCTTTAATAATAGTATAGATGTTACGCAAAGACCATGTATACAAACTGTATGGGAATGAAAATCAAAACTTAAAAACATCAAACGCGATTAAGATCGCAAACTTTCATTTCAACATAAACCAACAATATATTTGGGAAATAGTTCCACACAAGCAAAATCAGGATCCACATATACCTAACTAAATTGGGAATTCGAGGTACAACTTTAGAGCCACGGATACATGAACCACAAACAAGACGCAAAATGATCTAAGTTCTATTTCTCAGTGAATAAACAATCTAAGTTTAGAGTGTCAGTCTTCTAAATGTTGCTATTGAGACCTCCCAATTTGCTCATCTTACCTCTCATGCTCTCTACACCCCCCTTTGACTTTTAAATAATACACATTTGCTCACTAGACCTTCTCTTAAATACCCAAAATAGTCTTAGATAAATAAATTGATTATTTTACTTTTCATACACTCACTAAACCTATGTTGTTACCAAAACCCAGAGAAAGAAAAATGGGACTAGAGCGCAACCTGCGTTTTCTCTCCCTCAACCCTAGCCCCCGTGGCTTTGCAATCCAACTATGGAGGCCACCCATGGCCACCGCTCTAAACCATTGTATAATGGCTCTCCAACGTCATCCTATTGTGGCGACTGCTCAATCGAACGAAACGCTTGGTCCCATGAAGGCTTTCATCCACTTGGTTTCGCGCATGAGAGATCTTGATGCTGAGAAGGCTGTCGATCGGCGACAAAATCAATGGAGACCCAAACCTTGGGGGTGCGAGATCTAATTCGGATTCGCCCGAGTCGGGCTCGGCTCAAAGAAGATTTTGGTTGGGTAGGGGAGACTACCAGGAGATCTTAGGATTCTGTGTGTTCATCCTTCTGCTCTTGGCCGGCACCAGAGCGCTCCGCGGTGATGGAGAAGTACATGAGGGTCGGCGTAGAGTTTAGAGACAAGGTGAGGAAGCCGGAGATGATTAGGCGACTGTGGAGGTGCGCTATGAAGTGGCTGGGTGTGACGACGCGATGCTTTACTGATGGCATGGAGTCAAGCAATGAGATGCTACAAGTTGCCGGCGCAATGGTGGATGAGCAGCTGAAAGCTGAACGGAGACACCATGGTGGAGGCTCTCAGATGTGCAATCGGGTTTGGGTGCCCAAATCATATTGGAAGCCCATACCTAATTGGATGATTGGGGTGCCCATGACAAGTGGATTTGTTTGTTGGATTTTGGCCCAAGTGTGGCCCAATTTAATAAACCCTGGCCTCTTAGGGTTTCACATTTGGGATCCAGGTGAGGGATCTCAATCAAATAAGAACATAGGTTACATTAGCGGATCTTCTGAAGTAGTACTGAAGGAGGATTCAAGCTTAATAGCGAAGCATGAAATGTCAAATGAGTGGACCATGAGACATTTACCACCGTGGGTACTACCACACGTCATTCTGTCTATCGATGTCAGCGGATGGGTATTTAGTGGCCACTCTGATTTTCGGCTAGAAACAAATTCTCGCAATTTGGAAACACTCCATGTATGGTATTTGGAGGTGTTTCGATATCATTATACTTGTCATCAAACTTTATTTTATATTTACGCTCGTTTGAGCCTTTATCTATAAAGTTATTTCTCTTTATTCAAAAAACTAAACCTATGTTGTTTTTTTTTTTTCACTTTTTTCTTTTTGCATACAAACATCCAGTTCTTGAATTATTTTTTTTCCTTTTTGCAAGAAAACCTCCATTGTCTATTCTTTCGGTTCTCTAATTTATGTACGTACCCTCATGTTTCAATAGTTATTTTTTTTTTAAATTAAAAATATATGTATATATATATATATATATTACATCATCTTGTTTATATATGAGTTCAATCTATATATATATATATATATATATATATATATTATGTCACAAATTAGTTCTCAGTCATAATTTTAATTATAATTAATTATATATAGATGTTTATATATTAATATGCAGGAATATATAAAATTAGATTAGTGTTCTAGGATAAAAATGATAGGAAAACTGTGTCTTTATTGATTGATGAGGAGACCTTTATATAGGCATTACATTTAGTATCCCTGGTAATCATAGATTCTCTATCTAATAAAGAATCTAGACTACTAGCCTTATTAGGACAAGACATACCACGGAAGTTACAGAATTAATCTTCCTTGAACACTCCCCCTTATGTCGCATCCGTAATGGTGCATAAGTTGTTGCCTCGTTAAAACTTTTGCCAGCAAACAAAAACCTCTAGGGCAAAAATAAAAGCATGGTCTAAGGAAAAAGAGTACAACGCACCAACTACAAGTATGTGAGACATTGTTGACAGTAGCCGCAGAGAGGCTACAGCAGGCCCACAGACCCGCAACAAGTGCACCAGGGCCCGGCCCAAGGCTCGGGACCGGATCACCAGCACCCGGCCTCGGGGCCCAGCACTCTATCCTACCTTCAGGGACCCTGGGGCCGGGGGCGCCAGCCTGCCAAAGAGGGCACCAGAATGTACAAACAGAAGGGAACCAGTCCCACATCGAAGGGTAAGGCCAGCCTTCACCCCCAACCACCTATATAAGGGCCCCAACTACCCTCTTTATTAGGTAACTTATCTCTCTCCCTGCTTACATACGCGCCTTGGTTATATATATTCCAACTATACTAACTTAGGCATCAGAGAGGAGAAGACCGGCCCGCCCGGTATTCCCCTTAGTGAGCAGGATTGCAGGAGATCAAGTTGGATTCATCAAGTATCTACAAGGCCCCCGGGTTTAGGCAGAAACAATTGGCGCCGCCTGTGGGAAGCTTGAACGAAAAGCCGTGTAAGCAACACCGTTGGGAGAAAATTCGGAAATGAGTCGAGAGAAAGGTACCGCCGAAGAGGGACGTCTTGCAGTAGTGCAGACGCTCACCTCCACCCCAGCCGTCACGCGGGAGCCGCGCGGCGACCGGGGCAACGGTCAGGATGGAGGAAGCTGTGGGGGACCATCCGGCATGCCGGATCCCCACCACGACAGCTCGCGCGGGAAAGGCCCGGCAGAAGAGGAAGACAGTCCAGAGCGACGGGGCTTCTCCTTGACGTTCTCAGATGATCCAAGCGATCGATCTGAGAGCCCGGATCGGGACCCTACGTACAGCCCCGACCATAGTAGTATGGCGGGAGAGCTACGGGCAATGGCCGCAGAGGTCAGTCGTCTGTGAGAGGAGAGCGACAGGGACAGAGCTAAGTCCAATACCCGATACAAAGAGATGGAGGCGGTGAATACTGCCCTAGTGGCCGCCCTGGAGAGGGGACAGCAGCGTAGTAACGCCATGGCCGAGGCACAGGCGACACTCCCACCGATCCAACCTCAACACACCGGCGCAGACAGGCAATCTTCGGGCGGTCGGCCCGGGGACCCCGTGCGCGAAAAGTCGCCAGCCGGCGCAGGCCCGCCGAAGAGCGCGACAACCTACCACCAGCCTGGCGCTTTGTCAGTGGATGAAGTTGGGACTCCGACCGCACAGGCGCTGCAAATGCTAGCCAACACCGTGTCGGACTTAAAGGCCCAAATGGAGGCCAACGAGAGAAGAGCCGCGCGGCCGATGGAGGGCGCCCGGTTTAATGAGCGCATGGGCCCTTTCTCGCACCGGGTCATAGAGTCGGGAAGATCTGGCAACCAGAAGTCCCTCAAGCTCACCTATTCAGGGTCCGGTTGCCCGTATCAACACCTGGACAGTTTTCGGTCCCAGACCTGCGCCAAGGGCTACTCCGACGCAGTCTGCTGCAACATCTTCCAGGAGACTTTGTCTGGGGAAGCGCTCAGCTGGTTCTACGAGCTTCCGGCGAACTCGATCGAGGCGTTCGAGCAGTTAGCCGACCGGTTCGTAGGCCGCTTCATTCTCCGAGTCGAGGGAGCTCGGACGTCGACCATCCTCTTCAACTGCATACAAGCCCCCGGAGAGGAGCTGAGAACCTTTGTCAACCGCTGGCAGACGGCCACAGCCGGAGTTCGGAACCTGGACAAAGGCATCGCCGAGATGGCGTTCAAGCAAGGGCTCCGAGCGGGCAAGTTTTCCTATGCCGTCCGGGTAGAGCTCCCGCAGGGGTACGACGAATTGATGGCTATGGCCATCCGGCATGCCCAGGCCGATCATGAGACCTACGGGCACCACCTACTGAGGAGGAAGCGGGATGAGCAGCAGGAAGACCATCCCCGGGAAGAGAACCCTCCGCCCGGCCAGGAAGCCAAGCCCAGTCAGCGGACTGAGAACCGCACCGCTCGACCCAGCCGGAACGCCAACAACAGAAACTGGCCACAGCGGCAGCAGAGGCCCTATTCTGATAGACCCCAGGCCGAGCACAAGCCGGCACCATACCGCCAAGAGCGCCCCCTGGCGATCATGCCAGCACCACCGGCCGGTCAAGAACTCTTCACCGCTCTCACCACTTCCTACGAGGACATCATACTTGAGAACGGGAGCGTCATTCCCCCACCGCCCAAGAGAAAGTACCCGAAGCGGAAACTTACAACGGCGCAAACGGACAAGTACTGCTCTTATCATGATGAGGCTACTCTGCTGGGCATATCAGTGCTGCGCTCTCAAGACGGCAGTACAGGGTTTGATTGATAACGGCCAGCTCCAGCGGTACGTAGGGGAAAGAAGAACAGACCCCGACCGGGAACGGGACCAGGCCTGGTAAACCCGCTAGCCCCGAGCGGTTAGTTTGGCATAGTTCACGGTTCAACCGTTGTAAGAACATATATATATGCAAACTACTTTTGAGAAAATTTCACCGGCTCTGCCAGTTCCAGTATATTCATATTTAAGCAAGTATACAAGCAGTAACCGATCTGGAAAGATTACAAGGAAAAGAGCAAGGAAAATCTTAAGGAGCCACGACTCCGCCTTCAGCAGGCAATCCGCCAGCCTCTCCTGCGGTACCCTCGTCGTCAACCTCAGTTCCGGTGTTGACTCCGGCTCGGGGAAACTCGGCACCATTGGTAGAAGAATCCAAGTCTGAGCGAAGTGCTTCTTCCGGCTGCCCCTCCACCGGCTCCTGATGGATGTCCGACTGCTCATGGATATCTCCTTCAGCAGCAGTCGGCATCAGGGAAGTGTCTAACATCCCTTCCCCGCCCATTCCGTGTACGCATCCGAGATGCCCTCCTCCCTAGCCTTCACCAGAAACTCCAGGAACTGATCGCTCTCACTGTATATGAGAACGACCCGCTCGTAGAGTTTCGGGTCATCTTCCCCGGTCGGAGCAGCAGAGGCGGCGCGCAGAGCGGCAACTCCCACTTGGAGCTCGTCTACCTTGGCTTCTAGCTCGGCCCTCTCCTTCTCCAGGCTCCGGTTTTGCTCCTCCAGCTTCTTGGCCCTCTCCTCCGATCTGGCCTTCTCCCGGTCCGAGCGGGACTTCTCCACCTCCAGGCGCTGTCGGGCCTCCGATAGAGCAGTTATCTGTCTCTTCAGCTCCGACAGCTCCTCGCTCGCATCCGGTAGGTACAGACTGTACAGCAACTGCACAACATCAAGGACAGTTAGTCAAGCCGCAAACGAAAACAAGTTACAAGCAGTGTAGTGATTCCGTGCGGTACTTACCCGAAGGACGGATTCCTTGCATTTTGGGCGATTCCCGCCCGCCAGGGCTCCAGCAACCCCGGGTCTGTCCAGCCCAAGACCGGCCAAGTCCGCCGCCACTTGCCGGGCGAGCGCACTATCCGGGCTTTCCCTCGGTGCCTTCGCAGGCGTGGGACTACTCTGCCGGGCAGCAGCAGCAGCCTTCTCCCCGGCAGCGTTAGTTTGCGCACCGCTGGTTATCCTGAACCGTTTGGCCAGGTTCTCCCGTGCCGACCCACCGGTAAGAGTCACCAGCGCGGAGGAAGGAATGTCCCCGCCCTTCCGTTTCTCTCCCCGGCCTTCCGGAGAAGAAGATTGTGCGCTTACCGGGGCGACGCGAGCCACATGCGGCACAGACACCGGCCGGTTGGGGATCCTGTTTACTCCACCGGGAACCCTAACTGACCCTCCGGTAGCCTTGCCCCTTCCAGGCACCGCATGGGGCGCGGTATGATGGGTCTTCACCCGCTTCAGGACATAGGCGTCGTCATCAACGTCCATGACCCTCGGCTCCGCATGAGTCGTAAGCCGGCCGGACTCCTCGTCCACCGACGTCCGCGAGACGGTCTTGCCTTTCTCCTTCAGCTTGTTGAGGAGGTCTTCCCCGTCCATTGAAAGAGTGGTTTCGGGCTTGATAACCGCCCGGGAAAATGCACCTGCAAGGAAGGCAAACAGTTAGCATTTTGCAAAACTAGCACAAGGTATCACCGCTAAAGGGCCTGCTACGCACCGGGACCCCGCCCGAGTTGGCAATATTCCAGCACTTCTCGCCGGATGAAGTTGAAAGAACTCCGTTCCAGGTCGTCCCAGCATCCGAATATGGTCGAGATCCTCTCATGCTCCAGATCGGATAGCTCGAACGACTGGTCGCCAATGGGTTGGAAGGCGCCAGGAGCCCAGTACATTTTACTCCTCGCCTGCCACCTCCCGCCCACCATCACCACCTTCTTTCTCCAGCTGTTGTCTACCCATGAAGGCATATTGGTGACGATCGGTGGAGGTTTCCGGGCGTTGAAGGACAGGCAACCCCGGGACCCTTGCTTCCTTGAGTAGGACAGCCTATACAAGGATCAGAACTCGTTTACCGTTGGTATATTCATCCCGGAAAACTCGTACAGGCAGCCGAGGCTCAGTAGTCGCCTCCACTGGAGCCCAGGAAGCTGCGCGGGCGACACTTGCAGCGCACTAAGCATATACTGCACGAAGTTTGGCAGCGGGAGCGAGAGTCCATGCCGGAACTGGTCCTGATGCGCGGTAACCCAACCTGCTTCCGGGTTGCAGGCCGACTCTCCAGGATTCAGGGGCCGCAGCAGAACTTCATCCGGGATACCCCACGTTTCCCGGAACGCTGCAAACTCTCCAGGGGTCATGCTACCCTCCGGTTCATCACACACCACAACATACTTCCCTCTGCCAATGGTGTAGCTCGCGGCCGGAGCATCTGCAAGACGTACCCCGTGCGGTATTTCAGTCTCCGAGGATTCAGCCCCGGAAGACGAAGACGAGGACGGAGACGAAACCCTGCTCCCGGAGCAGTCGGCGACTTCGGTCTCCGGGGATTCCGAACTGAGTCAGTCATCCAGCCTCTCCGCATCATCCACGAGGGGACCCCTGGCAGCCGATTCGGAAGCCCGGTCAGAACCCGAAGATGACATCTTAACCTAGGGGAAGAAAACAAAACCCTAGCGCTCGTCAGCAACAGGCTACAACGCCGCCTTCTACGGCCTCTCCCCAAGTTCGCCGCAGAGCAGTTCCGTCAGCGACAGAGATCCCTCCCCCCCCGCCGCAAAACAACAAATCCAAAAACAAGAACAACACCGGGGCAAAGAAATCAACAAACTTACCGATTAGTATGCTCAACCAAGGACAATCCGCCCTGCGAAAGCAGCGAGCAATGGTAGGAAGAGAGTAGGGAGCGCTCAAGAAAACGGATCTCGTGGGGCAAAAGGGCTCAAAGTGATCGCCGGATTCCTCTCTTTCTCTTAGTTTCTCCAAAGCAAGAAGCAACATCAGAGAGGAGAGCAGAAGAGCCCTTTTTATAGAGGGGACCAGTGCCCTAGGCAATTGAAATCCCTCCAAAACAAGTAATCACAGCAACTCAAACGCCTGCGAATCCAGGCCCTCCATCTCAAGACCGCCCCCTGCTGGCACGTGTCCCAGCATTGGTAAACTGCCCATGCCATCATAACTGATGGGACTGATGGACTTCCTCCTTAAATGCATGTCAGCCACTTGTCCCACACGCTGGCGACAGGAAGGTAGGAGCGGGAACCGAGGAGTCAGGCCCTCCCACACTTCCCCAGATCCCACGGTTGCACACCATCTTCTTCGTATATCTTGAAGACCTCTCACCGGTGGTAATCATCCAACCGCTTCGAGAGTATCCATCCGGGTATGAGCAATGGGGGACCCATCTCGATATGGCAGGACGCCCGGTCGAGGTCCGCCCGGCACCATGGCAGTTCACGGTTATGATCATTCAACCGGCTGCATGGCTTCTTCGTATATCTTGAAGACCTCTCACCGGTGGTAATCATCCAACCGTTTCGAGAGTATCCATCTGGGTATGAGCAATAGGGGACCCGTCTCGATATGGCAGGACGCCCGGTCGAGGTCCGCCCGGCACCATGGCAGTTCACGGTTATGATCATTCAACCGGCTGCATGGCTTCTTCGTATATCTTGAAGACCTCTCACCGGTGGTAATCATCCAACCGTTTCGAGAGTATCCATCTGGGTATGAGCAATAGGGGACCCGTCTCGATATGGCAGGACGCCCGGTCGAGGTCCGCCCGGCACCATGGCAGTTCACGGTTATGATCATTCAACCGGCTGCATGGCTTCTTCGTATATCTTGAAGACCTCTCACCGGTGGTAATCATCCAACCGCTTCGAGAGTATCCATCGGGGTATGAGCAATGGGGGACCCATCTCGATATGGCAGGACGCCCGGTCGAGGTTCGCCCGGCACCATGGCATTTCACGGTTATGATCATTCAACCGGCTGCATGGCTTCTTCGTATATCTTGAAGACCTCTCACCGGTGGTAATCATCCAACCGCTTCGAGAGTATCCATCCGGGTATGAGCAATGGGGGACTCATCTCGATATGGCAGGACGCCCGGTCGAGGTCTGCCCGGCACCATGGCAGTTCACGGTTATGATCATTCAACCGGTTGCATGGCTTCTTCGTTGCATATCACCGGAGGACTCGTCTCGATATGGCATGTCGCCCGGTCGAGATCCGCCCGGTCCGTAGCAGTTTGCGGTTAGGTATCATTCAACCGGCTGCACGGCATCCTACTGGAGACCTCGTCTCGATATGGCATGTCGCCCGGTCGAGGTCCACCCAGTTACATCTCTCTTGGGAGACTCGTCTCGATATGGCAGAACGCCCGGTCGAGATCCGCCCACCGGTTAAGACGCATCCAACCGGCTCGAAGAGCATATTCCGGGAATAGAATCCACCCGGCCCCATGGTATTTCACTGGGGGACTCGTCTCGATATGGCAGGACGCCCGGTCGAGTTCCACCCGGTACCATGGCTGACCCCGGTCATGAGAACATTCGACCGGCATAGGGCTTTATACACCCGGGTGAGTTTACATCTAACCCATGTACGCTTGTCCAGTAGGATAAAAACCCTGCATCGCACCAGCTGCGGCAAACGGGGGCTGCACGGCGAGCCTTGTCACCTCAACGCCACCCCCCTACCGGGAATCCACCCGGCCCCATGGCATTTCACTGGGGGACTCGTCTCGATATGGAAGGACGCCCGGTCGAGTTCCGCCCGGTACCATGGCTGACCCCGGTCATGAGAACATTCGACCGGCATGGGCTTTATATACCCGGGCGAGTTTACCTCAACGCTTATTCAACACAAGCTAAGAAGAACTAGCAAGTGTTCACCGGTGCTTCAAACAGCCCACAACACCGGGGTAATCTCCCTGCAGCCTAGCAATATGGGACTCGTCTCGATATGGCAGAACGCCCGGTCGAGCTCCCATACTCCTGGACTCGTCTCGATATGGCAGAACGCCCGGTCGAGATCCAGTACTGAAGTTCACCTGGGACCCGTCTCGATATGGCAGAACGCCCGGTCGAGGTCCCATGAACTTCACCCCGTCCACTTTGGCAGATCGCCCGGTAGAGGCTCAGTGAACTCCGCTTTGGCAGATCGCCCGGTATAGGCTCAGTGAACTCCGCTCCGTTTCGATTTGGCAGATCGCCCAGTTGTGACCTAGTGAAGCTCCGCCTCGTACCGATAGGGCAGAGTGCCCGGCCGAAATTCCATGCGCATCTCTTGCATGGCGGATTTCAACGCCTCATTATCATCCCATGCACAAATCTCTTGCATGGCGGATTTCAACGCCTCATTATCATTCCATGCACGCATCTATTGCATGGCATCATGGCATCATCTCATACACTCTCCGGGTTCCACCCGGCTCCATGCTTATAACACCACAATACCTGAGCACAGTACTGATATTACAAGTATGCTTATAAACTATTGCTTCCCATCGGTAACAGGTACTCACCTCGGTCACGCCCAATCTTTAACGCGGACTTGGGGGACTGGGCACGGGTAGGTTGGTAACCTTGCGGGTCTGCGGGACAAGAGCAAGACAGATTTAAGTCCCCATTCAAGATTGCACTTGACCGGGAACTTGGGGGACTTGTTGACAGTAGCCGCAGAGAGGCTACAGCAGGCCCACAGACCCGCAGCAAGTGCACCAGGGCCCGGCCCAAGGCTCGGGACCGGATCACCAGCACCCGGCCTCGAGGCCCAGCACTCTATCCTGCCTCCAGGGACCCTGGGGCCGGGGGCGCTAGCCTGCCAAAGAGGGCACCAGAATGTACAAACAGAAGGGAACCAGTCCCACATCGAAGGGTAAGGCCAGCCTTCACCCCCAACCACCTATATAAGGGCCCCAACTACCCTCTTTATTAGGTAACTTATCTCTCTCCCTGCTTACATACGTGCCTTGGTTATATATATTCCAACTATACTAACTTAGGCATCGGAGAGGAGAAGACCGGCCCGCCCGGTACTCCCCTTAGTGAGCAGGATTGCAGGAGATCAAGTTGGATTCATCAAGTATCTACTAGGCCCCCGGGTTTAGGTAGAAACAGACATGTATAACTAGACTCCCCCTGAAGTCTAGACGAGAACTCCCCCTGATGGTCAATCAGTCTTTGAGTTCGGATAAGCGACACATAACAATACGCTTTACATGCTTCACAAATGTAGATTTGGGTAGAGACTTGGTGAACAAATCAGCTGCATTATCTTCTGAGTTGACTTGCTTCACTTGGATATTCAAAGTCTCTTGCTGCTGCTGATTGTAGAAGAACTTAGGCGAAATATGTTTAGTGTTATCACCCTTGATGTATCCCAACTTCATCTGCTCAATGCATGCTGCATTATCTTCAAATATGCAAGTTGGTCCTATCGTAGTAGACTCAACTCCACTAGACCCTCGAATGTGAGATATAACTGAGCGAAGCCAAACACACTCTTTGACTGCTTCATGTAGTGCAATGATCTCAGCATGGTTCGAGGAGGTAGCAATAAGGGATTGCTTGGTTGATCTCCAAGATATCGCCGTATTCCCAATGGTAAAAACATAACCGGTTTGGGGACGTCCTTTGTGTGGATCTGACAAATATCCAACATCAGCAAATCCTACTATCACATCAGTAAGTGTATCTGAGTAGGATGGGGTAGTGCCAAAACCGTTCCGAGACCACGACTTAGCATCCTCGGGTTCAGATACGTTGGTGGATACGGCGGCGGTACGGCTGGAGGCCGAGCCGAGGTAGGGTGCGGCGACGGGGCAGGGTGTTGTTAAACCGAGGCCTAACTGGACGGCTGTCTCGTGGTGATCCGAGCCACGGATTCCGTCGTAGGATGCAAGTGGTCGACTTGGAGCCAATCCATGATGAGTGTATCTATAGTACAAGCCCATGTCAAGGGTTCCTTTAAGGTATCGGAAGATGTTCTTGATTCCAACCCAATGACGTTGTGTTGGCGCTGAGCTAAATCTAGCTAACAAATTCACCAAGAAAGTAATGTCTGGTCTAGTACACTGAGCTAGGTATAACAAAGCTCCAATCGCACTAAGATATGGATATTCAGCTCCCAAGATCTCTTCATCGTCTTCTTTCGGATGGAAGGGATCTTTGTTGATATCCAAATTTCTAACGACCATGGGAGTGCCTGTAGGATGCATAACTTTATCCATGTTAAATCGCCTGAGCATCTTTCGGACATATGCAGATTGGTGTACAAAGATTCCACCACTTCGGTGCTCTAGTTCTAAGCCTAGGCAAAACCGAGTCCTTCCCTGATCTTTCATCTCGAATTCGGATTTCAAGTAGCTTGTGGTCTCATTGATCTCATTCAGAGTTCCAATGATGTTCATATCGTCAACATAGACGGGGACTATGGCAAATCCTGAACTTGTTCTCTTTATGAACACACAAGGGCACAACTCATCATTCTTGTATCCTTTCCCAATCAAGTAATCACTCAACCGTGTGTACCACATCGTACCAGATTGTCGGAGTCCATATAGAGATCGTCTCAACCTGATAGCAAATGAACTTCATGGTTTTTGCTCACTTGACTTGGGTAACGAAAGTCCTTCTGGCACTTTCATGTACATCTCCGTATCTAGATCCCCATAAAGATACGCTGTTACAACATCCATAAGCTGCATATTGAGTCTCTTTGAGACTACCAAACTGATTAAGTATCGGAAGGTAATAATATCCATGACTGAAGAATACGTCTCCTCATAATCAATTCCAGGGCGTTGAGAAAAACCTTGTGCCACGAGTCGAGCTTTATATTGCTGGGCTTCACCATTCTCATTGCACTTTCTGACAAAGACCCATTTATGTCCAACAGGCTTCACGTTCGGCAGTGTAGGCACAACCGGTCCGAATACTTGCCTTTTCTTTAGAGAGTCTAGTTCAGCCTGGATTGCTTCTTCCCACTTCGGCCAATCAGCCCTACGTTGACACTCATCAACTGTGCGAGGTTCCATATCGTCGTCGTCAATGATTTCTTGAGCAACGGCGTCGGCGAATGCATCATCGATATACATGGAATTTCGTTCCATAGAATTGTGCATGCATAAGTAGTTTAGTGAGATTTCCTTGTTCTCCAACATCAACGGTGAGTCTGAGGCGTCCCCCAGATGATTTAGAGTTGATTCTTGGACATAGGTATAGTCGGAGAAAATCTCGTGTGACGGCGTCACAGTATCAATGATGAACGGATCGCTTTATGCCTGAGCACATGCCATCTTTCTAGGTACATTGTCCTTGGAACCGATTGGTCTCCCCCTCTTTCTAGGAGGATCCGAAGTCGACGCCGGCCCTCCACTTGGAGGTGCCGAGCCTAGGCTGCCGACGGCACCTAGGGCTGCGGGTCCGAGACCGGCGGCACGTGCTCGCGTGTGGCGAGGAATGTTGAGCCTTGCAGGTACATTCAAAACAGGTATGGTTGATCTTATCACTTTCGCAATATCAGTAAAGGATCGGGCATCGAATCCGCAACATTTTGAAGTTTCAATATGCGTTGTATTTCAGTCTCACACTGAGACGTGCGGGGATCATAATGAGATATAGTGGGAGAGAACCACGTCAATTCTTGACGTTCACTAGGGACGGATGCAGCCCCATCTCCCCCTAACGGCGGGAAGGATGTCTCATCAAAGTGACAATCTGTAAATCTTGCAGTGAACAGATAACCTGTAGTAGGCTCTATGTAGCGGACAATTGTTGGTGTTTCATATCCAACATAAATAGCTAATCGTCGTTGGAGACCCATCTTGGTACGCAGTGGAGGCGTGATAGGCAAATATACGGCACAACCAAAAGTACGCAGATGCGAAATATCAGGCTCGTAACCAGTTACCAACTGGTATGCACTAAATGGTTGGCTATCTGTGGGTCGTAGACGAATAAGCATAGTTGCATGTAATATTGCATAACCCCATGCCGATACCGGCAAGTTAGTGGCCATGACAAGAGACCTAGCAACAAGCTGTAGTTTCTTGATGGCGGCTTCTGCAAGACCGTTCTGAGAATGAACGTGGGGCACAGGATGTTCAACTTCAATCCCAACTGACATGCAATAGTCATCAAAACACTTTGATGTAAACTCTTCAGCATTATCCAGTCAATCGGATTGTCCGGGTGGTGAGCCCAAAGCTTAATGATCTGAGCTAGGAGTTTAGCAAATGCAGCATTTCTCATGGACAACAACGCGACGTGTGACCAACGCATTGACGCATCAACCAGAACCATAAAATATCTAAATGGTCCGCATTCTGGTGTTATAGGTCCATAAATATCACCTTGAATTCGTTGTAGGAACATAATATTCTGTTTCTTATCAATAGCAAAAGATGGTCTTGCTTGAAGTTTTGCTAGTGAACAAGCTTTGCAAAACGAACGATGAGCATTTGACATCACTTCAGAAGCATGAGAAGCAGGAGGAGGCCGAACCTCTCCTTGGAGCGGAGAGGCTATCGGCGGAGGCATGGCGGCCGAACCAAGGCCGAAACGCCTAGGTACGGCGGCAGCTTGGTTTTGTCCAGTTTTCTGGTTTCCTTTTTGCTTCTGTGATCTGAAAAACGGATGACCGTGGGAGCATTTCAAAATACGAATCATCAGATCACGACCCGGATGTCCGAGTCTCTCATGCCAAAGCTTGTAAGCATCTGAATCGTATAAGACAACAACATGGGATTCATTGGCTCGAATGGTTGTAAAATACATGCCATTTCGAACACGCGTACACTTCTCCACAATGCGAGTGCGCAGATTCTCAGTGGAGGTGATCAACAGATATTCAGTTCCATCTTCAACATAAGTGCTGAGGTGATAATCGTTGTCATGCACATGCTTGAAAGCTAGGAGGGTTCTGGGCGCTTTAGGCGCATATAATGCATCAGCTACTCTGATTTTAGTGCCATTTGGCAATAAGAATTGAGTACCTTCACCACCTTTAACAATAGGTCATGATCCTGTCATCGTAGATAATGACGATCCACATGGCGTAAACTCCGAAAACAATTGCGGATTCCTCAGAATCGTGTGAGTCGTTGCACAATCCAACATACACTCGATCTCGCCTTGAAACATCTACAAAAACAATGTAAATTGAATCAATCGTCTATATTAGACTTTTTGGCGAACACTTGAATAAAAGTGTATTGAAGCAATTATGTCATCACAAAATGAAGTGCATTAAGGCCGATAACATAGCCATGGCATCAACATAACTTGAGATAAAGAGACAAGTCTTATTTTAATCACCGAATATCAACATTGAGAGATAACATAGCCTAGAGCAGAGATTGAGACCGGACGCCGTCGTAGGTGGCGTGGCCGAGCCAAGGCCGAGGCCAAAGCAAGGGCCGGGGCCAAGCCAAAGCCGAAGCCGTGGTAAGGCCGAAGCTACCCTGATGCCGAGCCGAAGCAAGGTGAGAGGTGAGGGCCGGTCAGGCATTGAGGCAATACGATACGACTGTTGAGCTAAATCCGAAGCATGTCGAGTCCGGAGACAAGTCGTTGCCGAGCCATTTATGCAAAAGTTGCATTTTTCGATAGGCTATCGATGTTGGTTTCAAAACCGGATTCGGTGTCCAGTCGGCATGCTGCAGGGCTGCCAAGACGCAGCCAAGCTGCCGAGGAGCTGGCGAGACACAGCCAAGCTGCCAAGGGGCTGGCGAGTCGCAGCTGATAGGAGCACAATGTGCGACGATATTAATATGCTTATGCCCTCATTTATGCTTCGTTTAACCCTTATTTATCTAAGATAGAGTCATAACTTAGTTTAGTGTTGTTTCGGTAGAGTTTTGGAAAAATGTGCTTAATAATCCGAAAAATGACTAAGTATAAGAAATCTGGAAAATAATGTGAAATTTGTCTTTTTTGTGATTTTGAGGCTTGTGCTAAACTGACCTATATTTTTCCAAATTTGATGAAATTTGGTATGCATATATTTGGCAAGCTAAAGTGTTTTGTGTCCAAATTTCAGATGAATCAGAGTTCGGGAAGTCACCCAAAAGATGGCTGCAACTTGGCAGTTTGAACAAAGATCACCAGGGACTACCAGGATTTTCTTGGGACTGTGTCCTGACTTCTGGAATTTCTGTGGGACACATCGCTTGGAACCAGAGAATGTGCTATACGCGGTTGGAAAGCTCTACGTGTCTAGTTTCTTCGAGACTTGGAATCGCATCAATCGGAGCTCCGAGGAGGGAGTTATGCCTGAATTACCGGAGAAAGGTCATTCCTGTCGAGAAAACTAAGTTTCTGCCTCTTTTCCTTTGTTTTTCTTTTTGATGGACATTTTGGCATACAATTGTATACTTGAAGATTGTCCAAGCTTATTGAAGGATAGAGGAAGACATCGAGCTAAGGCAATGAGGAAAACATGAAGAAAGAAGCATTCCTAGTCAAGTTAGGAGAATGCTGCCGTTCGGCAAGCAGAGTTGCCGGTTTTGTGTTCTTGGCGATTTGTGCATTTTTCATAATTCAAAATTCACCAAATGGAGTTGTCAAGTCCACATTTGAAGTCCATGAAGATATCCAGCCCAAACCATGAAGGAAATTCAGAAAATAAAGTCCTAGAAGAACCAAGAAAGGAATGTATCAAAACCTTATTCTACAAGGTTTTTGATTACCAATTGCAGCTAGGTATTCTCTAGGGTTTGCCAGCTTCTCTTCTCCTATATATAGGGACTTCTCTCACACAGAAAAACTGTCACATCTTTTAGCCACATAAACTCTACCAAATAATCTACCTCAAGTCCTACATAAAGTGCTAGCCGAAACCATCTCACCACCACCCAAAAATCCAGTCCGTACCTCCATCAATCTCCATCAAGATCAACACGAGCTGCTGCCCCAAAGGTGTCTAAATGTGTGATCTACTCCCCTCGGCTTGTAATTTTATGGTTTTATGTTTTTATGTCTATGTAAAACATATGTTCTTTTGGTATTTGTTTTTATGTCTATGTATGAACAATTTGTTTGTATGGTTTTACATGTTTAATTCAAAGCATGATTTCGATTCTTTGTGTGTAGCTAACTCTAAAGTTTTGATTTCATGGTTTTATGAAAGATAACATATAAACATAATTTGTAAATAAGTAATCGGTTAGAACTTAGGATGCATGCAATGACTTGATTTTGAATTCGACATTGGTTTAGTCTTTTAAATCCGTGTGCCTCAAAGATTGCTGCTTAGCACAATTGCAATGTGTTTTAAGTATCGATCTTGCTTCTGTCAAATAAATAGGTTAAGTCATACGCGAATTTGTCTCAATTGATGTTATTTTAGGACTAAAGTGGTTTAAAACGACTATGCATGGTAATAAGAAGTGGTGACGCCTTACTTGTTAATATATTTCCAATTAAAACGGATTTCGTACTTCATTGGTTAATTGGTTATTTTCTACGCGAAGTGTCTATAATCGGTTAGCTAAAGATTAGGATTATGCGCGAAGCTAATTCTGAGTAACTACGAGAAGTCTTAAGCAACTAAGATAACCGCGAAGGCTGACGTTGAGCCGAAGCTCGCACGCAATAATAAACCCTACAAAAGATCGTTAGTAGTATAAGCAAGTAGGGATCGTTCTAGGCCGGGGATTAAGGGTACCTGAGATATGAAATTGTTAGACACAGACATATTTACATCTATACAAAAACGTCACATATTGGGGGGATATGGATGATTCGGCAGCAATGCTGCCCTATCACTAGGTACGGCAATTCAAAAAGAGAAAATAAATCCTAGGTCTAATATGTACAGGTGATCGTCATCTTTCGCAAAACATTTAGCACATAGACTCTTTAACGAATAAATTCACATGCAAGAAAGTAAGGAACAAGTATCAACATGCTCAAGTTCAAAATTAGTTCCAACTACAACTTAGTTGTAAGACCTCTCAAGTTTTAAGACCGAACTTTTGGTTATGGGCCCTAAAGTTATGTTAATCCTTTTGAGATTTAACAATTGTGCGCAATGATCTAAATTGGAGACATGCAAAACAAGCAAGGTTGTCAATCATCTTATTTTAACATGTAAGAAATCCAAAGTATTATACCCTAGGTGAGCAAAACAAATCAAAGCAACCTTTTGAGTATCTAGCCATATTTGTTATTACTCGGGTTTGATGAAACCTAACATCTAGATTTACATGCTACAAGCCAATACTAATGTTTCGGTTTTTAAGTCCCACTCCTTAGATTTCTAACCAATTCTGAACCTAAAACATGCATCTATACCACTGTCCTAATTATCTAACATACGAATTTACAAGTTACATATTACAAATTAGCATGCAAAATCATTGTTCTTGTCGAAACCTAAACATAAATCTAAGCATCGATTCAAACAAGTCTCTAACATACAATTTATAAAACCAAAATCGGTTCACACATAGACATATAAACCAACACCAAACATACATGAATGTTTCATAGACAAAATCAAACATAACTAGACAAAAAGTACTAAACCGAAGAAGGGAGTGGATCACACTTTGAGACACCTTGAGAGCTTCTTTTGGTGTGGATCCGGTGCTGTGTAGGTGAAGTGATAGGAGCACAATGTGCGACGATATTACATGCTTATGCCCTCGTTTATGCTTTGTTTAACCCTTATTTGTCTAAGATAGAGTCATAATGTAGTTAGTGTCGTTTTGGTAGAGTTTTGATGAAAAAATGGTTAAGAATCCGAAAAATGACTAAGTATGAGAAATCTGGAAAATAGTGTAAAACATGTCTTTTTCGTGATTTTGAGATGAGTAAAAATGCGATCTACCCTTATCCGAATTTGGCGAAATTTGGCGTGCTTAATATTCATATGTTGAGGAATGCTGTGTTAAAATTTCAGATCAATCGGAGTTCGGGAAGTCACCCAAATATTGGCTGCAAAAGGGCAGTCCGAACATTCCAATCCAGGGGCTTACAGGATTTTCCTGGGACTGTGTCCCAACTTCGAAAAATCATTCCCGACGACTCAAAAGGAGTTTGATCGAACTGTTTTATGGGGAGATGGCCCTATGTGTCTAGTTTACGTGAGACTTGGAATCGCATCAATCGGAGCTCCACGGAGGGAGATATGCCGGAATTACTGCAACAAGGTCAAATCTGCCGATTCCAGGAACCTACTGCCCCTTTTTGTGTTTTCTGTTTTCGATGGACCAAATGGTGTACAAATGCATATGTGAAGATGGTCCAAGCTTTATGAAGGGTAGAGGAAGACACTAGGCCATGGCATTGAAGAAAAACATGAAGAAATCAAGTCTCCTAGTCACACTAGGAGAAGCTGCCGATTTGAGGCAGATTGGATGCAACATCAAGCTGCCGGCAATTGGGGTATTTTTCGATGGACCAAGACACATCAAGTGAAGTCCAAGACCATACAAGAAGTCCATGAAGATGTGAAACCCAAGCCTTGAAGAAAAATTCAGAATAGAAAACCTAATTGGACTAAGAAAGGAAGGTTGCAAAACCTTAATGAACTAGGTTTTCTGAACTCCTTTTGTAATAGGGCAGCCGGCACCCCCTCTCCTCTATATATACCCCCACTTTTCATTCTGAAAAATTATCTCATCTCAAGCTAAACACAAGGCCGAAACTCTACCAAAATTCCCCAAACTTCCTAGACAAAAACCTAAACCCGAAACCACCATCCACCACCAACCAAGTTTCTGCCGAAACTTGGAAAATCCCTGCCGAGCCACCTTAGCCGTGCAGCCTCATCCCTTCACCTACACAGCACCGGATCCACACCAAAAGAAGCTCTCAAGGTGTCTCAAAGTGTGATCCACTCCCTTCTTCGGTTTAGTAATTTTTGTTTAGTTATGTTTGATTTTGTCTATGAAACATTCATGTATGTTTGGTGTTGGTTTATATGTCTATGTGTGAACCGATTTTGGTTTTATAAATTATATGTTAAAGACTTGTTTAAATCGATGCTTAGATTTATGTTTAGGTTTCGACAAGAACAATGATTTTGCATGCTAATTTGTAATATGTAACTTGTAAATTCGTATGCTAGATAATTAGGACAGTGGTATAGATGCATGTTTTAGGTTCAAAATTGGTTAGAAATCTAAGGAGTGGGACTTAAAAACCGAAACATTAGTATTGGCTTGTAGCATGTAAATCTAGATGTTAGGTTTCATCAAACCCGAGTAATAACAAATATGGCTAGATACTCAAAAGGTTGCTTTGATTTGTTTTGCTCACCTAGGGTATAATACTTTGGATTTCTTACATGTTAAAATAAGATGATTGACAACCTTGCTTGTTTTGCATGTCTCCAATTTAGATCATTGTGCACAATTGTTAAGTCTCAAAAGGATTAACATAACTTTAGGGCCCATAACCAAAAGTTCGGTCTTAAAACTTGAGAGGTCTTACAACTAAGTTGTAGTTGGAACTAATTTTGAATTTGAGCATGTTGATACTTGTTCCTTACTTTCTTGCATGTGAATTTATTCGTTAAAGAGTCTATGTGCTAAATGTTTTGCGAAAGATGATGATCACTTGTACATATTAGACCTAGGATTTATTTTCTGCTTTTATGTTGCCGTGCCTAGTATTAGGGCAGCCATAGGGCTGCCGAGCCATTTTATACCCCCATATGTGTGTGACGATTTTGTATATATGTATATTTGTTTGTCTAACAATTTCATATCTCAGGTACCCTTAATCCCCGGCCTAGAACGATCCCTACTTGCTCATACTACTAACGATATTTTTGTAGGGTTATTATTGCATGCGAGCTTCGGCTCACGTCAATTTTTGGCGCCGTTGCCGGGGATTATAAAATCTTGTTTTATGTGAATGTTAAAGTGTGTTAATATTTGTGATGTAAAGTTTGTTAATAATCTGTGTCTCTAACTTTAACGTATATTTATATATCCTAACTCTCTAACATGACGTTCTAACTCTTGTATTTTTTTCTTCTAACGTTGAAAAATTTGTTGAAATCGTAGCTTGTATGAAATTGTATATTCTTGAATTTTAGTTTGTTGTTTTTGTTCGATTTTATGTGTTTTGTGTGTGTGCAGATCGAATTGAAAAGAAAAAGTGCAGTAAATATCAAGTTCTGCCCAAACAGAAATCGGACAGTGCAGTCCGTCGATTTTGAATGGCTGCCATTTTCAGTTCACAAAACCTGGGATGCTGAGCCATACACCGTTGGAAAGATCTCTGAGTCTACTTTCCGTAGGATTTTACAGAAGTGGATTTGGAGCTACAAAACGTTTCCAGTTTCAATTTGAGTACAGCAAGGTCAATCTGGTGGAACAGAGAACTGGGCAGCACGATAGGTCCGATTAAAGACCCAACAAGGAGTACTTCCACTAGTCCGACTGAGGTGAATTTTATACCGTTGGAAAGCTCTGTGTGTCCACTACAACATTTATTCAGAACACTTTTGCATTAGGATAGTGGAACATACCCAAAATCAGGCCTCAAGAGAAGCAGACACGTCTGCCGAGAGAAGCTTGCCTGCCAAGAAAATCCTACTGCCGAGAGGGGCTGCTGCCCCAACTGCGGAGCTGCACATGGCATGTTGAACACACAACACACACGGTGAAAAGTCTAAGCAATGGACTATAAACACAAAGCGCTAATTGGGAGGCAACCCAATTCGATCAAAGAAAAGTGAAGGAGCCATCACCGAGAGTTTGCAATTTCCTAACCCTTCTCTTTTCCTTTGATTTGTGATGATATGTTGGAATATGTTAGACAATTGCATGCTTAGGAAATTCGTTGATATAGATTTGTGCTTACATTGAGGACAATGTAATTTTCTAAGTGTGGGGTGGGATAACGTATTCTGTTTATGTTTTGGTGTGCTTAGTTTAGAAAAGAAAATTCAGAAAATTGTTCTAAAAAAAAATAAAAATAGAGTGTTTAAATTTGTTTCGAGTCTTAGGATGCCCCTAATATGTCAATGATGTTTTTCTCCTCTTTGCATACATAGATGATGGTTGTGCATACAATTAAAATTATGAGTTTCATGGATTATGTGCATTGGTAGGAGCATGTAGGACTTGTTGATTACGAAGCATGCATGTTTTAGCTAGTTTATGTCCTAAATAACCTATGTGAGCTTTAGAGCCAATTTGCTTTCTTCTTGAGCGATAAAAAGATAAAATTCGATAGATTCGTAGGAAGCATGAAACCTCATAATTCTTTGCATATTCGATGACTATGTGCCATAGCTTTTTAATGAACTCTAGTATGCTAGAACTTACTCTTGTTGATTTTCAAAACGTTTAATCATAAAATACTTTGATTTTGAATATGATTGAATAAAGATCATTTAGGTTTACCACCATTGCCAAATAAAGCATGAGCCCTATTGGAGCCCGTCGTGGGACACCTTAGTAAACCCCCTTTGAGCCTATGATTAGCCTTTTCTTTCATCACCCTTAAACACTTTCCATGAGCTTAGTATAGTGATGTCTTGACCATTGTGTGTCGGCAAAGCTTGATTTTCGAAGGAGTTTTCGCGTGAAGTGATGAAGAAGAACAAGTGTGGGGTAGACTTAGCTAGAAAAGTATATGAAAAATTGTATGTGCCGTGCCTAACAAATGAAAAACAGAAAAAAATTGAATTCGGACAGAAAAAAGAAAAAAATCAAGTCCGAGGAAAAAATAAAGTGTAGGCACGGCTTGTTTTGATAAAATTGCTAAGTCTAGTCTTCAAAAGTGTTGTGAATTTGGAGTTTTGTTTATATGTGAAGGTCTACTATTGTTATATTTTGACCTTTGTTCATATTCACTATGTTGTGGGGAAGTAAATAATGAAGTATGGGTCCAACAAGAAGAAATTCGACCCTTTCGGCGAGAAGACATAAGGAGATCGAGCTTTGCTAAAGGCCTTAGTGACGTTTTGAGCCTCCTTATCCAAATAGCGAATACCTCTTAGCCTAGCCCCATTACAACCTTATTATTGATCTTTTTCATGATTCTTAAGATGGTTAAATTTGATTGTGGAGACTATCTCAAGAGTAAGCATATGGTTTTGGTTCATTGGTGCATATAGTTATCATATGAGGTTTTTCCATCAAAATTCACAAAGTGCTTTCGTTTCTTTGATATATGCAAGTCACTCTTTGTAATTCATTATCTTTCGCTTGCATATACTTATGAGTGAATTACCATGCTTCGAGAGAAAAGAAGAGAGTATGCCTAGTGAGGAGGATTGGATTAGCTTTGACATGTTTACATGCTTACCTTTTGCTCTTATATGTTCATATTGATGTCGCATGTTCATGAAGCTTGGAATTTTCGTGCTTAGCATTCTCATGTATTAACTTGAAAGCTATGTGTACATACGAGCCTGAGACAAATTGTTACGGGCAATAGTTGTTTTGAGTCTTAGTTTAATTTACTTTGCTAAGGGACTAGCAAAGGATAAGTGTGGGGTAGTTGATAGGAGCACAATGTGCGACGATATTACATGCTTATGCCCTCGTTTATGCTTTGTTTAACCCTTATTTGTCTAAGATAGAGTCATAATGTAGTTAGTGTCGTTTTGGTAGAGTTTTGATGAAAAAATGGTTAAGAATCCGAAAAATGACTAAGTATGAGAAATCTGGAAAATAGTGTAAAACATGTCTTTTTCGTGATTTTGAGATGAGTAAAAATGCGATCTACCCTTATCCGAATTTGGCGAAATTTGGCGTGCTTAATATTCATATGTTGAGGAATGCTGTGTTAAAATTTCAGATCAATCGGAGTTCGGGAAGTCACCCAAATATTGGCTGCAAAAGGGCAGTCCGAACATTCCAATCCAGGGGCTTACAGGATTTTCCTGGGACTGTGTCCCAACTTCGAAAAATCATTCCCGACGACTCAAAAGGAGTTTGATCGAACTGTTTTATGGGGAGATGGCCCTATGTGTCTAGTTTACGTGAGACTTGGAATCGCATCAATCGGAGCTCCACGGAGGGAGATATGCCGGAATTACTGCAACAAGGTCAAATCTGCCGATTCCAGGAACCTACTGCCCCCTTTTTGTGTTTTCTGTTTTCGATGGACCAAATGGTGTACAAATGCATATGTGAAGATGGTCCAAGCTTTATGAAGGGTAGAGGAAGACACTAGGCCATGGCATTGAAGAAAAACATGAAGAAATCAAGTCTCCTAGTCACACTAGGAGAAGCTGCCGATTTGAGGCAGATTGGATGCAACATCAAGCTGCCGGCAATTGGGGTATTTTTCGATGGACCAAGACACATCAAGTGAAGTCCAAGACCATACAAGAAGTCCATGAAGATGTGAAACCCAAGCCTTGAAGAAAAATTCAGAATAGAAAACCTAATTGGACTAAGAAAGGAAGGTTGCAAAACCTTAATGAACTAGGTTTTCTGAACTCCTTTTGTAATAGGGCAGCCGGCACCCCCTCTCCTCTATATATACCCCCACTTTTCATTCTGAAAAATTATCTCATCTCAAGCTAAACACAAGGCCGAAACTCTACCAAAATTCCCCAAACTTCCTAGACAAAAACCTAAACCCGAAACCACCATCCACCACCAACCAAGTTTCTGCCGAAACTTGGAAAATCCCTGCCGAGCCACCTTAGCCGTGCAGCCTCATCCCTTCACCTACACAGCACCGGATCCACACCAAAAGAAGCTCTCAAGGTGTCTCAAAGTGTGATCCACTCCCTTCTTCGGTTTAGTAATTTTTGTTTAGTTATGTTTGATTTTGTCTATGAAACATTCATGTATGTTTGGTGTTGGTTTATATGTCTATGTGTGAACCGATTTTGGTTTTATAAATTATATGTTAAAGACTTGTTTAAATCGATGCTTAGATTTATGTTTAGGTTTCGACAAGAACAATGATTTTGCATGCTAATTTGTAATATGTAACTTGTAAATTCGTATGCTAGATAATTAGGACAGTGGTATAGATGCATGTTTTAGGTTCAAAATTGGTTAGAAATCTAAGGAGTGGGACTTAAAAACCGAAACATTAGTATTGGCTTGTAGCATGTAAATCTAGATGTTAGGTTTCATCAAACCCGAGTAATAACAAATATGGCTAGATACTCAAAAGGTTGCTTTGATTTGTTTTGCTCACCTAGGGTATAATACTTTGGATTTCTTACATGTTAAAATAAGATGATTGACAACCTTGCTTGTTTTGCATGTCTCCAATTTAGATCATTGTGCACAATTGTTAAGTCTCAAAAGGATTAACATAACTTTAGGGCCCATAACCAAAAGTTCGGTCTTAAAACTTGAGAGGTCTTACAACTAAGTTGTAGTTGGAACTAATTTTGAATTTGAGCATGTTGATACTTGTTCCTTACTTTCTTGCATGTGAATTTATTCGTTAAAGAGTCTATGTGCTAAATGTTTTGCGAAAGATGATGATCACTTGTACATATTAGACCTAGGATTTATTTTCTGCTTTTATGTTGCCGTGCCTAGTATTAGGGCAGCCATAGGGCTGCCGAGCCATTTTATACCCCCATATGTGTGTGACGATTTTGTATATATGTATATTTGTTTGTCTAACAATTTCATATCTCAGGTACCCTTAATCCCCGGCCTAGAACGATCCCTACTTGCTCATACTACTAACGATATTTTTGTAGGGTTATTATTGCATGCGAGCTTCGGCTCACGTCATGAAGGGATGAGGCTGCACGGCTAAGGTGGCTCGGCAGGGAATTTTCCAAGTTTCGGCAGAAACTTGGTTGGTGGTGGATGGTGGTTTTCGGGTTTAGGTTTTTGTCTAGGAAGTTTGGGGAATTTTGGTAGAGTTTCGGCCTTGTGTTTAGCTTGAGATGAGATGATTTTTCAGAATGAAAAGTGGGGGTATATATAGAGGAAAGGGAGAGAGGCTGCCGGCAGTCCCTTAAGCCAAAGGGAATTCAGAAAACCTAGTTCAATAAGGTTTTGCAACCTTCCTTTCTTAATCCAATTAGGTTTTCTTTTCTGAATTTTTTTCTTCAAGGCTTGGGCTTCACATCTTCATGGACTTCTTGTATGATCTTGGACTTCATTTGACATGTCTTGGTCCATCGAAAAATACCCCAATTGCCGGCAGCACACAAAGGCATACAATCTGCCTCTATTCGGCAGCTTCTCCTAGTGTGACTAGGAGAACGTCTTTCTTCAAGTTTTTCTTCAATGCCATGGCCTAGTGTCTTCCTCTTCCCTTCATAAAGCTTGGACCATCTTCACATATGTATTTGTACACCATTTGGTCCATCAAAAACAGAAAACACAAAAAGGGGGCAGTAGGTTCCTGGAATCGGCAGATTTGACCTTGTTGCAGTAATTCCGGCATATCTCCATCCGTGGAACTCCGATTGATGCGATTCCAAGTCTCAGATAAACTAGACACATATGGCCATCTCCCCATAAAACAGTTCGATAAAAATCCTTGTGAGTCGACGGGAATGATTTTTCGAAGTTGGGACACAGTCCCAGGAAAATCCTGGAAGTCCCTGGATTGGAATGCTCGGACTGCCGTTTTGCAGCCAACTTTTGGGTGACTTCCCGAACTCCGATTGATCTGAAATTTTAACACAACATTCCTCAGCATATGACTATCAAGCACGCCAAATTTCATAGAATTTGGACAAGGATAGATCATAGTTTCATTCATCTCAAAATCACGAAAAAGACATATTTTACACTATTTTCCAGATTTCTCAAACTTAGTCATTTTTCGGATTCTTAACCATTTTTCACAAAACTCTACCAAAATTGACACTAACTACATTATGACTCAATCTTAGACAAATAAGGGTTAAACAAAGCATAAACGAGGGCATAAGCATATAATATCGTCGCACATTGTGCTCCTATCAAAGGCCCTAGTTGGGTTGGAACTAAGTCGAGTCTAGAATATTTCAAAGCATGCTTCTTGATTTCTTATTTGTTACTTGTTTCAATTTGTGATAGTTAGTGATATGTGTTTTGTGTGGAACATGTCGACTAAACTTGTACATAGTAGTTAGAATTTAATTTCTTGCAATTTATTTTTGTGCCATAGCTTTTAGGGTAGCCCTATGGCTGCCGAACCATTCTCTTCCCCCATTGTGACGTTTTTATTATGTATATATGTATATATTTGTCTAACATTCTCATGTTTCAGGTACCCTTAATCCCCGACTAGAACGATCCCTACTTGCTTATACTACTAACGATATTTTGTAGGGTTTATCATTGTGGTGTGTGCCTTTGGCATTCGAACAATTTTTGGCGCCGTTGCCGGGGATTATAAAAGCTTGATTTATGTGATTGTTGTGTATATAAAGTTGCTGGAAATTTTTGTTGTAAAGTTGTAAAGTTTGTAATTTTTTTGGTTATATTTGGGATTTGTAAAGTAGAAATATGTTTTGGCATGTAGAATTTAATTTCGAAAGTTGTATGATGTGTAAAGAATGTATGTGTATAATAACTTAGTTTAAATTCTAGGAAGTTGATAGTGTTATGTATGCTTGAGTTTATTGTAGTTTCTACAGTGTAACATGTACGTGAAGCCGCTTTTGTTGGTCTTAGCCTTAACCTTTCATACGAATGATACCATAGCAAATCCGCTTTTATGAACAACCGGGAAACAGGGTAGTGCCCTCCCAACTCATACAAGCGATGCTTTGGCAGACCCATTTTTATGAGGTTGAGGGCGGCTTTGATCAACACATGTAGACCGCTAGTGACCCGAGTTTGTTTTACAAAGTATGAGGCAAGTTATTTTCATTGATATGGTTATCAGGTTTGTTTAAGTGGATCTCAAGGCCCACAGATTGATGTTCATTCTTGGTGAGTGAGTCGATAGGGAGTTCGCTCCCCGTGGTGACCAACAACGAGTCCTGTCTGGTTCCTGTAGGGGGTTCGCCCTCCGTGAATCTTAACAACACCGCCTTTTAAAAGTGGAACACGCTCGAACTAGACAATAGCTTGTGCCGAAGCATCACCTCACTTTAGACGCTAGAAAATAACTTGGCATATGTGATCTATTTTCTTCAAAATAAAACAATTTGTGTGGTTCAAACTCTTGAGGTATATCGGATTAAGCATGATACTACCGGGGGCTTCATCAGTCCATTGCACCGTTATCTCCTCTGCTTCACGTACCTTGAGAGTTAGAACAAATTTTAAAAAGAAATTAGACCTAGAAATTACATGTACACAAATATTTCGAACCATTTTGCTCTATTTTGCCGATGCTTGCTCTCTTCTTTGCCGAATCCATGTATATGTGTGTCATTGATTGAAAGTTGATTGTAATTGCCAATGCCGTGGCTTGTAAAGATGTATATTTTTGTTTTTTATTTCTTTACGATGTTCTAACTTGTTTAAATGTTGCAAATTTCAGAATAGTGCATGTCCGAATCTAATATTTGGACACGAGATCATAGAGGTCGATTGCAACGTTTGAACTGGACGGGAGCCGAAGCTCGCATGCAATAATAAACCCTGCAATCGTTAGTAGTATAGACATAAGTAGGGATCGTTCTAGGCCGGGGATTAAGGGTACCTGAGATATGAAATTGTTAGACAAACATATATACATATATACATAAACACGTCACAAAATATGGGGGAATAGGTTCGGCAGCAATGCTGCCCTAGAGCTAGGTGACACGAAATTAAATTCTGAAAATAAATCCTAAGTCTAATATTTACAAGTTTGGTCGACATTCTTTCACAAAGCACTAACACAAAAGCAATCAAAACACATAACAAACAAGCAAGTAAGACTCTCGGCAAAGCATTAAAGCGTTCTAGACTCAACTTAACTCCGACCTAGTTAGCTCCCTATAGGTATTACTAACCGATAGATTTCATAAGTATTCAAGATTAACTTTACGTCTAACCCTAAAATTGTACTAAACATATTTGAGAACTCCTATAGATGAAAACAAACATGCATAGTAATTGAGCACGAAATCTTTTTAGTCGGAATCAAGTCAATGGAGTAAGGTTGTCAATCATCTCCTCAACAAGCATGTTCTTTAAATTACTCTAGCCCTAGTGAAAAACCTCATATGATAACTATATGCACCAGTGAACCAAAACCATAAGTTTAACTCTTGAGAAAATCTCCACAAATCAAGTTTAACCATCTTAAGAATCATGAAAAAGATCAATAAAAAGGGTTGTAATGGGGCTAAGCTAAGAGGTATTCGAAATTTAGATAAGGAGGCTCAAAAACGTCACTAAGGCCTTTAGCAAAGCTCGATCTCCTTATGTCTTCTCGCCGAAAGGGTCAACTTTCATCTTGTTGGACCCATACTTCACTCTTTTCATCCCATAAGACATTACAACAATAATCTAGACAATAGCCATGCACAAAATTTTTCTTTTCCATTGCCTATGCCGTACCCTTCTTTTTCTTCTTTTTCTCTCGGCTTCTTTTATTTTCTTTTTAATCCGAGCCAAATTTTTTTTCTTTTTCTAGGTACGGCATGCATACATTTTACATACAAATTCATGGCTAAGTCTACCCCACACTTATTCTTCTTCATCACACACGCGAAAACGCCTTCAAAAATTCAAGCTTTGCCGGAACACACAGTAAAGGCATCACTATACTAAGTTCATGGAAAGTGTTTAAGGGTGATGAAAGAAAAGGCTCAACGTAGGCTCAAATGGGGTTTACTAAGGTGTCCCACGACGGGCACAAATAGGCACATGCTTTATTTGGCAATGGTGGTAAACCTAATTGATCTTTATTCAATCATATTCAAAATCAAGGTATCTTATGATATAAACGTTTCGAAAATCAACAAGAGTAAGTTCTAGCATACTAGAGTTCATTAAAAGCTATGGCATATAGTCATCGAATAATCAAAGAATTATGAGGTTTCATGCTTCCTACGAATCTATGGAATTTTATCTTTTTATCGCTCAAGAAGAAAGCAAATTGGCTCTAAAGCTCACATAGGTTATTTTCGAACTAAACTAGCTAAAACATGCATGCTTAATAATCAACAAGTCCTACATGCTCCTACCAATGCACATAATCCATGAAACTCACAATTTTAAAAGTATGCAGAACTATCATCTATGTATGCAAAGAGGAGAAAAACATTATTGACATATTAGGGGCATCCTAAGACTCAAAACAAACAAATTTAAACACTCTATTTTTGTGGAACAATTTTCTGAATTTTTCTTTTCTAAACTAAGCACACAAAAACATAAAACAAAAACGGAATATGTTATCCCACCCCACACTTAGAAAATTACATTGCCCTCAATGTAAGCACAAAACAATATCAACGAATTTCCTAAGCATGCAATAGTCTAACATATTCCAACATATCATCATAAATCAAAGAACAAGAGAAGGGTTAAGAAATTGCAAACTCTCGGTGATGGCTCCTTCGTTTTTCTTTGATCGACATGGGTTGCCTCCCAAGTAGCGCTTTGTGTTTATAGTCCATAGCCTAGACTTTTCACCGTGTTATGCATGTGTTCATCGTGCTCCAAAATAACTCAAATCGGCAAGAAGAAGTTCGATGAGAAGTTCGTTGCAAGTTGTATCCGATTGTGTTGCATCCGGCGTGTCCGATTGTGTCGCCTCCGTGTCCGGTACTAAGTCAAGCGTATCTGGCGTATCCTGGAGTCCAGCTAGGTTGTGCTGTACCTCAAGTGTCATATCATCAAGCCTGCCGGCGATGGCAGGCCCAGCAGGCAGTTTGGTTGCAGCAGGAATGAAGGGGTGCGGCATTGGTTGCTCGGCAAGGTGGCTTGTATCCGGTGTGTTCGACAGGAAGCTAATCAAGCTGCCGGCAATGGCAGGTCCGGCAGCTTCTTTGTCTTGGCATTGGGGTGCCTGAAAAGGCTGCAGCTCGGCAGGGATTTGGGGTGGCGGATCGTGGACAAAAGTTTCATCGTTTAGAGGCTCGAATGGCTTGTAATAGATCTTGAGCCTATGTCCATTTACCTTGAATATATTCCCCGTGCCTTCATTCCGAATTTCAATTGCTCCATGGGGGAAGATACGAGTAATGGTGAATGGCCCCATCCATCTTGAGCGAAGTTTTCCAGGAAAAAGTCTAAGCCGAGCATTAAAGAGAAGCACTTGTTGGCCAACTTCAAACCTCTTTCCACGAAGCATCTTGTCATGAGCAACTTTGGTCTTTTGCTTGTAAATCCATGCGGCTTCATAAGCTTCATTCCGTATTTCTTCAAGTTCGTTGAGTTGAAGCTTCCTATGAAGACCGGCCTCATCAATGCTCATGTTGAAAGCCTTAACCGCCCACCATGCTTTATGCTCAAGTTCAACCGGTAAGTGACATGCTTTGCCATATGTTAACCGAAAAGGTGACATACCTATCGGTGTCTTGTATGCCGTCCTATAAGCCCACAAAGCATCATCGAGACGATCACTCCAATCCTTCCTTGAAGGTCCAACGGTCTTCTCAAGTATTTGCTTGATCTCTCGATTACTTACCTCGGCCATACCACTTGTTTGGGGGTGATAAGGTGTAGATACCTTATGTGTGACTCCATACTTTTTCAACAAGGCTTCAATGGTGCGGTTACAAAAATGAGATCCTCCATCGCTAAGCAAGACTCTAGGAACTCCAAAACGTGAAAAGATGTTGGTCTTGAGAAACTTGGCTACCACCTTAGCATCATTGGTGCGTGTGGCCTTGGCTTCAATCCACTTTGACACATAATCCACCGCAAGCAATATGTAGAGAAAGCCCTTACTTGAAGGAAACGGCCCCATGAAGTCAATCCCCCATAAATCATGAATCTCAATGGCGTTGATAGAAGTGAGCGGCATTTGATCTCGTGGTCCAATATTCCCCATTCTTTGGCATCGATCACATGACTTACAAAACATGAATGCATCTTTGAAAATCGTAGGCCAAAAGAAACCACAATTAAGTACCTTCAATGCCGTTTTCTTAGCTCCAAAATGCCCTCCACACGCCTCACTATGACAAAAAGCAAGGATGGAACGATGCTCATTCTCCGGCACACATCTTCTAATAACTTGATCACCACATTGCTTCCATAAGTACGGATCATCCCACAAGAAGTGTCGAGCTTGCTTCCTTATTCTTTGTTGATGGTGGTTCGGCAACTCTTGGGGAAATCGGCGTGTGGCTAGAAAATTTGCAATGTCGGCATACCAAGGCTCAAGTACTTCAAGTCGAAAAAGTTGCTCATCCGGAAAGGTCTCTAATAGGGGTAGCCGATCCTCCTCTTGCACAAGTCTACTCAAATGATCGGCCACAACATTTTCTACTCCTTTCTTGTCTTTAATCTCTATGTCGAACTCTTGATTCAAAAGAATCCATCGAATAAGCCTCGGCTTGGCATCCTTCTTCGTCATAAGATATCTCAAAGCGGCATGATCACTATAAACAATAACCTTGGAATTCAAAAGATATGATCGAAATTTTTCCAAAGCAAAGATTACCGCTAAGAGTTCCTTCTCCGTGGTTGTGTAGTTGAGTTGAACGTCGTTGAGAGTCCTTGAAGCATAGTAAATGGCGCATGGCTTCTTCTCAATTCGTTGTCCAAGTACTGCTCCAAGTGCATAATCACTAGCATCACACATCAACTCAAAGGGCTCATCCCATCGTGGTGGCATCAAAACCGGCGCCGTGCATAGCAATCTCTTTAATCGGCAAAAAGCTTCCTCACAAGCCTCCGACCACTCAAACGTCACCTCCTTTTGTAACAAGTTGCTCAATGGCTTGGCAATTGAAGAGAAGTCTTTGATGAATCGTCGATAGAACCCCGCATGGCCAAGAAAACTTCTCACATCTTTTACACACCTAGGGCTCGGCAATGCTTGTATGAGCTCCACCTTGGCTTTGTCAACTTCTAAGCCTCTTGCCGAAATTATGTGCCCTAGAACAATGCCTTGCGTGACCATGAAGTGACACTTCTCCCAATTGAGCACAAGATTTGTCTCTACACACCTCTCAAGTATCTTCTCCAAGTTCCCTAAACATGTATCGAAGGTGCCTCCATACACACTAAAATCATCCATAAACACTTCGATAATGTCTTCAATAAAATCCGAGAAGATAGCATACATACATCTTTGAAAAGTGCCGGGTGCGTTGCATAGTCCGAATGGCATCCTCCGATAAGCAAACGTGCCAAATGGACAAGTAAAAGTGGTCTTCTCTTGATCGTCCGGGTGTATCATGATTTGATTGTAGCCACTATATCCATCAAGAAAGCAATAGTAAGAATGACCGGCTAACCTCTCTAGCATTTGATCCATAAACGGCAAAGGCATGTGATCCTTCCTCGTTGTAGCGTTGAGCTTCCTATAATCGATGCACATCCGATGACCGGTTACAAGTCTTTGTGGCACAAGCTCATTCTTCTCATTCTTGACAACCGTTACACCACTCTTCTTCGGCACTACTTGCACGGGAGATATCCACTTACTATCCGAAATTGGGTAGATCACCCCACAATCAAGCAACTTGATAATCTCATCTTTCACAACCTTCATCATGGGAGGGTGAAGTCGACGTTGAGCTTCCTTTGTCGGCTTAGCTCCTTCTTCTAACAAGATACGATGAACACAAGTAGTAGGGCTTATTCCCTTGATATCCGCCAAGGTCCAACCTATGGCGGTCTTGTACTTCTTAAGCACTCTTATCAAATCCACTTCTTGCTTCTCACTAAGCATTGAAGACACAATAACCGGTAGTGTATCTTCTTCTCCAAGATAAACATACTTCAAGTGACTAGGGAGTTCTTTTAGTTCTAACTTTGGGGCCTCTTCCACACTTGGTCGAAATTTTGTTGTGGCACTTGGAATTGACAAGAACGAGTTCCTTGGATATATGTTGGTGTGGTGTCTAACTCGGCAACCACTTCTCTAAGGCTCGGCAATATGGCATATGGCTCGGCATTGTTGCTTGGCTCGGCCTCTTCTTGCACTCGTTCTCCCTTCTTGTCAAATCCGACCCCTTTCTCAATCGCTAATTGCTATGCGTCGAGCGAGGTCGACATAACTTGCTCGACCTCCTCCAAAATATCAATGGCACAACCCTCCTTCAAATCAACATTGGGGAATTTCATGGCATCAAAAACATTGAACTTGATCACCTCACCATCAAATTCCATAGTTAGGTTGCCCTCGGCCACATCTATCTTTGTGCGCGCGGTCCTCATGAATGGTCGCCCTAAAAGCAATTGAGTGTTGTTGACCGGCGAATCCTCCATCTCAACCACATAAAAATCGGCGGGGAATATCAATTGGTTAACTTGTACCAACACATCCTCTACATAGCCCTCCGGATATTTGCTTGAGCGATCCGCAAGTTGAATGATGACATTATCCTTCTTGAGAGGCCCTATACTCAACGATTGATACACATTGAGTGGCATGACATTGATCGATGCTCCCAAATCTAACATAACATCCTCAAACCGTGTATTGCCTATGACACAAGGCACATTGAAGCTTCCCGGATCCTTCATCTTTGGTGGCAACTTCCTTTGAATAACGGCCGACACCGTCTCGCTCATGGTTACCACACGAGTCTCTCTAGTATGCCTCCTTGCCGTGCAAAGCTCTTTCAAAAACTTAGCATACTTCGGTACTTGCTTAATGCACTCCAACAAAGGGATGTTGACTTGCACTTTCCGGAAAATCTCCAACACCTCCTCATCGGATTTATCTTTCTTCGTTCTAGCAAAGCGAGAAGGGAATGGAATGCTTGATGATGACACACCTCCCTTACTTGCTTGGCTCGGCAACACCTCATTCTTGGATGTTGCGGGATCGTACTCAAGCTCGTTGCGCAGCCCCTTGTCATTCATACTATGGTTGGCGTCATACCCTTGCTCATTAACTCTCCCCTTCTCGGCAACATGAGTGTTGCCGGCAGTACCTTGGCCGGTTGCTTCATGCTCGGCTGCTGCTTCACTTCCCTCAATGTGGCTGCCGGCAATGACAGGTCCGGCAGCCCTCTCATCGTCCTCAATACCCTTAAAAGTTACTCGCTTCTTCTTTGGACTTGTTGGAGGAAACAACTCTCTTCCGCTACAAGTTTGAATCACTTTGGTTTGCTCGTTCCTCGGATTTGGAATAGTATTGCTTGGCAACTTCCCTTGCTCATTGAATCTTCCCATGAAATCCACAACTTGCCCCATTTGAGTCTTGAGCTCACCAATGTCCTTTTGATGATTTTGTTGCCCCGCGAGTAATGCTTGAGTAGCACTTGACAAAGATTGAATCAAAGCGTCGTAATTAGGGTTACTTGGCGCGGCTTGGCCTTGGCTCGGCCCTGCTTGGCTGAGGTACGGCACAGCTTGTGCTTGGCTCGGCAATGGCCCAAAATTTCCTTGGTTCGGCATATAAGGTTGCCGAGGCACAAATGGTGGCCTCGGCGCAAACGGTGCTCCTCCCTCTCTCGGATGTATAGGTGCCCTAAGCACGTTGTCATTATTCGCCCATCGAAAGTTCGGATGATCATTGAACCTTGGATTGAAATTGCCAAATCGTTGGCCTCCTTGAAAGCCAATAGCATTGCACTCCTCAACTCCCTCACTAACTCCAAATTGAGGGCATTGGTCGGTCTCATGGCCCTCGGTGCAAATACCACATACACTAGCACGCTTCTTCATCAAATTACTCACCAAGTCGGTAAGCTTGTCCACTTTATCTTCTAACTTTGAGCTCGAAGACGTCTCATGCACTTTCTCATTCCTTTGCACATTGCCTCGTGCCATGCCAAATTGTTGGTTGTTCAAAGCACGAACTTCCAACAAACTTCTTGCCGCTCCGGCGTTTAACTCCAAAAAGCTACCTCCCGCGGCAGAGTCAAGAAACTCTCTCTCCATGACGCGCAATCCCTCATAAAAATATTGTAACAAGAGTCCATCGCTAATGCCATGCGATGGACACAAAGAAACTAGGGACTTGAACCTCTTGTAGTAATCGAAGAAAGTCTCATCTCCGGCTTGCTTCACACTTGTAATTTGCTTCCTCAGATCAGTGATACGTGAAGCAGGAAAGTACTTGAGCAAAAACTCATCCATCATAGTACTCCATGAAACAATGCGACCACTAGGCACCTCAAACAACCACTCCTTCGCTTGATCTTCTAAAGAAAACGGAAATGCCTTCATTTTGAAGTGTTGCAAATCGGTCCCTCTTGGACACATAGACTCCGTGGTGAAGTTAAACCACTGCAGATGCTTGTTAGGATCCTCACTCGGCATCCCATAAAACGACTTCAGCTTATGGAGGAATCCACTCCTCAATTCAATCTCTCCAGTCTTGTCAGCTTCCAAGGGAGGATAAGTAATATTTGAAGGAGCAACTCCAGCTCCAGCAACATGACCATTCTGTGATCTGATTGATGCCATGATCTCTTCTTCTTCTTCTAATTCGGCAAAAGCTTCAAATTCAGGATTCTGAAGATCACAAGATGATGACACAAAAGAAGGTGAGCTCGGTCCTGATGATGAAATGGACGGCACAATTGGTGATGACGGCAATGATGATGATACTGATGAACTGGTTGGTGACGATGGAGGTAATGGCACAAAACGAGCAATAGCGAGTTCTTGGTCTAAACGTTGCAAACGGCCTTGAAGATCTCTTGCCCAAATACTAGATTCGGACATGCACTATTTCTGAAATTTGCAACATTTAAACAAGTTAGAACCTCGTAAAGAAATAGAAAGCAAGAATATACATCATTACAAGCCACGGCATTGGCGATTACACAACAAATTTCAAACCATAACACATATATACATTCGGCAACACATCCAATACACACGGCATAAATACAAACATTTCGGCAAAGCATCAACATGGTACGGCCATAAAGGATCAAAAATCGGAAAGTTCATGAGCATGAAATCGCTAAGTCTAATTCCTTTTAAATTTGTTCTAACTCTCGAAGTACGTGGAGCAGAGGAGATAACGGTGCAATGGACTGATACAGCCCCCGGTAGTATCATGCTTAATCCGATATACCTCAAGAGTTTGAACCACACAACATGTTTTTATCTTCGAAGAAAATAGGCTACATATGTCAAGTTATGTTCTAGCGTCTAAAGTGAGGTGATGCTTCGGCACAAGCTGTCGACTAGGTCGTGCGGATTTTACGTTTCAAAGGTCATTAAAATCACGGAGGGCGAACCCCCTACAGGAACCAGGCAGGACTCGTTGTTGGACACCACGGAGGGCGAACCCCCTATCGACTCACTCACCGAGAATGAACATCAGTCTATGGGCCTTGAGATCCAGTTAAACAAACCTGAGAACCATATCTATGATAATAACTTCCCCATACTTTGTAAAACAAACACGGATCCCTAGCGGTCTCAAGTGTTGATTAAAACCTCCCTCAACCTCATAGAAGTAATACTATTACCGAAGAAACGCTTATATGCGTGGGGGGGAAGTATCCCGCGTTTCCCAATCTACATAGAAACGGCCTCCGACATAGCACCATTCACATGAAGGGTTTTGGTTATGATCAACAAAAGAGGCTTCACCTACATGTTACACTTTAGAAACTACAATAAACTCAAACATACACAACACTATCAACTCCCTAGAAATTAAACTAAGTGATTACCAACATACATCATTAAACATCATGCAACTTTCGAAATTTAAACTCTACATGCCGAAGCATATTTCTACTTTACAAAATCCCAAAATAAACTTAAAATTTACAACTTTACAACTTCACAACAAAAATTTCCAGCAACATTATATACACAACAATAACATAAAACAAGCTTTTATAATCCCCGGCAACGGCGCCAAAAATTGGACGGGAGCCGAAGCTCGCATGCAATAATAAACCCTGCAATCGTTAGTAGTATAGACATAAGTAGGGATCGTTCTAGGCCGGGGATTAAGGGTACCTGAGATATGAAATTGTTAGACAAACATATATACATATATACATAAACACGTCACAAAATATGGGGGAATAGGTTCGGCAGCAATGCTGCCCTAGAGCTAGGTGACACGAAATTAAATTCTGAAAATAAATCCTAAGTCTAATATTTACAAGTTTGGTCGACATTCTTTCACAAAGCACTAACACAAAAGCAATCAAAACACATAACAAACAAGCAAGTAAGACTCTCGGCAAAGCATTAAAGCGTTCTAGACTCAACTTAACTCCGACCTAGTTAGCTCCCTATAGGTATTACTAACCGATAGATTTCATAAGTATTCAAGATTAACTTTACGTCTAACCCTAAAATTGTACTAAACATATTTGAGAACTCCTATAGATGAAAACAAACATGCATAGTAATTGAGCACGAAATCTTTTTAGTCGGAAACAAGTTAATGGAGTAAGGTTGTCAATCATCTCCTCAACAAGCATGTTCTTTAAATTACTCTAGCCCTAGTGAAAAACAACACAAACAAAGTAACTCGTTGATTACTTTAATCCATATTAAATTTCGGATAATGAGATTAATAATCTAAGTATTGCAATTACATAGGTTACCAATCTTTAAGCACACGAATTTAAAGAACAAGTCAAGAAAACCCTAAAATCAATTTAACACATGTTATTGCCGATTATCCTAATTACTAATTCATCATGTATTTTCCTTACTTTTTAACATGCAATCCATAATCTTACATCTAAAACCTCACTTGAAGATAAAGAAAATAAATTGACATGCAAATCATAAAACCAAATTTCAATCCAATTCATACATAGACATAAAAATTGAAACCAAGAATTCATGCTAACTTTATAGACTAAGTTTAACATAACTACACAAAAATTTACAAAGCCAAGAGTAGGGAGTGGATCACACATTAGAAACCTTGAAGACTTCGTCGTGTATGGATCCGTGGATGATGGCGTTCGGATGGCTGCTGCTCGGCAGTGAAGGTATCGGCAGCAGGGGACAAAATTTCGGCAGGAAACTTTGGTGTGGTGGTGGTGGTTTTGGCTAGGGTTTTTGTGTAGGATTCTTGGGAAATTTAGGCAGAGCTTTGGCTAGATTTTTGCTTTGGAATGTGACAAGTTTTTCTGTGTAAAAGTTGGGTATTTATAGGGAGAATGCTAGGTGTTGCCGGCAGCCCTTCTTGTACAAGGAAAAACAAAGCCTAATAGGATATGGTTTGAAACCTTCCTTTTTCTACTTCAATTAGGTTTTGTTTTTCTGAATTTTTCTTCAAGGCTTGGGCTTCACATCTTCATGGACTTCTTGTATGGTCTTGGACTTCAATTGATAGGCCTTGATCCATCGAAAATGCCCCATATGCCGGCAGCAACCAAAGACATCAAATCTGCCAGAATCGGCAGCTTTTCCTAGTGTGACTAGGAGAACTTCTTTCTTCAATTTTTCTTCAATGCCATGGCCTAGTGTCTTCCTCTTCCCTTCATAAAGCTTGAACCATCTTCAAAAATGCATTTGTGCACCATTTGGTCCATTAAAAACAGAAAACACAAAAAGGGGGCAGTAGGTTCCTGGAATCGGCAGCTTTGACCTTGTCGCAGTAATTCCGACATATCTCCACCTTCGGAGCTCCGATTGATGCGATTCCAAGTCTCACGAAAACTAGACACATATGGCCATCTCCCCATAAAACAGTTTGATAAAAATCCTTGTGAGTCGACGGGAATGATTTTTCGAAGTTGGGACACAGTCCCAGGAAAATCCTGGAAGTCCCTGGATTGGAATGCTCGGACTGCCGTTTTGCAGCCAACTTTTGGGTGACTTCCCGAACTCCGATTGATCTGAAATTTTAACACAACATTCCTCAGCATATGAATATTAAGCACACCAAATGTAATAGAATTCGGACAGGGATAGATCACAGTTTCACTCATCTCAAAATCGCGAAAAAGACATATTTTGCATTATTTTCCAGATTTCTCAAACTTAGTCATTTTTCGGATTCTTAATCATTTTTCACCAAATTCTACCAAAATTGACACTAACTAAATTATGACTCTATCTTAAACAAATAAGGGTTAAACAAAGCATAAACGAGGGCATAAGCATATAATATCGTCGCACATTGTGCTCCTATCAACTACCCCACACTTAGACTTTGCTAGTCCCTTAGCAAACTAAATTAAACTAAGACTCTAAACAAACTATTGCCCCTAACAATTTGTCTCAGGCTCGTATGTACACATAGCTTTCAAGTTAATGCATGAGAATGGTAAGTACGAAAATTCCAAGCTTCATGAATATGTGACATCAATATGAACATATAAGAGCAAAAGGTAAGCATGTAAACATGTTAAAGCTAATTCAAATCACCTCACTAGGCATACTCTCTTCTTTTCTCTCGAAGCATGATTATTCACACATAAGTATATGCAAGCGAAACATCATGAAATACAAAGAGTGGCTTGCATATATCAGAGAAACGAAAGCACTTTGTGAAATTTTTATGGAAAAACCTCATATGATAACTATATGCACCAGTGAACCAAAACCATAAGTTTAACTCTTGAGAAAATCTCCACAAATCAAGTTTAACCATCTTAAGAATCATGAAAAAGATCAATAAAAAGGGTTGTAATGGGGCTAAGCTAAGAGGTATTCGAAATTTAGATAAGGAGGCTCAAAAACGTCACTAAGGCCTTTAGCAAAGCTCGATCTCCTTATGTCTTCTCGCCGAAAGGGTCAACTTTCATCTTGTTGGACCCATACTTCACTCTTTTCATCCCATAAGACATTACAACAATAATCTAGACAATAGCCATGCACAAAATTTTTCTTTTCCATTGCCTATGCCGTACCCTTCTTTTTCTTCTTTTTCTCTCGGCTTCTTTTATTTTCTTTTTAATCCGAGCCAAATTTTTTTTCTTTTTCTAGGTACGGCATGCATACATTTTACATACAAATTCATGGCTAAGTCTACCCCACACTTATTCTTCTTCATCACACACGCGAAAACGCCTTCAAAAATTCAAGCTTTGCCGGAACACACAGTAAAGGCATCACTATACTAAGTTCATGGAAAGTGTTTAAGGGTGATGAAAGAAAAGGCTCAACGTAGGCTCAAATGGGGTTTACTAAGGTGTCCCACGACGAGCACAAATAGGCACATGCTTTATTTGGCAATGGTGGTAAACCTAATTGATCTTTATTCAATCATATTCAAAATCAAGGTATCTTATGATATAAACGTTTCGAAAATCAACAAGAGTAAGTTCTAGCATACTAGAGTTCATTAAAAGCTATGGCATATAGTCATCGAATAATCAAAGAATTATGAGGTTTCATGCTTCCTACGAATCTATGGAATTTTATCTTTTTATCGCTCAAGAAGAAAGCAAATTGGCTCTAAAGCTCACATAGGTTATTTTCGAACTAAACTAGCTAAAACATGCATGCTTAATAATCAACAAGTCCTACATGCTCCTACCAATGCACATAATCCATGAAACTCACAATTTTAAAAGTATGCACAACTATCATCTATGTATGCAAAGAGGAGAAAAACATCATTGACATATTAGGGGCATCCTAAGACTCAAAACAAACAAATTTAAACACTCTATTTTTGTGGAACAATTTTCTGAATTTTTCTTTTCTAAACTAAGCACACAAAAACATAAAACAAAAACGGAATATGTTATCCCACCCCACACTTAGAAAATTACATTGCCCTCAATGTAAGCACAAAACAATATCAACGAATTTCCTAAGCATGCAATAGTCTAACATATTCCAACATATCATCATAAATCAAAGAACAAGAGAAGGGTTAAGAAATTGCAAACTCTCGGTGATGGCTCCTTCGTTTTTCTTTGATCGACATGGGTTGCCTCCCAAGTAGCGCTTTGTGTTTATAGTCCATAGCCTAGACTTTTCACCGTGTTATGCATGTGTTCATCGTGCTCCAAAATAACTCAAATCGGCAAGAAGAAGTTCGATGAGAAGTTCGTTGCAAGTTGTATCCGATTGTGTTGCATCCGGCGTGTCCGATTGTGTCGCCTCCGTGTCCGGTACTAAGTCAAGCGTATCTGGCGTATCCTGGAGTCCAGCTAGGTTGTGCTGTACCTCAAGTGTCATATCATCAAGCCTGCCGGCGATGGCAGGCCCAGCAGGCAGTTTGGTTGCAGCAGGAATGAAGGGGTGCGGCATTGGTTGCTCGGCAAGGTGGCTTGTATCCGGTGTGTTCGACAGGAAGCTAATCAAGCTGCCGGCAATGGCAGGTCCGGCAGCTTCTTTGTCTTGGCATTGGGGTGCCTGAAAAGGCTGCAGCTCGGCAGGGATTTGGGGTGGCGGATCGTGGACAAAAGTTTCATCGTTTAGAGGCTCGAATGGCTTGTAATAGATCTTGAGCCTATGTCCATTTACCTTGAATATATTCCCCGTGCCTTCATTCCGAATTTCAATTGCTCCATGGGGGAAGATACGAGTAATGGTGAATGGCCCCATCCATCTTGAGCGAAGTTTTCCAGGAAAAAGTCTAAGCCGAGCATTAAAGAGAAGCACTTGTTGGCCAACTTCAAACCTCTTTCCACGAAGCATCTTGTCATGAGCAACTTTGGTCTTTTGCTTGTAAATCCATGCGGCTTCATAAGCTTCATTCCGTATTTCTTCAAGTTCGTTGAGTTGAAGCTTCCTATGAAGACCGGCCTCATCAATGCTCATGTTGAAAGCCTTAACCGCCCACCATGCTTTATGCTCAAGTTCAACCGGTAAGTGACATGCTTTGCCATATGTTAACCGAAAAGGTGACATACCTATCGGTGTCTTGTATGCCGTCCTATAAGCCCACAAAGCATCATCGAGACGATCACTCCAATCCTTCCTTGAAGGTCCAACGGTCTTCTCAAGTATTTGCTTGATCTCTCGATTACTTACCTCGGCCATACCACTTGTTTGGGGGTGATAAGGTGTAGATACCTTATGTGTGACTCCATACTTTTTCAACAAGGCTTCAATGGTGCGGTTACAAAAATGAGATCCTCCATCGCTAAGCAAGACTCTAGGAACTCCAAAACGTGAAAAGATGTTGGTCTTGAGAAACTTGGCTACCACCTTAGCATCATTGGTGCGTGTGGCCTTGGCTTCAATCCACTTTGACACATAATCCACCGCAAGCAATATGTAGAGAAAGCCCTTACTTGAAGGAAACGGCCCCATGAAGTCAATCCCCCATAAATCATGAATCTCAATGGCGTTGATAGAAGTGAGCGGCATTTGATCTCGTGGTCCAATATTCCCCATTCTTTGGCATCGATCACATGACTTACAAAACATGAATGCATCTTTGAAAATCGTAGGCCAAAAGAAACCACAATTAAGTACCTTCAATGCCGTTTTCTTAGCTCCAAAATGCCCTCCACACGCCTCACTATGACAAAAAGCAAGGATGGAACGATGCTCATTCTCCGGCACACATCTTCTAATAACTTGATCACCACATTGCTTCCATAAGTACGGATCATCCCACAAGAAGTGTCGAGCTTGCTTCCTTATTCTTTGTTGATGGTGGTTCGGCAACTCTTGGGGAAATCGGCGTGTGGCTAGAAAATTTGCAATGTCGGCATACCAAGGCTCAAGTACTTCAAGTCGAAAAAGTTGCTCATCCGGAAAGGTCTCTAATAGGGGTAGCCGATCCTCCTCTTGCACAAGTCTACTCAAATGATCGGCCACAACATTTTCTACTCCTTTCTTGTCTTTAATCTCTATGTCGAACTCTTGATTCAAAAGAATCCATCGAATAAGCCTCGGCTTGGCATCCTTCTTCGTCATAAGATATCTCAAAGCGGCATGATCACTATAAACAATAACCTTGGAATTCAAAAGATATGATCGAAATTTTTCCAAAGCAAAGATTACCGCTAAGAGTTCCTTCTCCGTGGTTGTGTAGTTGAGTTGAACGTCGTTGAGAGTCCTTGAAGCATAGTAAATGGCGCATGGCTTCTTCTCAATTCGTTGTCCAAGTACTGCTCCAAGTGCATAATCACTAGCATCACACATCAACTCAAAGGGCTCATCCCATCGTGGTGGCATCAAAACCGGCGCCGTGCATAGCAATCTCTTTAATCGGCAAAAAGCTTCCTCACAAGCCTCCGACCACTCAAACGTCACCTCCTTTTGTAACAAGTTGCTCAATGGCTTGGCAATTGAAGAGAAGTCTTTGATGAATCGTCGATAGAACCCCGCATGGCCAAGAAAACTTCTCACATCTTTTACACACCTAGGGCTCGGCAATGCTTGTATGAGCTCCACCTTGGCTTTGTCAACTTCTAAGCCTCTTGCCGAAATTATGTGCCCTAGAACAATGCCTTGCGTGACCATGAAGTGACACTTCTCCCAATTGAGCACAAGATTTGTCTCTACACACCTCTCAAGTATCTTCTCCAAGTTCCCTAAACATGTATCGAAGGTGCCTCCATACACACTAAAATCATCCATAAACACTTCGATAATGTCTTCAATAAAATCCGAGAAGATAGCATACATACATCTTTGAAAAGTGCCGGGTGCGTTGCATAGTCCGAATGGCATCCTCCGATAAGCAAACGTGCCAAATGGACAAGTAAAAGTGGTCTTCTCTTGATCGTCCGGGTGTATCATGATTTGATTGTAGCCACTATATCCATCAAGAAAGCAATAGTAAGAATGACCGGCTAACCTCTCTAGCATTTGATCCATAAACGGCAAAGGCATGTGATCCTTCCTCGTTGTAGCGTTGAGCTTCCTATAATCGATGCACATCCGATGACCGGTTACAAGTCTTTGTGGCACAAGCTCATTCTTCTCATTCTTGACAACCGTTACACCACTCTTCTTCGGCACTACTTGCACGGGAGATATCCACTTACTATCCGAAATTGGGTAGATCACCCCACAATCAAGCAACTTGATAATCTCATCTTTCACAACCTTCATCATGGGAGGGTGAAGTCGACGTTGAGCTTCCTTTGTCGGCTTAGCTCCTTCTTCTAACAAGATACGATGAACACAAGTAGTAGGGCTTATTCCCTTGATATCCGCCAAGGTCCAACCTATGGCGGTCTTGTACTTCTTAAGCACTCTTATCAAATCCACTTCTTGCTTCTCACTAAGCATTGAAGACACAATAACCGGTAGTGTATCTTCTTCTCCAAGATAAACATACTTCAAGTGACTAGGGAGTTCTTTTAGTTCTAACTTTGGGGCCTCTTCCACACTTGGTCGAAATTTTGTTGTGGCACTTGGAATTGACAAGAACGAGTTCCTTGGATATATGTTGGTGTGGTGTCTAACTCGGCAACCACTTCTCTAAGGCTCGGCAATATGGCATATGGCTCGGCATTGTTGCTTGGCTCGGCCTCTTCTTGCACTCGTTCTCCCTTCTTGTCAAATCCGACCCCTTTCTCAATCGCTAATTGCTATGCGTCGAGCGAGGTCGACATAACTTGCTCGACCTCCTCCAAAATATCAATGGCACAACCCTCCTTCAAATCAACATTGGGGAATTTCATGGCATCAAAAACATTGAACTTGATCACCTCACCATCAAATTCCATAGTTAGGTTGCCCTCGGCCACATCTATCTTTGTGCGCGCGGTCCTCATGAATGGTCGCCCTAAAAGCAATTGAGTGTTGTTGACCGGCGAATCCTCCATCTCAACCACATAAAAATCGGCGGGGAATATCAATTGGTTAACTTGTACCAACACATCCTCTACATAGCCCTCCGGATATTTGCTTGAGCGATCCGCAAGTTGAATGATGACATTATCCTTCTTGAGAGGCCCTATACTCAACGATTGATACACATTGAGTGGCATGACATTGATCGATGCTCCCAAATCTAACATAACATCCTCAAACCGTGTATTGCCTATGACACAAGGCACATTGAAGCTTCCCGGATCCTTCATCTTTGGTGGCAACTTCCTTTGAATAACGGCCGACACCGTCTCGCTCATGGTTACCACACGAGTCTCTCTAGTATGCCTCCTTGCCGTGCAAAGCTCTTTCAAAAACTTAGCATACTTCGGTACTTGCTTAATGCACTCCAACAAAGGGATGTTGACTTGCACTTTCCGGAAAATCTCCAACACCTCCTCATCGGATTTATCTTTCTTCGTTCTAGCAAAGCGAGAAGGGAATGGAATGCTTGATGATGACACACCTCCCTTACTTGCTTGGCTCGGCAACACCTCATTCTTGGATGTTGCGGGATCGTACTCAAGCTCGTTGCGCAGCCCCTTGTCATTCATACTATGGTTGGCGTCATACCCTTGCTCATTAACTCTCCCCTTCTCGGCAACATGAGTGTTGCCGGCAGTACCTTGGCCGGTTGCTTCATGCTCGGCTGCTGCTTCACTTCCCTCAATGTGGCTGCCGGCAATGACAGGTCCGGCAGCCCTCTCATCGTCCTCAATACCCTTAAAAGTTACTCGCTTCTTCTTTGGACTTGTTGGAGGAAACAACTCTCTTCCGCTACAAGTTTGAATCACTTTGGTTTGCTCGTTCCTCGGATTTGGAATAGTATTGCTTGGCAACTTCCCTTGCTCATTGAATCTTCCCATGAAATCCACAACTTGCCCCATTTGAGTCTTGAGCTCACCAATGTCCTTTTGATGATTTTGTTGCCCCGCGAGTAATGCTTGAGTAGCACTTGACAAAGATTGAATCAAAGCGTCGTAATTAGGGTTACTTGGCGCGGCTTGGCCTTGGCTCGGCCCTGCTTGGCTGAGGTACGGCACAGCTTGTGCTTGGCTCGGCAATGGCCCAAAATTTCCTTGGTTCGGCATATAAGGTTGCCGAGGCACAAATGGTGGCCTCGGCGCAAACGGTGCTCCTCCCTCTCTCGGATGTATAGGTGCCCTAAGCACGTTGTCATTATTCGCCCATCGAAAGTTCGGATGATCATTGAACCTTGGATTGAAATTGCCAAATCGTTGGCCTCCTTGAAAGCCAATAGCATTGCACTCCTCAACTCCCTCACTAACTCCAAATTGAGGGCATTGGTCGGTCTCATGGCCCTCGGTGCAAATACCACATACACTAGCACGCTTCTTCATCAAATTACTCACCAAGTCGGTAAGCTTGTCCACTTTATCTTCTAACTTTGAGCTCGAAGACGTCTCATGCACTTTCTCATTCCTTTGCACATTGCCTCGTGCCATGCCAAATTGTTGGTTGTTCAAAGCACGAACTTCCAACAAACTTCTTGCCGCTCCGGCGTTTAACTCCAAAAAGCTACCTCCCGCGGCAGAGTCAAGAAACTCTCTCTCCATGACGCGCAATCCCTCATAAAAATATTGTAACAAGAGTCCATCGCTAATGCCATGCGATGGACACAAAGAAACTAGGGACTTGAACCTCTTGTAGTAATCGAAGAAAGTCTCATCTCCGGCTTGCTTCACACTTGTAATTTGCTTCCTCAGATCAGTGATACGTGAAGCAGGAAAGTACTTGAGCAAAAACTCATCCATCATAGTACTCCATGAAACAATGCGACCACTAGGCACCTCAAACAACCACTCCTTCGCTTGATCTTCTAAAGAAAACGGAAATGCCTTCATTTTGAAGTGTTGCAAATCGGTCCCTCTTGGACACATAGACTCCGTGGTGAAGTTAAACCACTGCAGATGCTTGTTAGGATCCTCACTCGGCATCCCATAAAACGACTTCAGCTTATGGAGGAATCCACTCCTCAATTCAATCTCTCCAGTCTTGTCAGCTTCCAAGGGAGGATAAGTAATATTTGAAGGAGCAACTCCAGCTCCAGCAACATGACCATTCTGTGATCTGATTGATGCCATGATCTCTTCTTCTTCTTCTAATTCGGCAAAAGCTTCAAATTCAGGATTCTGAAGATCACAAGATGATGACACAAAAGAAGGTGAGCTCGGTCCTGATGATGAAATGGACGGCACAATTGGTGATGACGGCAATGATGATGATACTGATGAACTGGTTGGTGACGATGGAGGTAATGGCACAAAACGAGCAATAGCGAGTTCTTGGTCTAAACGTTGCAAACGGCCTTGAAGATCTCTTGCCCAAATACTAGATTCGGACATGCACTATTTCTGAAATTTGCAACATTTAAACAAGTTAGAACCTCGTAAAGAAATAGAAAGCAAGAATATACATCATTACAAGCCACGGCATTGGCGATTACACAACAAATTTCAAACCATAACACATATATACATTCGGCAACACATCCAATACACACGGCATAAATACAAACATTTCGGCAAAGCATCAACATGGTACGGCCATAAAGGATCAAAAATCGGAAAGTTCATGAGCATGAAATCGCTAAGTCTAATTCCTTTTAAATTTGTTCTAACTCTCGAAGTACGTGGAGCAGAGGAGATAACGGTGCAATGGACTGATACAGCCCCCGGTAGTATCATGCTTAATCCGATATACCTCAAGAGTTTGAACCACACAACATGTTTTTATCTTCGAAGAAAATAGGCTACATATGTCAAGTTATGTTCTAGCGTCTAAAGTGAGGTGATGCTTCGGCACAAGCTGTCGACTAGGTCGTGCGGATTTTACGTTTCAAAGGTCATTAAAATCACGGAGGGCGAACCCCCTACAGGAACCAGGCAGGACTCGTTGTTGGACACCACGGAGGGCGAACCCCCTATCGACTCACTCACCGAGAATGAACATCAGTCTATGGGCCTTGAGATCCAGTTAAACAAACCTGAGAACCATATCTATGATAATAACTTCCCCATACTTTGTAAAACAAACACGGATCCCTAGCGGTCTCAAGTGTTGATTAAAACCTCCCTCAACCTCATAGAAGTAATACTATTACCGAAGAAACGCTTATATGCGTGGGGGGGAAGTATCCCGCGTTTCCCAATCTACATAGAAACGGCCTCCGACATAGCACCATTCACATGAAGGGTTTTGGTTATGATCAACAAAAGAGGCTTCACCTACATGTTACACTTTAGAAACTACAATAAACTCAAACATACACAACACTATCAACTCCCTAGAAATTAAACTAAGTGATTACCAACATACATCATTAAACATCATGCAACTTTCGAAATTTAAACTCTACATGCCGAAGCATATTTCTACTTTACAAAATCCCAAAATAAACTTAAAATTTACAACTTTACAACTTCACAACAAAAATTTCCAGCAACATTATATACACAACAATAACATAAAACAAGCTTTTATAATCCCCGGCAACGGCGCCAAAAATTGGACGGGAGCCGAAGCTCGCATGCAATAATAAACCCTGCAATCGTTAGTAGTATAGACATAAGTAGGGATCGTTCTAGGCCGGGGATTAAGGGTACCTGAGATATGAAATTGTTAGACAAACATATATACATATATACATAAACACGTCACAAAATATGGGGGAATAGGTTCGGCAGCAATGCTGCCCTAGAGCTAGGTGACACGAAATTAAATTCTGAAAATAAATCCTAAGTCTAATATTTACAAGTTTGGTCGACATTCTTTCACAAAGCACTAACACAAAAGCAATCAAAACACATAACAAACAAGCAAGTAAGACTCTCGGCAAAGCATTAAAGCGTTCTAGACTCAACTTAACTCCGACCTAGTTAGCTCCCTATAGGTATTACTAACCGATAGATTTCATAAGTATTCAAGATTAACTTTACGTCTAACCCTAAAATTGTACTAAACATATTTGAGAACTCCTATAGATGAAAACAAACATGCATAGTAATTGAGCACGAAATCTTTTTAGTCGGAAACAAGTTAATGGAGTAAGGTTGTCAATCATCTCCTCAACAAGCATGTTCTTTAAATTACTCTAGCCCTAGTGAAAAACAACACAAACAAAGTAACTCGTTGATTACTTTAATCCATATTAAATTTCGGATAATGAGATTAATAATCTAAGTATTGCAATTACATAGGTTACCAATCTTTAAGCACACGAATTTAAAGAACAAGTCAAGAAAACCCTAAAATCAATTTAACACATGTTATTGCCGATTATCCTAATTACTAATTCATCATGTATTTTCCTTACTTTTTAACATGCAATCCATAATCTTACATCTAAAACCTCACTTGAAGATAAAGAAAATAAATTGACATGCAAATCATAAAACCAAATTTCAATCCAATTCATACATAGACATAAAAATTGAAACCAAGAATTCATGCTAACTTTATAGACTAAGTTTAACATAACTACACAAAAATTTACAAAGCCAAGAGTAGGGAGTGGATCACACATTAGAAACCTTGAAGACTTCGTCGTGTATGGATCCGTGGATGATGGCGTTCGGATGGCTGCTGCTCGGCAGTGAAGGTATCGGCAGCAGGGGACAAAATTTCGGCAGGAAACTTTGGTGTGGTGGTGGTGGTTTTGGCTAGGGTTTTTGTGTAGGATTCTTGGGAAATTTAGGCAGAGCTTTGGCTAGATTTTTGCTTTGGAATGTGACAAGTTTTTCTGTGTAAAAGTTGGGTATTTATAGGGAGAATGCTAGGTGTTGCCGGCAGCCCTTCTTGTACAAGGAAAAACAAAGCCTAATAGGATATGGTTTGAAACCTTCCCTTTTCTACTTCAATTAGGTTTTGTTTTTCTGAATTTTTCTTCAAGGCTTGGGCTTCACATCTTCATGGACTTCTTGTATGGTCTTGGACTTCAATTGATAGGCCTTGATCCATCGAAAATGCCCCATATGCCGGCAGCAACCAAAGACATCAAATCTGCCAGAATCGGCAGCTTTTCCTAGTGTGACTAGGAGAACTTCTTTCTTCAATTTTTCTTCAATGCCATGGCCTAGTGTCTTCCTCTTCCCTTCATAAAGCTTGAACCATCTTCAAAAATGCATTTGTGCACCATTTGGTCCATTAAAAACAGAAAACACAAAAAGGGGGCAGTAGGTTCCTGGAATCGGCAGCTTTGACCTTGTCGCAGTAATTCCGACATATCTCCACCTTCGGAGCTCCGATTGATGCGATTCCAAGTCTCACGAAAACTAGACACATATGGCCATCTCCCCATAAAACAGTTTGATAAAAATCCTTGTGAGTCGACGGGAATGATTTTTCGAAGTTGGGACACAGTCCCAGGAAAATCCTGGAAGTCCCTGGATTGGAATGCTCGGACTGCCGTTTTGCAGCCAACTTTTGGGTGACTTCCCGAACTCCGATTGATCTGAAATTTTAACACAACATTCCTCAGCATATGAATATTAAGCACACCAAATTTCATAGAATTCGGACAGGGATAGATCACAGTTTCACTCATCTCAAAATCGCGAAAAAGACATATTTTGCATTATTTTCCAGATTTCTCAAACTTAGTCATTTTTCGGATTCTTAATCATTTTTCACCAAATTCTACCAAAATTGACACTAACTAAATTATGACTCTATCTTAGACAAATAAGGGTTAAACAAAGCATAAACGAGGGCATAAGCATATAATATCGTCGCACATTGTGCTCCTATCATGAACCAAGAGCTCGCCATCACTTTGTTTATTCTCTTGCCTCCATCCGAACCAAGCAGCCCGAACACGTCACTACCTAGTTCGGCTGCCCCTTTGCCGAGCTCTCCATCTGTCGTTTCGTCCTTGTGTGATCTTCAAAGTCCCGAGTTTGAGACCTTCGCCGAACCAATTGTTGAGCAAGTAATAATGACTTCAAGTAGAGCACAAAATGGTCATATAGCCGGAGGAGGAGGGGATGCACCTTCCAACATCACTTACCCCCCATTGGAGACCGGCAAGACCGGTGAGATTGAACTGAAGAGTGGCTTCCTTCATAAGTTGAAGTCATTTTATGGTATGCCAAGTGAGGATCCCAACAAGCATCTACAGTGGTTTAATTTTACTGCGGAGAGTATGTGTCCACGAGGTACGGATATGCAATACTTCAAGATGAAGGCTTTTCCGTTTTCATTGGAGGATCAAGCAAATGAGTGGTTGTTTGATGTGCCTTGTGGTCGAATCAATTCATGGAACAATATGGTAGATGAGTTTTTACTCAAGTACTTTCCCGCTTCACGGATCACGGATTTGAGGAAACAAATTACAAGTGTGAAGCAAGCCGGAGATGAGACTTTCTTCGACTACTACAAGAGGTTCAAATCTCTTGTCTCTTTGTGTCCGTCGCATGGCATTAACGATGGACTCTTATTGCAAAATTTCTATGAGGGATTGCGCGTAATGGAGAAGGAGTTTCTTGACTCGGCCGCGGGAGATAGTTTCTTGGAATTGAATGCCGGACCGGCAAGGAATTTGTTGGAAGTTCGATCTTTGAACAACCAACAATTTGGCATGGCACGAAATAATGTGCTAAGGAATGAGAAGGTTCATGAGACAACTTCAAGCTCGAAATTGGAGGAAAAAGTTGATAAGCTTGCCGATTTGGTGAGTAGTATGATGAAGGGAAAGCGTGCCGTTGTGTGTGGCATTTGCACCGATAGCCATGAGACCGAACAATGCCCTCAGCAAAACCAAGGGCAATACCAAGCCATGCAGCCAAACCAAGCCGTGCCTAGTTAAGTGCAAAGTGGATCGAGCAATCCAAATTATGATGCTTTGCTTCAATCTCTTTCGAGTGCTACTCAAGTGTTGCTTGCGGGGCAACGAAACCACACTAAAGACATCAGTGAACTCAAGACTCAAATGGGGCAAGTTGTGGATTTCATGGGAAGATTTACCGAGCAAAGGGAAGTTGCCTAGCAATACAATTCCTAATCCAAGGAACGAGCATGCCAAAGTGATTACAACTCGAAGTGGAAGAGAATTGTTGCCTTCGAGGAATCCTATGAAGAAGGGCACGCCACTTGACATAATAGAGGAAGAAGAGGTGGCTGCCGGACCTGCCATTGCCGGCAGCTCACCAATTAGCAAAGGTGATGCCGTGCCAAGCAAGGGAGGAGCAGCCGAGAAGGAGAAGCTAGCCAAGAAATAGGGGTTGCGCCATGAGTTTGAGAGTGATCCTGCAACATCAAAGAATGAGTTGATGCCGAGCCAAGTAAGCAAGGGAGGGGTGCCAAACTCAAGCATTCCATTCCCTTCGCGCTTTGCTAGATCAAAGAAAGATAAATCCGATGAAGAGGTATCGGACATTTTCTGGAATGCATTAAGCAAGTGCCTAAGTATGCTAAGTTTCTTAAAGAGCTATGCACGACAAGGAGGCATACGAGGGAGACTCGTGTGGTGACTATGAGCGAGACGGTATCGGCTGTTATTCAAAGGAAGTTGTCACCAAAGATGAAAGATCGGGGAAGCTTCAATGTGCCTTGTGTGATAACTCGATTTGAAGATGTGATGTTGGACTTGGGAGCATTGATTAATGTCATGCCACTCAACGTGTATCAAACGTTAAGTATAGGGCCTCTCAAGAAGGACAATGTCATCATTCAACTTGCGGATCGTTCAAGCAAATATCCGGAGGGCTATGTTGAAGATGTGCTTGTGCAAGTGAACCAACTCATATTTCCCGCCGATTTCTATGTTGTAGAGATGGAAGACTCGCCGGTAAATAGCACTCAATTGCTACTTGGCCGGCCATTTATGAGGACGGCACGAACAAAGATTGATGTGGCCGAGGGCAACTTGACAATGGAATTTGATGGTGAGGTGATCAAGTTTAATGTATTTGATTCCATGAAGTTCCCTATTGCCGATTTGAAGGAGTGCCAAGCTAGTGACGTTTTGGAGGAGGTTGAGCAAGTTATGTCAACCTCGCTTGACGCATAGCAACTAGCGATCGAGCAAGGGGTTGGATTTTACAAGAAGGGAGAGCGAGTCATGAACGAGCAAGAAGATGCATGTGTTGCCGAGCCTAAGAGAAGTTTGTGCCGAGTTAGAGGCTCGGCCTTATGCTACGATGTTTGATTCGTTCTTGTCAATTCCAAGTGCCACAACCAAATTTCGACCAAGTGTGGAAGAGGCCCCAAAGTTAGAACTAAAAGAACTCCCTAGTCACTTGAAGTATGTTTATCTGGGAGAAGAAGATACTTTACCAGTTATTGTGTCTTTAATGCTTAGTGAGAAGCAAGAAGTAGATTTAATAAAAGTGCTTAAGAAGTACAAGACCGCTATAGGTTGGACCTTGGCGGATATCAAGGGAATAAGCCCTACAATATGTGTTCATCGTATCTTGCTTGAAGAGGGTGCAAAGCCAACCAAGGAGGCTCAACGCCGATTGCACCCCCCCCATGATGAAGGTAGTCAAAGATGAGATAATAAAGTTGCTTGATTGTGGGGTAATTTACCAAATTTCGGATAGTAAGTGGATATCTCCCGTGCAAGTAGTTCCAAAGAAGAGTGGTGTAACAGTTGTCAAGAATGAGAAGAATGAGCTAGTGCCACAAAGACTTATAACCGGTCATCGTATGTGCATCGATTATAGAAAGCTCAATGCAACTACAAAGAAGGATCACATGCCTTTGCCGTTTATGGATCAAATGCTCGAAAGGTTAGCCGGTCATGAGTTTTATTGTTTTCTCGATGGCTATAGTGGCTACAACCAAATCATGATACACCCGGACGATCAAGAGAAGACTACTTTTACATGTCCATTTGGTACTTTTGCATATAGAAGAATGCTGTTTGGCCTATGTAATGCTCCCGGGACGTTTCAACGATGTATGTATGCTATCTTCTCAGACTTTATTGAAGATATTATAGAGGTCTTCATGGACGGCTTTAGTGTCTATGGAAGAGATTTTGATACTTGTTTGAAGAACTTGGAGAAGATATTGGAGCGTTGTGTAGAGACTAATCTTGTGCTTAATTGAGAGAAGTGCCACTTTATGGTGACACAAGGTATTGTTCTTGGACATAGTATCTCGGCTAAAGACATGGAAGTGGACAAAGCCAAAGTGGAACTCATTCAACACTTGCCTTCGCCAAAGAATGTTAGAGACGTTCGATCATTCCTTGGACATGCCGGTTTTTATCGAAGATTCATCAAAGACTTTTCCAAAGATGCAAAGCCACTAAGTGAGCTCTTACAAAAGGATGTACCATTCATATGGAGTGAGGCATGCGAGCAAGCCTTCAATCGGCTCAAAGAGAAGTTGTGTACGGCGCCTATTCTTGCTTCACCAAATTGGGAGAAGCCATTTGAGTTGATGTGTGATGCGAGTGACTACGCCCTAGGGGTTGTGCTCGGCCAAAGAGATGATAAGAAGCCAAACGCCATATATTACGCCTCAAGGACCCTCAATGATGCACAACTCAATTACTCCACAACCGAGAAAGAACTCTTGGCGGTTATTTTTGGTTTGGAAAAATTTCGATCATATCTTTTGAATTCCAAAGTCATCGTTTATAGTGATCATGCCGCCTTGAGATACCTTATGACAAAGAAGGATGCCAAGCCACGACTCATTCGATGGATTCTTTTGCTTCAAGAGTTTGATATAGAGATTAAAGACAAGAAAGGAAGCGAGAATGTAGTGGCGGACCATTTGAGCCGAATAGTGAAGAAGGAGGATCGGCTGCCCCTTATTGAGAATTTTCCAGATGAGCAACTCTTTCAACTTCAAGCACAAGAGCCATGGTATGCCGATCTAGTCAATTACTTGGTGACTCACACGTTCCCTAGCACTATGCCAAGACATGCACGCACTCGGATTATCAAGCAATCACGTCATTACCTATGGGATGAGCCATACTTATGGAAACAATATAGTGATCAACTCTTGAGGAGATGTGTTGTCGAGCTAGAACATAAGCCTATCCTTAAGCTTTGTCATAGTGAGGCGTGTGGAGGGCACTTTGGAGCCAAGAAGACCGCTTTGAAGGTACTCGAGTGTGGTTTCTTTTGGCCTACCCTTTTTAAGGATGCATTCATGTTTTGCAAAGCTTGTGATCGGTGCCAAAGAATGGGGAATATCGGTCCAAGAGATCAAATGCCTTTAAGCCCCATTCAACCAATTGAAATTCATGACCTATGGGGGGTATACTTCATGGGACCTTTTCCCTCAAGTAGAGGCTTCCTCTATATATTGCTTGCGGTTGATTATGTATCTAAGTGGATTGAAGCTAAGGCCACCCGCACCAACGATGCTAAGGTAGTCTCTGAATTTCTCAAGACTAACATATTCTCATGATTTGGAGTTCCGAGAGTCTTGATTAGTGATGGAGGCTCCCACTTTTGGAACCGCACTATAGAAGCTTTGTTGAAAAAATATGGCGTCACACATAAGGTATCTACACCTTATCACCCCCAAACAAGTGGCATGGCCGAGGTAAGCAATCGAGAGATCAAGTAAATACTAGAGAAAACCTTTGATCCTTCAAGGAAGGATTGGAGTGATCGTCTCGATGATGCTTTGTGGGCTTATAGAACTGCATACAAAACACCGATAGGTATGTCACCTTTTCGGTTAACTTATGGCAAAGCATGTCACTTACCGGTGGAACTTGAGCACAAGGCATGGTGGGCCGTTAAAGCTTTCAACATGAACATTGACGAAGCCGGCCTTCATAGAAAGCTTCAACTCAACGAACTTGAAGAAATACGCAATGAAGCTTATGATGCCGTTTGGATATACAAGGAGAAGACCAAGGTTTATAATGACAAAATTCTTCGAGGGAAGGAGTTTGACGTTGGCCAAAAAGTTCTTTTATTCCATTCACGACTTAAACTTTTTCCGGGTAAGCTCCGCTGTCGTTGGTTGGGACCTTTCATAGTCACTAAAGTATTCCCTCATGGTGCCGTGGAAATTCAAAGCAATGTATCAAGTGCGGCATTCAAAGTGAACAGACACCGACTCAAGCCTTATTACGAAGAGTTTCAAGAACACACGGTAGAGGAGATTGATGTGCATGAGCCGAGAGCTCCACATGTTGCCGAGTGACCTCTTACTGCCGAGAGGAGCTGCTGCCCCAAACTTTCAAGCATTACCAAGATGAACACACATGGTGAGAAGTCTAGGCTACAGACTATAAACCTTAAGCGCTAATGGGGAGGCAACCCCATATGACTAAGAAAATTGAAGGAGCCATCACCGCGAGTTTGAAATTTCTTAACCCTTCTCTTTTTCTTTGGTTTGTGATGATATGTTGGAATATGTTAGACCATTGCATGCTTAGGAAGTTACTTGCTATAATTCTGTGCTTACATTGAGTACAATGTAATTTTCTAAGTGTGGGGTGGGATAATGTATTCCGTTTATGTTTTTATGTGCTTAGCTTAGAAAAGAAAATTCAGAAAATTGTTCCACAAAAATAGAGTGTTTAAATTGTTGTTTCGAGTCTTAGGATGCCCCTAATATGTCAATGATGTTTTTCTCCTCTTTGCATACATAGATGATAGTTGTGCATACTTTAAAAATTGTGAGTTTCATGGATAATGTGCATGATAGGCGCACATTTATACGACTATTTGGTATTTAATTTAATCCCTATATTTAGTTTATTGTTATTAATTGAGTATTTTAATTATGTTTATTTGTTTTATAGGTATTTGGAGAAATAAAGAAAAAGGAATAAGAAGGAGCTTTCCTAGTAGCATAATTAAAGGGGAGCATGTGGGCTGCACGTGATGGTGGAGATGGGCTGGTTAATTAAGCCTAGCTAGCCTAGGTTTATTCGGGAGAGATGATTAAAAGGGGAGCAAACCCTATCAATCATAATTCACGTAAGGAGAGGGGCAGCCGAATACAGAAGAAAGGGAGGGAGCCGAATACAGAAGAGAAAAGGAGGCCGAAGTGCTTCCTCTCCAGCCATCTGTATAATCTTTCATGCTTTATTTAGATAATTATACTATGACTTTTAGTAGCTAAATACCATTGTTAAGGGGCTGCTTGAAGCCCCGTACATGAAGTCTTTTTGATATATAAACTGTAATAACCCGATTTTTAATCGTGTTAATTATATTAAATTTATTGTAATTATTGGAAGTATGTTTTACGAGTAATGAAATGTTTGTACGCTTTGTTCAAGTCGTTATGCGATGTCGAGAGTGTGTTCGATAATTAAAAGTCGAAAAACGCTAAGTTTGAAGGGTCCAAAAGTTGACTTTTTGATTCGTTGAGAATTTAGAAAAGTTTCCTTCATGACAATCGTAGAGCTCGATGATACGAGTTCGTAGACACGCGGCACGCTTGAAACGGACGTCGTATGAAAAAGTTACGACCTGTTGAAGTTATTCCAAAAATATGAAATTTCTATAAATAGTAATTTAATTTCAGAAAAATCAGAAAATTCTGAAATTATCCGGAATTATCGCGATTTACTGTTCATCGTTTTAATTCGAATCCGGAGCTTCTTTTGCGTAGATCTCCCTCATCTGGCCACCAATCGAGGCGTGCGACCTGTCAAATTGTTCATCTCGACGTCCTCTTCCGTTTGAGCTAAGAATCGGCACCGGAAAGTGGCTGTGCTCGGCGCAGCAAGCGGAGGAAGCGACTGCCGCCGTACACGGCGAAGCTGCGACCGCGTCCGGCGGAACCGGAGCTCGTGCCACCCACCAATCGGTTCGTCTTCTCCTTGCGGTCCTCTTGGTGTAGGTGGTTGTCGCCGTTTCAAGCCGCTGTGACCGGATCGAGAAACGTCTCCGATCGGGTCGACCCGACCCGTTTCAGCAGTTCAGATCTGGTTCGACCCGACCCGCTTCAGACCCGACCAGGAGTTGACCCGACCCGGTCAACGTTGACCGTTGACCGTTGACTGGCGTTGACCGCCGCTGACCGTTGACTGGCGTTGACCGCCGTTGACCGTTGACTGGCGTTGACCGTTGACCACCGTTGACCGGTACTGTAGCGATCCGACCCGACGCTATTTCAGCCCGATTCGACCCGTTCTCTCCGAGGCCCGACGCGAAACGGATATTTACCATTTTTGGTGAATTAAGGTGAGTAAACCACAGTGTATTCGTATTAAATACGAGTTTATTATGAATTAATTACAGTATATGGATCGTTATATGCAAAATGATATTTGTTTTAAATTGAATGAGCTTGATCGACTACGGTTCATTGGTAAGTAAAATGATTTTAATATAAAAATGATTTTCAAAAGGTTTTATGATCAATGACTATAGTTGGTATTAGTGGACTATTCCTGAGTGGATGTCTACGTATATATATATTTACGTGAAATATATAATGTGAGTGTGCAATTGGGTGTTTGTATTCTGTTATGAATTTATCATATATGTGATTATGTGAGTGGGGTGATGTGTGATGGGTTGGTATAGACACCAACGACCAATGAGTGATCTGTCATGTGTTATGATGGGGATTACTCATGTGTGGCGTATACGATCCCTCCTGTGTGGGCGTACTGGGATCGTTTGGCAAGTATGTCGGAACCAAGCCTTTGGCCGGGATTGGTTACGATCAGTTAGAGCTCTAGTCTGTTTGCCTTGTGAGATTTGTAGGGGAATGACGTTGGTCAGTGAGCCCCTAGTCTTACTCTTTTGGTTGATTGTGCATCGTGAACTTTATATTGCACGAGTCGTGGTTGGTTGGGATTGTTTTCTTTTTTTGTTTTAATTATTTTATTCAGTTTCTATTTGTCTACTCACACGAGCTTTTAAAGCTTACCGGGTTCGTTGTTTACAACCCGGTACACCAATTGATGGTGTAGGGGTTAGACCTGCAGGAGTTGACCAGCAGCCGGAAGGAGGTGTCTGAGTTGAGTGACTAGAAGGTGGGGTCCTTTGTCTAGCTGGGTTTATTTGTTGTTGAGTGTTAGCGTGAGACTCTATTTTACATTCCTGTTTTAGTGATGTAATAATTTGAGTATTTGGTACCACGCAGTAAACTCTGTAGTAATACTTAGTTATTTGTATAATAACTTTTAAGTATTTGAGTGTAATTGTGATTAATCACGCTTACGAGTTCGGATTTTTGTTGTATGAAATCCGGTGCGTGACAGTTGGTATCAGAGCGTAAGGTTACATATTTGGTGGTAACTGGTACTTTCGAGAGATGGTCCGACTGCAGCGGTTCACCATCATGCTTGCTCGTATTGGTATATCGCTGGGTATGTAGGGGGTAGGGAGTTGAGTGCTAGTGTAGAGCGTTGTCTCTATAATGAGTTTAGGTGATCTTTGCGCTTCCAGATAGCTTTATGGCCTTGATTAATATATGTTGTGTTTAACTTACACTTCGGTTTAAGTTTATGCAAATATTAATCAAGTGTTGCCTTGCTTCATAGGATGGATCGTCGTGGAGGTAGAGCTAGAGGCCGAGGTAGGGCCAAACGGGGTGGAGGCAGAATCCGCCCTGTCGAGGAGTTCTATGAGGAGGAGGCGGAGGAGGTGCCATTGGTTGAGCAGCCTGTTCCTCATATGGTTGTGCCTGATGACGGCCATGTGCTAGGATTGATCCGGGAGCTTGGTAAGATAGGGGCACCTGTGTTCCATGGGGGACTGGATCACTTAGTAGCCGATCATTGGATCCAGGAGATGGAGAAGCATTTCGATTTGATCGTATGCACTGAGATTGAGAAGAGGAAGATAGCCACATTCTTCCTCAAGGATGATGCCCTGGACTGGTGGAGGAGTACTCAGAGGGTGAGAGATGTGACCGCTCTCACGTGGGAGGGTTTTGTGGAACTCTTCCGAGAGAAGTACTTCCCAGCCACTATGAGAGAGGAGTTGGAACTTGAGTTCATTGCTTTGACGCAGGGGGATGTGAGCGTCAGAGAGTATGAGACTCGGTTCTCCCAGCTGTATCGGTTTGTCAGGCCGATGGACGAGGTGTCTTTAGCTCAAAAGTTCCTCCGAGGGCTGAAGCATGAGATCAGGACGACCATATCTGCTCTTTGCCTATCTTCCAAGGCAATGATATATGAGAGTGCTGTGCGCCTAGAGCAGGAGGCCAAGCTCCATGTCAGTGAGGTTGCTTTGAGAGATTCCCAGGGAAAGGGGAAGGCTGTTGCTTTGAGTAGTGGTTCTAGTTCAGGTCACAGAGGGGGACCTTGGAAGAGACAGCGGATCACTCAGCAGGCTCCAGCTAGGGTGTCAGGTGCACCCATCAGAGCCACACCGGTTAGGCAGGCAGTACCTGTGAGATGCTTCAACTGTAACGAGCTGGGCCACATCTCCAGAGACTGCAGGAAGCCGAGCTCCACGATATGCTACAATTGCAAGCAGCCCGGGCACATTGCTAGATGGTGTCCTCTAGCCCAGCCTGGAGGGCGGGTGGATCAGCAGAAGCAGTTGCCGGCAGGACAGGGCAGAGTGTATGCCATTGGCCAGCGAGGCACCGGGGTGGAAGGTACTTTATCTGTTTTAAATTACCTTGCTAGAGTATTGTTTGATACGGGAGCTTCTCATTCATTCATATCTAGTTCGGTGGTAGAGGTGCTAGGATTGGTTCCTACGCCTCTTGTTGGGTCTTTATGCGTCATATCATCTTTGGGTGTATCTCGTGAGCTTGGTCTGATTTGTGAAGCATGCCCAGTTGTGATTGGAAGCAGGGAGTTCTTTGCATCCTTGATTGTGCTTCCAGACCACACTTATGATGTGATCTTGGGAGTTGATTGGTTAAGGCCGCATTATGCATTGATTGACTGCTTCAACATGATAGTGTCATTTCGTATTCCCGGGCAACCGGAGTTTCACTATCGTTGTCTCAAGTCAGATAATGCTATGCGGGAGGGTATCATGGCACATATCGAGTCTGTGAGCAGTGAGGAAGCTATTGCAGATATTTTAGTTGTTTCAGAGTATATTGATGTGTTCCAGGAGATACCGGGGTTACCTCCTAGAAGGATGGTGGATTTTGCCATTAATGTGGTACCGGGTACCGCGCCAGTGTCAAAGACGCCGTATCGGATGGGACCGAATGAACTCCAGGAGTTGAAGGTTCAGATTGAGGGGCTACTCAAGCAGGGGTTCATTAGGCCCAGCACTTCTCCATGGGGTGCTCCGGTGTTGTTTGTGAGAAAGAAGGATGGTTCATGCAGGCTCTGTGTGGATTATCGAGAGTTGAATAAGGTGACTATCAAGAACAAGTATCCTTTGCCCAGGATCGATGACTTGTTTGATCAACTTAGAGGAGCAGTGGTGTTCTCTAAGATTGATTTGAGGTCCGGTTATCATCAGTTGAGGGTGAAAGAGCAGGACATTCCTAAGACCGCTTTTAGGACTCGTTATGGGCACTTTGAGTTTGTTGTCATGTCATTTGGTCTAACCAATGCACCTGCAGCTTTCATGGACTTGATGAACCGTATCTTCAGTCAGTTCTTGGATAAGTTTGTGGTGGTGTTTGTGGATGATATCCTGATTTATTCTAAGACTTTGGAGGAGCATGAGGAGCACTTGCGAATTGTGCTGCAGATTCTTAGAGAGACTAAGCTGTATGCCAAGTTCGAGAAGTGTGAGTTTTGGAAGGAGGAAGTTAAGTTCCTCGGTCATGTGGTGTCGAAAGATGGAGTCTCGGTGGACCCTTCTAAGGTTGAGGCCGTAATGAGTTGGGGTCGCCCCGAGACGGCTACGGAAATTCGTAGTTTCCTCGGTTTGGCTGGGTATTACCGGAGGTTCATTGAGGGGTTCTCTAGTATCTCTTCTCCATTGACCAGGTTGACCAAGAAGGATGTCCAGTTTGTATGGACAGATGAGTGCGAGAAGGCATTCAATGAGTTGAAGACTAGACTGACTATGGCCCCAGTGTTAATTATTCCCACAAGTGGGGGTGGTTATGTCGTATATAGTGATGCATCTTATCAGGGCTTGGGTTGTATGCTGATGCAGCTTGGTGGTGTTGTTGCCTATGGCTCTAGACAGTTGAAGATCCACGAGAGGAATTATCCTACTCATGACCTAGAGCTAGCTGCAGTAGTCTTTGCCTTGAAGATTTGGAGGCATTACTTGTATGGTGAGAAATTTCAACTCTTCTCGGATCATAAGAGTTTGAAGTATTTGTTCTCTCAGAAGGAGCTGAACATGAGGCAGAGAAGATGGATGGAGCTCCTTAAGGACTATGACTTCACCTTGGAGTATCATCCGGGAAAGGCCAATGTAGTGGCAGATGCCTTGAGTAGGAGACCGAGATGTGCTATTGCTTCTCTCATGATCCAGGAGTGGCTCATGCTTGAGACCGCGTCTGAGTTTGACCTTGTGCCATCCGGTAGGGAGCAGGAGACCTTCCTTGGTAGTATTTCAGTACAGCCTACCTTGATTTCCAGGATTGTTCAGAGTCAAGCACATGATGAGTTCTCTCGAGCAAAATTGGCGGAGTTAGTAGTTGATTTGCTGGATGAGTGTCCGTCTGAGTGGACTGTCGGATCTGATGGTGGGTTGAGATTTAGAAGCAGGTTGTGCGTACCAGATTGTGCTGACCTTAAGAAGGAGATTCTCCAGGTAGCACATCGATCACGATACACAATCCACCCAGGGAGCACAAAGATGTATAGAGATCTTTGTAGGCAATTATGGTGGAATGGGATGAAGAGAGATGTGGCAGAGTATGTGTCCAAGTGTCTTACCTGTCAGCAGGTGAAAGTAGAGCATCAGAGACCAGCGGGCATGTTGAAGCCGCTATCTATTCCAGAATGGAAATGGGAGCACATCTCTATGGACTTTGTGACTGGGTTGCCTAAGTCCAAATTGGGGCATGATGCCGTGTGGGTGATTGTTGATAGATTGACGAAGTCGGCGCACTTTCTCCCAGTGTCGTTGATGCACTCAGTTGAGGCTTTGTGCAAGTTATATGTGAAGGAGATAGTGAGACTTCATGGAGTGCCGGTATCCATTGTATCGGATCGGGATGCTCGCTTTACTTCCAAGTTCTGGGCTGGTTTTCAGAAGGCCATGGGAACCACCTTGGATATGAGCACAGCATTTCACCCTCAGACTGATGGGCAGACTGAGCGAGTGAACCAGGTGATGGAGGATATGCTAAGAGCCTGTGTCTTGGATTTCAAGGGAAGTTGGGAAGACCACCTGCAGTTGATTGAATTTGCCTACAACAACAGCTATCACTCTAGTATTGGCATGGCGCCGTATGAGGCTCTTTATGGAAGACCGTGTAGATCTCCTGTTTGTTGGGCAGAGGTTGGTGAGAGTGCGCTCTTGGGTCCTGAGATTGTTCAGGAGACCACGGAGAAGATCTCGATCATTCGAGATAGGATCCGAACTGCTCAGAGTAGACAGAAGAGCTACGCTGATTTGAAGAGAAGGCAGGTGGAGTTTGAGATTGGTGATCATGTATTTTTGAAGATCTCACCAATGAAAGGTGTGGTGAGATTTGGCAAAAAGGGAAAGCTGGCGCCAAGGTATGTTGGGCCTTTTGAGATTCTTGAGAAGGTTGGAGATTTAGCCTATCGACTCGCTTTACCTCCTAGCATGTCCGGTGTGCATAATGTCTTTCATATTTCAATGTTGAGGAAGTATGTACCGGATGAGTCACATGTGATTGATCATAGCACTATTAAAGTGAATGAGAATGCGACCTTCGTTGTTGAGCCTGTTCGTATCTTGGATAGGTCAACAAAGAAGCTACGAAGGAAGGAGATAGAATTGGTCAAAGTACTGTGGAGTCACCATGATGAGGGTGATGCATCTTGGGAGTTAGAGTCTGATATGAAGGCTAAATACCCACAGTTGTTTGTAGAGTAGTGTGTTTGAATTTCGGGGCGAAATTCCTTTAAGGAGGGTAGAATGTAATAACCCGATTTTTAATCGTGTTAATTATATTAAATTTATTGTAATTATTGGAAGTATGTTTTACGAGTAATGAAATGTTTGTACGCTTTGTTCAAGTCGTTATGCGATGTCGAGAGTGTGTTCGATAATTAAAAGTCGAAAAACGCTAAGTTTGAAGGGTCCAAAAGTTGACTTTTTGATTCGTTGAGAATTTAGAAAAGTTTCCTTCATGACAATCGTAGAGCTCGATGATACGAGTTCGTAGACACGCGGCACGCTTGAAACGGACGTCGTATGAAAAAGTTACGACCTGTTGAAGTTATTCCAAAAATATGAAATTTCTATAAATAGTAATTTAATTTCAGAAAAATCAGAAAATTCTGAAATTATCCGGAATTATCGCGATTTACTGTTCATCGTTTTAATTCGAATCCGGAGCTTCTTTTGCGTAGATCTCCCTCATCTGGCCACCAATCGAGGCGTGCGACCTGTCAAATTGTTCATCTCGACGTCCTCTTCCGTTTGAGCTAAGAATCGGCACCGGAAAGTGGCTGTGCTCGGCGCAGCAAGCGGAGGAAGCGACTGCCGCCGTACACGGCGAAGCTGCGACCGCGTCCGGCGGAACCGGAGCTCGTGCCACCCACCAATCGGTTCGTCTTCTCCTTGCGGTCCTCTTGGTGTAGGTGGTTGTCGCCGTTTCAAGCCGCTGTGACCGGATCGAGAAACGTCTCTGATCGGGTCGACCCGACCCGTTTCAGCAGTTCAGATTTGGTTCGACCCGACCCGCTTCAGACCCGACCCGGAGTTGACCCGACCCGGTCAACGTTGACCGTTGACCGTTGACTGGCGTTGACCGCCGCTGACCGTTGACCGTTGACTGGCGTTGACCGCCGTTGACCGTTGACTGGCGTTGACCGTTGACCACCGTTGACCGGTACTGTAGCGATCCGACCCGACGCTATTTCAGCCCGATTCGACCCGTTCTCTCCGAGGCCCGACGCGAAACGGATATTTACCATTTTTGGTGAATTAAGGTGAGTAAACCACAGTGTATTCGTATTAAATACGAGTTTATTATGAATTAATTACAGTATATGGATCGTTATATGCAAAATGATATTTGTTTTAAATTGAATGAGCTTGATCGACTACGGTTCATTGGTAAGTAAAATGATTTTAATATAAAAATGATTTTCAAAAGGTTTTATGATCAATGACTATAGTTGGTATTAGTGGACTATTCCTGAGTGGATGTCTACGTATATATATATTTACGTGAAATATATAATGTGAGTGTGCAATTGGGTGTTTGTATTCTGTTATGAATTTATCATATATGTGATTATGTGAGTGGGGTGATGTGTGATGGGTTGGTATAGACACCAACGACCAATGAGTGATCTGTCATGTGTTATGATGGGGATTACTCATGTGTGGCGTATACGATCCCTCCTGTGTGGGCGTACTGGGATCGTTTGGCAAGTATGTCGGAACCAAGCCTTTGGCCGGGATTGGTTACGATCAGTTAGAGCTCTAGTCTGTTTGCCTTGTGAGATTTGTAGGGGAATGACGTTGGTCAGTGAGCCCCTAGTCTTACTCTTTTGGTTGATTGTGCATCGTGAACTTTATATTGCACGAGTCGTGGTTGGTTGGGATTGTTTTCTTTTTTTGTTTTAATTATTTTATTCAGTTTCTATTTGTCTACTCACACGAGCTTTTAAAACTTACCGGGTTCGTTGTTTACAACCCGGTACACCAATTGATGGTGTAGGGGTTAGACCTGCAGGAGTTGACCAGCAGCCGGAAGGAGGTGTCTGAGTTGAGTGACTAGAAGGTGGGGTCCTTTGTCTAGCTGGGTTTATTTGTTGTTGAGTGTTAGCGTGAGACTCTATTTTACATTCCTGTTTTAGTGATGTAATAATTTGAGTATTTGATACCACGCAGTAAACTCTGTAGTAATACTTAGTTATTTGTATAATAACTTTTAAGTATTTGAGTGTAATTGTGATTAATCACGCTTACGAGTTCGGATTTTTGTTGTATGAAATCCGGGGCGTGACATAAACCCTAACCTAGTTTTGCATATGTTATGAATGAGTTTTCTTTCATTAATCGGTTTAGTGATGAATTCCTTGTATGTTTGCTTTGGTGGCCAACTTAGTATGCATGCTAGGGTTCTAATGTCATGAGATACGGGCGACTGAAGATAATTTCTTCCACCGGATTCTCTATAGTGATACACCGAGGAGATATGCGTATTCTTGGGAGTTAGAAAACCATAGGTCTAGCAGGACACAACCATATGTACCTGTGAACCCTTGTAGCTTCTCAAACCATTTCAAAACGTAATGCTTTCTTCTTTGTTAACCTGGGGGTCTAACGAACAAGGGTTCATTGAAGGATAGACGTGAGGGAGGTCTAACGACGAACTCATATAGGGTTAAAGATTTGGTAATAATATGTGGACCAATGATCTAACGATCGGCCCTTCTTGGGAACTTTCATTCATGGGATATGTGCATTGGGTTAGTTATATATTGAAAAGATGGATTGGCGGTGGTGGATTGCATGCTTCTTAACCTCATAATCATATAGTTTAAACACATTTGCATTCATATCATTACTAACTTCAGCATTTTATTTTCTGCATTTAGCTGTCTTCGGTGATTGATTTCACCAACCAAAACTCAACGAAACCCACTCAAATTTTAGGTGGTAGTCCACCACTGAGTCTAGTTAATTGTGTCCAAATTTCGTGCCCATTGGTGTAGCCAAACTTGAGTTCGAAATTTGTTAGTGTCTGTAGGTCGAGTCTGTCAGCTTTTAGTTATTTTGTTAAGTCTTAGTATCACCAGTTCCTTGTGATCAATAACCCTTGTTTACCGTACTATATTGATATATCTTGAAGGGAAATAAGGTATCTTTGAGAGGTGCTTTGGCACTCATCAAATTTTGGCGCCGTTGCCGGGGAACTGCTTAACTCTAAGTCTTAATAGAATAGTTAAAATTTCTGTTTAGTTTAATTTCTTTTTCTTTTGTTTCTTACGATCTCTCTTGTGTGCAGGAGCATAGCATATGCGTACTCGACGCACAAAGAGCGCTGAGCCATTATACTTTGATCAAGAGATTGAGCGCTCAGCAAGGCAAAACAGACAGCAGAGCAGACAACGGTCCTTGAGTGGTGAACCTTCTGATAGAGTTTCTGTGCATTCTGGTTCAGAATCTGAGAGAGAAGAGGAGGTGCACATTCCTACACCACCACCATCACCACCGAGACAAATGGCTAACAACGGACAACCCAGGTTGAGGGAGTCGTTTGCACCAGGCACAGGGGCAGAGAGTTCACCGATTGTTCTACCGGACAACTTGGGGAATTATTCTATTCCTCCATCACTCATCATGAACTTGCCACACTTTAGAGGAACACCTTCTGAAGACCCTCAGGATCATCTCAATGAGTTCACAGCCTTGTGCAGAATCCAGAAATCAACTAATATTGATGAAGATGTTGTGAAGCTCATCTTGTTTTCTTTTTCTCTGAAGGAACAAGCAAAGCAATGGTACAATTCTCTTCCCCCTCTTTCTATTGATACTTGGGAGAAGATGTGTATTGCTTTTATGAAGGAATTCTACTCTGCTTCCCGAACCAAGAACTTGAAGAAGCAAATCAGTACTTTCAGGCAGAAAGACAGTGATGAATTACATGAAGCCTGGAGTCAGTTTAAGAGTCTTCTGCGACAGTGCCCTCATCACAAGTTTGACATCAATGCTCAAATGGAGTACTTTTATGAAGGACTCGATTCTTTCAACAGGTCAAAGCTTGATTCAGCTTGTGGAGGTAATTGGTGGAATATGACTGGAGCTGAAGCTAAAGATATTGTTGAGAGTCAAGCAGAGAATTCAAGGCAGTTTCAGTCAAGGGATAGATCCATGGGAGCAAGTAGAAGATCAGTGAGTGCAGTTGCAGTTGATGGAGCAATGGAGAAACGACTAAGTACTTTGGAGAATGACATGGCTCTTCTCAACAGTCGAAAGAAGCCAACAGTTGCTGCAGCTCAGGTTGTGTGTACTATCTGCTCAGAGAACAGTCATGTAGCAGAAGATTGTCCCAAGTTCAGAGCTGATAGAGAAGATGATGATGAGGAAGAGGCAAATTACTTCCAGAGGAACGGAGATCATCCATTCTTGAGCTATAAGAGCAATAATGTGCTCAATCCTCCTACTGGTTTTCAGCAGAGACAGTCTTCTGGTGATGGACAACAGTTTGGCCAGAGACGAGCTTATCAACAACAAGCTCCAGTGCAATCATCATCCGATCCTGTCTTGACAGCAATGCTGCAGCAGATGATGTTTGATGCTCAGAAAGAGCGTGAACAGAACAAGAAGGAGAGAGATGAGCAGAGTGCCTACCGCCAAGAGAGTAAGAATGTACAACAGCAGCAGGGTAAGGCAATTGACTTGTTAGAAAGACATATGAGCCAAGTGCAACAACAGCTCGCCCAAGTCAATCCAGGAGGGCTCCCAAGCAACACTCTCACCAATCCCAAGGGCCAACATGAGGCTCATGCCATCACATTGAAGAGTGGAAAAGTGTTGAGTGAAAAGCCTGCAGTTAAGAAGCCGAAGAGGATGTGGGATGAGCCTATTATTGAGCAAGTGTTGCCCTATGAGCCGTTGACAGTAAATCCAGGAACCCCAACTCAATCTGTTGAGAACAACCCTCAACTCGTTGAGAATGCACCTGGAGTGAAGACACCAAAACCGAAATCCTCTCAGGTATGTCCTCTACCTTCTCCTTTGATTAAAACTAATGTGCCTTTTCCTAGCAGGTTGAAAAAGTTAGGTAAGGAGGAGAAAGATAAGGAGATTTTGGATATCTTCAAGAAAGTGGGGGTAAACATTCCACTGTTGGATGTGATCAAGCAAATCCCCCAGTATGCAAAATTCCTCAAGGATCTGTGCACCAACAAGAGAAAATTCAAAGGAACTGAGACAGTTGCCTTGAGTGAGAGAGTCACTGCTGTGCTTCAAAGGAAAATCCCACCCCAAGCTTGGTGATCCAGGTCGTTTTACCATCCCATGTACTATCGGTGATCACAGGTTTGATGGTGCTCTTCTTGATTTAGGTGCTTCCATAAACTTAATGCCTTATTCTGTTTATAACAAGATGATGAATATGGGAGAACTTATTCCCACTGGGGTAACCATTAAACTTGTTGATAGATCTAACTGTTAGCCTAGTGGAATTGTGGAAGATGTACTTGTGCAGGTGGGTGATTTAATCTTCCCAGCAGATTTCTTTGTGCTAGAGATGGAGGGTGAATCAATGCCCTATGAAATTCCACTGATTCTTGGTAGACCGTTCTTAAGAACGGCTCGTACTAGGATTGATTGTTATGAAGGATCTCTTAGCATGGAAGTTACGGGAGAGAAAGTGCATTTCAACATATACGAGTCCCTCAAGCATGCGAATGGTGATGATATGTACTCCTGTTGTTCTATTGATGTGTTTGGAAGTTTTGTGCAGGAATTCTTTCAATATTCGCTGGGGGATGATCCTTTGAAGAGGATACTGGAGAATACAGGAGAAAATGCCCATTCTGGTTTTCGACCCATCGACGCTGGAGTTCGATCCATCGAACAGGGACCTGTTTTTGAGATTGCTTCAGCTGAGGAGCTTGAAATGGAAGATGAGTATTATGCCGTGGAAGAGGCTCTTGAATCACGACCATACATTAAAGGTAAGCCTTCTAAACCTATCTCTCTTCCGGTTTCAACTGATGTTCTTGCTCCTTCTATTCAGACAGCTCCCGAGTTAGAACTCAAACCTCTTCCCGAGCATTTGAAATATGCTTTCATTGGTGACGGTGAAACTTTACCGGTCATAATTTCTTCAAAGCTCTCGAAGTTGCAAGAGGAGAAGCTGTTGATTGTTCTACGAGCTCACAAGCAAGCAATTGGCTGGACAGTTGCTGATATCAAGGGAATATGCCCTACTTTGTGTACTCATCGGATCCATCTTGAGGAGGGAGCTAAGCCAACAAGAGAAGCTCAACGTCGACTCAACCCTCCTATGATGGAAGTTGTCAAGAAAGAAGTAATCAAACTCCGCGATGCAGGTATAATTTATGCTATTTCTGACAGCAAGTGGGTTAGTCCTGTGCAGGTTGTACCAAAACGTTCTGGAATTACTGTAGTCAAGAATGATGAGAACGTGTTGGTACCTCAGCGAGTACAAACGGGGTGGCGAGTGTGTATTGACTACCGAAAGCTCAACGCTACCACACGCAAAGACCACTTCCCACTCCCGTTTATTGATCAGATGTTGGAAAGGTTGGCAGGTCATGCTTACTATTGTTTCTTGGATGGCTACTCTGGCTACAACCAGATCGCCATACACAAAGATGACCAGGAGAAGACCACCTTCACGTGTCCCTATGGCACGTTTGCTTACAGGAGAATGCCTTTTGGCTTGTACAATGCACCAGCGACGTTTCAGCGATGCATGATGAGCATCTTCTCAGACATGGTTGAGAAAATCATCGAGGTATTTATGGATGACTTTTCAGTATTCGGTGATTCTTTTGATATGTGTCTGCATAATTTATCTAAGATATTGGAACGTTGTGAGAAAACTAACCTTGTGCTTAATTGGGAAAAATGCCACTTCATGGTGGAACAAGGTATAGTTCTTGGGCATATTATTTCTGCCAGAGGAATAGAGGTAGACAAGGCCAAGGTTGATATTGTGCGTACCTTACCCCCTCCTTCAACTGTGAAGGAGGTGAGATCTTTTCTGGGACATGCAGGTTTTTATCGCAGGTTTATCAAGGATTTCTCAAAGATATCCCGCCCACTTTGTGCATTGCTCCAGAAGGATGTGGCCTTTAACTTCACTGAGGATTGTCTACAAGCTTTCAACAAGCTCAAGGAGTTGTTGACTACAGCTCCCATCATACAAGCTCCGGATTGGAGTTTACCTTTTGAGCTGATGTGTGACGCTTCAGATTATGCTGTTGGCGCTGTTCTTGGCCAACGACCGGATAGACTTCCACATGTCATCTATTATGCCTCCCGGACTTTGAATGATGCACAGTTGAACTATTCAACTACAGAGAAGGAGCTCTTAGCAGTGGTTTTTGCTCTTGAAAAGTTTAGATCTTACTTGTTAGGAACTAAAGTGATTGTTTATTCTGACCATGCTGCTTTGAGATATTTGATGACCAAACAGGATGCTAAGCCAAGATTGATTCGATGGATGCTCTTGCTTCAAGAGTTTGATATTGAAATCAAGGACAAGAAGGGTTCTGAGAATGTGGTGGCGGATCACTTGAGTAGACTCACCCATGGCTCCAACGAAGAAGAGGATCATCTTCCTCTCAGAGATAGTTTTCCAGATGAGCAACTTCTTGTTGTTCAAGATATGGTGCCATGGTATGCTGACATAGTCAACTACAAGGTGAGTAAGACTATTCCACCAACTTTCAGCAGAGCTCAGAAAGATAAACTTGTCAAGGAGGCCAAGTACTATACATGGGACGAGCCCTACCTCTGGAAACATTGTACTGATGCCATCATCCGCAGGTGTGTGCCTGAATCTGAATTTCAATCTATATTATCTTTTTGTCACTCACATGCAGAGGGTGGACACTTTGGAGGAAAGAAGACAGCTCTCAAAGTACTTGAGAGTGGATTTTATTGGCCTACATTATTCCATGATGCATATGTCTTCTATAAGTCTTGTGCTAGATGCCAGATGACAGGTAACATCGGTCCTAGAGATCAAATGCCTCAACACCCAATTCTTGTTGTTGAACTCTTTGATGTGTGGGGTATTGATTTCATGGGACCGTTTCCTAACTCTCAAGGGTATCTGTACATTCTTGTCGCTGTGGATTATGTTTCTAAGTGGGTGGAAGCTAAAGCCACCCGCACTAATGATGCTAAGGTTGTTCTGTGTTTTCTGAAAGAAATTTTTGCTAGATTTGGAACACCTAGATGCATTATCAGCGATGGAGGATCTCACTTCTGCAACAGGTCCTTTGATGCTTTGCTCAAGAAGTACAGTGTAACACATAAGGTGGCAACACCTTATCATCCTCAGATGAGCGGGCAAGTAGAGGTATCTAACAGGCAGATCAAACAGATACTTGAGAAGACAGTTGGTCCTACGAGAAAGGACTGGAGTCAACGACTGGATGATGCGTTGTGGGCTTACAGAACAGCGTACAAAACACCTATTGGGATGTCTCCTTATAGGTTGGTTTATGGGAAAGCCTGCCATCTTCAAGTGGAGCTTGAGCACCGTACATTCTGGGCTGTGAAGAGATTCAACTTTGACATTGATGCAGCGGGATTGCATAGGAAGTTGCAGCTGAGTGAGCTTGATGAGATTAGGCACAATGCCTATGAGTCCAGCAGGATTTATAAGGAAAAGACCAAAGCTTTTCATGACCGGAACATTAAAAAGAAAGAATTTTCAATTGGTCAGAAAGTTTTGTTGTTCAATAGTCGTCTACGGTTATTTCCAGGTAAGCTTAAAAGTAGATGGACTGGACCTTATGTTATCACTAATGTTTCCTCTCATGGTGCCTTCGAGATCAGGAGTTTGAAATCAGGGGACACATTTGTGGCGAACGGTCAACGACTCAAGCCTTTCTATGAGTCATTTGTGGAGCATGTCTTTGAGGATGCAGACCTCGAGGATGCCCCTCCTATTGAGGATTGATTGGATCTGTCGTCTGGCTGAAGACGTTAAACTTAGCGCTACTTGGGAGGCAACCCATGTTGATGGAGAAGCGTGGCTATCAGATTTGCTTTCTTAACCCTTCTCCTTTTGTTTTATTTCTCCATGTGTTTTAGTGTGATTTGGATGTGTTATGTGTTTCACCCTATGCTTGTTTGATGTATTGCATGCTTTAGTTTTGTTTTACATTGAGGACAATGTAAATTTCAAGTGTGGGGTGGGGTTTATAACATATCCTTAGCGTCTATGTATAAATTTTTCAATTTTTAGGTGTCAATTCGGAGCTGTACAGTGTACTGTTTTGTGAGATTTGTTTAAAATAGCTAATAAATTCAGAAAATTCTGAAATTTTTTGAGAATGTTCATTCATGTGTCTAATTTATGTTCGTAAAATTTCAACTCTGTCTGATGTGTGAAAAATTCTGGAAAAATTCTACAAGTCGTACTGTGCAGTGCAGGTCCGGATTTTCGACCGGTCGAAAATCGTGAATTGCCTTTTCCGACAACAAGTTCGTCGTGGAAGGGTAGTTCCATCTAATTTTGAGATTTTTGAAGTTTTTTTTTTCTTGTTTTCTTTTGTGTCTTTGAGTCTTATATGGAAAAACAAAATACAAAAATAAAAAGTGTCAAGAAAAACACAAAAAGAAGAGTCTTAGGAGCCCTTAACATGTCAATGATGTGATTATATCTTCCTACTTTGTGGCTAAAAGATGATCTTGTACATGAATTGCTTTGGTTAATCTTGATGTTTGGTGCATGCGCTAATGTGTAGTGGATGTAGAAACAAGTTAACATGGTACATATCTTTTGAGCATGCTTAGACTTTGTTGAGATTCATTAACCTTGTGAGCTTTTGAGCCTAAATGTGCTATACATGCTTTCATTGTTGAGTGTTGATTGCTTGCCACAGATTAAGTTAATGGACTCTAGAGATTACTAGAACTTGCTCTTGTGCTTTTCAAAGCTTATTGTCATTACATGTTCTGATTGAGGAAGTGATAAAGGCATCTAGGATTTTCCACTATTGCCATATGAGCCTGTGTCCCGATTTTGTGTACATAAGTTGTGCACCCCTTAGTTAACCACCTTGAGCCTACATGTTTAAACTTTTTGTCATCACCCGCATGATCTTAACCTTGAAGCTTAGAATAGTTTTATCTCTACCTTGTTTTAGGACTTAGTAGAGCTGTACATGAGACAGGTACATGAAGATCGAGGTGACTGTTGTGAATGTGATGCAAAGAAACAAGTGTGGGGTATCAAGCTAGTTGCGTTGAATTGTAAAAGCCGAATGAAAAAAAAAAAAAAAAAGAAGAAGAAACGGCATAAAAAAAATAGTTCTTTGTGATGATCTAGCTTGATACCCGAGTTAACTGTTGATGTTTAGAATGAAGTGTAGGCCCAACAGGATGAAATCCGGCCACAATAGTGACACTTATGATGAGAAATACAATGGTGATGATGTTTCAAAGTGTTGTGAAGTTTGAAGAATTGTCTCTACATATGGTGCTCTACTAGGTCTTAGAACTTTTGCTTGAATACCATATCGTTTTGTTCTATAAACCTATGAGCCTAGCCCCATTACAACCTTTGAAAGTCCTTTTTGATCCTCAAGATGGCAACCTTTGATCTGTGGAGATAAGTCACAAGAGTGAGCATATGGTTCAGTCCATTTGGCAAGTGATTGAATTGAGCGAAAACCTTATACATACTTTGAGTGAAACACTTATGAGAACATATCTATGTGAGGTTGAATCTTGACTTGTCTAATGCATGCTACAGCTTTATTTTCACCATGTTATGTCTGTGTCCTACATGTTACATGTTTGTCATGCATTGAAATTAACCCTTGAAATTCTATGAGATGTAACTGTGGAATTGTATTTATCTTGGTGTTACAGGTGTTGGAAGATTGCTGAGACTAATTGTTAAGGGCGTTAGAGTGTTTTAGTTTGTTGAGTCTTTTTCTTTGAGTCTTAGTTTAGTGTTTTGCTCGAGGACTAGCAATGTCTAAGTGTGGGGTATTTTGATACGCGCACATTTATACGACTATTTAGTATTTAATTTAATCCCTATATTTAGTTTATTGTTATTAATTGAGTATTTTAATTATGTTTTGTTGTAGGAAAATGGAATTGGTCTACTCATTTCATTAGAGAATCCCTTTATATAGGATGACGATTACAATGGAAACATCAATTACAATTATGGTAATAAACACTGATTGAAACGTTACATCAGATTGATACTAATTTCCTAATTCGCTATCGTCAGTTACTTTGACGAAGGCACATTTATGGTATTTTCCTTCAACACTCCCCCTTGTGCCAAGTCAAAGACGAAATGGTGCATAGATCGTTGCCTCATTAAAAACCTTGCCAAGTAACAAAACCCAGTGGGACAAAATAAAACTTGGACGAAGGGAAAAAGAGCACAACGCACCTATTACATTTGAAAACAACATGTATGTGCTAGACTCCCCCTGATGTCTGCACCTCCCCCTGATTTTTACATTAATCATGGGTTTCTCCCTGATTCTTTCATTTGATCAAGGGAGCTTCAGTCTTATTAGCATACTTATGCATTTTCACATGTTTTTCCAAATGTGACTTTGAGCAATGATTTAGTAACTAAATCTTGCCACATCGTCCTCAGATCCAACTTGATTTACTTTGATCTTGAGGATAAGGTTGTTCATGAACTGGATACATAGGTTCATATTGAACATCAGGTTCACTCGTGGTATGACCTTCATATAACAAAGTAGTCATAACTTCGTCTAGAGTATGAGTGAACCATTAAGAGATTTGAAATTGATCTGTAATAACAGATTTTCTTATCTCACCTTTAATGCGTTTTTCTTTACACATAGTTAGCTATGACGTGGATAATTTCTTTATCATGTCACATTCTATGTAGAGATTGAATAAGCCCAAATCTTTCATATCTTTAATGAAAGAACGATTTGCGTTGCGTAGGCGCAGAGCTACACATAGCTTTACAAATTTACATCGAATGAGAGGTCGAGTCTTACATATTATGTTTAAGTACAATCATGCGTCATTGCACTTGTATAGGAATTTCATTTCCCAATACTTCTTCGTCATCTTCCTTTAGATGAGAAACGGATCTATTGTTAGAGTAAAGACTTCGACTGATCATGAGAGTATATGTAGGCCTCACTTTATTCTTTAGAGTGCCTAAGCCGATTGATGTATGGTCACCATCATTACAGTCCTTGAGTTTCATTTCAAGACTGTGTATTCCCAAGATCTTTTCATTCTCAACTTAGGATTTACAATACACTAAGTTTCTCTTATTTCATTTAGAGTTCATATATATCCATAATGAAAACGCAAGGGCATAATTCATCAATCCATTTCCAATCAAGTAGTCACTTTAGTGAACGTTTCAATTTCTTTTGCAAACGTACTCATGTGATCTAGAGTCACTTGATTTGGGTGAATGAAGTTCGTTTAGGATCCTCATGTATATCTCTTAATTTAGATCCCCATAGAGATATATGTTTTGATCACTTTTCGTAAGCTGCATATTCAGTTTTTCGGAAACTACCAAACTGATAAGGTAGTGGAGTGCAATGACATCCATTACGAGAGATTGTCTCATCGTAGTCCATTACGAGAGAATATCTCCTCGTAGTCGATTCCAGTGCGTTTTTGAGAGACCTTGCGCCATAAGGTGAGTCTGAATACTCTTATTCTCATTACGCATTCTAACAAAGATATATTTGATAGGGTTTATATTTGCGGTGTCGGTGTCACCTGTCCAAATACCTATCTCTTTGTTTATACTGGATCGCTTCTTTCCATTAGGCCAGTTTACTAAGTTGACATTTTTCAACGAAGTATGGTTCGATATTAGACTCATTATTCCACGTCCTCATGTACACTAGTGTAATGTGTTTGTAGAGATCTCTATACTTTAAGGATTGGTTCTAACATTTGAGGCGTCCCCCAATGATAACCACAATCCATAAATATTCTCATGAGACGGATTTGAGTATCACTGATCAATAGATCAGGTTGTGCCAAACTTGTTTTTTTCCTTTACACAAGTATGTATCGAACCTAAGGTGGCCTCCCCCTCTTCCTTGGAGAGCCACGGCCTGTGACACCATTTATGCCACTTATGGCGTCACCATGCCACCATCTATGGTGGCAGTGCAATACCCAATTCCTCTTGGGTGGTACCATGTCCTTTTGATAAAACACAATCCTTACAGGTATATTTGCAGCAGGTTTATATGATCTCGTCACTTTAATGTATAAGATATCTACACACTTTGCTTTGTGTGATTTTTGGGGATCGAGATGAGACACAGTGGGGATAAACCACGACAATTCCTGTCGTTCCACTTGAACATGCTTGTTCTTATCTCCCCCTAACGACGGGAAGACTGTCTCATCAAAGTGACACTCCGCAAATCTAGCGGTGAAGAGATCGCCTGTCAAGGTTTCGACATAGCGGACTATAGCTGGAAGTTCATATCCAGCATAAATATTTATTCATCTCAATAGACCCATCGTTGTGCGCTGTGGCGGCGCAATTTTGGCATATAAAAACATTTAATGGAGCTCAAGGATTGTAGATCCGTGTCAATCCAAAAGAGCTCAAGGATTACAAGTTCGTTTGAAATCCTTTAAAACCCTCACACATAGTCGCTAGCTATGGTGTAAATTGGTTCAATGATGATGGCCATAGATGAAAAAGTAACGCTGCATGCAAAAATTGCATAACCCAAAACGGAAGTATTGGTATGCTTTACCAATATTAAGACTATTACTGTAGTCGTTTTCCGTGAGACCAATTGAGTTTTTATATAGGAATATGATGTCCATTACAAATCCCATATAATAAGCCATAAAATCATCACACCTACGGAAATTAACCCGGCCTAGGTGTTTTGACTTTCTAGCATAAGCAGCAGAAATTTTAATTGTGGATGGTGTCATGACACGTGACCAGCGTGTCGACACAACAACCAACACCATAAAATATCTAAGGTGTCCGCAAGTTGGTTGAATCAATCCACTGAATCCTCTTTGAATTCAATATAAGAATATAATGAGAATACATGTGTCCTTTGCATATGATGGTGTCAATCATAATTTTACGAGTAGGCTTTGAATGATATACTTTTATTCAAAAAATCACGATGGATGTCATAAGCATAATAGGATATAAGTGCATGTACATTGTGCATCAATCATAATGCCACCTTAGGGGGGCGGTGGAATCTAGGGTTTGAACATACGTCTTCAACCCTACATGGATTGTATCGAAATAATATTTGAGGATAAAATGTTCTTTGATCGTCCTCAGTTTCGTGTGTGAACCATATTCTTCTGGTGTTTGTTTCTATTCATCCAAAGTATGGGTGTCCATAGTAATTTATTTACTGTTCGGATCACCAGATCAAAGCCAATGTATGTCAGATTTCCAAAAATATCATTTTCTTTTGACTTTGGGTTCAATTAGCGGTTACATATAACCCACTAAGTTGACATATAAACTACTCTAATACTCGTTTTCATCCGCAGTCATTAGAGGTAATGCAAAGGAGCTCAGATGAAATTCTCATCTATGTCTTATTACATGAACATCGTGGCAGAAATTTCTTTAAAATGTGGAATAAATTCAATTTTCTTTTATCGCATAAATTGTCAATTTGACATATGCTCAATATATACATCGAAACGTAACTCAAGTTCCTTAGAGTAACTCGATGAGGATTATAATAAAAGGTATTGTAATCCTAATTAGGCAATTGCATTATGAATCCCAAAGGAACAGATATTTAGATCCTTATCACTTTCATTATAGTACTACAGTTCTTTAGTACTATTATGCTATTTTTTGTGATATATTAGTACTATTGTCCTTCAGTACAATTATTTTAGGGAGTACATGGTGCATTTCTTTGCACACAGTCCATTGTGTCATGCCTATATTATGTCTTTGCACACAGTTCTTTGTGTCTTGCCTATATTATGATATGTTGTTTTTCTTTATGCAATACTTTGCAAAGTTAGATATAAAAAATTGAATCATGTATATTATGAATAAAATTTGAATAATTCTCAATTCCTTTAGAGAAATTTCAAAAATGAACGTGCCAACGATTACATTTAGTCTTGTCCAATTTAGAGAGAGAAACTTTAAGACCAAAAGTCTAATTTAGGACCAAAAGTCGTATTTAGGCGTAATAGTCTTTATAAGGATATCTTGTAAGTTTAAAAGTAGACTAATCAAAGTCTATTTTGGATTGAGCCAGATCCTTTTTGCTCTTTTAATAGCTGCAATGATGAGATGTGTCATTTGACATATTCTTCCCAGATGTTATGTTTTTAGTTGTAAACTTATTTTCAATGTTATTGTTGGATATTGAAGATACTTTTCCAAAATCCGCGTATTTATATGATTCTTCATATTTATTGAAAGTCGTAGCTAATTCTTTGCTAGCGTATAATGTACGTATCAATAGTTCATTGAATTACAACAATGACAGAGTGCTTCGCTGCACATGACATGTCCCCTATGTCATCTTTTAAATGTTACATTGTTTCCACTTACTTTTGGATGATTATATGAATTTTTACGTCCATGGTAATTACCCTTTGTTTTAGGGTCGTTGCATTACTTTGCCCAATTTGTTCAAGAATATATATATATTTTTCTAAGACCTTACATCGTCATTGCTTTTTGATTTAGGGTTGTTGCATTACTTTGCAAAATGTGTTCCAGAAAATTTCTTTTTCTCATACCTTACATTGTCATTACCCTTTGGTTTAGGGTTGTTGCATTACTTTGCATAATTTGTTTCAGGAAATTTCTTTGTCTAAGACCCTACATCGTCATTACTCTTTGTTTTCTCATAACTTACATCATCATTGCCCTTTGTTTTAGGGTTGTTGCATTACTTTGCATAATTTGTTTCAGGAAATTTCTTTTTCTTAGACCTTACATTGTCATTCAAAATATTGTAATTATTTCTTAGCTATTTTACATAAAGCAATAAATATACCATGCTCAAGCTTTAGTTGGCTTAATAGGGGAATTTGGTACTCAAATTCTTCAGAATTCAATATGTCAAAACTAAACTGTGATGGTTAAACCATCTGTAAAATATAGGAAGAATAAAATATATTAGTTTCGCGGTCTATGACATTCATGACAACTAAAATAAACCAATATACTTTATGGTAAATCCGATGCTTCGTGAAATTTCGTTATCACAATAAAATTTTGATTTTTTTTCATATTCATTGCATGTAAAGCTAATGAAATTTCATTATCATTGCTTTTTATATAATCAAGAAGATATCCATGATGAAAATTTTTCAAGAAATTAAAATTGGATCTCAAGACCAAAATTTGTAATGGTCATATTTTTCTTACTTCGTGAATATGCTTTATCACAATAGTTGGTTTGTCCATTTTATATTGTATTGCTCATGAGATTACATTATCATGGCAATGCTCAAACTAAATAACATGTTAAATAAAAATAATTATTTAACATAATAAAATAGACATATAATGATGCTCAAATTTCATAAGTATATGTCATGGTATAATAAGATAAGTTTGAGCATTATATCATTAACGATTTAATGAAAATGATGACTTTAATTAGATCTTACTTGTTAGTTTGCCAAATAAACTGCATATGAGACGATTGCTCTATCTCCGATTCCATATTGTCGTCGCATATTTATCACCGCATCGTAATTGGTATTTCACATGAAAATAAACAATATTCATATGATTAGTCACTTTAATCATACATTTACCATATCAATTAAATAATTTTAATATTTACCATTAAATTCATAAAACAGTAAATAATAATATAGTAAATAGGAATTACTATGCGGTAGTTTTAAATATTACCTTTAAATTTTACCCCAAAAAAAAATTCCTTTTTTTCTTTTTTTTTTCGGGTTGGGTCAGGCTCAAGGGGTTGGGCCGGGTCGGGTCGATTGCAAAATCTGCCGACGATATTTTCGTCGGGAGAACTTTTGGAGCAACTTTTTACCGACGAGCTGTCGTCGGTAGAAGCTGGATCAGATTTGTTTGACGCGGGTCGGATCAGGTCCAAGGCAGCCGGGTCGAGAACTTCGGAGCGGAGGCGCGCCGGACGGGGCTGCTGGGCGGGATTCGTTGGCGTGGGCGGCGCTGTGATGGATGCAGGTCGATCGTGTCGAGCTCTGTGAGCAGCGTCGATGGCCGGATCGAGGTGGATCAGATCTGGGAACCCACATCGACGTTGATGGGCTGGGGCGTCGAGGCCGAGGAGGAGCGTAAGTGACCGGGTTCGGAACCAGAGATGACGGGGATGAAGGGGTCGCCTGCGTCGATCGAGCCTTCCGGCTGAGGGCGACGTCGACTGGCCGAGGAAGCCAGGCCGGGGAAGGGTGGGTGCCCAGAGTAAATTTCTGGGTGCCGATGAGATGTGGGCCGGCGTCGTCAGCGCTCGGCTGGGCTGCCGTCGTCGGCGCTCGGCTGGGGAGATGGAGGCCTAGCGATGCTAGGCTGAGAGGAGGGGGTAGCGGCGGCGCCGGGGGGCTGCTGCCGGCTAGGGTTTTTTTTTTTCTTTTCTTTGTTTTTTTTTTCTTTGGCTATTGCTGCTAGGGTTTTTTTTCTTTCTCAGCGAGTAAAGCTACGTGCTGATAACGTGTTGTAGGAAAATGGAATTGGTCTACTCATTTCATTAGAGAATCCCTTTATATAGGGTGACGATTACAATGGAAACATCAATTACAATTATGGTAATAAACACTGATTGAAACGTACATCAGATTGATACTAATTTCCTAATTCGCTATCGTAAGTTACTCTGACGAAGGCACATTTATGGTATTTTCCTTCAACATGTTTATTTGTTTTATAGGTATTTGGAGAAATAAAGAAAAAGGAATAAGAAGGAGCTTTCCTAGTAGCATAATTAAAGGGGAGCATGTGGGCTGCACGTGATGGTGGAGATGGGCTGGTTAATTAAGCCTAGCTAGCCTAGGTTTATTCGGGAGAGATGATTAAAAGGGGAGCAAACCCTATCAATCATAATTCACGTAAGGAGAGGGGCAGCCGAATACAGAAGAAAGGGAGGGAGCCGAATACAGAAGAGAAAAGGAGGCCGAAGTGCTTCCTCTCCAGCCATCTGTATAATCTTTCATGCTTTGTTTAGATAATTATACTATGACTTTTAGTAGCTAAATACCATTGTTAAGGGGCTGCTTGAAGCCCCATACATGAAGTCTTTTTGATATATAAACCCTAACCTAGTTTTGCATATGTTATGAATGAGTTTTCTTTCTTTAATCTGTTCAGTGATGAATTCCTTGTATGTTTGCTTTGGTGGCCAACTTAGTATGCATGCTAGGGTTCTAATGTCATGAGATACGGGCGACTGAAGATAATTTCTTCCACCGGATTCTCTATAGTGATACACCGAGGAGATATGCGTATTCTTGGGAGTTAGAAAACCATAGGTCTAGCAGGACACAACCGTATGTACCTGTGAACCCTTGTAGCTTCTCAAACCATTTCAAAACGTAATTCTTTCTTCTTTGTTAACCTGGGGGTCTAACGAACAAGGGTTCATTGAAAGATAGACGTGAGAGAGGTCTAACGACGAACTCATATAGGGTTAAGGATTTGGTAATAAGATGTGGACCAATGATCTAACGATCGGCCCTTCTTGGGAACTTTCATTCATGGGATATGTGCATTGGGTTAGTTATATATTGAAAAGATGGATTGGCGGTGGTGGATTGCATGCTTCTTAACCTCATAATCATATAGTTTAAACACATTTGCATTCATATCATTACTAACTTCAGCATTTTATTTTCTGCATTTAGCTGTCTTCGGTGATTGATTTCACCAACCAAAACTCAACGAAACCCACTCAAATTTTAGGTGGTAGTCCGCCACTGAGTCTAGTTAATTTTGTCCAAATTTCGTGCCCATTGGTGTAGCCAAACTTGAGTTCGAAATTTGTTAGTGTCTGTAGGTCGAGTCTGTCAGCTTTTAGTTATTTTGTTAAGTCTTAGTATCACCAGTTCCTTGTGATCGATAACCCTTGTTTACCGAACTATATTGATATATCTTGAAGGGAAATAAGGTATCTTTGAGAGGTGCTTTGGCACTCATCAGTGCATTGGTAGGAGCATGTAGAACTTGTTGATTAATAAAGCATGCATGTTTTAGCTAGTTTGTTTCCATAATAACCTATGTGAGCTTTAGAGCCAAATTGCTTTCTTCTTGAGTGATAAAAAGATAAAACTCAATAGTTACATAGGAAGCATGAAACCTCATAATTCTTTGATTATTCGATGACTATATGCAATAGCACTTTATGGACTCTAGAATTGCTAGAACTCGCTCTTGAGATTTTTGAAACTTGATAGTCATTAAAATTGCCTTGATTTTGAAAAGGATTGAAAACGTTATATTAGGATCACCACCATTGTCAAATAAAGCATGTGCCTAATGTGAGCCGCGAGGCTCACACAAATAATAACCCTACAATCGTTAGTAGTATAGAATAAGTACGGATCGTTCTAGCCGGGGATTAAGGGTACCTGTGATAGGAGCACAATGTGCGACGATATTATATGCTTATGCCCTAGTTTATGCTTTGTTTAACCCTTATTTGTCTAAGATAGAGTCATAATGTAGTTAGTGTCAATTTTGGTAGAGTTTTGTGAAAAATGGTTAAGAATCCGAAAAATGACTAAGTTTGAGAAACCTGGAAAATAGTGTAAAATATGTCTTTTTCGTGATTTTGAGATGAGCAAAAGTATGATCTATCCTTGTCCGAATTCTATGCAATTTTGTGTGCTTAATATTCATATGTTGAGGAATGTTGTGTTAAAATTTCAGATCAATCGGAGTTCGGGAAGTCACCCAAAACTTGGCTGCAAAAGGGCAGTCCGGACATTCCAATCCAGGGGCTTACAGGCTTTTCCTGGGACTTTGTCCCAACTTCGAAAATTCATTCCCGACGACTTACATGGAATTTGGCCGAGATATTTTATGCGGAGATGTACATATGTGTCTAGTTTATCTGAGACTTAGAATCGCATCAATCGGAGCTCCACGGAGGGAGATAAGCTGGAATTACTGCAACAAGGTCAAATCTGCCGATTCCAGGAACCTACTGCCCCCTTTTCCTGTTTTCTGTTTTTTTATGGACCAAATGGTGTACAAATGTATTTATGAAGATGGTCCAAGCATATTGAAGGATAGAGGAAGACATAGGGCTCGAGAGATTGAAGAAAGCACAAGAAAAGACGCTTTCCTAGTCAAGCTAGGAAAGGCTACCGAGAAGACCATAATCTGCCGGTTTTGTGTTCTTGATGAATGGGACATTTTCGATGGATCAAAGTCACCAAATGGAGTTGTCAAGCCTACATGTGAAGTCCATGAAGATGTGCAGCCCAAGCCTTGAAGAAAAATCAGAAAAAGAAAATCAAGAATGCAAATATTTATTCAACAAGGAAACATAAACCTACAAGGAAACCTATTCTTTGTTTCCCCTTCTTGTTGGCCGGCAGCCTCTCTCCCTTTTCCTCTATATATACCACCACTTTTGCATTCTGAAAATCATCTCATCTCTTGCAAAGCACTAGCCAAAACTCTACCAAATTTTCCTACCAAAGTTCTAACCCGAAACCCTAAAAATACATAGTCACCGATTCCACCACCACCACACCACCGAACCATTCCCTGCCCTAGCTGCTCCCGATCCTCTTCCACCACACCAAGACGAAGCTCTCCAAGGTTTCTAAAGTGTGATCCATCCCTATGACTTGTATTTTTAATTTCGGTTTAGTCACATATTGTTGTTATAAAAATACTTTGTTTCGTTTGGTTTTGTATGATGAACATGAATTGCAATTTTCATTGAAGTTTATGTGATGACTTGTGCGATTTTTAATGCATGGTTTTTGTATGTTTAGATAATTAGAGCAGTGGTATTAGAAGCATGTTTAGGATTTAAATTGGTTAGTAATCTAAGGTGAGGGCATGAAAATCGATACTTGGTGTTGTCTTTGAACATAATCTCGGTATTAGGTTTAATCTGCTAGGGTAATTACAAACTAGATGGACCTAACGGACTCTATGATTTGTGTTATTCACTAAGGGCTATTAATCTTAGAACTTGCATGCTAAATAAGATGATTGACAACCTTACTTGTTTACATGTTTTCGATTTAAGACTCTTGCGCGATATATGTTAAGTCTTAACCGGATTAGCATAAATATCTTTAGGGCTAGAGCGAAAGTTTGTCCTAAAAGAACTTAAAGAAGTCTAGTAACTAGGAACAGAGCGAGAGCTCTAGTTGCGGTCGAAACGAATTTGAATTTTGAACATGCTAAATACTTGTTTCTTACTTTCTTGCATGCAAATCTTTGTGTTAAATTGTGTTTTGTGCTATGTGATGCGTGAGAGATGATGATCAAACTTGTATATAGTAGCCTAGGATTTATTTTCTGTTTTTATTACCGTACCTAGTTTAGGGGCAGCATTGCTGCCGAACTCTTATACCCCCATATTTGTGATGTTTTTGTATATTTGTGAATGTGTTTGTGTCTAACAATATCATATCTCAGGTACCATTAATCCCCGGCCTAGAACGATCCCTACTTATTCATACTACTAACGATTGTAGGGTTATTATTGCTTGATGCTCGCTTCGGCGACTCGTCAACCTGAAACATGAGAATGTTAACACAAATATTCAAAAACACATATGCACACAATTGTCACACTTATATATATATATATATATATATATATATATATATATATATATATATATATACGATTTTATCATGGGGTGAAGATGAGGTTCGGCTAGGTTTTCTTTGTAGGATACTTGGGAATTTTGGTAAAGCTTTAGGCTAGATTTTTGCTTTAGAATGTGACAGCTTTTTCTCTGGAAAAGTGATCCTATATATAGGAGAAGAGAGGCCGGCAAACCCTAGAGAATACCTAGCTGCAATTGGTAATCAAAAACCTTATAGAATAAGGTTTTGATACATTCCTTTCTTGGTTCTTCTAGGACTTTATTTTCTGAATTTCCTTCATGGTTTGGGCTGGATATCTTCATGGACTTCATATGTGGACTTGAAAACTCCATTTGGTGAACTTTGAATTATGAAAAATACACAAATCGCCAAGAACACAAAACCGGCAGCTTTCTGCCTTTGTCGGCAGCATTCTCCTAGCTTGACTAGGAATGCTTCTTTCTTTGTGTTTTCCTCATTGCCTTAGCTCGATGTCTTCCTCTATCCTTCAATAAACTTGGACAATCTTCAAATATGCAATTATACGCCAAAATGTCCATCGAAAACAAAAACAAAGGAAAAGAGGCAAAAACTTGGTTTTCTCGGCATGAATGACCTTGCTCCGGTAATTCTGGCATAACTCCCTCCTCAGAGCTCTGATTGATGCGATTCCAAGTCTCAGAGAAGCTAGAGACATAGAGTTTTCCAACCATATCACACGTTCTCTTGTTCCAAGCGATGTGTCCCACAGAAATTCTGGAAGTCAGGACACAGTCCCAGGAAAATCCTGGTAGTCCCTGGTGATCTTTGTTCAAACTGCCAAGTTGCAGCCATCGTTTGGGTGACTTCTCGAATTCCGATTAATCTGAAATTCTGACACAAAACACTTTAGCTTGCCAACTATATGCATACCAAATTTCATCAAATTTGGAAAAGGATAGGTCAGTTTAGCACAAGCCTCAAAATTACGAAAAAGACAAATTTCACATTATTTTCCAGATTTCTTATACTTGGTCATTTTTCGGATTATTAAGCACATTATCCAAAACTCTACCGAAACAACACTAAACTAAGTTATGACTCTATCTTAGATAAATAAGGGTTAAACGAAGCATAAATGAGGGTATACGCATATTAATATCGTCGCACATTGTGCTCCTATCAACTACCCCACACTTATCCTTTGCTAGTCCCTTAGCAAAACTAAATAAAAACTAGACTCTAAACAAACTATTGCCCCTAACAATTTGTCTCAGGCTCGTATGTACACATAGCTTTCAAGTTAATGCATGAGAATGCTAAGCACAAAAATCCTGAGTCTCATGAACATGCAACATCAATATGAACATGTAAGAGTAACACATAATTAAGCATGTAATCATGTATAGCTAATCAAATCCCCCTCACTAGGCATACTCTCTTCTTTTCTCTCGAAACATGGCATTCACTCATAAGTATATGCAAGCGAAAGATAATGAATTACAAAGAGTAACTTGCATATGTCATGAAAATTGAAAGCACTTTGTAAATTTTCAAGACAAACCTCATTTAACAACTATGTACACCAATGAACCAAAACCATATGCTTACTCTTGAGATAATCTCCACAAATCATAACCATCTTAAGAATCATGAAAAAGATCAATAAAAGGCATGTAATGAGACTAGGCTAAGAGGCATTCAAAGTTTTGGATAAGGAGGCTCAAAAACGTCACTAAGGCCTTTAGCAAAGCTCGATTCTCCTTATGACTTCTCACCAAGGGTCGAATGTCTTCTTGTTGGACTCATTGTTCATTCTTTTACTTCCCCACAACATAGTGAATATGAACAAAGGTCAAAATATAACAATGCTAGACCTTCACATGCATACAAAACTCCAAATTCAAAACACTTTTTTCAAGACTAGACTTAGCAATTTTCTTTTTGAAACCGTGCCTCTTTCTTTTCTTTTCTTTCGGACTTGATTTGTCTCTTTTCTTTTCTTTTTCTTTTTCTGTCCGAATCACATATTTTCTGTTTTCTTTTCACTAGGCACGGCACAATTACAATTTTCATACAATTTTCTAGCTAAGTCTACCCCACACTTGTTCTTCTTCATCACTTCACGCGAAAACTCCTTCAAAAATCAAGCTTTGCCAATACTTTGAGACAAGATAAAGACATAACTATACTAAGCTCATGGAAAGTGTTTAAGGGTGATGAAAGAAAAGGCTAAACATAGGCTCAAAGGGGTTTACTAAGGTGTCCCACGACGGGCTCAAATAGACACATTCTTTATTTGGCTATGGTGGTAAACCTAAAAGATCTTTATTCAATCACTTTCAAAATCAAGGTATTTTATGATAAAAGCTTTTTGAAAATCAACAAGAGTAAGTTCTAGCATTCTAGAGTTCATTAAAAAGCTATGACACATAATCGTTGAATATGCAAAGAATGATGAGGTTCATAATTTTAGCATGCTCGAAATTTTCAGAAATTTAACACTCATACAGAAAGCAATTTGGCTCTAAAGCTCACATAGGTTATTATGGAAACAAACTAGCTAAAGCATGCATGCTTTATTAATCAACAAGTCCTACATGCTCCTACCAATGCACATTATCCATGAAACTCACAATTTTAATTGTATGCATAACTATCATCTATGTATGCAAAGAGGAGAAAAACATCATTGACAATTTAGGGGCATCCTAAGACTCGAAATAAACAATTTAAACAATATTTTTGTGGAACAATTGTCTGAATTTTTTCTTTTCTATACTAAGCACACAAAAACATAAACGAAATACGTTATCCCACCCCATACTTAGAAAATTACATTGTCCTCAATGAAAGCATAAAACTATAGCAAGTAACTTCCTAAGCATGCAATAGTCCAACATATTCCAACATAGCATCACAAACCAATAAAGAGAGAAGGGTTAAGAAATTTCAAACTCTCGGTGATGGCTCCTTCATTTTTCTTGGTCGTATGGGGTTGCCTCCCCATAAGCGCTTAAATATTTAAAGTCCTTAGCCTAGACTCTTCACCATGTGTGTTGTTGATTTGTTCATCCATTGTTGATGCTCGGCAGCTTAGGGGCAGCAGCCTTGCGGCAGCAGCAGGGGCTGCATTGGTGTCATGGCGTGCATGGGCAGTAGCATCGCAGGGCAAGGCGCAGGCTGCATCGGCAGCAGCATCATGTGGCAGCCTCTCTCGGCAGTAGCAGGCTGTAGGGCTAGCAACATCGCAGGCTGTAGCGCAAGTGTTTCAGCAGAGCTGCTCGGCATCAACAGGATGTAGGGGCAGGGGGGGGGGGGGGGTCTCGGCAGCAACAAGACATGCTGTGGCAGGAATAGGCTGCAGCAGGAGCATGGCAGCTTTGCGGCAGCAGCAGGGCAGGGGCAGCATGTTGTCAGGGTGCGCAATATCGGCAGGAGGGTGCGTCCACCGCTCGGCAGATTTCGCGGTAGGTATGCTCATTATGCTATGCTAGCAATCATGGCAGGCACTATCAGCATGAGCTGCTTGGCAGGCTTGTCATCGGCAGGTGCTCGCCGGCTGCAAGCCTCTCAGCAGGATGGCTCTCGGCAGGGGCAGAGATTTCGGCAGGGGCTGCAGCAAAACCTTGGTAGATGTGTCTGTTTCTATTAAGGCCTGAATTTGGGTGTGTTCCACTATCCTAATGCAAAATTGTTATGAATTAATGTTGTAGTGGACACACAGAGCTTTCCAACAATATAAATTTTGCCTCAATCGGACCAGCAGAAGTGCTCTTTGTTTGGCCTTTAATCGGACCTATTGATCTGCCCAGTTTTCTGCTTTGCCAGATTAACCTTCGTGCACTCAAATTGAAACTGGGAGCAGCTCGAGACTCCAAATTCACTTCTGTAAAATCCTACAGAAATTAGACTCAGAGACCTTTCCAACGGTGTATGGCTCACTTTCCTAGATTTTGTGAGCTGAAAACGGCGGCCTTCCAAAGTTGGAGGACTGCACTTCCCGATTCCTGTTTTGGGCAGAACTTTCGAGTTTCCTGCACTTCTTCTTTCTTTTTCAACCTGCACACACACAAGACACATCAAAACGAACAAAACAAATAAAATGCAAGAAAATACAAATTCATACAAGCGACGGCTTCAAAAATTTTCACAAATTTAAAGACTCAAAACGTTTTTCACAAATCTATAAAGCTAAAACTTCAAACAAAATATATGTTAGAAAATACACTACAAGGGTTAAAATGTTAAGTGAGAAAGTTAGGATTTAGAAAGTATATGTTAGAATTAGCAATGTTAGAGTTATCGAAAACACTTTACAACAAAGAAACTTTATAAACAACATGAAATTTACAACACAAATAACATTCAAATATAACAAGCTTTTATAATCCCCGGCAACGGCGCAAAAAATTGATGTGAGCCGCGAGACTCATACAAATAATAACCCTACAATCGTTAGTAGTATAGAATAAGTAGGGATCGTTCTAGCCGGGGATTAAAGGTACATGAAACATGAGAATGTTAACACAAATATTCAAAAACACATATGCACACAATTGTCACCCTTATATACATATATATATATATATATATATATATATATATACACGATTTTATCATGGGGTGAAGATGAGGTTCGGCTAGGTTTTCTTTGTAGGATACTTGGGAATTTTGGTAAAGCTTTAGGCTAGATTTTTGTTTTAGAATGTGACAGCTTTTTCTGTGGAAAAGTGATCCTATATATAGGAGAAGAGAGGCCGGCAAACCCTAGAGAATACCTTGCTGCAATTGGTAATCAAAAACCTTGTAGAATAAGGTTTTGATACATTCCTTTCTTGGTTCTTCTAGGACTTTATTTTCTGAATTTCCTTCATGGTTTGGGCTGGATATCTTCATGGACTTCATATGTGGACTTGACAACTCCATTTGGTGAACTTTGAATTATGAAAAATGCACAAATCGCCAAGAACACAAAACCGGCAGCTTTCTGCCTTTGTCGGCAGCATTCTCCTAGCTTGACTAGGAATGCTTCTTTCTTCGTGTTTTCCTCATTGCCTTAGCTCGATGTCTTCTTCTATCCTTCAATAAGCTTGGACAATCTTCAAGTATGCAATTTTACACGAAAATTTCCATCGAAAACAAAAACAAAGGAAAAGAGGCAGAAACTTGGTTTTCTCGGCAGGAATGACCTTGCTCCGGTAATTCTGGCATAACTCCCTCCTCGGAGCTCCGATTGATGCGATTCCAAGTCTCAGAGAAACTAGACACGTAGAGCTTTCCAACGGCGTATGGAAATTTCTCTGGTTCCAAGCGATGTGTCTCATAGAAATTCCGGAAGTCAGGACACAGTCCCAGGAAAATCCTGGTAGTCCCTAGTGATCTTTGTTCAAACTGCCAAGTTGCAGCCATCTTTTGGGTGACTTTCCGAACTCCGATTGATCTGAAATTCTGACATAAAATACTTTAGCTTGCCAACTATATGCATACTAAATTTCATCAAATTTGAAAAAGGATAGGTCAGTTTAGCACAAGCCTCAAAATTACGAAAAAGACAAATTTCACATTATTTTCCAGATTTCTTATACTTAGTCATTTTTCAGATTATTAAGCACATTTATCCAAAACTCTACCGAAACAACACTAAACTAAGTTATGACTCTATCTTAGATAAATAAGGGTTAAACGAAGCATAAATGAGGGTATAAGCATATTGATATCGTCGCACATTGTGCTCCTATCAGTGCCCTATTTGTGCCAGTCGTGGGACTCCTTAGAAAACCCCTTTGAGCTTACATGGAGCCTTTTCTTTCATCACCCTCATAAAAATTCTTATGCTTAGAATAGTTATATTCTAACCCTTGTCCTCGTGAGACTTGGCAAAAGTTTGAAATCGATTTGGAGTTTTGATGAAGAGTGATGAAGAAGAACAAGTGTGGGGTGGACTTAGCTAGAAATTGTGTGAAAAATGTACATGCCGTGCCTAGCAAAAGTGAAAAATATGTAAACGGACAGAAAAGAAAAGAAAAGAAAAAACATGAAGTTCGAAAGAAAAAGAAAACAAGCTAGGGCACGGTTTTGATTGAAAAATTTGCTAAGTCCTATCCTTGAATAAATGTTGTGAGCTTGGAGTTTCGTTCGTATTGGAAGATCTAGCATTTTTAGAGTTTGACCTTTGTCCATGATTATAATGTTTCGGGAAGTAAAGAATGAAGGATGGGTCCAACAAGATAATATTCGACCCGTGGAGTGAAGCCATAAGGAGGATAAAGAATTGCCAAGTCTTGGTGACGTTTTTGAAGCACCACCAATCCTAAAATCCCTACCTTGTAGTACCGAGCCCCATACTTTTATTCCCCTATAACGTTTTTATGATTCTTAACATGGCATACCTTGATTTCTGGAGATTTTCTCAAGAGTCGAGCATATGGTTTTGGTCCAATCGTGCATATAGTGATCATATGAGGTTTTTCCTTAAAAAATTATTCACAAAGTGCTTTCGTTTCATGACATATGCAAGTTACTCTTTGTAATTCAATATCTTTTGCTTGCATATACTATTGAGTGGATAGCCATACTTCGAGTGAAAAGAAGAGAGTATGCCTAGTGAGGAGGATTTGATTAGCTATACATGTTTACATGCTTATGTGTTGCTCTTACATGTTCATATTGATGTTGCATGTTCATGAGACTCAGGATTTTCGTGCTTAGCATTCTCATGCATTAACTTGAAAGCTATTTGTACATACGAGCCTGAGACAAATTATTAGGGGCAATAGTAGTTTGAGTCGCAGTTTTATTTAGCATTGCTAAGGGACTAGCAAAGGATAAGTGTGGGGTAGTTGATAGGAGCACAATGTGCGACGATATTAATATGCTTATGCCCTCATTTATGCTTCGTTTAACCCTTATTTATCTAAGATAGAGTCATAACTTAGTTTAGTGTTGTTTCGGTAGAGTTTTGAAAAAATGTGCTTAATAATCCGAAAAATGACTAAGTATAAGAAATCTGGAAAATAATGTGAAATTTGTCTTTTTCGTGATTTTGAGGCATGTGCTAAACTGACCTATCCTTTTCCAAATTTGATGAAATTTGGTATGCATATAGTTGGCAAGCTAAAGTATTTTGTGTCAAAATTTCAGATCAATAGGTGATCGGAAAGTCACCGAAAAGATGGCTGCAACTTGGCAGTTTGAACAAAGATCACCAGAGACTACCAGGATTTTCCTGGGACTGTGTCCTGACTTCCGGAATTTCTGTGGGACACATCGCTTGGAACCAGAGAAATTTCCATACGCCGTTGGAAAGCTCTACGTGTCTAGTTTCTCTGAGACTTGGAATCGCATCAATCAGAGCTCCGAGGAGGGAGTTATGCCATAATTACCGGAGCAAGGTCATTCCTGCCGAGAAAACCAAGTTTCTGCCTCTTTTCCTTTGTTTTTGTTTTCGATGGAAATTTTGGCATACAATTGCATACTTGAAGATTGTCCAAGCTTATTGAAGGATAGAGGAAGACATCGAGGTAAGGCAATGAGGAAAACACGAAGAAAGAAGCATTCCTAGTCAAGCTAGGAGAATGCTGCCGTTCGGCAAGCAAAGTTGCCGGTTTTGTGTTCTTGGCGATTTGTGCATTTTTCATAATTCAAAGTTCTCCAAATGGAGTTGTCAAGTCCACATTTGAAGTCCATGAAGGTATCCAGCCCAAACCATGAAGAAAATTCAGAAAATAAAGTCCTAGAAGAACCAAGAAAGAAATGTATCAAAACCTTATTCTACAAGGTTTTTGATTACCAATTGCAGCTAGGTATTCTCTAGGGTTTGCCGGCCTCTCTTCTCCTATATATAGGGACTTCTCTCACACACGCAACAAGGGTTTGCTTAGTTGATCTCCAAGATATCGCTGTATTTCCTATGGTAAAAATATAATCGGTTTGGGAACGTCCTTTGTGTGGATTAGACAAATATCCAGCATCAGAAAATCCTACCAACACATCATTAGGTGTATCTAGGTAGGAGAGGGTGGTGCCGAAGCCGTATCGGGACCACACTTTGGCATCCTCGGTGTCGAGTACAGCGGTGGTTGTAGGCGTGCAGCCGAGCCGTGACCGGTCCTCTTGGATACAAGGGTTCGGCTTGATGCCGAGCCATGATGACCTCTGACGTTTGCATCAATATATCGATAGTACAAGCCCATGTCATTGGATCATTTCAGGTATAGAAAGATCTTCTTGATTCATACACAATGACGTTGTGTTGGCGCCATGCTAAATCTAGCTAACAAGTTCACTTAGAATGCAATGTCTGGCCGAGTGTATTGAGCTAAATACAACAAACCTCCAATAGCACTAAGATATGGATATTTAGCTACCAAGACCACTTCGTCATCTTCTTTCGGACGAAATGAATCTTTGTTGATATCCAGACTTCTGCAGATCATGGGAGTGCCTGTAGGATGCATAAATTTATCCATGTTAAATCGCTTTCGGACGACCACTTCGTCATCTTCTTTCGGACGAAATGAATCTTTCGGACATATGCATATTGGTGTAAAAATATTCCACCACTTCGGTGCTCTAGCTCTAAGTCTAAGCAAAACCGAGTCCTTCCCAGATCTTTCATCTCGAATTCAGATTTCAAGTAGCTTGCTGTCTCATTGATTTCATCTGGAGTTCCAATGATAATCATATCGTCAACATAGACGGCCACTATGGCAAATCCGGAACTTATCCTCTTGATAAACACACAAGGGCACAACTCAACATTCTTGTATCATTTCCCAACCAAGTAGTCACTCAACTGTGTGTACCACATCCTACCAGACTCTCTGAACCCATATAGGGAACGTCGCAACCTGATAGCATAAGCACTTCGTGGTTTTTGCTCACTTGTCTTGGGTAACGAAAGTCCATCGGGTACTTTCATGTACGTTTCAGTATCTAGATCCCCATAAAGATATGCGGTAACGACATCCATAAGCTGCAAGTTTAGTCTCTCTGAGACTATCAAACTGATTAGATAACGGAAGGTAATAATATTCATGGCCGGAGAATAAGTCTCCTCATAATCAATTCAAGGGAGTTGAGAAAAAACTTGCGCCACGAGTCGAATTTTATATCGCTGGACTTCACCATTCTCATTGCGCTTTCTGACAAAGAACCATTTATGTCCAATTGGCTTTACATTTGGCGGTGTAGGCACTACCGGTATGAAAACTTGCCTTTTCGCGAGTGAGTCTAGTTCAGCCAGGATTGCTTCTTCCACTTCGGCCAATCTGCCCTACGTTGACACTCATCAACAATGCAGGGTTCCATCTCGTCGTCGTCAATGATATCTTGAGCAACAGAGTATGCGAATGCATCATCGATGTACATGGAATTCATATCCATTAGATTGTGTATGCTTAAGAAGTTTAGTGAGATTTCCTTGTTCTCTGACATCAACAGTGATTCTGAGGCGTCCCCCAGGGTAGTCATCGTTGATTCTTGGACATAGGTATAGTCAGAGACAATCTCGTGTGACGGCGTCACAGTATTGATGATGAACGGATCGCTTTGCGCTTGGACACATGCCCTCTTACTCGGTACACTGTCCTTGGAACTATGTGGTCTCCCCCTCTTCCGAGGAGGATCCGAAGTCGACGCCGGCTCTCCACTAAGGGAGGCCGAGCCTAGGTTACTGACAGTACCTAGTGCTCTCCCGAGTTCGGCGAGTGGTCGTCCATGCCTTGAGACGTTCAGCCGTGCAGGTACATTCGCATCAGGTATAGTTGATCTTGTCACTTTGGCGATATCAGTAAAAGAGTCGGGCATCGAATCCGCAACCTTTTGCAACTCTAATATGCGTTGAACTTCAATCTTGCACTGAGACGTCCAAGGATCGGAATGAGACATAGTGGGGAGAGAACCACGTCAATTCTTGACGTTCATTAGGGACGGATGTTGTCCCATCTCCCCCTAACGACAGGAAAGATGTCTCATCAAAGTGACAATCTGCAAATCTTGCAATAAACAGATCACCTATCAAAGGCTCAAAATGGCGGACAATCGTTGGTGCTTCATCGCCAACATAGATAGCTAATCGTCATTGTGCACTCATCTTGGTACGCAGTGGATGCGTGATAAGCACATATACGGCACAACTAAAGGTGCGTAGATGAGAAATGTCAGGCTCGTAACCAGTTACCAGCTGGTACGCACTAAATGGTTGGCTATCTGTGGGTCGTAGACGAATAAGCATAGCTGCATGTAATATTGCATATCCCCATGCCGATACCGGCAAGTTCGTGGCCATCATGAGAGACCGAGCAACAATCTGTAGTCTCTTTATAGTGGCTTTTGCAAGACCGTTATGAGAATGAACGTGGGGTACGGGATGTTCAACTTCAATCACAAATGACATGCAATAGTCGTCGAAACACTTTGACGTAAACTCTCATGCATTATCCAGTCTTATAGACTTAATCAGATGGTCGGGGTGGTGATCCCTGAGCTTAATGATCTGAGCAAGGAGTTTGGTAAATGCAACATTCCTCATGGACAATAATGAGACGTGTGACCAACACGTCGACGCATCAACCAGAACCATAAAATATCGAAACGGTCCGCGCTCTGGTGTTATAGGTGCACATATATCACCTTGTATACGTTGTAAGAATAGAATATTATGTTCCTTATGAATAGAAAAAGAAGGTCCTGCTTGCAATTTTGCTAGTGAACAAGATTTGCAAAACAAACGATGAGCATTAGACATCGCTACAGAGACATGTGAAGCAGGAAGAGGAGGTCGAGCCTCTCCTTGGAGCCAAGAGGTGGCCGACGACATCATGGCCGAGGCAAGGCCGAGACAGATGGCGTTTTGGGTATCTCCAGATTTCTGATTTCCTTTATGCTTCTTCGATCTGAAAAACGGATGACCGTGGAAGTATTTCAAAGTACGAATCATCATATCACGCCCGGACGGCCGAGTCTATCATGCCAAAACTTGTAAGCATCTGAATCGCAGAGAACGACTGCATTGGATTCAATTGCTCGAATGGTTGTAAAGTACATGCCGTTTCGAACGCGCTTACACTTCTCCACGATGTGAGTGTGCAAATTCTGAGTGGAGGTGATCAACAGATAATCAGTTCCATCTTCAATAGAGGTATTGAGGTGATAGTCGTTGTCACGCACATCCTTAAAACCAAGCAGGGTTTGGGGCGCCTTTGGCGCATACAAGGCGTTAGCTACTCGAATTTCGGTGCCATTCGGTAACAAGAACCGTGCGACACCACGACCTTTAACAATAGGTCATGTTCCGGTCATCGTAGACAATGACGAACCTTATGGCATAAAATCTGTAAACAGTTGCCTATTCTATAAAATAGTGTGAGTCGTTGCACAATCCAACAAACACTCGATCTCCCCGTGAAACATTTACAAAAGAATGTAAATTTGATCAGTCTTCTTTACGAGACATGGCGAACACTCTTAGGTATAATTTTTAAAAAATTGGGGTAAGAGACGATGATCAAGTCTCGATCCCTTAAAGAGTGTATTGAGGCAATATATTATCACAAAACGAGGTGTATTGGGGCCGATAAGATAGTCATGACATCCATATAATTATTATAGTTTTTAATAAACCGGGTTCGACCACCGAAAAACATCATGAATTTGAGTGTAGAGAATCTCTACATAGCCGAATAGGTGCAACCGAGGCCAAGTAGCCTTGGCCAAAGCCAAGTCGAGGCCGAAGCCAAGGTTTGGCTGGGACCAAATCAAGGCCGAGCCAAAGTAATGCAAAGTATAAAGGCCGGTCGTACTTGAGGCAAACCGATGCTTGGGTGCAGGCCGGCTGCACAGGTGGCATGGCTCGCAGGCTGTTGAGGCCCTGTCGATATGTTGTCGATGTGCTGCCGAGGATGCTGAGACGGATGTCTAGGCATGCTACCTGGCTGCCAAGAGGATGCCGAGGCGAGTAGCAGAGGCATGCTGCCTGGCTGCCGAGGCGGCGAGCGCCATTTTGCGCTTTTTTTTTTCGTTTTGTTTTTGTGATTTTTTTTTTTGGAATATGAGTTAACAACACAAATTTTGCGGTGAACTCAAAGTAATTATGCCATAGAAAATTTGACGCATTGAACCATTTATGCTTTCATAGAGATGTAAAATTCTCATATCATTCATAGAATAAGAGAAATTTTATTAAACGACAACTTAAAAAGTACATTGAGGATTTTCTAGAAAAAGACTGATAAATCAAAGTCTTGTAAACATGACTAAAAATAAGCCAAAAAAAAACAATGTAATCAAACTTGAACATGAACATATATATGACTTAACAAGCCAAAGACTTAGTCATAATCGGAAGTTTCATACTCCTTTGTTCTACGCCTTTTAATGGGCTGGAAGTCATCGACGTTGAGGTGAGTAGCTTCATCATCATCATCGTCTTCCTCGAAGTCACCAACATAGTTCGACTCTTGAGCCATGTTTTGCTTGTGTTTCTTTTAGGCAGCTTGAATATTTCTCCTAGCTTTTGCAATCTCGCTGAATATGATTCCTGGAGCTGCATTTAAAGCAAGGAGCTGAAGCTGAGCTTGAACCTGGAGAGTGGCCACCACGCTTGGAGCCGGAACCAGGACGGTTCCCTCCTCTAGGTGCGGCAGCGGTGGCGCTGCTGTCTCTCCTCCAAGAGAGGTTTCGGCTAGGGCCGGCACCTCCTCTTCCTCCATATGGAGTTTGTTGCCCACATGGGGGTACGGTGGTGTAGGACGTTCACGTGGTTGATTCCTTTTCTTTTGAACTTTACCACGGACCTGGTGAGTTTCCAGAATAAATTTCGGACCTCTAGGCCTCTTGTTGGTAGTAATGATCAACTCATGATACCTCTCCTTTCTTTGTAGCACATTCATCAGATCACTGAACGTTTTGATGGTATATTTTTCTAGGAGATCACGGTACTGATGCGACAACATGGACGCAGATTCTGGAAACGTGGTAAATGTCTTCTCCATAATGTCGTGGTCGGTTTTCTCGACGCCAAAAAAGCTCAGATCAGACTGTAAATTCAGCATAGTCTGATGATATTCCTAGACCGTATCAAAGTCCAATAACCGAATCTGCTCCCAATCTGACAATAAGTCAGGGAGTTGTGTGTCATGCACGTTGTCGAAGCAATCCTTTAGTATGTCCCATAGCTCTTAGGGATATGTTTTATTTAAATACTGCTTCATGAGAGTTGGATGAATGTGGCGCCTGAGAAACATCAGGGCCTGAGCTTTATGTTTAGGAGAAGCCTGTAGATTTTCATCATCTGGAGGTTGGATGGTGGCTGTGAATCTCTTGCCGATGAAGGTATTCTCAACATCAGAGACCCACCTCTTATATTCCTTGCCTTGGGCATCCAGGATGTCAAATCATGGACGTTGAGTATCAGACATCTACAAAACACAAATAGGGAGATGTTAGTATCGATCAAAGCAAATACTAAACAGGTTTGATTATTTTTTTTCAAAACAGTACCAAGATGTATTATGATCACAAATTTCGATGCAAAAACGTGACGAATAGTCACAATCGAATTCTTCCCTTTTTATTTTCTTTGTTATGAAAACGTTTTGGTGCAGAGTGACATCACAGTCACAAGCACAACGGTGGTCGGTAACATCACAGTTACCCCTTTAAACAGTGGTACATGGAGAGTCAATTCCCCGTCACTGTCCCGAGAAGCGTGAGAATCAGGATGATGTAGCAGGGACACGAAAAAGTCCCGGACGAAAAACAAAATCCCAAGAATTTAAGGTACGGAAAGCGAGAACTTTTAATAAAATTTACCTCGTTGATTGAAGCTTGATCGAAATAAATTTGATTTTTCTTGGGGAAGTTTGTTCTGCTCGACTCTTCTTGGTTTCTTCGAAAGAGGGATGAAGGCCTTGAAGCATGCTTGATTGGCTTCCGAGCAATCTTGATCTTCGGGGGATGTGTGCAAAGAGATGCACACAAGGATAAATCAAGATGGAGAAGGGCTGCCGAGAGGAGAGGGCTGCCAAGGTGTGGTGCGGCAGGGAGGGCAATCGGCAGTGCATGTGCTGCCGAGGAGGAGCCAACGGTACAGAGAGGGAAGGCGGCGGCCGACGGCGGTAGGTAAGGATTTCTTTTTTTATTTAGGTTTTTTTTTAGGGCTATTAGACAAAGGCTAGAGCCACGTGCTGATAACGTGTTTTAGGAGAAAAGAATAATATGCAAAGCGTAATTTTTATTGATTGATAAGGAGGCCTTATAAGAAATCTAGTCTTACTGAATATATATTACATCATGTATCCCGAATAATCAGGGATTCCCTATTTACTGAATATACTAGAAAACTAGTCTAATTAGGTCAAGGCATATTACGGAAGTTACGGAAATAACATTTCTTGAACAATGATCAGTATTAACGAGAATAAATTACATCGTACGTACCATTGATTGGTGTAGTATAAAAGGGAGATTTATCATTTAAAAAAAAAAGATTTATGACTCAGAAATTTTTCAGTTCTCCGCTAGGACCATGCAGCATGCCATGTGGTCTATCGAGCCACTAATATACCGGCATGTGGATATGTTCAATGCATCAAAAATTAATCTTACCAAAATACGAGAAATTTTGCAGTCCTCCCGGAGGACCATGTCACCACTGGCACGTGGTCTATCTTTCCTTAAAACACCTCAGTCTCACCAACACAAGTCATCAACCCCTCGTCGTTTACTAGTGTTCTGCTGTCAGAAAAAAAAAATCAATTTATTTTCATGTTCTCAATCAAAAAGCAAATCTCATGTCCAATAAGGAAACCTAGTTCTCTGGGTAAAATTTCTAAGACGACGATTGCATTGAGATCTGGGTTTGATTAACGTGGGATTAAGGCTTTTGGCTTGATTGCCTGCGATTTCTCAATCATTATTCTGTCGTTCTCCTTTTGATGACTTGCGATCTGCCGCCACTTGAGACTCGAGTGCTCCAACATGTGAGAGAATCAAAGGTAAGATAATTAGACGATGGGAAAGAACAAAACAAAATCTCCAGATCTTATCTTACCATCATGCATGAATACCATGGGAAGCAATTCAAAAAAAAAAATAAAAATGCCATGGGAAGCAAGTATATATAGATTGACAAAGTGATTCAGAGGAAAAAAGTTTGGTTTTTATGAATAGATCGAGGTAAACTACCTGCCCATTGAAGTTAGGGTTCGACCATTTAATTGTTTATGATAGAAAACAGGATGAGTCTGTTCGTGTCGGATTCAGCACCCGGCGAACAATCAACACGTGGGGGGTGGCGGACGTCGATTTCAGTTTTCTTGTGATGTGTGAGAGCGTGCCAGTACCTTTGAGTTGGTACAACTTTGGTGCGGACGACCTCTGGCGAGTGTATCTCTGGAGAATGTATCTGTCTGCTCCCGATATCTGACTTCTTGACCAAGCGACTATTACGCGGGCGTTGACTAGGCCGGCGTAAAAGGCTCGAACAAGACCTAACAAAAATCTTATTAGGATTTTCTTCTCAACCTATTGCAGATTGAGTAATTCTTACTTCGATCCTGAAATGCAAAGCAAACCAATAATTCAAGGCCGTGGGGAATGGTTCTCCTCCAACCTCTTGCAGGTTGGCTTGTAGATTTTGTTACCGGAGTAACGACTCGATTTGCTACTGACGTAGCGACTGACACTGGGTGCTTCAGCAAACGTAGACACGACGCAAGTTTGCATCTCTGTATGTATGGTGCAAGTAGGCTACGATATGTGGATGCTGGAAGCGATAGGTCTTAGCGACGCTCACACGAGTGCAAGGCACACTTGGACAACCGCGCAAGTATACAGCGACCGGTGGAGGGCGTAAAGTTGCGGCAGGGTTGGATGGTGGTTGTTTGCAGTTTGTGGAGGCAGTACGCGTAAGAGATTGCTCCGGAGAGACTTTGCAAGATTTGCGATGCGCAAAAGCTTGTGTGTTTGTAAGATGGTTGTGAACCCTTTTCAAGTTGTACAAGAATTCTTTATATAGAGACTGCAGAACCCCAATACTTGCGTATCAAGCATAATAGATTCGGAGATCAATTAGGATTCAATTACCTTAAACCACCTCCTTCTCGAATTCCTAAGAAGGAAATATTCAATATACATCAGTTTATTCTTTAATAAATAACCCCTTGGGTCTCGATCCACAATCTCGGACAAATGTCAATTTAGGCCCAAACATTGCTCCCCAGCCTTTGAAATTGAGAGCCCTAATGAAATTGATAAAGGCTAAAAAGCCCAATCCAAACCCTTTTAAATTCTGAAACACTGCGTCGTTCCCTCTAACATCGCAACTTTACCAAATCGATCTCGAAGAACTATTCCTAAACCCTTGACCGCTGCAAATCCTACCGCTTCAATATTTCGGACAACCTCTTCCAGATTCTATAAAACCAAGGTCAAGAATCATCAATTCACATCCCAAACTCCATTCTCTCATCATTTCAGACCATGACATTCGAGATTCAATACGCCTCAACTCTTAAAGGAAAGGAAAGAATCACTTCCGCCATCATCGAAGTCGGAAGTTCTTACCAGACCTCACTCACACCACCAGACGATTATGGCCGCGCTGGGTTAGGACCACGACAGTAAGAGCTTAGCCAAGACACCATCCTTCCATTCGTCGACAGGTCGCGACCACCTCCGGTGGCTTTTCGAGAAAGAGGCGTAAAATGTGGAGACTAGCAGACCTCCAACCACTATGAGATTCCGATAGCGTCTTCCTCCTGGCCATTACCAACCCAGGCAATGATACAGTGGTATTATGAAAGGCGGTCACTTGATGAAAGCAGATGGCGAGCCGTCGGGATTAATGAAGCCCTCAACATCAGCTTCTCACTCAACCCAAAAGGAGGGAACATGTGTGCTCTCATGCCTTTAATCTGTTTTTGGAATCCTTCTGCCAATGCCTTCGATTTAAAATTTGGGCAAGCTAGCATTACTTTGCTAGACATGTATGCTGGATTAGGGCTTAGTTTGGGACAACTTTTGAGGCTGCTTTTGAGACTGTTTTAGCTTTTAGAATTAATGTATGGTGTTTGGTAAAGTCCCTAAAAGCTGCTTTTGGCCAAAATAGATTTCCCCAAAAGCTGAAATCAAAAAGCTAGGAAATAGAGCTTTGGAAAGCAGCTTTTGAAGAAATGGTGGTGCTAAGAAATATGATTGCACAAAGTTTAATGAATGCAATGTAGTTGCAATATTAATAGACTCTAATATATTTTGTATAATGGTTCCATTTGATTATGGTGGAAAATACTTTGTCTAATATTATTTTAGATGAATTTGGTTTAATATTTAAGAATTCTTTGTAAATCTTTTATTTGGTCCAAACAACTGGTCATACATTGCAAAAAATTATACCAAAATAATTGCACAAAACCATAGTCTATAATTTAGAGAAGTAATATCCATTTTAATAAAACTTTAAATATTTAAGATTATTTTGATAAATACACCCACTCAAAATACTTTTTACTTAGAACTTACCAAACACAAAAAATTACTTTTCGTTCTCACAGCACTTTTGAAAACAGTTTACCAAACACCTAAACTGCTTCCTCTCACAGCAAATTCAAAAGTCATTTTACTCACAGCTGATTCAAAAGCCATTTTACTCACAGCACAGCTGTCCCAAACTAAGCCTAGGTTTTCTCCTAGGTAGAAAACCCTTCAATCTAGATGATTATCATGAGGCGGATGTACCTTCAACTACCCTTCCAGAAACCTCTACCCGGAGTTGGCAGAGCTGGATAGCACAATTCCGAGCCCATAAGGATGATATAGGCGGAATAGCAGTCTTAGATTTCTGGCTTAATAAATTTGTGTTTTTCTCAACCGCCAATAAGATAACCAAGACATACAGCAGAATGGCTGAAATTCTGTATGCTCGCAAGGAGATTGGCCTTGCCCAATTAGTACTAGCACATCTGTATAGGTGCCTCCATACCTTGTCCGCCAATCCCTTAAGCTGCAAAGTCTCTATACCACTTTGGATTTTGGAAATTTGGTCACAGATGTACTTCCCTGGTTTAGCACCCCCTGAGCTCAACAAGATTGCAGAAGACAAGTATTGGGGCTTGCTTATGCCGGGTGTAAGCCTAACTATGGTCAAGGCTACGCAGTGTGCTTTGATGTGATCTTAAACACGGATGCTCCAGGCTTCTACTCAGAGGCCCAGATGCTCCTCCACAGGAGACACCCAAAGGCCTTGAAGGATGGCTTCCTTCTCTCAACCGATCAATGTGAGGAAGGACGAAGGCTGTTTCTCCAATGCATCTCCATGGCGGACCTTCCCCTCTTCACCTCTGATAAGGGCGAGCAAGGCGTCGAGGTATATGCCCCCCAACTGTTTGCCAAACAGTTTGGACTAGCTCAGCTTCTGCCCTATCCCCCAATCTAGAGCCTGAACATGTTTTCAGCCTGGCGGCTAATAGGAGCACAATGTGCGACGATATTATATGTTTACGCCCTCATTTATGCTTTGTTTAACCTTTATTTATCTAAGATAGAGTCATAATTTAGTTTAGTGTCATTTCGGAAGAGTTTAGAAAAATGTTCTTAATTGTCATAAAAACGACTAAGTATAGAAATCTGAGGAAAAAGTGCAAAATATGTTGTTTTCGTGATTTTTAGGGCTGTGTTTGACTGACTTTTTCTTTTCTAAATTTGCTAAAATTTGGTACGTATGTTTTTGGCTTGCTAATGGGTTTTGTGTAAAAAATTCAGATCAATCGGAGTTCGGGAAGTTGATAGGAGCACAATGTGCGACGATATTATATGTTTACGCCCTCATTTATGCTTCGTTTAACCCTTATTTATCTAAGATTGAGTCATAATTTAGTTTAGTGTCATTTTGGTAGAGTTTTTATCAAATGTGCTTTAGAATCCGAAAAATGACCAAGTATGAGAAATCTGGAAAATAATGCAAAATATGTCTTTTTCGTGATTTTGAGATTAGTAAAAATGCGATATATCCTTGTCCGAATTCAATGAAATTTGGCGTGCTTATTATTCATATCCTGAGGAATGTTGTGTTAAAATTTCAGATCAATCGGAGTTCAGGAAGTCACCCAAAAGATGGCTGCAAAAAGGCAGTTCGAGCAAACCAATCCAGGGACTTCCAGGATTTTCCTGGGACTGTGTCCCAACTTCGAAAAATCATTTCTGACGACTCACAAGGAATTTGATCAAACTGTTTTATATAGAGGTAGCTATGTGTGTCTAGTTTATCTGAGACTTGGAATCGCATCAATTGGAGCTCCAAGGAGGGAGTTATGCCAGATTTACTGGAGCAAGGTTACTGCCCTGCCGAGAAAACCAAGCATTCTACCGGTTTGAGCATTGAGGCCGATTGGGGTGTAACCATGGACCAAAGTTCATCATGAAGAGTTGCTGAGTTCACAAGTGATATCCATGAAGCATTGCAGCCCAATCCAAGGAAGAAAATCAGCAAAAGAAGTTTCCTAGAAGAACCAAGAAAGGCCTCCAAAACCTTGTTGCACAAGGATTACCTTTGCTGATTTGGACTAGGTTTTCTACCTAGGGTTTCTGCCGAATTTCCCTCTATATATAGCCATGTTTTCCTACAGAAAAATCATCTCATCTCAAGCATAAAATACTAGCCTAAAGCTCTACCAAGTCTATCAAACACCAACACCTAAATACTTAGCCAAAACCCATCACCACCACCACTACCAAATTGTCGTACCCTTCACCTTGTCTTCTGCCGATTCTTGTTTTGGCCGAGCATTAAGGAGCAGCAGCCAAGCATCTTGTCACGTTTGAGGAGTCTTCAAAGGTTCTAAAAGTGTGATCCACTCACCCTATGGCTTTTGTATTTAGTTTTGTTTGGTTGTCTTGTAAGAACTTGTTTCGTTTCTTGGTTTTTGCTAAACTTTTGTATGAACCGATTTGTTGAAGTTTATGTAATTTGTTTGTGCAATGTTAACTTGTGTTTTTGTATGCATCGATAATTAGGGCAGTGGTATTTCACATGTTTAAACTTAAATTGGTTATAGCCATCACCGAGAGTTTGAAATTTCTCAACCCTTCTCTTTTTCTTTGGTTTGTGATGATATGTTGGAATGTGTTAGACAATTGCATGCTTAGGAAATTCGTTGATATAGATTTGTGCTTACATTGAGGACAATGTAATTTTCTAAGTGTGGGGTGGGATAACGTATTCCGTTTATGTTTTCGTGTGCTTAGTATAGAAAAGAAAATTTCAGAAAATTGTAATACAAAAAAAGAGAGTGTTTAAATTGTTGTTTCGAGTCTTAGGATGCCCCTAATATGTCAATGATGTTTTTCTCCTCTTTGCATACATAGATGATGGTTGTGCATACTATTAAAATTGTGAGTTTCATGGATTATGTGCATTGGTAGGAGCATGTAGGACTTGTTGATTAATTAAGCATGCATGTTTTAGCTAGTTTGTTTCCATAATAACCTATGTGAGCTTTAGAGCCAAATTGCTTTCTTTATGAGTAATAAATTTCTGAAAATTTTGAGCATGCTAAATTTATGAACCTCATTATTCTGTGCATATTCAACGATTATGTGCCATAGCTTTTTAATGAACTCTAGAATGCTAGAACTTACTCTTGTTGATTTTCAAAACGTTTTTAATCATAAAATACCTTTGATTTTGAATGTGATTGAATAAAAATCATTTAGGTTTACCACCAAAGCCAAATAAAGCATGAGCCCTATTGGAGCCCGTCGTGGGACACCTTAGTAAAACCCTTTGAGCCTACAATTAGCCTTTTCTTTCATCACCCTTAAACACTTTCCATAAGCTTAGTATAGTGATGTCTTGACCATTGTGTGTCGGCAAAGCTTGATTTTTGAAGGCGTTTTTGCTTGAAGTGATGAAGAAGAACAAGTGTGGGGTAGACTTAGCCATGAATTTATATGAAAAATGTATGCATGCCGTACCTTAAAAAGAGAAAGAAAGAAAAAAATTTTGCTCGGATTAAAAAGAAAAGAAAAGAAAAGAAGCCGAGAAAAGAGAAAAGAAATAGGGCACGGCATAGGCTAGAAAAACAAAAAAAAATTTGTGCATGGCTATTGTCTTGATTATTATTGTTGTAATGTTATGAGAAGAAAAGAATGAAGTATGGGTCCAACAAGAAGAAATTCGACCCTTGGTGAGAAGACATAAGGAGATTTAAGCTTTGCTAAAGTACACGGTGACGTTTTGAGCCTCCTTATCCAAATATCGAATACCTCTTAGCCTAGCCCCATTACAACCCCTTTTATTGATTTTTTTCATGATTCTTAAGATGGTTAAACTTGATTTGTGGAGATTATCTCAAGAGTAAGCATATGGTTTTGGTTCATTGGTGCACATAGTTGTTAAATGAGGTTCTTCTTGAAATTCACAAAGTGCTTTCGATTTTCACGACATATGCAAGTTACTCTTCGTAATTCATTATCTTTCGCTTGCATATACTTATGAGTGAATGCCATGTTTCGAGTGAAAAGAAGAGAGTATGCCTAGTGAGGATGATTGAATTAGCTTAACATGTCTACATGCTTACCTTTCACTACCAGATTTGACAGAATAGCCGACGAAATTTTTTTCGTCGGCTATTCCAAAATTTCGTCGGCTATTCCCTCTACCGACGAAATTTTCGTCGGCTATTCTTCGTCGGTAAAACGCCGTCGGTAATACCAATGGCCGACGAAATTTTTGAAATCGTCGGCCATTCTGAAGTATAGCCGACGAAAATTGATTTCGTCGACCAAACCTTTGAAAAATAACCGACGAAATTCGTCGGAAATTTTCGAGTTTAGCCGACGATTTGGCCAACTATAGCCGACGAAATTAGTCTGTTTCGTCGGCTATACTTCATAAATACCCGACGATTTGTCAATTTCGTCGGTTATTTTCTCCGAATATATTAATATTTTAAAGAATAGCCGACGAAATTTGGTAAAAATCGTCGGCTATACCTGTTATAGCCGACGAAATTTGGTCAATTTCGTCGGCTATTCTTTAATTTTGGGGAAAAAAAAATTAAATTAAATTAAATTAAATTAATTACATTTTGGAGGAGGAGGAGGAGGGGAAGGAGGAGGAGGAGGCCGGAAGAGGAGGGGAAGGAGGAGGAGGAGGAGGAGGAGGAGGAGGCCGAAGGAGGAGGAGAAGGAGGAGGAGGGGAAGGAGGAGAAGGAGGAGGAGGAGGAGGAGGAGGCCGGAGGAGGAGGAGAAGGAGGAGGAGGGGAAGGAGGAGAAGGAGGAGGAGGAGGGGAAGGAAGCTAGAGAAGGAGGAGGAGGAGGAGGAGGGGAAGGAGGAGGGGAAGGAGGAGGAGGAGGAGGCCGGAGGAGGGGAAAGAGGAAGAGGAGGCCGGAGGAGGGGGGGAAGGAGGAGGAGGAGGCCGGAGGAGGGGAAGGAGGAGGAGGAGGAGAAGGAGGAGGAGGGGAAGGAGGAGGAGGGGAAAGAGGAAGAGGAGGCCGGAGGAGGGGGGGAAGGAGGAGAGAAAAAAGGCGGGAGGATTTAAAAGATTTAGAAGGAGTATAGCCGACGAAATATATTAATTTCGTCGGCTATTCTCTAAGTATAGCCGACGAAATAAAAGATTTCGTCGGCTATACTTAGAGAATAGCCGACGAAATATTTTAATTTCGTCGGCTATACTTAGAGAATAGCCGACGAAATTAATATATTTCGTCGGCTATACTTTGAAAAATCAACAGCCGTCGGATCTGAGCCATCCAACGGCGGACAATAAAAAGGCGCGGATCAAGAGTTTAGCCGACGAAATATTTGAATTCGTCGGCTATACTTAGAGAATAGCCGACGAAATTTGAATGTTTCGTCGGCTATTCTATGAAAACATACTAAAATGCCGTTTTGAGGCCCTAAACGAACTCGAAAGCCCGAAAAAGCCCACACGTCGTGGCAAAGCTACGAGTTTTGTTCCTGGCGTCGTTCCCTTTCCGGAATGGTATCACAATCATCATTCGGACGCCGGACGCCACATCTACAGTAAACCGGGTTTTGACTGATTTCATTCTTTCGGCACGCGGATTTTATCGGAATCTTGTCATTTTTCAACCGTAGACGTATTTCATTATTTCGGTCATATCTTATTTGACGACATATTTGCATTTGAAGAGCCTACGTATAGTAACTATTTGAAACTATACATTCACTTAAACACTTAGTAAACAAGTTAAGGAACATTAGTGCATATGTTCCGATTTTGAATCTAAAAGTTTGGAAAATCTATTCCAACCGTCAGATATCACCGTTAAAATTAAATACATGTATGAAAAAAAATCCAACTACATCTGACAACGTTAAAGGCTCGATCGGGACGGTCAACCGGGTGAGTCAACCCTTCAAACGCTTAGAAATGGAAATTGGCCCGTCTAAATGACGTTTTTTGGCCTGACGTTCAACAGAGAATAGTTTCAGATCGATGAGACGCAACCAATCGTATAAAAATTTTCCTCAAAATATTTACCGACCGTCAGGCTACCCATAGGAAAACGGAAGTAAAAAACAGCTAACCGCAACATTCGGCACACAGATTTTGTCGGAATCTTCTCATTTTTCAACAGTAGACGTATTTCATTATTTCGGTCATATCTTATTTCACGACACATTTGCATTTGAAGGACGAAGCAATGGTTTGTCGATAGTGATAGAAAATGGAAGCTGTTTTTTTTTTTTTTTTTAAATCATAGCCGACGAAATCAAACCTAGTACTCGTCGGCCATACTTCCAAAAATTTTCGTCGGCTAAAGTTTTAGAGAAAGGCCGACGAAAATTCAAATCGTCGGCTATTCCCCTAGAATGACCGACGAAAAAAAAATTCGTCGGCCATTCTAGGGGAATAGCCGACGATTTTTTTTTTAGCGACGAAAAAAAATTTCGTCGGCCATTCTAGGGGAATAGCCGACGATTTTTTAATTTTTAGCGACGAAAAAAATTTTCGTCGGCCATTATTGAGAATAGCCGACGAAAATTGGTTTCGTCGGCCGTTTTTTTTTTTTTCGTCGGCAAAAGTTTTTTTTCTGGTAGTGTTTTGCTCTTATATGTTCATATTGATGTCACATGTTCATGAAGCTCGGAATTTTCGTGCTTAGCATTCTCATGCATTAACTTGAAAGCTATGTGTACATACGAGCCTGAGACAAATTGTTAGGGGCAATAGTTTGTTTAGAGTCTAGTTTAATTTAGTTTGCTAAGGGACTAGCAAAGGATAAGTGTGGGGTAGTTGATAGGAGCACAATGTGCGACGATATTATATGTTTACGCCCTCATTTATGCTTCGTTTAACCCTTATTTATCTAAAATTGAGTCATAATTTAGTTTAGTGTCATTTTGGTAGAGTTTTTATCAAATGTGCTTTAGAATCCGAAAAATGAGCAAGTATGAGAAATCTGGAAAATAATGCAAAATATGTCTTTTTCGTGATTTTGAGATTAGTAAAAATGCGATCTATCCTTGTCCGAATTCAATGAAATTTGGTGTGCTTATTATTCATATCCTGAGGAATGTTGTGTTAAAATTTCAGATCAATCGGAGTTCAGAAAGTCACCCAAAAGATGGCTACAAAAAGGCAGTTCGAGCAAACCAATCCAGGGACTTCCAGGATTTTCCTGGGACTGTGTCCCAACTTCGAAAAATCATTTCTGACGACTCACAAGGAATTTGATCAAACTGTTTTATATAGAGGTAACTATGTGTGTCTAGTTTATCTGAGACTTGGAATCGCATCAATTGGAGCTCCAAGGAGGGAGTTATGCCAGATTTACTGGAGCAAGGTTACTGCCCTGCCGAGAAAACCAAGCATTCTGCCGGTTTGAGCATTGAGGCCGATTGGGGTGTAACCATGGACCAAAGTTCATCATGAAGAGTTGCTGAGTTCACAAGTGATATCAATGAAGCATTGCAGCCCAATCCAAGGAAGAAAATCAGGAAAAGAAGTTTCCTAGAAGAACCAAGAAAGGCCTCCAAAACCTTGTTGCACAAGGATTACCTTTGCTGATTTGGACTACGTTTTCTACCTAGGGTTTCTGCCGAATTTCCCTCTATATATAGCCATGTTTTCCTACAGAAAAATCATCTCATCTCAAGCATAAAATACTAGCCTAAAGCTCTACCAAGTCTATCAAACACCAACACCTAAATACTTAGCCAAAACTCATCACCACCACCACTACCAAATTGCCGTACCCTTCACCTTGTCTTCTGCCGATTCTTGCTTTGGCCGAGCATTAAGGAGCAGCAGCCAAGCATCTTGTCACGTTTGAGGAGTCTTCAAAGGTTCTAAAAGTGTGATCCACTCACCCTATGGCTTTTGTATTTAGTTTTGTTTGGTTGTCTTGTAAGAACTTGTTTCGTTTCTTGGTTTTTGCTAAACTTTTGTATGAACCGATTTGTTGAAGTTTATGTAATTTGTTTGTGCAATGTTAACTTGTGTTTTTGTATGCATCGATAATTAGGGCAGTGGTATTTCACATGTTTAAACTTAAATTGGTTAGAACTAAGGTTAGGGCATTTAAACCGACACACTAGTTATGGTTAGCATGTAATTCTAAGTGCTAGGTTTCATGTGATAGAGTAACACGGATAAGTCATACGTTGGAGTAGTTTGTTTTGTGTTGCTCACCTAGGTCTAACAACCTTAGAACTTGCAAGTTAAATAAGATGATTGACAACCTTACTTATTTGCTTGTCTTCGATTTAGACTCATATGCTTAAATGTTAAAACGTGTAAAACCGGATTAACATCACCTTAGAAGTCATACGTTGGAGTAGTTTCTAAGAAATTAAGAAGTCTAACAATTGGAAAACTGTTGGAGGCTCTAGTTGTGTCGAAACTAATTTAGGTCTTGAACATGTTAAATACTTGTCTCTTACCTTCTTGTGTGCAAATCTACTTGTTAAAGAGTCTTTTGTGTGAACTGTTTTGTGTGAGAGATGATGATCACTTGTATATAGTAGTTTAGGTTTAATTTTCGTATCTTAGTGTTAGTAGCAGCTTTGCTGCCGAACCATATCTTTCTCCCATTGTGACGTGTAAATTCGTATATATGTATAAAAGTGTGACAATTGTGTGCATATATGTTTGTGAATATTTTTGTTAACATTCTCATATTTCAGGTACCCTTAATCCCCGGCTAGAACGATCCCTACTTATTCTATACTACTAACGATTGTAGGGTTTTTGATTGCTTGAGTCGCTTCGGCGGTTCGATCAGAAGTCATCCAAAAGATGGCTGCAACTTGGTAGTCTGAGAAAAGATCACAAGGGACTTCCAGGATTTTCCTGGGACTGTGTCCCAAGTTCAAAAATTCATTCCCAACGTTTCACAAGGAATTTGATCAAGCCCGTTTAGATGGAGGAAGCTCTATGTGTCTAGTTTATCTGAGACTTGGAATCGCATCAATCGGAGCTCCGAGGAGGGAGATATGCCAGAATTACTACAACAAGGTCGTTTCTGCCGATTCCAAGATGCTACTGCCTCCTTTTCGCAATTTATGTTTTCGATGGATCATATGGTGTACAAATACATATGTGAATATGGTCCAAGCTTAAGGAAGTAAAGAGGAAGACACCAAGCTAAAGCAATGAAGAAAAAGATGAAGAAAAGTGGCTCTCCTAGTCAAGCCAAGAGATGGTGCCGATCGGACTGCAAGGCTGCCGGCAATGCATGCCGGCAGGTTTTGGGGCATTATTTTTGCTAGATTAAGACTTATCAAATGAAGTCCAAAGCCTATACAAGAAGTCCATGAAGATGTGAAGCCCAAGCCTTAAAGAAAAATTCAGAAAAAGAAAACCTAATTGAACTATGAAAGGAAGGTTTCAAATCCTTAATCCTTTAGGTTTTCTGATTACCTTATGCTAGAAGGGCTGCCGGCACCCCTATCCTCTATTTATAGCCAACTTTTACACAGAAAAAGTCGTCACATCTCAAGCCAAAACACAAGTCTAAAGCTCTACCAAATTTTCTACCTTAAGTCTTAGAAAGAAAAGCAAGCCGAAACCACCACCACCACCATCCATAAAATTCCTGCCGACACACCTTCACCTTCAACCGAGAAGAACCAGTCCATATCTCCATCCTTCATCACTGAGACCCACACGAGTTGCTGCCTCAAGGTGTCTAAACGTGTGATCTACTCCCTTTGGCTTGTAATTCTTTTATTTTTCAACACTATGTCTATGTAGTTTGGATATTCTTTTGGTATTTGTTTTTATGTCTATGTAAAGACAATTTGTTTATTTGGTGACGCATGTTTAAAGATGTTTATGATTTCGATTCTTTGAGCCTAATTAACTCTAAGGTATTGATTTCATGGTTTTATGAAAGATAAATATGCAAACATAATTTGTAAATATGTAACCGGTTAGGTCTTAGGGATGCATGCTTGACTTGATTCTCGATTTCTTCTTGATTAGTTGTTTGAATTCGTGTGCAACCGAAGGAGATGTTTAGATGCAATCGCAGGCCATGGTTGTTGTCTAGATATTGAATTCACTTGCCGTAGTAACATAAGTCAAGTTAGAACGATAAGTCGATTTGGTTTATGTTGTTACCTAGGGTTGGAGTAATTTCTACAACTTGCTTGTCTAATATGAAGAGTGACGCCTTGCATGTTAACTTGTTTCCGACTAAAAAGATTTCGTGCTTTATATGCTAATTGGTTAATTTCTACGATAAGTGTCTTTAATCGGTTAGCTAAAGATTAGGGTTATGCGATAAGCTAATTCTAAGTATTTTCGTGAAATCTAAAATCGACTAGATAAACCGATAAGGAGTTTAGTTAGGTTGGAATTAAGTTGAGTCTTGAATATTTCTATGCATGTTTCCATGAGCCCTTACTTGTTACTTGTTTCGATTTGTGTTAGTTTTTGATGAGTGCTTTGCGTGAGAGATGTCGACCAAACTTGTACATAGTAGTTTAGAGTTTAATTTCCTGCAATTTAATTTTGTGCCATAGTTTTTAGGGCAGCCCCATGGCTGCCGAACCAATTCTTCCCCCATGTGTGACGTGTGAATATGTATATATGTATATAAGTGTGACAATTGTGTGCATATGTATTTGTGAATATTTGTGTTAACATTCTCATGTTTCAGGTACCCTTAATCCCCGGCTAGAACGATCCCTACTTATTCTATACTACTAACAATTGTAGGGTTATTATTGCTTGATGCTCGCTCACGCGAATCACCAGCGACCAAGCCGAAACACCCCTGCGAATGAAGATGCTAATGTTGTATCTGCCCTGCGACCTGCCCACTTTCCAATCTTGGAGCAATGCCTTGAGCTGGAAATCTCCAGAGAAAGTACAGAGAAATATCAAGCCTGGTGGGGTCAACTCAGAGGAGCGTTGTTCAAGAAACAATCTCTTCACTACTTCAGAGCTCTCTTCGACAACCAACATCAGTACCTTACCGCAGAGGATATCAAAGTACTTGATGGAGGTCCTCTCTACCGTGAAACAGATCCTAAGCAGGTATTTATTTGTTCTTCACAGGTCCATTTATCAATTTTCAGGTGAAAAACCACTAACTGATTTCCTTTACTACAGGCCTCTACAAAGCACTTTCAAAGTAAAGGGAAGAGAAAGGCTCCTCAAACCTCCTCCAGCAGAGCTGCCAAAAAGAGAGGAAGAAGTCTCCTCATTACTGAAGAATCAGATCCTGAGGATCACGAGCCAGTAAGTTATCTGTATTTATTTTTATTACTGCACCACTGATCTATTAATAAATTAACAAGTTAAGTCTGATGCAGTTGGTAAAATCTTTCCCGTAGGGACTAATAAGGAAAAGAAGCAAACCAAATTCAACTCCTGCTGTTGCCATAATTAAAGTATCTTTAGGTGAGTCTTCTGAGTCACCCCACAATTCATCTTCCCTTAACAATTTTGAGTTGGGAGATGAAGATGTCCATGATTTTGCTGGAGTCCAAAGAGTTTATGAAAAATTTAGAAATGAGTACCAATGGGTTTGCGAGAATGTTGCTATTGAAGTACCACCTCTAAGCTTTCTACCTGCTGACACAGGTACTTCTAGTATTCCAGACAATCCCCTAGCCATTATCCCGAGCATTACCGAGACTGTCCCTTTGATCACTTCAATGATCGAACCGCCGAAGCGATTCAAGTAATCAAAAACCCTACAATCGTTAGTAGTATAGAATAAGTAGGGATCGTTCTAGCCGGGGATTAAGGGTACCTGAAATATGAGAATGTTAACACAAATTATCCACATATATACAGTGAAACGTCACACATGGGGGATTTGATATGAATCGGCAGCTTGCTGCCCCTTATGCTAAGATACGAAAATTAACCCTAAGCTAATATATACAGGTGATCATCATCTCTCACACAAAACAGTTCACACAAAAGACTCTTTAACAAGTAAATTTGCATACAAGAAGGTAAGAGACAAGCATTTAACATGTTCAAGACCAAAATTAGTTTCGACACAATTAGAGTCTCCAGCAGTTTTCCAATTGTTAGACTTCTTAAATTCTTAGAAACTACTCCAGCGTATGACTTCTAAGGTGATGCTAATCCAGTTTTACACGTTTTAACATTTAAGCGTATGAGTCTAAATCGAAGACAAGCAAACAAGTAAGGTTGTCATTCTTCTTATTTAACTTGCAAGTTCTAAGGTTGTTAGACCTAGGTGAGCAACACAAAACAAACTACTCCAGCGTATGACTTATCCGTGTTACTCTATCACATGAAACCTAGCACTTAGAATTACATGCTAACCATAACTAGTGTGTCGGTTTAAATGCCCTAACCTTAGTTCTAACCAATTTAAGTTTAAACATGTGAAATACCACTGCCCTAATTATCAATGCATACAAAAACACAAGTTAAAATTGCAAAAACAAATCACATAAACTTCAACAAATCGGTTCATACAAAAGTTTAGCAAAAACCAAGAATTGAAACAAGTTCTTACAAGACAACCAAACAAAACTAAATACAAAAGCCATAGGGTGAGTGGATCACACTTTTAGAACCTTTGAAGACTCCTCAAACGTGACAATAGGATGCTCAGCTGCTGCTTGGTAGATGCTCGGCAAGAACAAGTATTTCGGTAGAAGGCAAGGTGAAGGGTACGGCAGTTTTGGTAGTGGTGGTGATGGGTTTTGGCTAAGTATTTAGGTGATGGTGCTTGATAGACTTGGTAGAGCTTTAGGCTAGTATTTTATGCTTGAGATGAGATAATTTTCAGAATGAAAAAGTGAGGGTTTTTATATAGGAGAGGGGGTGCCGGCAGCCCTATAGCAAAAGGAATAGAGAAAACCAAGTGGAATAAGGATTTGCAACCTTCCTTTCATGGTTCAATTAGGTTTTCTTTTTCTGAAATTTTCTTCAAGGCTTGGGCTTCACATCTTCATGGACTTCTTGTATGATCATTGGACTTCAATTGATAGGTCTTAATCCACCAAAAATGCATCATTGCCGGCAGCAACACAAAGGCACACAATCTGCCTCTATTCGGCAGCTTCTCCTAGTGTGACTAGGAGAACTTCTTTCTTCATAATTTTCTTCAATGCCATGGCCTAGTGTCTTCCTCTTCCCTTCATAAAGCTTGAACCATCTTCATAAATGCATTTGTGCACCATTTGGTCCGTTAAAAACAGAAAACACAAAAAGGGGGCAGTAGGTTCTTGGAATCGGCAGATTTGACCTTGTTGCAGTAATTCCGGCATATCTCCATCCGTGGAGCTCCGATTGATGCGATTCCAAGTCTCAGATAAACTAGACACATATGGCCATCTCCCCATAAAACAGTTCGATAAAATTCCTTGTGAGTCGACGGGAATGGTTTTTCGAAGTTGGATCAAAGTCCCAGGAAAATCCTGGAAGTCCCTGGATTGAAATGCTCGGACTGCCGTTTTGCAGCCAACTTTTGGGTGACTTCCCGAACTCCGATTGATCTGAAATTTTAACACAACTTTCCTCAGCATATGAATATTAAGCACGCCAAATTTCATAGAATTCGGATAAGGATAGATCACAGTTTCATTCATCTCAAAATCACGAAAAAGACATATTTTACACTATTTTCCAGATTTCTCAAACTTAGTCATTTTTCGGATTCTAAAGCATATTTGATTAAAACTCTACCGAATCAACACTAAACTATATTATGACTCTATCTTAGACAAATAAGAGTTAAACAAAGCATAAACGAGGGCATAAGCATGTAATATCGTCGCACATTGTGCTCCTATCAACTACCCCACACTTATCCTTTGCTAGTCCCTTAGCAAACTAAATTAAACTAAGACTCAAAACAACTATTGCCCCTAACAATTTGTCTCAGACTCGTATGTACACATAGCGTTCAAGTTAATGCATGAGAATGCTAAGCACGAAAATTCCAAGCTTCATGAACATGTAACATCAATATGAACATATAAGAACAAAAGGTAAGCATGTAAACATGTTAAAGCTAATTCAAATCACCTCACTAGGCATACTCTCTTCTTTTCTCTCGAAGCATGGTAATTCACTCATAAGTATATGCAAGCGAAAGATAATGAACTACGAAGAGTAACTTGCATATGTCAAGAAAAGAAAGCTCCTTGTGAAATTTTATGGAAAAACCTCATGTAACAACTATGTGCACCAATGAACCAAAACCATATGCTTACTCTTGAGAAAATCTCCACAAATCAAATTTAACCATCTTAAGAATCATGAAAAAGATCAATAAAAGGGTTGTAATGAGGCTAGGCTAAGAGGTATTCGATATTTGGATAAGGAGGCTCAAAACGTCACCGTGGCCTTTGGCAAAGCTCAAATCTCCTTATGTCTTCTCGCCAAGGGTCAAATTTCATCTTGTTGGACCCATACTTCATTCTTTTCCTCCCATAATCAAGACAATAGCCATGCACAAAATTTTTTTCTTTTCTTTTTCAAGCCGTGCCTTACACATTTCTTTCTTGCTCTCGGTATCTTTTTCTTTTTCTTTTGGTCCGAGCAAAAATGTTTCAAAATTTTTCATTCTTTCTTTTTCTAAGGCACGGCATACATATACACTTTTCATAAATTCATGGCTAAGTCTACCCCACACTTGTTCTTCTTCATCACTTCACGCAAAAACTCCTTCAAAAATCAAGCTTTGCCGACACACAATGGTCAAGACATCACTATACTAAGTTCATGGAAAGTGTTTAAGGGTGATGAAAGAAAAGGCTAATCGTAGGCTCAAAGGGGGTTTACTAAGGTGTCCCACGACGGGTTCCAATAGGGCACATGCTTTATTTGGCTTTGGTGGTAAACCTAAATGATCTTTATTCAATCACATTCAAAATCAAGGTATTTTATGATTAAAAACGTTTTGAAAATCAACAAGAGTAAGTTCTAGCATTCTAGAGTTCATTAAAAAGCTATGGCACATAGTCATCGAATAATCAAAGAATTATGAGGTTTCATGCTTCCTACGAATCTATTGAATTTTATCTTTTTATCGCTCAAGAAGAAAGCAAATTGGCTCTAAAGCTCACATAGGTTATTATGGAAACAAACTAGCTAAAACATGCATGCTTCATTATCAACAAGTCCTACATGCTCCTACCAATGCACAAAATCCATGAAACTCACAATTTTAATTATATGCACAACCATCATCTATGTATGCAAAGAGGAGAAAAACATCATTGACATATTAGGGGCATCCTAAGACTCGAAACAAACAATTTAAACGTACACTCTATTTTTGTGGAACATTTTCTGAATTTTCCTTTTCTAAACTAAGCACACAAAAACATAAACGGAATACGTTATCCCACCCCACACTTAGAAAATTACATTGTCCTCAATGTAAGCATAGAATTATAGCAAGTAACTTCCTAAGCATGCAATAGTCTAACACATTCCAACAAATCATTACAAACCAAAGAAAAAGAGAAGGGTTAAGAAATTTCAAACTCCCGGTGATGGCTCCTTCGTTTTTCTTTGATCGACTTGGGTTGCCTCCCAAGTAGCGCTTAAGGTTTATAGTCCGTAGCCTAGACTTTTCACCGTGTGTGTTGTGTGTTCATCATGCCATGTGCAGCTCCGCAGTTGGGGCAGCAGCCCCTTTCTCTCGGTAGTTAGGCTGCTTGGCAGCTTTGTCCTCTTGACAGTGTGCTGCTTCTCTTGAGGCCTGATTTTGGGTGCGTTCCAATATCCGAATGCAAAACTGTTATAAAGAAATTTTGTAGCAGACACATAGAGCTTTCCAACGGTATAAAATTTTCCTCAATCGGACCAGCGGAAGTATGCTTTGTTTAGCCTTTTATCGGACCGATTGATCTGCCCAGTTCTCTGGTCAGTCAGATTGACCTTGCTGCACTAAAATTGAAACTGGGAACGGCTCGAGACTCCAAATCAACTTCTGTAAAATCCTACAGAAAGTAGACTCAGAGACCTTTCCAACGGTGTATGGCTCACTTTCCCACGTTTTGTGAGCTGAAAACGGCAGCCTTCCAAAGTCGGCTGACTGCACTGCCCGATTTCTGTTTGGGCAGACCTTTCCTCTTTTCTGCACTTTTTCTTTCCTTTCCATCCTGCACACACACAAAACACATAAAAACGAACAAAAACAAAAACTACAATGCAAGAATACACAAATCTATTACTTAAACAAATTTTTCAAGGTATTACAAGAATTTTTCAAGCTATACACAACATCAAAGATTCAAGGTACATGGAGCAGAGGAGCAAACTGTGCAATGGACTTGTGCAGCCCACGGTAAGGTCATGCTTTATCCGATATACCTCAAAACTTTAAAGACTCAAAACAATTTTTAGAAATATACAAAGCTAACATTCAAACAAATCAAGATTTTATAATCCCCGGCAACGGCGCCAAAAATTGACGGGAGCCAAAGCTCGCATGCAATAATAAACCCTACAAAAGATCGTTAGTAGTATAAGCAAGTAGAGATCGTTCTAGGCCGGGGATTAAGGGTACCTGAGATATGAAATTGTTAAACAAATATATACATATATATACACAAAATCGTCATAAACATGGGGGATTAGGTTCGGCAGCAATGCTGCCCTAATACTAGGCACGGTATTAAAAACAGAAAATAAATCCTAGGCTACTATATACAAGTTATAAAATTGATCGAACCGCCGAAGCGATTCAAGCAATCAAAAACCCTACAATCGTTAGTAGTATAGAATAAGTAGGGATCGTTCTAGCCGGGGATTAAGGGTACCTGAAATATGAGAATGTTAACACAAATTATCCACATATATACAGTGAAACGTCACACATGGGGGATTTGATATGAATCGGCAGCTTGCTGCCCCTTATGCTAAGATACGAAAATTAACCCTAAGCTAATATATACAGGTGATCATCATCTCTCACACAAAACAGTTCACACAAAAGACTCTTTAACAAGTAAATTTGCATACAAGAAGGTAAGAGACAAGCATTTAACATGTTCAAGACCAAAATTAGTTTCGACACAATTAGAGCCTCCAGCAGTTTTCCAATTGTTAGACTTCTTAAATTCTTAGAAACTACTCCAGCGTATGACTTCTAAGGTGATGCTAATCCAGTTTTACACGTTTTAACATTTAAGCGTATGAGTCTAAATCGAAGACAAGCAAACAAGTAAGGTTGTCATTCTTCTTATTTAACTTGCAAGTTCTAAGGTTGTTAGACCTAGGTGAGCAACACAAAACAAACTACTCCAGCGTATGACTTATCCGTGTTACTCTATCACATGAAACCTAGCACTTAGAATTACATGCTAACCATAACTAGTGTGTCGGTTTAAATGCCCTAACCTTAGTTCTAACCAATTTAAGTTTAAACATGTGAAATACCACTGCCCTAATTATCAATGCATACAAAAACACAAGTTAAAATTGCAAAAACAAATCACATAAACTTCAACAAATCGGTTCATACAAAAGTTTAGCAAAAACCAAGAATTGAAACAAGTTCTTACAAGACAACCAAACAAAACTAAATACAAAAGCCATAGGGTGAGTGGATCACACTTTTAGAACCTTTGAAGACTCCTCAAACGTGACAATAGGATGCTCAGCTGCTGCTTGGTAGATGCTCGGCAAGAACAAGTATTTCGGTAGAAGGCAAGGTGAAGGGTACGGCAGTTTTGGTAGTGGTGGTGATGGGTTTTGGCTAAGTATTTAGGTGATGGTGCTTGATAGACTTGGTAGAGCTTTAGGCTAGTATTTTATGCTTGAGATGAGATAATTTTCAGAATGAAAAAGTGAGGGTTTTTATATAGGAGAGGGGGTGCCGGCAGCCCTATAGCAAAAGGAATAGAGAAAACCAAGTGGAATAAGGATTTGCAACCTTCCTTTCATGGTTCAATTAGGTTTTCTTTTTCTGAAATTTTCTTCAAGGCTTGGGCTTCACATCTTCATGGACTTCTTGTATGATCATTGGACTTCAATTGATAGGTCTTAATCCACCAAAAATGCATCATTGCCGGCAGCAACACAAAGGCACACAATCTGCCTCTATTCGGCAGCTTCTCCTAGTGTGACTAGGAGAACTTCTTTCTTCATAATTTTCTTCAATGCCATGGCCTAGTGTCTTCCTCTTCCCTTCATAAAGCTTGAACCATCTTCATAAATGCATTTGTGCACCATTTGGTCCGTTAAAAACAGAAAACACAAAAAGGGGGCAGTAGGTTCCTGGAATCGGCAGATTTGACCATGTTGCAGTAATTCCGGCATATCTCCATCCGTGGAGCTCCGATTGATACGATTCCAAGTCTCAGATAAACTAGACACATATGGCCATCTCCCCATAAAACAGTTCGATCAAATTCCTTGTGAGTCGACGGGAATGATTTTTCGAAGTTGGATCAAAGTCCCAGGAAAATCCTGGAAGTCCCTGGATTGAAATGCTCGGACTGCCGTTTTGCAGCCAACTTTTGGGTGACTTCCCGAACTCCGATTGATCTGAAATTTTAACACAACATTCCTCAGCATATGAATATTAAGCACGCCAAATTTCATAGAATTCGGACAAGGATTATGACTCTATCTTAGACAAATAAGAGTTAAATAAGAGTTAAACAAAGCATAAACGAGGGCATAAGCATGTAATATCGTCGCACATTGTACTCCTATCATTCAACTCCCCCTGCAGAGCAAGTGATTAAAGAAGTTGCTGCCATACAAGCTTCTGAGGCTGTGGCGGATGCTGGACAAGATCCTGAGACTACTCTCATATCTTCAGAAGCTGATCTAGTACCCCAGGCGGCTGTTGTCGAAGAGGAAATACCTCTAAATCCTGAGGTAGTTACTTTGAAAAATGAAGATATAGCACTGTCCTCTTCTACCAGGACCTATACAGATGCTGGAGAGAGTTCAACTGTGCACAATTTTCCCGAACCTCAGGAGCAACCCCAAAAGGAACTTCTAACAAATGCCTCGCCCGTTACAGAGGTACCTCTTAATATCCATTGTCTCTTGTATTCTTTATGGTATTGAATCAATCCTCACCACAATTTCATTTATATAGGTGAATGAAGTTCCTAATTCCACTAGGAATGATGAGGTTTCTGGCGAGCAAACTCCAGTTGCAAATTTGCCCAACCAGAACATGCAGATCAGGGTTTCTCCTATCAAGGTTTCTACTCCTTCAGTTTTAAAGACGAGCCTGTCTATTCCTCCACTAGGGGAAGATCCACTCCTAAAACTTCCAACCGCAAGAAGAGATCCCCCTGAAGTGAGAGAAGCCTAGAGCTTTATATAACAGTTTGGGAGGAGTAGACCCTGCAGATACAAAGGTGGCGACCAAGATCTATTCTTCGGCCCAGGCACTGCAAAATCAAGTTGACCGCCTACCCGCTGATGTTCAAGAAAAAATGAAGAAAATCCTGGCGGACCTCCCAGATTCTTTAAAATTCCTTCAAGATAGACTGGATGCACTTCCGAATCAGCAGGTCAAGACTCAGGATTCAATTGTAGCTCTTACCAGTGCCGTGAACAGATACTCTGCTCTTGTATCCGCTGCTAGTAATGATGATGAAAACGAGATTGCTCGCTGGAAAAGAAGATATCTGCTATCAGGGCCAGGCAACAAGAACGTCTCCAACACGCAAGTGAGCAAAGGGCACTTCTAGCTGCTATTTAGGAAGAAACTCAACACAACCAAAACGAAGAAGAGAAGCTCATAGACCATATTGATTGCTTAAAGTCCAAAATAAGGAGGTTAGGGATCAAATTGTATGAACTTAAGACAATGCCCCCCAAGTAGGTTGGGCTTAATGAGCCCAATTCAGCCCATATTTCCATTCATACTTATCTGGGGCAGTTATCACATTCAAACCGCTTCGTTAACCAACAAATCAACGCTACAATTTAATGTTCAATAACCGCCCGTATCAATTCCAAGGATTCGATATTCAAACCCCTTCACCATCCTCAACGTAAAACCGGTAGAATGTGATAACTGTCCAATAAATTTCGGCAGCTCGAGTGATAACCCTAAATCAATCCCAGCCGTTAGATTGCTTACACATTTCACTATATAAAGGAACCCCTTCACTGAGGTTGATCCATCGCTCAGTTTTCGCCATGTTATCTGCTCTTTTCTCCAATTTCGCCTCAAAGCCCTTATGGCTTCCACAATCTTTTCCCCCATATTACAACCAAATGTTCCTAGGAACACCTCTAAGTCGGATAATCTGGTATTAACGAAATCCTAAGTCGTATAATCTAGTATTATGCCTCTGGACGACGTGATTTCTGAATGATTGGTCAGAATTTGGTCAGATTTTTCACGTCCTCCTTTAGTATAATACTGGGTACCGACTTAGGTGTCATCTGTTAGCCTCACGGTCCCGTTCCTTCAATTGCTCCTCAGCATTAGGTGGAAAACTGGGAATGACTTCCGGCTGACACTTCCCTCTATGCAAGATCTGGCAAGAAAGATAGTAACATCTAAATTGGTTCGATCTGGCAGATGGAGGATCCTTGCCCATTATTCTTCTGAACTCCCAGAAAACACCCTTTTCTCATGCGGTCAATTATGAAAATTGGCGGATGAAGAATGTTGTATCTATTGAGTTCAGAAGGCAAGGAGGATGACGAGAAGAGAGATCAAAGGAAGGAAATCCCTCATCGACAAACCAAGGAGATGAACCTGCCTCGAGCCCACTTTTTTGTCGGAGGAATTCTGAAACAGATTTCAAAATAGAACTTCAAACCTTCCTTATGATCCATCAAAGTCCTTTAGTATAGACATGGTTTCAGAGCTAGTTAATAGCTCTTTATATTGTACCATTCATACTTTGTAAAAGCTTTTACCGCAAAGTCATTGAATAAATTGAATTTTCAGAAAAACACATATATTGTCTCCCTTATAAATTTAAATTGTATTAACCAAAATACGAAATATAAGATTGGAGACCACAGGTATTGGTCCAAGGATCAAATCAAGATCAAGTAAATCTCAATGAAACTCTTTCAGTTTCACTATATAAAAATGAAAATTTCCAAAAAGTTCCACAAAGTTTGGGAAAAATTCCAACTCTAGCGGATGGCAAATGCGAGTTTTCTGATATTGCCCTATGTTACCCCCCAGTTTACTTTGGTTGAGGCGAGTATGGAACTGTGAAGCAAAGCCAAGAAAACTAAGTCACATTGTCCAGGCGAGACAAATGTTAAGGAGAGGATTTCCCTCCAGCCTCAACCATAGCTAGTGGGTCCTCGTATTTCCAGACACTTGGAAAATATTTCTTGAGATGTCGGCCATTAATGGGATTTTTGTGGACTTCACCATCAATATCTCTGAGTTGGTAAGCACCCTTTCCAATAATCCGGTTAATGATAAAGGGACCCTCCCATTTGGGAGACCACTTACCACGACCTGTGTCGCGCTCGCCAAAGGAAAATACTGCTTTCCAGACTAAATCGCCATCACCATAAGACTTGCCCTTAGTCCGCTTATCAGAAGCTCTTGCAACCTTCTTCTTTTCCATGATTATATTCTCTAGAGATTCCAAGCGCCTTGCATCAAGGTCTTCATGTTCCTGAAACATAGCTTGAACATAGTCATCACCAATCAACTAATGCTGCTCTCTAACTCGAAGAGATTGCACATTAATCTCCGAGGGCAAAACTGCATCATGGCCATACATCAAAGCATATGGTATAGTCCCTATAGGAGTTCTTTTGGATGTTCGGTATGCCCACAGAGTGTTATCTAGTTCAGTATGCCATGTCCTTGGGTTATCTTCAAGCATCCGCTTGAGAATGGAGATAATCACCTTGTTACTGGTTTCTGCCTGACCATTGGATTGAGCATAATATGGGGAAGAATGGAGAAATTGAATACCATATCCCTGCAGAAACTCTTGAGTCCTTTCTGCCATAAAAGCTGCCCCCCTGTCCGCCACTAAACATTCAGGAATGCCATATCTGCAAATAATATTCTGAAATACAAATCGGATAACTGTAGCGGCGTCACAATTCCTGACAGCCACTGCTTCAACCCATTTCGTGAAGAAATATGTACCAATTAACAAATATTTATGTTGAAAGGAGGAATTGGGGTGGATCTCTCCAACAAAATCCAGTGCCCAGCCTCTGGCAGGCCAAGACTTGATAATAGGTTGTATGGGTATATTGGGAATTCTTTGTACTTGCCCATGAACTTGACAATCAATGCAACCCTGTGCAAAACTGATACAGTCTTTAAGAATGGATGGCCAATAATATCGTATCTACGCATAAGCCACCTCATCTTTGGTCCACTCTTATGTGAACCACAAACGCCAAGGTGTACCTCACGCATGAGCCTTTTGGCTTCTGTTCCATAGACACACCTAAGGTCAACACCATCCACACCTCTGCGAAGTAACTCATCACCCTTAAGTAAATAATTGGTGGCAAAGTATCTGATCCGTCTTTCCGACAGTACAGAGGGGTTTTGTAAATATTGGATGATCTGTTGTCGCCAATCTATATCAATTGGCTCAACTGTAGCAACCAACCACTCATCTCGTTGTTCTCGTCTAACGGCAAAGGATGGTAAAGTTCTTCTTTCCACTTTCAGGATTCTTTCCTTAACGCCATGAGCCAAGCTAATGCTTGTTGCTAATTGCGCTAATTCATTAGCCGCAGAGTTCTTCTCACGAGGGACATAGTCAAGCACCACCTCAGCAAATTGTTCAAGTAATTCTGATGCTCGTTCCCAATAATGTAAAAGATGAAAAGAAAGACATTTGTATACTCCAGTGAGTTGGTTGATGACTAATAAAGAATCACTATAAACTTCAATCTCCTTAGCATCCATATCCAACAGTAATTCCAAACCAATGATTAGCGCCTCATATTCTGCTTGGTTGTTGGTGCAAGTCCACTCTAATTGAAAAGAATATGAGTGCTTGGTCCCAGTTGGTCATTGGATACAGATACCCGCACCCGCCAAGGTGTCAGTACTACTGCAATCAAAGTATAGTAGCCAAGGTTGAGTCCGGATCATATCTACCGACCAACTCTGTTCTGGAATCTCTTCTTCAAGAGGATGATGAAGCAAGAAATCAGCTATCGCCTGGCCAGTCATCGCCCTCAAAGGAGTATATTGTAAAGAAAATTCAGATAGGGCCAAAATCCACTTGCCAACCCTACCTCTCAAAATAGGTTTAGTAAGCATATATTTTACCAAGTCAGTCTGAGCTACCACAATAGTGGTAAAAGAAAGCATGTAATGACGAAGTTTGATACCGGCAAAGTACAATGATAAGCATAACCTTTCAATTGGTGAGTACCTTGTTTCTGCTTCTAACAAAGTCATGCTAAGGTAGTAAACCGCATATTCGATTTTCTTTCCTTCACCAGTTGTTTCATCCTGAGCTAACAATCCTACAATATAGCTGCTAGAAGCAGAAATATATAACTTGAGTGGGATCCTCGGTTGTGGAGGCCGTAATACTGGCGGGCTCGCCAGACATTCCTTAATCTTATCAAATGCAGCTTGATGTTCAGGGCCCCATTTGAAGTCTTCCCCTACCTTGAGTTTCAACAGAGAGGAAAAAGGAGCAATCTTTCCAGCTAAGTTGGATATAAACCTTCTGAGGAAATTGACCTTGCCCAACAAACTCTGAAGCTCCTTCTTGTTTCTAGGTGCTAGAGCCTCTAAAACAGCTTGTGCCTTATCTCCAGACACCTCAATGCCCCGTTCATGCACCACAAACCCCAGGAAATCTCCTGCACGAACCCCAAACACACATTTTGCTGGATTCATTCTGAGTTGGTGCTTTCTCATTCTGGTGAATACATCTCGAAGGTGAGTGTTGTGGTCCTTCTTCTGTTTTGATTTTACCACCACGTCAGCAATGTAAACCTCCAAAATACTCCCTAGCTAGGATATCATGGAATATTAGATTCATAGCACGTTGATACGTTGCCCCTACATTGGTGAGGCCAAATGGCATACTGAGATATTCAAAAGTCCCTGTCCAAGACAGCGAAAAGCAGTCTTAGGAATGTCAGGCTCATAAATTGGAATTTGATGATAGCCAGCTGTCCCATCCATGAAAGACAACATCTCATGCCCTGCCACTGCATCAACTAGCACGTCTGCAATTGTCATAGGATAAATATCCTTTGGTGATGCAGCATTGAGATCTCTATAATCAACACATACTCTAATTTTGCCATTCTTTTTCTTGACAGGAACAACGTTCGCCAGCCATTGTGTATATTGTGCTGGCCTGATAATCCCTGCATCAATCATGCTCTGAACCTCCTTCTTAACCGCTATTATAGTTTCAGCACTCATCCTCCTTGATAGGCAAACGATGACAAGCCAATTCCTTTGACAGTCCAGGCATATCCTGATATTTTTCTGCAAAGCAGTCTTTAAATTCTTGCAACTCAATTAGTTGCTTCCTCAATTCTGGTTCCAAGTACTGGCTGATCCCAACTTCCATAGGTTCTTCAACAGTGCCTAGATTAACTTTTTCCACTGGATCACGTACTTTAGGTGGAGTATCATCTAATGTTGCTGGGGCTGGTTGTATGGCCTCCACCTCTTCTATAGTTATTGTCTCGTCTTCATCGATACACTCAACTAGAGCGACCGCTTTCCAAGCCAATTGCTCCTCTCTAAAACCAGTCCAACGCTGCATCAGAGAAGCAAAGGCTTCTGTTTCCTCAACTGAGAGATTGTCACTCATTGATATTATTTGGTAAGAAGTCGATGGAGACTGGCCTAGAATAGTCTGATTTGGCTTGTGTCAAGCCCCACCGAGTGAGATCAGATGAGGTCACCCCAATTGGATGTCCTTTGTTATCAATACCCTCAATCCTGAGAGGTCTCATAGAGCTATAATAGTAGTCAGCTTCAAGCGAGCAGGCTGCTATTGAATAAGGGCGTTCATCCGCCTTGACCAGTACCGGAATGTCGGCCACTGGATCCCACATGATCATCTCTTGATACAATGATGATGGGACAGAAAGTGTCTTGTGGATTCAATCTCTCCCCAGGATCATACTATATGTGACAATGAGTCCCTGAAAAGCATCAGAAGACCCAAGTTTTATTTTGAGCATTAAGATACCACTGGTCGGGGTTACCGCACCAGCAAAGCCTCTGACCTTCATAGTGGTACCTATAATCTTTTCCTTAGGAATCTTGAGCTTTTACATAGTACTAAGTGTGATAATACTCACCGCGGCTCCTGTGTCGATGAGAATTTTATTAACTTTAAAACCTGCCACCTCCGCTGACACATAAAGAGGTTTGAGGTGCTGAGACATAGCGAATGTAGTCTTTGAAAACACCACATTTAACTTTAGAAGGTCAGCCAACCCCTCTGGAGGTTTGTGGGTGGATTGAGACCATTCTCCTTCCATGCTCGTTACTACCTCAACTTGAGGTTCTTGTATATGGTAAATTGGCATGTCCTTCCCTTCCTCTTGGATGAATTGAGAAGTAGGTATAGGTGCTGGTAAGGCATAAGCAGAAGATAAGATAAAGGTCATGTAGCAATTCAACACCTCTGGGTCCAATGAAACCATGTTACAGTCTAAGATGGTTTCATCCTCATCCAAAAACTCTTCATCATCTTCCAGCATCTCATCATCCGCCCCTGGTAGATTTTCGTCCGCCAATGGGTCCGAAGGCTGGGATTTGGACTCACTCGGAGGTGGGTCAGTACCTAACTTTTGCGCCACGTATTGAGGCAAAGACATGTCGGGAGGAATATTCGAGGACTTTGACCGAGCCAAGATCATAACAGGCTTCGTTGGCTCTGCCTTCGCTAGCTTGGATTCCTTAGCAACCGCTTGCTCCTCAAGAACCCCCGTTGCACCTGTAGCTATAGTGACACTCGCCTCTTTAGGTTTCCACCTCATGATAGTGAAGTTCCTCTTTACTCCAGCTTCTGGGGTGCTCTGTTTGATGGGTAAAGGATCTGGCCGGTTTGACGCGACAGATCTAACGGACTCTCTTTCTGGGGAGTAGACTAATCTTCTCCTTGCTGAATTCCTAGGTGCACTCACTGCTTGATTGGGCTCCGCCAGCCTCTCGTGTACACTTTTTCTACGAGGCGGCGAAATATCTCTATTTCGTGCTCGGCGAGCGTCAACATAGGTTTTGGCTTTGTACCGCTTGTAAGTCTCTCGTATGTGTTCAACCGGAACCGAAAGCTCCTCTGCGGTCAACTCCCCTTTGGCCAAAGCATCCAGAGTTCTCTTTGCACTACCAGATACGGACGAATAGCCGACGAAAAAATTTTCGTCGGCCTTTTTTTTTTTTCGTCGGCTATACCCTCTGCCGACGAAAATTTCGTCGGCCATAAGTCGTCGGTAATACGCCGTCGGTAATACCAATGGCCGACGAAAAAAAAAATTTCGTCGGCTATAGTTAAGTATGGCCGACGAGTCAAAAAATTCGTCGGGCAAAGGTCGGTAAAATAGCCGACGACTTTCGTCGGGTATTTTTGAGTATGGCCGACGAAATCCATTAAGTATGGCCGACGATTTACTAAAATTTCGTCGGCTATGGTGTTTTAACTATAGCCGACGATTTACCAAAATTTCGTCGGCTATGATGTTTTAACTATAGCCGACGATTTAATAAAATTTCGTCGGCTATGCTGTTTGAACTATAGCCGACGATTTAATAAAATTTCGTCGGCTATGGTGTTTTAACTATAACCGACGATTTAATAAAAGTTCGTCGGCTATGGTATTTTAACTATAGCCGACGATTTAATAAAATTTCGTCGGCTATTTCCTCGAAATATATTACTATTTTATAGGTATTAATTAGTTATAGCCGACGAAATAAGGCACTTTTCGTCGGCTATACAAGTTATAGCCGACGAAAATTGGTAAAATTCGTCGGCTATACTTGTTATAGCCGACGAAATAATGCAAAAATCGTCGGCTATTCTTGCATTTGGAAAAAAAAAAATTAAATTATTTTCTAAATTACCATTCCAAGCAAGCTGCAAATCACAAAAACAATTCATGCATTTGCACCAACAAGAAACACGTCTAAACACCATTTTTATTAAATTCGTTCCAATATACATAAAATATAATCCTAATTATCTCCTAAACTACTAAAGTCTAGGATATCATCTACAGCATCAGGCGCATCATCCTGCTGACCGAACTCGGGAGGTTGAGGCATTGGAGGCTCCACTAACTGCTGAAACGGGAGCGGGGGTGGACGGCCTTCTTGTTGTGCCGCGAACATCTCATAAATCCACTGTTGCTGGCCGTGGTTGTTGTATTGCCGAATTCTGGCGCACTCAGCATTCCAACGGACCATATCCAACTGATACTGCTGGGACTGATATTGTCTGCGGCGCAGCTCCTCTACTGTCTGGGACGAGGTCGCCAATTCTGCGGCCAATCGCTGCACTTCCCCCCTCATATGTTGGGTCTGGCCGCCTCCCTTCTTTTGACCTCCCTTAGTGGTCTTCAGGAGCCCTTGTCCAGAACCTCCTAAACCCCGGCAGTAGTACTCGTTGGACTGGTGTGGGAAGGCTGCGTTGAACATCCTCGCCGCCGTTTGGATATTGGTGCGGTCGACCTGGCGCACGGCTTCCTCCAAATCTGCCTCTGAGATGTCCGGTTGTGTCTCCCGAACTATTTGCTGGAGCACCTCTTGTTCGGCCTGGGTCACCCGCTCCTAATTGGACGGGGAAAAAAAATTAATATTCTAACAAATGGATAGTTAAGTAAAATTAATAATTTAAATTTTAAAATCATAATGAACGACTTACGAGATCGTCTGTCGCTTGTGGATAAGCGATCTTGAACGTCTCCACGTAGGGGTTGCAATCAGGATGATCTCTTAGCGCCTCCTCCTGATATTGTGCAAACGGCCTTGAACCGCCGTGATGGAGGATTGTGTTACGGCGGCGGTTCTCCGAGTTTATCCGAGACCGTTCCTTCAAACAAATAATAAAATATTAGAAAAATGCATCAAAAAATATAACTGAAATAATTATAAAATATTTAAACTAATAATTAAAATTTTAATAAAATAAACATTTATAATGAAGTTTAATATTTACCATCATAGCCGGGTTGTCGAAGACTACGGTCCTCAACCAACGCCACTCGTACTCCCTGAACATGAACTCTCTGGGAGTACCCATACGACCACGGTTGCCGTACTCATTATAGTGGGAACGGAGCTCGTTCTTCCACTCTTTGAACCTACGAAGAAAACAAAAGTGCATTAGAAATATTATTAATATCATAAAATATTTCTAATTATCAAATAAGACATTCCCAACGTACCTCGAGCTCTGTTGGGAGTCCGCCCAACCCCGCTTGTGTTCCGCAACCACAAAGTATGTCTAAAAGATAATATTTTATTAGTTTTATAATTATAAAAATACCGAAAATTTTTAAATATTACGATAACTAAATTAAATTTTTTTATTTACTCACCGACGCGGCGTTGTTCAACTCCATCTTGATTTCTTCGGGCACATCAGCCCACCGAGCCCACAACATAGGGACTCTGTCCCTAATGAGTGCACCCACGCAACCCGAGTAGTCGCGTTTCTTTTTCGCCCCAACCTCCTGATCAGGAGCTTCGTCAATCTGGATCCTCCCGCTCCGTTCAACCGTTCTCCTGAGCGTCTCAAAACTGATGACACCTCTGGTATTCCTCTGGGTTGAACTGCTAGCGCCTGTCCATATCACATAAACGACGATTGGTTAATAAAATTAAATATTAGTGCGTTAATTTTAATAAAATATTTAATTAATAAAATCGAATGTTACCTGAACCCGATGATTCGGTTGCCGTCGACTTTCCTTTTCTCCTCGCCGAAATCAGGAGGTCAGGGCTCTCCCATGGCTGCTGCTGGTATGCCTCCGCAGCACTCACGAACTGAGGCATATCAGGCCACTGGGGCCGACCCTGATAGTCGACCTCGGGTATCGCAGGAATGTTGTATGGGAGGAAGAGCTGGTTTGGGAGAGTAGGCCCCTCAGTCGAGTCACCAGCAGACTGAGTCGGACTCGGCATCGGCATCGGCTCCCGATGAACCTCAGGCATACGAACCTGAGGAACGTCGGCAGCTATCTCCTCGTGAAACAGCTGCCGACTAAACCTCGGCGCCACAGAGGGACCGACATTCGGAAGTGAAGTGCTCGACGGCCGCCCCGCCTGGAGAAGGGTCTGGTGCCGAGCACTCACACTCCGCCGCGGCTGGGCTGCATCCACACTCCTCCGCGGCTGGCTGGTGGTCCTCTCAGGCTGGCTAGCCGTCCTCTCGGAGTCTGGGGAACCCGCGGCATTTCCAGAACCGGCGGCATTTCCAGAACCTCTAGATCTAGAACGACGACCTCCGAACAACTGCCTAAATGCATCGGCCATCTAAAGCCAGACGCATTAATACATTAATTAATATTAAATTATATTATATTAAATAACAAATTCTAATTAATATAATACCCAATAATACTAACATATTTTAATATTTACCGATTTATATAATAACCAATTTATACATATAAATTATACAATTACACCTAAATTATATACAATTAAAATAAATTTTACAAAAATTACCTAAATTAACATAAAAACCTAAAAACTACATACATTAACATAAAAACCTAAATTATAACTAAATTAACATAAATACATAAATTATACCTAAATTAACATAAATACATAAATTCTACCTAAATTAACATAAATACATAAATTATAACTAAATTAACATAAATACATAAATTATATCTAAATTAATATAAAAACATAAATTATACCTAAATTAACATAAATACATAAATTAACATAAATACATAAATTATACACAAATTAACATATAAATACATAAATTATACCTAAATTAACATAAATACATAAATTAACATAAATACATAAATTATACACAAATTAACATATAAATACATAAATTATACCTAAATTAACAATTATATCTAAATTAACAATTATATATAATTTATTAACCATAATTTAATTTATTAATAATTAAATAACCAAAAAAAAAAAAAAAGGGGGCCGGCCGGTACCGAATCGGGGAGGAGGAGGAGGGGGAGGCGGCCGGAACAGAGAGGAGGAGGAGGAGGGTCGGCCGGGGTTGCCGGAACAGGGAGGAGGAGGAGGAGGAGGGGCGGCGGATCGAACCAAGGAGGAGGAGGAGGAGTCGCCGGGCTGCCGAACCAAGGAGGAGGAGGAGGAGGCGCCGGGCTGCCGGAATAGGGAGGAGGATCGACGGATGAAGGAGGGCCGGATTCGAGGAGGATAGGGAAAATCGGGCAAATGGAGGCTAGGGTTCGGCTGCATTTTACTTATACCCGATAGTATAGCCGACGAAATCGCTTTATTTCGTCGGCCATGATATAGTATAGCCGACGAAATAAAGCAATTTCGTCGGCCATGGTATAGTATAGCCGACGAATACAGTCATTTCGTCGGGCATACTATGTCATAGCCGACGAAATCATTTTCGTCGGCCATGGTATGGCATAGCCGACGAAATTACATAATTCGTCGGCTATAGTCTTCGTCCCTCAGAATCCGTCCGATCTCCCCCATCCAACGGTGGATAATGGGAAGGCGCGGATCACCAGACTTTAGCCGACGAAATATAACTTCGTCGGCTATACTTTTGGTCAAACTACAAAGTCAAACCTCTAAACGCTGTAAAACGGAAATTGGGCCGTCTAAATGACGTTTTTTGGCCTGACCTTCAACAGAGAATAGTTTCAGATCGATGCGACGCATCTAATCATATAAAAGTTTCCCCCAAAATATTTACCGACCGTCAGGCTACCCATAGGAAAACGGGAGTGAAAAACAGCAAACCGCAACATTCGGGACACAGATTTTGTCGGAATCTTCCCATTTTTCAACCGTAGCCGTATTTCAATATTTCGGTCATGTCTTATTTCACGACACATTTGCATTTGAAGGGTCTACGTATAGTAGGTATTTGAAACTATACATTCACTTAAACACTTGGTAAACAAGTTAAGGAACATTAGTGCATATATTCCGATTTTGAATCTCAAAGTTTGGAAAATCTATTCCAACCGTCAGATATCACCGTTAAGGTTAAATACATGTATGAAAAAAAATCCAACTACATCTGACAAAGTTGAAGGCTCGATCGGGACGGTCAAACCGCAAAGTCAAACCTCTAAACGCTTTAAAACGGAAATTGGCCCGTCTAAATTACGTTTTTTTGCCTGACCTTCAACAGAGAATAGTTTCAGATCGATGCGACGCATCTAATCGTATAAAAGTTTCCCCCAAAATATTTACCGACCGTCATGCTACCCATAGGAAAACGGGAGTGAAAAACAGCAAACCGCAACATTCGGGACACAGATTTTGTCGGAATCTTCCCATTTTTCAACCGTAGCCGTATTTCAATATTTCGGTCATGTCTTATTTCACGACACATTTGCATTTGAAGGGTCTACGTATAGTAGGTATTTGAAACTATACATTCAATTAAACACTTAGTAAACAAGTTAAGGAACATTAGTGCATATGTTCCGATTTTGAATCTAAAAGTTTGGAAAATCTATTCCAACCGTCAGATATCACCGTTAAGATTAAATACATGTATGAAAAAAAATCCAACTACATCTGACAACGTTAAAGGCTCGATCGGGACGGTCAACCGGGTGAGTCAACCCTTCAAATGCTTAGAAATGGAAATTGGCCCGTCTAAATGACGTTTTTTGGCCTGACGTTCAACAGAGAATAGTTTCAGATCGATGAGACGCAACCAATCGTATAAAAATTTTCCTCAAAATATTTACCGACCGTCAGGCTACCCATAGGAAAACGGAAGTAAAAAACAGCTAACCGCAACATTCGGCACACAGATTTTGTCGGAATCTTCCCATTTTTCAACCGTAGCCGTATTTCAATATTTTGGTCATGTCTTATTTCACGACACATTTGCATTTGAACGATGAAGCAATGGTTTGTCGATAGTGATAGAAAATGGAAACAGCTCTTTTTTTGTTTTTTTTTTAATCATAGCCGACGAAATCAAACCTAGTATTCGTCGGCTATTGTTTTGTCGTTTTCTGTTAAAAACTTATGGCCGACGAAATAGTTATTTTTCGTCGGCCATTGTTCGTAAATAATTATTTTTAAATAACTTATGGCCGACGAAATAGTTAGTTTTCGTCGGGCATTGTTCGTAAATAATTATTTTTATATAACTTATGGCCGACGAAATAGTTAGTTTTCGTCGGGCATTGTTCGTAAATAATTATTTTTAAATAACTTATGGCCGACGAAATAGTTAGTTTTCGTCGGCCATTGTTCGTAAAATATTTTTTTTTTAATAAATTATGGCCGACGAAATAATGCATATTTCGTCGGCCATTCTCTGTTTAGCCGACGAAATAATGCATTTTTCGTCGGCCATTCTCTAAAAAAAAAACCAAAAAAATCAGTGGTTTTACACCTCTCCTATTCCGATGTCCTGTTCACATATAACCAAAATTGAACATAAAAAATCAGAAACCCAACAGTCAACATATTTCAAATTTTTGTTTAAGGGGTTTGGAACCCAGCCTAGGTGGGAGGCTCATCCCCACGCCCGGTCATTAGAAATGAGTTGATTACAAATGAAAGGATTACATCATTTAAATTACTTAATCCGTCGGATTGTAATCGGAATCATCGGATGAGTCTTCTTCGGTTTCTGAATTGCTCGATAGGGGTAATCTATGTCTTTCCTCACCACTAGAGTCCTCGTTAGTTTCTTCAATTGGATCAACATCAACAAGCAGTGGCTCTTCACGTCGAATTCGCACCGGCGTGTCTAGACGAATAAAAGAGGAGTCAGGAATACCGTTTGAGTTGGGCTCTTGATACGCGGTGCCCCCTTCCTCGTTCTCTTCGGCCACTCCAAGTGTAGACGCCCGGTAAATGTTGCGATGGTGGATAGTGTTGACTACTTTCCACGGGTCACCCTTGGCGAGATCATCAAGATAAAACACTTGTTTCACCCATGTGGCTAAAACGAACGGGTCGTCCTCATACCATGATGTACTAGTGTTCACAGAACTTACGCCGTATTGATCGGTTTTCATGCTCTGCGGCCGTGTGTCAAACCATCTACACTTGAAAAGGTGCACTTTCATGCCTTCCCCGTAATGCAGTTCCACAACCGAATGGAGAACACCGTAATAGTCAACTCCACCATCCCCACCATGTGCCATAACCCCTGAATTTTGTGTTTTCAGTCTGAGGTCTCTGTCTTCACATCGAAATAACACACCATTCACCTTGCACGTCGCATAAACTTTTGAATAGACCGGCCTCCTCGCTAAAAGTCTGAGTTCGTGCGACCAATTTGGGTGATTATCATTTGCAATAAGGTCCATCTGCAACCATCAGAATCAACTATAAATATGAATAAATATACACAATAATATATGAACACGTATAAAATAGTGTTAAAGGTACGTACCCAGCGGCCGAAATACTCTGCGAATGTCTGGTTGTGGTAATCGCGATCACTTGCTACTCCTTCACAGCGTAGATGTATGTCCTTCCAAAACTGAACTTCTGGACAGTTGATTAGTACCCACCAATGTGCAATGGCTACCTCATAATCTTTCAACTTATAGGAAACTGGCATGTTTCCACCGAGTACAACATCGTCAGAGAGTATGGAAAGATTGAACTGTGAAGGTACATCTTCCGGTATGCTTTCCTGTAACGCTCCGAAATACAGCTTCATGTAGGTAACGCACTCGTGCGCAATATATGCTTCAGCTATACATCCTTCAGGTGCGGATCTGTTTTGGACAAAACCACCGTATTGTCCAAGTTGCCTATAAATCAAGTTTTTAAAGTGTTATGATAATACATTAACACTATATCACATATATTGATGAGGAAATTAACATAAGGTGTAAAATACGTACCTTTCCATCGGATACATCCAAGTGAAGTGCACAGGACCGGTAAGCAACAACTGCCGAGGAAGATGGATCATGAGGTGAGGCATGATGTCGAAAAAATTTGGAGGAAATATCATCTCAAATTTACACATGATATGAACGATGTCTTGTTGCATTTCCCGGAGGTCAGATTTTCTCACTTCCCGTGTGCATACCTTCTGGAAAAATCTTGCCAACGCTACTAACGGCTGCACAACGTGACGGGGAAGGAACGGTCGAATGAAAACAGGGAAGAGACGTTGTAGCAGGATATGATTGTCATGACTTTTCAACCCGTATTGATTGTTGCATTGTCTGTTGACACACTTGGCTATATTTCCAGCAAAGCCTGAAGGATACTTGGCCTCACTTATCCAATGCAAAATTTCTGATTTATGCTCAGGCTTGACGGTGTAAGGAGCTTGAGGCATTTTTCTCTTCCCTTGTTTCAACCATAGTGGTTTTCTGATATTCATGTTTTGCAGATCAGTGCGAGCCTTAGGACCGTCTTTCGTCTTCCCCTCCAAGTTCAGCGTTGTGCCCACCACACTTTCAGAAACATTTTTTTCTATGTGCATAACGTCTAGGAAGTGACGGATCAGCAACTCACACCAGTACGGGAGTTCCCACAATATGCTCCTATGTGTCCAGAATTTGTACTCCTCAGGCCTTTCAGGTATTTCCGCTACAATATCGGGATGATTGCTGAGGGGCCCAAAATCGTACTGATTAAGTCTTGCTAAAATTTCTCTTCCTGTCCATCTTCTGGGAGCACGGCCGTGTTCTTCGGTTCCATCAAATGCGGCGGACTCGTAACGCCAGTGGTGATCCGCCGGAAGGAACACACGATGACCCATTCGGCATATCTTGTTGCAATGAGGGGTGCTCCCATAATCGCTGAGGCACTCTGGACAAGCCTTGTATCCCCTAACAACGCTGCCCGACAACATCCCATAAGCAGGAAAATCACTGATGGTACCAATAACCATGGCATGCATCTGGAACGTCTCCTGCTTGTACTTGTCAAAAGTGGGATGACCAACGTCCCACAATACCTTAAGCTCTTCAATCAATGGTCTCATATACACATCGAGACATTTCCCTGGGTAACCAGGCCCCGGAATCAACAACGTCAACATATTATATTCCTTCTTCATGCACATCCACGGAGGAAGGTTGTAAGGTACCAAAACCACCGGCCATATACTGTATGAAAGACTCATGGTGCCGAAAGGGTTGAACCCGTCGGTTGAGAGCCCGAGCCTGACGTTTCTGACATCTGACGCAAAATGAGGAAACTCATTGTTTGTATGCTTCCAAGCCGCTCCGTCAGAGATGTGTGTCATGATATCTGCGTCTCCCGCGTCCCGCTCACCGTGCCACCTCATAGCTTTTGCGGTGGTTTCTGACATGTACAACCGCTCAAGCCTATCTCTCAACGGAAAATACCGAAGTACTTTCACAGGTTTCCTATTGCCTGCTCCCGTCAACTTATATCGGTCAGACTGACATATCGGACATGCGTCAAGGCTAGCAAGGTCATTCCCTTCTGCATCTTCACCCCAGAAGAGAACGCAGTCAAATGCGCATGCATGGATCTTAATGTAGGAAAGCCCTAGATCTTTGAGGATACTTCGGACCTGACGGTGATTGGTAGGATTACGATGACCCTCCTCCAACAACGAAGAAGTGTACTGTAGATATTCATCCACTTGCCTGATGCTCCCTTTTGTCTCGACTTTAATCCTCATTACCTCCATCACACTTTGAAGAACTGTCTTCTCAGAACTTGAAGACACAGGGGTCTGTTGCAATGCAATCAGTTTGTTGTACTTGTCAAAGGCAGCAGTGTTGACAACTTGTGGGAACGGCTGCACCGGGTCCTGCATATATTGTTCCCCACGTACACCGCTTTCAAAAGGAAACACGTCGTTGACGAATGCCATTGTTGGATCGTTGGATGTACTACTACTGCCCGCCTCAAAATACTGCCCATGATCATGCGATCCATCTAATGATGGCTCACCGTGATATATCCAACGTGTGTACTTCGGCCAAAACCCATTACTCTTTAGGTGCTCCCATACTGTCCTAATCGGAAATCGACACATATCACTGCGACACTTACATTTCTTGCACGGGCAATAATGGTAATTCCCCTTTGCATTTTCCTCGACGAACTGCATAAAATCCACAACTCCTGTAGTGTATCGTCGGTCATGCCTTGGAAGCGAAATCCAACTCTTATCTCGATCCATATATAGCCTGATAATAATATATATGTATAACTTTAATTAATAATAAATTAATTAACACATATATATTACAATATATATTATTATCAACATCAACTCATATATATATATACCATTAATTAACAACCATTATTTAAGTTCATTACACTATCAACAACCATTAATTAACATATTTATATATATTTTAACACTAATTAAAATAACATCAAATTAAAACACATAATTAAACTCTAACTGAAAATTAACTCAACTACAACTCAAAATCAACATATATACATACATTCTAACACTAAAACAACAACAAAACAAAAAATCACTTACTATATCAAAATCACTAAAACTCAAAATCAACTCAACTAAAACTCAAAATCAACATATATACACATATACGTACCTATATATAGCTCCACAATGTAAGAGAGGACGGATTTCAACAATACCCACAGATTTCTCACTCTTTTTCCCGTTTTTTTTTAAATGAGCAGCTTCTGCCCAGATCTGAAAATATAAAGACTTATAGCCGACGAAATTACCAACTTCGTCGGCCATACTCATTTTCAGAGTATAGCCGACGAAAACTTTAAATCGTCGGCCATTCTTGTAGAATAGCCGACGATTTGCCACAAAATTTTTCGTCGGCTATTCTATTCAGAGTATAGCCGACGACAACTTTAAATCGTCGGCCATTCTCGAAGAATAGCCGACGATTTTTAATTTTTACCGACGGAAAAAAAATTCGTCGGCCATTCTATTGGAATAGCCGACGAAATTTTTTTTTGCCCGACGAAAAAAATATTCGTCGGCTTTTCTTCGATATAGCCGACGAAAAAACAGTTTCGTCGGCCGTTTTTTTTTTTTTCGTCGGTAAATCCCTTTGTTTTTGTAGTGTTGCTTTGCCATACCGCTTCTGCATGTTCCTAGTATGATTAGGAAATACCTCCAGAGCTTTACCATTCTGCTGTCGATACCACCTATCAGTCTTGAGCTCTGAACTTGACGCTGGTGGAACTTAAGGCTTATTTGTAACATCTGGATCCGATAATCTGGAAGGACCATAAACTGGTACAGACTTAACCCCAGAAGGTCCTGGATCTGGCCAAGACCTCACCTTACTGGCATAAGTCTCTTGTTCATTATGATGGTACTTCACCCGCTTGTAATTATCAGACCTGGGTCGTTCAGGAGCTGAATGAGTTTGCTTGACCTTTTCTAAGGCTTTCTGTTCTGCTTCCTTAAGTGCAATCTGCAGCTCTTCATATGTTATAGGGAGGTGACAACTTATTTTACAATTAAGGCATAACTTAGAACGCGGCACTAGCACCATCTCTTCTTGTCCTGGCGGATGCGTATTATTGTTAGTTTGTTGTTTTGCTTCTGACTTATTCTCGTCGATGACATTTACCCAAAACTCAGGGATAGAAATCACCGTTTCTTTAGCAAACTTCAAAGTTCCATCATTCAACCATTCTTGAATTTGATGCATTAATGCAACACACCTGAAGGTATAATGGTCGTCAGAATGATGAAAAGTACAATAGGACTCGCCAGGCACTGTCCCCCTCTGTGGCAGGCAAGTGTCCTCAAGCTTAACCATCCCTTTCTGGACCAAGAGTTCCCAAATCTCTAGGGCTTTACCCGCATCATATGTATAATTTACAAACTTAGAAACCTGCTTGCCAGGCTCCAACTCTTGACATGGATTGGGAATAAAATCTACCACGTTCACATTAGGAAATGGCTTAAACTCTGTCCAAGTAGGTTCCTTGGCAGTTTCCACCTTCCTGACACCATCATTAATCCATGTTTAGATCTGATCCTTGAGCTTGACTCAGTCTTTGGTATGATGGTTATTCATGTTATGAAAAATGCAATATTTCTTACCTGCCATGTAGTCTGGCTTGGGAACGAAACCTCCTTCATGTTGAAGCCGTCCTTGCTTAAACAACTCCAGTAAAATCTCTAGAGCTTTGTAGGTATATGATTCAAAAGCGGACTTAGTTGGTATAGAAGTCACAATCTTGATTGGCTCCTTGGACAGTCTCACGTTCTTCGATTGTAGTTGTTGGCGGCCAACCACTTCTACAACCGCTACTCCTTCTTCCGCATCTTCCTCAACCCAAGTGAGGATTGGAGATGACTCTGCTTGTACAGTCGCAACCTTTTTCGAACCAGAAGGACCACCCTGCTTAGGCTTCAAAGTGTTTAGATAGTAAGACAATGGGATGCCTTTCTTCCTTTCTCGTTTCTCCTTCATCCGATCAATCCAATGTTGCTGGTCGACCAACCTACTGGTCAGATCAGCCATATTGGTAATATATACCTACTGGAAGCCAGCCTGAATTTCTTCATCTAGTCTTGCTATAGCTAAGTCCACTATAGTGTCTTCTGAAAGCTTATCTTTGCATTTGGTCAATTGCAACTTAAAGCGTTTTAGATAATCCATGGCTGACTCTCCGGGTTGTTATTCCACTTCAGCCAGGACCTTTACAGTGACCTTAGCCTCAACAACCCCAAACATGGTTCTAAATAGGATTTCCATAGTCCTCCAATCTGGAACTGACCCTGGCGCTAAATCCTTATACCATGTCAATGATGACCCCGTTAGTGAAGTGTCAAATACTCGCAGCTTGAGTATGAAATTCTCTGCATAGGGACCACACTCATTGTTAAAACGAGTGATATGGGTCTCGGCGTCTTCCGAGGAATCCCCGGAGAATTGGGTAAATTGGATATGCTTAAAGTTCTACGGCCACGGAAGTGCATTCACCTCTCTGAGAAATGGATTAGCATAAGTTCTGTAGGCATCTGGCAAGCCATGCATAATCCTCATCTCACTACCAGAAAAAAGCCCTTTACCGACGAAAAAAAAAAACGGCCGACGACTTACTTTTTTCGTCGGCTATTCCCAAGAATGGCCGACGATTTTTTATTTCGTCGCTAAAAATAAAAAATCGTCTGCTATTCCACAAGAATGGCCGACGATTTTTTTCTTTCGTCCCTAAAAATATTTTTCGTCGGCTATACCCCTAGAATGGCCGACGATTTAAAATTTTCGTCGCCTATTCTCTGAAAGTATAGCCGACGAAAACTTTTGAAAGTTTGGCCGACGAAATCGGCATTTTCGTCGGCTATAAGTCTTTATATTTTCAGATCTGGACAGCAGCTGCTCATTTAAAAAAAAAACGAAAAAAAACGGGAGAAAGAGTGAAAAATCTGTGGGTATTGTTGAAATCCGTCCTCTCTTACATTGTAGAGCTATATATAGGTACGTATATGTGTATATATGTTGATTTTGAGTTTTAGTTGAGTTGATTTTGAGTTTTAATTTAGTGATTTTGATTTAGTAAGTGATTTTTTGTTTTGTTGTTGTTTTAGTGTTAGAATGTATGTATATATGTTGATTTTGAGTTTTAGTTGAGTTGATTTTGAGTTTTAGTGATTTTGATTTATTAAGTGATTTTTTGTTTAATTTGTTGTTGTTTTAGTGTTAGAATATTGTATGTATATGTTGATTTTAAGTTTTAGTTGAGTTGATTTTGAGTTTTAGTTTAATTATGTGTTTTAATTTGATGTTATTTTAATTAGTGTTAAAATATATATATATATATATATATATATATATATATATGTTAATTAATAGTTGTACGTTGATAGTGTAATTAACTTAAATAATGGTTGATATATAGTGTAACTTAAATAATGGTTGTTAATTAATGGTATATATATATGAGTTGATGTTGATAATAATATATATTGTAATGTAATTAATTATTAAAGATTTATATATATATATATATATATATATATGTATGTGTTAATTAATTTCTTATTAATTAAAGTTATACATATATATTATTATCAGGCTATATATGGATCGGGATAAGAGTTGGATTTCGCTTCCAAGGCATGACCGACGATACACAACATGAGTTGTGGATTTTTTGCAGTTCGTCGAAGAAAATACAAACGAGAAGGAATACCATTATTGCCCGTGCAAGAAATGTAAGTGTCGCAGTGATATGTGTCGATTTCCGATTAGGACAGTATGGGAGCACCTAAAGAGTAATGGGTTTTGGCCGAAGTACACACATTGGATATATCACGGTGAGCCATCATTAGATGGATCGCATGATCATGGGCAGTTTTTTTAGGCGGGCAGTAGTAGTACATCCATCGATCCAACAATGGCATTCGTCAACGACGTGTTTCCTTTTGAAAGCGGTGTACGTGGGGAACAATATATGCAGGACCCGGTGCAGCCGTTCCCACAAGTTGTCAACACTGCTGCCTTTGACAAGTACAACAAACTGATTGCATTGCAACAGACCCCTGTGTCTTCAAGTTCTGAGAAGACAGTTCTTCAAAGTGTGATGGAGGTAATGAGGATTAAAGTCGAGACAAAAGGGAGCATCAGGCAAGTGGATGAATATCTACAGTACACTTCTTCGTTGTTGGAGGAGGGTCATCGTAATCCTACCAATCACCGTCAGGTCCAAAGTATCCTCAAAGATCTAGGGCTTTCCTATATTAAGATCCATGCATGCGCATTTGACTACGTTCTCTTCTGGGGTAAAGATGCAGAAGGGAATGACCTTGCTAGCCTTGACGCATGTCCGATATGTCAGTCTGACCGATATAAGTTGACCGGAGCAGGCAATAGGAAGCCTGTGAAAGTGCTTCGGTATTTTCCATTGAGAGATAGGCTCGAGCGGTTGTACAAGTCAGAAAACACCGCAAAAGCTATGAGATGGCACGGTGAGCGGGACGCGGGAGACGCAGATATCATGACACACATCTCTGACGGAGCGGCTTGGAAGCATATAAACAATGAGTTTCCTCATTTTACGTCAGATGTCAGAAACGTCAGGCTCGGGCTCTCAACCGACGGGTTCAACCCTTTCGGCACCATGAGTCTTTCATACAGTATATGGCCAGTGGTTTTGGTACTTTACAACCTTCCTCCGTGGATGTGCATGAAGAATGAATATAATATGTTGACGTTGTTGATTCCGGGGCCTGGTTACCCAGGAAAATGTCTCGATGTGTATATGAGACAATTGATTGAAGAGCTTAAGGTGTTGTGGGACGTTGGTCATCCCACTTTTGACAAGTACAAGAAGGAGACGTTCCAGATGCATGTCATGGTTATTGGTACTATTAGTGATTTTCCGGCAAATGGGATGTTGTCGGGTAGCGTTGTAAGGGGATACAAGGCTTGTCCAGAGTGCCTCAGCGATTATGGGAGCACCCCTCATTGCAACAAGATATGCAGAATGGGTCATCGTGTGTTCGTTCCGGCGGATCACCACTGGCGTTACGAGTCCGCCGCATTTGATGGAACCGAAGAACACGGCCGTCCTCCTAGAAGATGGATAGGAAGAGAAATTTTAGCATGGCTTAATGAGTACGATTTTGGGCCCCTAAGCAATCATCCCGATATTGTAGCGGAAATACCTGAAAGGCCTGAGGAGTACAAATTCTGAACACATAAGAGCATATTGTGGGAACTCCCGTACTGGTGTGAGTTGCTGATCCGTCACTTCCTAGACGTTATGCACATAGAAAAAAATGTTTCTGAAAGTGTGGTGGGCACAACGCTGAACTTGGAGGGGAAGACGAAAGACGGTCCTAAGGCTCGCACTAATCTGCAAAACATGAATATCAGAAAACAACTATGGTTGAAACAAGGGAAGAGAAAAATGCCCCAAGCTCCTTACACCGTCAAGCCTGAGCATAAATCAGAAATTTTCCATTGGATAAGTCGGGTCAAGTATCCTTCAGGCTTTGCTAGAAATATAGCCAAGTGTGTGAACAGACAATTCAACAATCTTTACGGGTTGAAAAGTCATGACAACCATATCCTGCTACAACGTCTCTTCCCTGTTTTCATTCGACCGTTCCTTCCCCATCACGTTGTGGAGCCGTTAGTAGCGTTGGCAAGATTTTTCCAGAAGGTATGCACACAGGAAGTGAGAAAATCTGACCTCCTGGAAATGCAACAAGACATCGTTCATATCATGTGTAAATTTGAGATGATATTTCCTCCAAATTTTTTCGACATCATGCCTCACCTCATGATCCATCTTCCTCGGCAGTTGTTGCTTACCGGTCCTGTGCACTTCACTTGGATGTATCCGATTGAAAGGTACGTATTTTACACCTTATGTTAATTTCCTCATCGCACTACCAGAAAAAACAGTATAGCCGACGAAAAAAAAAAATACGGCCGACGACATACTATTTTCGTCGGCCATTCTTGGGGAATGGCCGACGATTTTTTCTTTCGTCGGTAACAATAAAAAATCGTCGGCTATTCCCCAAGAATGGCCGACGATTTTTTCTTTCGTCACTAAAAAATATTTTTCGTCGGCTATACCCCAAGAATGGCCGACGATTTGAATTTTCGTCGGCCTTTCTCTTAAAGTATAGCCGACGAAAACTTTAGAAAGTTTGGCCGACGAAATTGGAATTTTCGTCGGCTATACGTCTTTATATTTTCAGATCTGGATAGAAGCTGCTCATTTAAAAAAAAAACAGAAAAAAACGGGAGAAAGAGTGAAAAATCTGTGGGTATTGTTGAAATCCGTCCTCTCTTACATTGTGGAGCTATATATAGGTACGTATATGTGTATATATGTTGATTTTGAGTTTTAGTTGAGTTGATTTTGAGTTTTAGTGATTTTGATATAGTAAGTGATTTTTTGTTTTGTTGTTGTTTTAGTGTTAGAATGTATGTATATATGTTGATTTTGAGTTGTAGTTGAGTTGATTTTCAGTTAGAGTATAATTATGTGTTTTAATTTAATAATGTTATTTTAATTAGTGTTAAAATATATATAAATATGTTAATTAATGGTTGTTGATAGTGTAATGAACTTAAATAATGGTTGTTAATTAATGGTATATATATATATATGAGTTGATGTTGATAATAATATATATTGTAATATATATGTGTTAATTAATTTATTATTAATTAAAGTTATACATATATATTATTATCAGGCTATATATGGATCGAGATAAGAGTTGGATTTCGCTTCCAAGGCATGACCGACGATACACTACAGGAGTTGTGGATTTTTTGCAGTTCGTCGAGGAAAATACAAACGGGAAGGAATACCATTATTGCCCGTGCAAGAAATGTAAGTGTCGCAGTGATATGTGTCGATTTCCGATTAGGACAGTATGGGAGCACCTAAAGAGTAATGGGTTTTGGCCGAAGTACAAACGTTGGATATATCACGGTGAGCCATCATTAGATGGATCGCATGATCATGGGCAGTTTTTTGAGGCGGGCAGTAGTAGTACATCCAACGATCCAACAATGGCATTCGTCAACGACGTGTTTCCTTTTGAAAGCGGTGTACGTGGGGAACAATATATGCATGACCCGGTGCAGCCGTTCCCACAAGTTGTCAACACTGCTGCCTTTGACAAGTACAACAAACTGATTGAATTGCAACAGACCCCTGTGTCTTCAAGTTCTGAGAAGACAGTTCTTGAAAGTGTGATGGAGGTAATGAGGATTAAAGTCGAGACAAAATCGAGCATCAGGCAAGTGGATGAATATCTACAGTACACTTCTTCGTTGTTGGAGGAGGGTCATCGTAATCCTACCAATCACCGTAAGGTCCGAAGTATCCTCAAAGATCTAGGGCTTTCCTACATTAAGATCCATGCATGCGCATTTGACTGCGTTCTCTTCTGGGGTAAAGATGCAGAAGGGAATGACCTTGCTAGCCTTGACGCATGTCCGATATGTCAGTCTGACCGATATAAGTTGACCGGAGCAGGCAATAGGAAACCTATGAAAGTGCTTCGGTATTTTCCGTTGAGAGATAGGCTTGAGCGGTTGTACATGTCAGAAACCACCGCAAAAGCTATGAGGTGGCACGGTGAGCGGGACGCGGGAGACGCAGATATCATGACACACATCTCTGACGGAGCGGCTTGGAAGCATATAAACAATGAGTTTCCTCATTTTGCGTCAGATGTCAGAAACGTCAGGCTCGGGCTGTCAACCGACGGGTTCAACCCTTTCGGCACCATGAGTCTTTCATACAGTATATGGCCGGTGGTTTTGGTACCTTACAACCTTCCTCCGTGGATGTGCATGAAGAAGGAATATAATATGTTGACGTTGTTGATTCCGGGGCCTGGTTACCCAGGGAAATGTCTCGATGTGTATATGAGACCATTGATTGAAGAGCTTAAGGTATTGTGGGACGTTGGTCATCCCACTTTTGACAAGTACAAGCAGGAGACGTTCCAGATGCATGCCATGGTTATTGGTACCATTAGTGAATTTCCTGCTTATGGGATGTTGTCGGGCAGCGTTGTTAGGGGATACAAGGCTTGTCCAGAGTGCCTCAGCGATTATGAGAGCACCCCTCATTGCAACAAGATATGTCGAATGGGTCATCGTGAGTTCCTTCCGGCGGATCACCACTGGCGTTACGAGTCCGCCGCATTTGATGGAACCGAAGAACACGGTGGTGCTCCCAGAAGATGGACGGGAAGAGAAATTTTAGCAGTGCTTAATGAGTACGATTTTGGGCCCCTCAGCAATCATCCCGATATTGTAGCGGAAATACATGAAAGACCTGAGGAGTACAAATTCTGGACACATAAGAGCATATTTTGGGAACTCCCGTACTGGTGTGAGTTGCTGATCCGTCACTTCCTAGACGTTATGCACATAGAAAAAAATATTTCTGAAAGTGTGGTGGGCACAACGCTGAACTTGGAGGGGAAGACGAAAGACGGTCCTAAGGCTCGCGCTGATCTGCAAAACATGAATATCATAAAACAACTTTGGTTGAAACAAGGGAAGAGAAAAATGTCTCAAGCTCCTTACACCGTCAAGCCTGAGCATAAACCAGAAATTTTCCATTGGATAAGTCGGGCCAAGTATCCTTCAGGCTTTGCTGGAAATATAGCCAAGTGTGTGAACAGACAATTCAACAATCTGTACGGGTTGAAAAGTCATGACAATCATATCCTGCTACAACGTCTCTTCCCTGTTTTCATTCGACCGTTCCTTCCCCGTCACGTTGTGGAGCCGTTAGTAGCGTTGGCAAGATTTTTCCAAAAGGTATGCACACGGGAAATGAGAAAATCTGACCTCCGGGAAATGCAACATGACATCGTTCATATCATGTGTAAATTTGAGATGATATTTCTTCCAAATTCTTTCGACATCATGCCTCACCTCATGATCCATCTTCCTCGGCAGTTGTTGCTTACCGGTCCTGTGTACTTCACTTGGATGTATACGATGGAAAGGTACGTATTTTACACCTTATGTTAATTTCCTCATCAATATATGTGATATAGTGTTAATGTATTATCATAACACTTTAAAAACTTGATTTATATGCAACTTGGACAATACGGTAGTTTCGTCCAAAACATATCCGCACCTGAAGGATGTATAGCTGAAGCATATATTGCGCACGAGTGCGTCACCTACATGAAGTTGTATTTAGGAGCATTACAGGAAAGCATACCGGAAGATGTACCTTCACAGTTCAATCTTTCCATACTCTCCGAAGATGTTGTACTCGGTGGAAACATGCCAGTTTCCTACAAGTTGAAAGATTATGAGGTAGCCATTGCACATTGGTGGGTACTAATCAACTGTCCAGAAGTTCAGTTTTGGAAGAACATACATCTACACTGTGAACAAGTACGAGGTGATGTTGATTACCACAACCGGACATTCGCAGAGTATTTCGGCCGCTGGGTACGTAACTTTAACACTATTCTATACGTGTTTATATATTATTGTGTATATTTATTCATATTTATAGTTGATTCTGATGGTTGCAGATGGACCTTATTCAAAATGATAATCACCCAAATTGGTCGCATGAACTCAGACTTTTAGCGATGAGGCCGGTCTATTCAAAAGTTTATGCGACGTGCAAGGTGAATGGTGTGTTATTTCGATGTGAAGAGAGAGACCTCAGACTGAAAACACAAAATTCAGGGGTTATGGCACATGGTGGGGATGGTGGAGTTGACTATTACGGTGTTCTCCATTCAGTTGTGGAACTGCATTACGGGGAAGGCATGAAAGTGCACCTTTTCAAGTGTAGATGGTTTGACACACGGCCGCAGAGCATGAAAACCGATCAATACAGCATAACTTCTGTGAACACTAGTACATCATGGTATGAGGACGACCCGTTCGTTTTAGCCACATGGGTGAAACAAGTGTTTTATCTTGATGATCTCGCCAAGGGTGACCCGAGGAAAGTAGTCAACACTATCCACCATCGCAACATTTACCGGGCGTCTACACTTGGAGTGGCTGAAGAGAACGAGGAAGGGGGCACCGCGTATCAAGAGCCCAACTCAAACGGTATTCCTGACTCCTCTTTTATTCGCCTAGACACGCCGGTGCGAATTCGACGTGAAGAGCCACTGCTTGTTGATGTTGATCCAAATGAAGAAACTAACGAGGACTCTAGTGGTGAGGAAAGACATAGATTACCCCTATCGAGCAATTCAGAAACCGAAGAAGACTCATCCGATGATTCCGATTACAATCCGACGGATTAAGTAATTTAAATGATGTAATCCTTTCATTTGTAATCCACTCATTTCTAATGAACGGGCGTGGGGATGAGCCTCCCAGCTAGGCTGGGTTCCAAACCCCTTAAAAAAAAATTTGAAATATGTTGATTGTTGGGTTTCTGGTTTTTTATGTTCAATTTTGGTTATATGTGAACAGGACATCGGAATAGGAGAGGTGTAAAACCACTGATTTTTTTGGTTTTTTTTCAGAGAATAGCCGACGAAAAATGCATTATTTCGTCGGCCATTACAATAATGGCCGACAAAAAATTAAATTTTTCGTCGGCTATTCTCATAATGGCCGACGAAAAATTCATTATTTCGTCCGCCATAAGTTTTTTTTAAAATAAATATTTTATTTTTGACCGAAAACGACAAAAGAATAGCCGACGAGTACTAGGTTTGCTTTCGTCGGCTATGATTAAAAAAAAAACAAAAAAAGAGCAACTTCCATTTTCTATCACTATCGACAAACCATTGCTTCATCCTTCAAATACAAATGTGTCGTGAAATAAGATATGACCGAAATATTGAAAAACATCTACGGTTGAAAAATGAGAAGATTCCGACAAAATCTGTGTGCCGAATGTTGCGGTTAGCTGTTTTTTACTTCCGTTTTTCTATGTGTAGCATGACGGTCGGTAAATATTTTGAGGAAAATTTTTATACGATTAGTTGCGTCTCATCGATCTGAAACTATTCTATGTTGAAGGTCAGGCCAAAAAAGGTCATTTAGACGGGCCAATTTCCGTTTTAAAGCGTTTAGAAGTTTGACTTTGCAGTTTGACCGTCCCGATCGAGCCTTTAACGTTGTCAGATGTAGTTGGATTTTTTTTTCATACATGTATTTAATCTTAACGGTGATATCTGACGGTTGAAATAGATTTTCCAAACTTTTAGATTCAAAATCGAAACATATGCACTAATGTTCCTTAACTTGTTTACTAAGTGTTTAAGTGAATGTATAGTTTCAAATAGTTACTATACGTAGACCCTTCAAATGAAAATGTGTCGTGAAATAAGATATGACCGAAATATTGCAATACGTCTACGGTTGAAAAATGAGAAGATTCCGATAAAATCTGTGTGCCGAATGTTGCGGTTAGCTGTTTTTTACTTCCGTTTTCCTATGTGTAGCATGACGGTCAGTAAATATTTTGAGGAAAATTTTTATACGATTAGTTGCGTCTCATCGATCTGAAACTATTCTCTGTTGAAGATCAGGCCAAAAAAAGGTCATTTAGACGGGCCAATTTCCGTTTTAAAGCGTTTAGAGGTTTGACTTCGCAGTTTGACCAAAATTTTAGCCGACGAAAATTCTATTTCGTCGGCTAAACTCTAGTGATCCGCGCATTTTCATTGTCCGCCGTTGGATGGGGGAGATCGGACGGCTGCTGAGCGCCTAAACTATAGCCGACGAAATTCAAAGTATAGGCGACGAATTCATATATTTCGTCGGCTATTCTTAAGTATAGCCGACGAAATCTTTTTATTTCGTCGGCTATACTATCGGGTATAAGGCCGCACCAGCCGAACCCTAGCCTCCATTTTCTGCATTTTTCCAAAACCTCCGCCGCTCGCCTCCAACCCTCCCTCCGGCGCTCGCCTCGTCCCCCTCCTCCCTCTTCCTCCTCCAATCCGGCCGGCAGCCCGCTCCTCCCTCTTCCTCCTCCAATCCGGCGTGTCCCTCCTCCTCCGGCGTGTCCCGCCGCCTATCCGGCCGGCCTCCTCCTCCTCTGCATTTTGGTTGTAAGTGTTTTTTTTTCATTTATGTTAATTAATGTTAATTTAGATATATCTAATTTATGTTAATTTAGATATAATTGTTAATTTAGGTATGTATAACAATTTAGGTATAATTTAGGTATTTATGTTAATTAATTTAGGTATAATTTAGGTATTTATGTTAATTTAGGTATAATTTATGTATTTATGTTAATTTACGTATAATTTAGGTATTTATGTTAATTTAGGTATAATTTAGGTATTTATGTTAATTTAGGTAAATTTTAGGTATTTATGTTAATTTAGGTAATTGTTTTCAAATTTATTTTAATTGTATAATTTAGGTGTAATTGTATAATTTATACATATAAATTGGTTTTTTAATTATATAACTTGATAACTTAATTGTATAATTTAGCTTAATTATATATATAGCTTAATTATATTTAATTAGAATTTGTTATTTAATATAATATAATTTAATATGTTAGTATATAAATTGTTATATTAAAATATGTTAGTATTATTGGTTATTATATCAATTATAATTTTTTATTTAATATAATATAATTTAATATCAATTAATGTATTAATGCCTCGGGCTTTAGATGGCCGATGCATTAAGAAACCTATTCGGAGGCCGTCGTGCCGGCAGATCTAGAGGTTGTAGAAATTCCGCCGGTTCCGCAGACTCCGAGAGGACCGCTAGCCAGCCTGAGAGGACCACCAGCCAGCCGCGGAGGAGTGAAGATTCATCTCAGCCGTAGAGGACTGTGGATGCAGCCCAGCCGCGACGGAGTGTGAGTTCTCGGCACCAGACCCTTCTCCAGGCGGGGCGGCCGTCGAACACATCACTTCCGCATGTCGGTCCCTCTGTGGCTCCGAGGTTTAGTCGGCAGCTATTTCACGAGGACATAGCTGCCGCCGTTCCTCAGGTTCGTATGCCTGACGTTCATCGGGAGCCGATGCCGAGTCCGACTCAGTCTGCTGCTGACTCGACTGAGGGGCCTACTCTCCCAAATCAGCTCTACCTCCCGTACAACATTCCGGCGATACCGGAGGTCGACTATCAGGATGTGCCCATATGGCCTGATATGCCTCAGTACGTGAGTGCTGCGGAGGCATACCAGCAGCAGCCATTTGAGAACCCTGACCACCTTATTTCGGCGAGGAGAAAAGGAAAGTCGACAGACGAGTCATCCAGTTCAGGTAACATTTGATTTTATTAATTCAATGTTTTATTAAAATTAATGCACTAATATTTAATTTTATTAACCAATCGTCGTTTTTGTGATAGGGACAGCCGCTAGCAGTTCACGGAGGAATACGAGAGGTGTCATATGTTTTGACACGCTCAGAAGAACTGTTGAGCGCAGCGGGAGGATTCAGATCAACGAACCTCCTAATCAGGAGGTTCAGGGGAAGAAAAAACGCGACTACTCGGGTTGCGTGGGGTCACTGATTAGGGACAGAGTCCCTATGTTGTGGACCCGGTGGGCTGATGTGCCCGAAGAGATAAAGAGGGAGGTGAACAACGCCGCGTCGGTGAGTATTTTAAAAAATTTAATTTATTTATCGTAATATTTAATAATTTTCGGTATTATTACAATTGTAAAACTAATAAAATATTATTTTTCAGACATTCTTCGAGATTGCCGAACACAGGCGGGATTGGGCGGACACCCAGCAGAACTCGAGGTACGTTTGTTTTTATGATATTATAATTATCTTATAATTATTAATATTTTATGATATTAATAATATTTCTAATGCACTTTTATTTTTTTCGTAGGTTCAAAGAGTGGAAGAACGAGCTGCGTTCCCACTATAAAGAATACGACAACCTTGGTCGTATGGGTACTCCCAGGGAGTTCATGTTCAGGGAGTACGAGTGGCGTTGATTGAAGACAGTAGACTTCAACAACCCAGTTATGCAGGTAAATACTAAACTTCAGTAAAAATGTTTATTTTGTTAAAATTTTAATTATTAGTTTAATTATTTTATAATTATTACACTAATATTTTTTGATGCATTTTTCTAACATTTTATTATTTGTGTGAAGCAACGTTCTCGGATAAACTCTGAGAACCGCCGCCGGAACACAACCCCCCATCATGCTGGTTCACGGCCGTTTGCACAATATCAGGAGGAGGCGCTTAGAGATCATCCTGATAGCAACCCGTACGTGGAGACGTTCAAGATCGCTTATCCACAAGCGACAGAACAGCTCGTAAGTCGTTCATTACAATTTTAAAATTTTAATTATTAATTTTACTTAATTATATATTTGTTATAATATTAATTTTTTTTTTTCCCGTCCAATTAGAAGAGGGTCAACCAGGCCGAAGAAGAGGTGTTCCAGCAAGTAGTTCAGGAGACACAACCGAGCATTTCAGAGGTAGATCTGGAAGAAGCCATGCGCCATGTCGACCGGTCCAGTGTCCAAACGGCAGCGAGGATGTTCGACGCAGCCTTCCCAAACCGGTCAAACAACTACTACTGCCGGGGTTTGGGAAGTTCTGGACTAGGGCTTCTGAAGACCACTAAGGGAGGCGGGGAGAGCCAACATATGAGGGGGGAAGTGCAGCGATTGGCTGCAGAATTGGCGACCTCGTCCCAGACAGTACAGGAGCTGCGCCGCAGAACATAGCAGTATCATTTGGATATGGCCCGTTGGCATGCTGAATGCGACAGAATTCGGCAACACAACTACGACGGCCAACAAAACTGGTGGTATGAGATGTTCGCGGCACAACAACAAGACCTTGAACCCCCGCCCCCGTTTCAGCGGTTAGTGGAGCCTCCAATACCTCAACCTCCCGAGTTCGGTCAGCAGGATGACGAGCCTGATGGAGAGCAGGATGCTGGGGATGACCTGGTGGACTTTAGTGGTTTAGGTGATGATTAGGGTTATGTTTTATGTATATTGGAACGAATTTAATAAAAAAGGTATTTAGACGTGTTTCTTGTTGGTGCAAATGCATGGACTGTTTTTGTGATTTGCAGGTTGCTTGGAATGGTAATTTAGAAAATAATTTAATTTTTTTTTCCCCAAATGTAAGAAAAGCCGACGATTTTGGCATTATTTCGTCGGCTATAATAACTATAGCCGACGTAAATTACATTATTTCGTCGGCTATAACTAATTAATGCCTATTAAATATTAATATATTTCGAGGAAATAGCCAACAAAAATTTATAGAATCGTCGGCTATTATTAACACATTATAGCCGACGAATTTCGTCGGCTATAATTATTGAATTTCGTCGGCCATACTCGAAAATACCCGACGAAATTCGTCGGCAATTTCTCCCAGGTTTGGCCGACAAAAAATATTTTCGTCGGTAAGGTCGTCGGCCATACTCTACCATAGCCGACGAATTTGTTTTTTTCGTCGGCCATTGGTATAGCCGACGGGGTTGTTCCAACGAAGTATAGCCGACGAAAATTTCGTCGGTAGATGGTATAGCCGACGAAATGTTTTTCGTCGGCTATTCACTCAGATCTGGTAGTGTCGATATATGTGATTTAGTATTAATGTATTATCATAACACTTTAAAAACTTGATTTATAGGCAACTTGGACAATACGGTGATTTTGTCCAAAACAGATCCTCACCTGAAGGATGTATAGCTGAAGCATATATTGCGCACGAGTGCGTCACCTACATGAAGCTGTATTTAGGAGCGTTACAGGAAAGCATACCGGAAGATGTACCTTCACAGTTCAATCTTTCGATACTCTCCGACGATGTTGTACTCGGTGGAAACATGCCAGTTTCCTACAAGTTGAAAGATTATGAGGTAGCCATTGCACATTGGTGGGTACTAATCAACTGTCCAGAAGTTCAATTTTGGAAGAACATGCATCTACACTGTGATGGAGTAGCAGGTGATCTCGATTACCACAACCGGACATTCGCATAGTATTTCGGCCGCTGGGTACGTAACTTCACCACTATTCTATACGTGTTTATATATTATTGTGTATAATTATTCATATTTATAGTTGATATATTCTGATGGTTGCAGATGGACCTTATTCAAAATGATAATCACCCTAAGTGGTCGCACGAACTCAGACTTCTGGCGATGAAGCCGGTCTATGCCAAAGTTCATGCGACGTGCAAGGTGAATGGTGTGTTATTTCGATGTGAAGAGAGAGACCTCAGAATGAAAACACAAAATTCAGGGGATGATGGAGTTGACTATTACGGTGTTCTCCATTCAGTTGTGGAACTGCATTATGGGGAAGGCATGAAAGTGCACCTTTTCAAGTGTAGATGGTTTGTCACACGGCCGCAGAGCATGAAAACCGATCAATACGGCATAACTTCTGTGAACACTAGTACATCATGGTATGAGGACGACCCGTTCGTTTTAGCCACATGGGTGAAACAAGTGTTTTATCTTGATGATCTCGCCAAGGGCGACCCGTGGAAAGTAGTCAACACTATCCACCATCGCAACATTTACCGGGCGTCTACACTTGGAGTGGCTGAAGAGAACGAGAAAGAGGGCACCGCGTATCAAGAGCTCAACTCAAACGGTATTCCTGACTCCTCTTTTATTCGCCTACACACGCCGGTGCGAATTCCCCGAGAAGAGCCACTGCTTGTTGATGTTGATCCAAATGAAGAAACTAACGAGGACTCTAGTGGTGAGGAAAGACATAGATTACCCCTATCGAGCAATTCAGAAACCGAAGAAGACTCATCCGATGATTCTGATTACAATCTGACGGATTAAGTAATTTAGATGATGTGATCCTTTCATTTGTAATCCACTCATTTCTAATGAACGGGCGTGGGGATGAGCCTCTCAGCTAGGCTGGGTTCCAAACCCCTTAAAAAAAATTTGAAATATGTTGACTGTTGGGTTTCTGTTTTTTTATGTTCAATTTTGGTTATATATGAACAGGACATCGGAATACGAGAGGTGTAAAACCACTGATTTTTTTTTTTTTTTTTCATAGAATAGCCGACGAAAAATGCATTATTTCGTCGGCCATTATCATAATAGCCGACGAAAAATTCATTATTTCGTCGGCCATAAATTTATTGAAAAATACATATTTTATTTTTGACAGAAAACGACAAAAGAATAGCCGACGAGTACTAGGTTTATTAAAAAAAAAACAAAAAAAAAGCAGTTTCCATTTTCTATCACTATCGACAAACCATTGTTAGACTCTTCAAATGCAAATGTGTCGTGAAATAAGATATGACCGAAATATTGAAATACATCTACGGTTGAAAAATGAGAAGATTCCGACAAAATCTGTGTGCCGAATGTTGCGGTTAACTATTTTTTACTTCTGTTTTCCTATGGGTAGCCTGACGGTCGGTAAAAATTTTGAGGAAAATTTTTATATGATTAGTTGCGTCTCATCGATTTGAAACTATTCTCTGTTGAAGATCAGGCCAAAAAACGTCATTTGGACGGGCCAATTTCCGTTTTAAAGCGTTTAGAGGTTTGACTCACCCGGTTGACCGTCCCGATCGAGCCTTCAACGTTGTCAGATGTAGTTGGATTTTTTTTCATACATGTATTTAATCTTAACGGTGATATCTGACGGTTGGAATAGATTTTCCAAACATTTAGATTCAAAATCGGAACATATGCACTAATGTTCCTTAACTTGTTTACTAAGTGTTTCAGTGAATGTATAGTTTCAAATAGTTACTATACGTAGACTCTTCAAATGCAAATGTGTCGTGAAATAAGATATGACCGAAATATTAAAATACGTCTACGGTTGAAAAATGACAAGATTCCGACAAAATCTGTGTGCCGAATGTTGTGGTTAACTGTTTTTTACTTCTGTTTTCCTATGGGTAGCCTGACGGTCGGTAAATATTTTGAGGAAAATTTTTATACGATTAGTTGCGTCTCATCGATTTGAAACTATTCTCTGTTGAAGATCAGGCCAAAAAACGTCATTTAGACGGGCCAATTTCCGTTTTAAAGCGTTTCGAGGTTTGACTTCGCAGTTTGACCAAAGGTTTAGCCGACGAAATATTTAAATTCGTCTGCTAAACTCTTGCGATCCGCGCCTTTTCATTGTCCGCCGTTGGATGGGGGAGATCAGACGGCTGCTGAGCGCCTAAAGTATAGCCGACGACATTAAAAGTATAGCCGACGACATTCAAACTATAGGCGACGAAATCATAAATTTCGTCGGCCATTTCTAGAATAGCCGACGAAATTGTTTAATTCGTCAGCTATTCTTTTGCTATAACCGAGCTGTATCGCGTGGTGGGCTGCTTTTTTCTCTCCTCCTCCTAAAATCACAGCTCCCTCTCCTCGGAAAATCAGCCGCTCGCCTCCAACAGATCCTCCGCCACTCGCCTCGTCCTCCTCCAATCCGGCAGCCCCCTCCTCCCTCTTTCTCCTCCAATCCGCCAGCCTCTTCCTCCTCCAATCCGGCAGCCCCCTCCAATTTGGCAGCCCCCTCGTAAGTGTTTTTTTTTTTTCATTTATGTTAATTGTTAATTTAGATATATGTTAATTTAGATATATCTAATTTATCTTAATTTAGATATAATTGTTAATTTAGGTATGTATAACAATTTAGGTATAATTTATGTATTTATTTATGTTAATTTAGGTATAATTTAGGTATTTATGTTAATTTAGGTATAATTTAGGTATTTATGTTAATTTAGGTAATTTTTAAAAATTTATTTGTATAATTTATACGTATAAATTGGTAGCTTAATTATATAAATTGGTAGCTTAATTGTAAAATTTAGCTTAATTATATATATAGCTTAATTATATTTAATTTTAATTATATAAATTGTTATATATTTGTTATATATTTGTTATATATTTGTTAATAAATTAATTATTGTTGACAGTAGCCGCAGAGGGGCTACAGCAGGCCCACAGACCCGCAGCAAGTGCACCAGAGCCTGGCCCGAAGCCCAGGACCGAACCACCAACACCCGGCCTCGGGGTCCAGCAGTCTATCCAGCTACCAGGGACCCTGGGACCGGGAGCACCTGCCTGCCAAAGAGGGCACCAGAATGTACAAACAGAAGGGAACCAGTCCCACATCGAAGGGTGAGGCCAGCCCTCACCCCCAACCACCTATATAAGGGCCCCAGCTACCCTCATTAATAGGTAACTAATCTCTCTCACCGCTTACATACGTGCTCAACTTATATATTCCAACTATACTGATTTAGGCATCGGAGAGGAGAAGACCGGCCTGCCCGGTATTCCCCTTAGTAAGCAGGTTCGCAGGAGATCAAGTTGGATTCATCTGTATCTACCAGGCCCCCGGGTTTGTGCAGAAACAATTGGCGCCCGGTCAAGGTCCAGTCTGCAAGTTCATCCGGGACTCGTCTCGATATGGCAGGACGCCCGGTCGAGGTCCCGTGAACTCCGCCTCGCACTGATATGGCAGGACGCCCGGTCGAGGTCCAGTCTGCAAGTTCATCCGGGACTCGTCTCGATATGGCAGGACGCCCGGTCGAGGTCCCGTGAACTCCGCCTCGCACCGATATGGCAGGACGCCCGGTCGAGGTCCAGTCTGCAAGTTCATCCGGGACTCGTCTCGATATGGCAGGACGCCCGGTCGAGGTCCCGTGAACTCCGCCTCGCACCGATATGGCAGGACGCCCGGTCGAGGTCCAGTCTGCAAGTTCATCCGGGACTCGTCTCGATATGGCAGGGCGCCCGGTCGAGGTCCCGTGAACTCCGCCTCATACCAAACATAGCCCAACGCCCGGTCACGCCCAATCTTCAACGCGGACTTGGGAGACTGGGCACCGTTGGGTTGGTAACTCTGCAGGTCTGCAAGGCAAGAGCAAGACAGACTTTAAGTCTCCATTCTAGATTGCACTTCACCGGGAACTTGGGGGACTTGTTGACAGTAGCCACAGAGGGGCTACAGCAGGCCCACAGACCCGCAGCAAGTGCACCAGGGCCCGGCCCGAAGCCCAGGACCGAACCACCAATACCCGGCCTCGGGGTCCAGCAATCTATCCAGCTACCAGGGACCCTGGGACCGAGAGCACCTGCCTGCCAAAGAGGGCACCAGAATGTACAAACAGAAGGGAACCAGTCCCACATCGAAGGGTGAGGCCAGCTCTCACCCCCAACCACCTATATAAGGGCCCCAGCTACCCTCATTAATAGGTAACTAATCTCTCTCACCGCTTACATACGTGCTCAACTTATATATTCCAACTATACTGACTTAGGCATCGGAGAGGAGAAGACCGGCCCACCCGGTATTCCCCTTAGTAAGCAGGTTCGCAGGAGATCAAGTTGGATTCATCTGTATCTACCAGGCTCCCGGGTTTGTGCAGAAACAATTATATTTGTTATAATTTAGGTATATAAATTGTTATATATTTAATTTTAATTATATAAATTGTTATATATTTAATTTTAATTATATAAATTGTTATATATAAATTGTTATGTTAATTATATATATAAATTGGTAGTCTAATTATATATATATATGTTAATAATTAAATATAGTTATATTTGTATATAAATAGTTATATTTAGGTTAATGGTTAGTATTATTTAAAATTAGTTAAAATTTAAATATTAATTTGTTAGTATGTTTTAAAATATGTTAGTATTTTTGGTTATTATATTAATTAGAATTTTTTATTTAATATAATATAATTTAATATTAATTAATGTATTAATGCCTCGGGCTTTAGATGGCCGATGCATTTAGGCAGTTATTCGGAGGCCGTCGTGGCCGATCTAGAGGTTCTGGAAATTCCGCAGGTTCTGCAGACTCTGACAGGACCCCTAGCCAGCCTGAGAGGACCACCAGCCAGCCGCGGAGGAGTGTAGATTCATCCCAGCCGCGGAGGAGTGTGAGTTCTCGGCACCAGACCCTTCTCGAGGCGAGGCGGCCGTCGAGCACCTCACGCCCCCCTGTCGGGTCAGATGCTCCGAGGTTCGGTCGGCAGCTATTTCAGGACGAGATAGCTGCAGACGTTCCTCAGGTCCGTATGCCTGAGGTTCATCGGGAGCCGATGCCGAGTCTGACGACGTCTGCTGCTGACTCGACTGAAGAGCCTACTCTCCCAAATCAGCTCTACCTCCCGTACAACATTCCTGCGATACCCGATGTCGACTATCGTGGTGTGCCCATATGGCCTGCTATGCCTCAGTACGTGAGTGCTGCGGAGGCATACCAGCAGCAGCCATGGGAGACCCCTGACCTCCTAATTTCGGCGAGGAGAAAAGGAAAGTCGACAGACGGGTCATCAAGTTCAGGTAACATTCGATTTTATTAATTAAATGTTTTATTAAAATTAACGCACTAATATTTAATTTTATTAACCAATCGTTGTTTATGTGATACGGACAGCCGCTAGCAGTTCAACGAGGAATACGAGAGGTGTCATATGTTTTGACACGCTCAGGAGAACTGTTGATCAGAGGGGGAGGATCCAGATCAACGAACCTCCTAATCAGGAGGTTCAGGGGAAAAAAAAACGCGACTACTCGGGTTGCGTGGGGGCACTGATTAGGGACAGAGTCCCTATGTTGTGGACACGGTTGACGTGAGCCGAAGCTCGCATGCAATAATAAACCCTGCAATCGTTAGTAGTATAGAATAAGTAGGGATCGTTCTAAGCCGGGGATTAAGGGTACCTGAAATATGAGAATGTTAGCACAATTTATTCACATATATATATATATATATATATATATATATATATATATATACACACAATTGTCACACTTATATACATATATACATATTCACACGAAATTATGGGGGATAAAAGGCTCGGCAGCAAAGCTGCCTTTAAATTCCTAGACATGAAATTAAAGTCCTAATTTACTATATACAAGTGATCATCATCTCTCACAAAACATTTAGCACCAAGACTCTTTAACAAATAAACTCACATGCAAGAAAGTAAGGAACAAGTACCAACATGCTTAAGTTCAAAATTAGTTCCAACTACAACTTAGTTGTAAGACCTCTCAAGTTTTAAGACCGAACTTTTGGTTATGAGCCTTAAAGTTATGTTAATCCTTTTGAGACTTAACAATTGTGCGCAATGGTCTAAATTGGAGACAAGCAAAATAAGCAAGGTTGTCAATCATCTTATTTTAACATGCAAGAAATCTAAAGTATTTTACCCTAGGTGAGCAAAAACAAATCAAGCAACCTTTTGAGTATCTAGCCAATTTATTATTACTCTGGTTTGATGAAACCTAACACCTAGATTTACATGCAAACAACAAATGCTTAAGCACAACTAATGTTTCGGTTTATAAGGTCCACTCTTTTAGATTTCTAACCAATTTCAAACCTAAACATGCATCTATACCACTGCCCTAATTATCTAACACATGAATTTACAAGTTACATATTACAAATTAGCATGCAAAATTCATTGTTCATGTCGAAACCTAAACTTAAATCTAAGCATCGATTCAAACAAATCTTTAACATACAATTTACAAAACCAAAATCGATTCATACATAGACATATAAACCAACACCAAACATACATGAGTGTTTCATAGACAAAACTAAACATAACTAAACAAAAATTACTAAACTGAAGAAGGGAGTTGATCACACTTTGAGACACCTTGAGAGCTTCACGTCGTGTGGATCCGGCGAAGTATGGAGGCTGGGGTGAGGCTGCACGGCAGTGAGTCACGTCGGCAGTAGGTTATGGAGGAGAAGTTCCAAGATTCAGCAAAGTAGAAACTTTGTTGAGGTGAGGTGAAGGTGATTTTTCGGTTTAGGTTTTTGTCTAGGATCTTTGGTGAATTTTGGTAGAGTTTAGGCCTTGTGTTTATGCTTGAGATGAGATGATTTTTCTGTAGGAAAACATGGCTATATATAGAGGCAAATTCGGCAGAAACCCTAGGTAGAAAACCTAGTCCAAATCGGCAAAGGCAATCCTTGGGCAACAAGGTTTTGGTTCCTTCCTTTCTTGGTTCTTCTAGGAAACTTCTTTTTCTGATTTTCTTCCTTGGATTGGGCTGCATATCTTCATGAACTTCTTGTGTAGGCTTGACAACTCCATTTGGTGAGCTTGGTCCATGGAAAAATGCCCCAAACCCGCAAGAACACAAGACCGGCAGCAACTCGGCTGGAATGACCTTACTCCAGTAAATCCGACATATCTCCCTTCTCGGAGATCCAATTGATGCGATTCCAAGTCTCAGATAAACTAGACACATATAGACATCTCTCCATAAAATATCTCGATCAAATTCCTTGTAAATCGTCGGGAATGATTTTTCGAAGTTGGATCAAAGTCCCAGGAAAATCCTGGAAGCCCCTGGATTGGTTTGCTCGGACTGCCGTTTTGCAGCCATCTTTTGGGTGACTTCCCGAACTCCGATTGATCTGAAATTTTAACACAACATTCCTCAGTATATGAATAATAAGCACACCAAATTTCATTAAATTCGGACAAGGATAGATGGCACTTTTGCTCATCTCAAAATCACGAAAAAGACACATTTTTCACTATTTTCCAGATTTCTCATACTTAGTCATTTTTCGGATTCTTAACCATTTTTCGCCAAACTCTACCAAATTAACATTAAACTATATTATGACTCAATCTTAGACAAATAAGGGTTAAAAAAAAACATAAACGAGGGCATAAGTATATAATATCGTAGCACATTATGCTCCTATCAACGGTGGGCTGATGTGCCCCAAGAGATCAAGAGGGAGGTGAACAACGCCGCGTCGGTGAGTAATTTAAAAAATTTAATTTATTTATCGTAATATTTAATAATTTTCGGTATTGTTATAATTGTAAAACTAATAAAATATTATCTTTCAGGCATACTTCGAGATTGCCGAACACAAGCAGGATTGGGCGGACTCCGTGCAGAACTCGAGGTACGTTGGGAATGTATTATCTTATAATTTGAAATATTTTATGATATTAATAATATTTCTAATGCACTTTTATTTTTTTCGTAGGTTCAAAGAGTGGAAGAACGAGCTCCGTTCCCACTATAACGAGTACGACAACCGTGGTCGTATGGGTACTCCCAGAGAGTTCATGTTCAGGGAGTACGAGTGGCGTTGGTTGAAGACAGTAGACTTCAACAACCCAGTTATGCAGGTAAATACTAAACTTCACTATAAATGTTTATTTTGTTAAAATTTTAATTATTAGTTTAATTATTTTATAATTATTACAGTAATATTTTTTGATGCATTTTTCTAATATTTTATTATTTGTTTGAAGGAACGGTCTCGGATAAACTCTGCGAACTGCCGCCGTAACACAATCCTCCATCATGGTGGTTCTAGGCCGTTTGCACAATATCAGGAGGAGGCGCTTAGAGATCATCCTGATAGCAACCCGTACGTGGAGACGTTAAAGATCGCTTATCCACAAGCGACAGAACATCTCGTAAGTCGTTCATTACGATTTTAAAATTTTAATTATTAATTTTACTTAATTATATATTTGTTAGAATATTAATGTTTTTTTTCCCGTCCAATTAGGAGAGGGTGAACCGGGCCGAAGAAGAGGTGCTCCAGCAAGTAGTTCGGGAGACACAACCGAACATTTCAGAGGCAGATCTGGAAGAAGCCCTGCGCCAAGTCGACCGATCCAATGTCCAAACGGCAGCGAGGATGTTCGACGCAGCCTTCCCACACCTGCCCAACGACTACTACTGCCGGGGTTTGGAAATTTCTAGACTAGGGCTCCTGAAGACCACTAAGGGAGGTCAAAAGAAGGGAGGCGGGGAGAGCCAACAGATGAGGGGGGAAGTGCAGCGATTGGCAGAAGAAAATGCAAGGTTGGCGGCCGAGTTCCAGAGATCACAGGAGGAACAACGCAAATCACAGGAGCTACACCGCAGAACACAAGAGCACCACCGCCGAACACAGCAGTATTATGTCGATCTGTCCAGTTGGCATGCTGAATGCGAGAGAGTTCGGCAACACAACTACGCCGGCCAACAAAACTGGTGGTGTGATACGTTCGCGGCACAACAACAAAACCTTCCAGCCCCGCCCCCGTTTCAACCGTTAGTGGTACCTCTAATGCCTCAACCTCCCAAGTTCGGTCACCAGGATGACGAGCATGAAGGAGAGCTGGATGCTGGGGATGACCTGGTGGACTTTAGTGCATGGTTTAGGTGATGATTAGGGTTATATTTTATGTATATTGGAACGAATTAAATAATAAGTCATTTAGACGTGTTTCTTGTTGGTGCAAATGCATGGACTGTTTTTGTGATTTGCAGGTTGCTTGGAATGGTAATTTAGAAAATAATTTTAATTTTTTTTCCCCAAATGCAAGAATAGCCGACGATTTTGGTATTATTTCGTCGACTATAAGACCTATAGCCGACGAATTTTCCCAATTTTCGTCGGCTATAAGTTGTATAGCCGACGAAAATTATATTATTTCGTCGGCTATAACTAATTAATGTCTATTAAAATATTAATATATTTCAAGCAAATAACCGACGAAAATTAATAAAATCGTCGGCTATTATTAAAACCCAATAGCCGACGAATTTCGTCGGCTATAGTTTATGAATGTCGTCGGCCATACTCGAAAATACCCGACGAAACTCGTCGGCTATTTCTCCCACGTTTGGCCGACAAAATAAATTTTCGTCGGTAAGTTCGTCGGCCATACTCTACTATAGCCGACGAATTGGTTATTTTCGTCGGCCATTGGTATTACCGACGGGGTTTTTCCGACGAAATATAGCCGACGAAAATTTCGTCGGCAGAAGGTATAGCCGACGAAAAATTGGCATATCAGACGAAATTTTTTTCGTCGGCTATTTACTCCGATCTAGTAGTGTCTTTTCTTCGAATATCTTATCCACAACATCTAGAGTGAGAGGTTGGACTTCTTCACTTCCTGACTCCTCGTTTTCTTTATCAGATGGAGGATTATTAAGCCTTCCACCTCCTCTTCTCCGTCTGGAAGATCCAGAAACATTAAGCCCCTGAGATTGAACAGGTCGCCGTAATTTGTTGGAAGAACCCTTTTCTTGCCTTCTCCTTATCACTATAGGCTGAATTGGTTTCTCTGTTTCCTGGACCTCAGATTCTATCTTCTGTTTGAACAATAATGACAATTGTTCAATAGCAGCCGAGGTTTTGGTCAATTGCTCCTACTGTGTCTTCACTTGCTCATTGAAGTTGTTAGCATAAGAAGCCATCTGGCCGACAGCTTTGTTCTGCTGATTCGGCAACCAATTAATGTTGGATGTATGTCCGACCTGTTCGGTCCTCAACTCTTTCAAACTAGCTTCAATCCTCTGAAGAGTGTCATATGTTGATGTTGATTTTCCCAACATCATGTTCAGAGAATCCATTACATCTTCAGGAGATGTAACAACAAGGACCGCGCTGTTATTCCCCTCAGAATTCTCTAAAGTTCCTGAGGCATCAACCGTCTTTGCATCCAAGATGCTGGTGGGTTCATTCTGACTACCAACACCTACTGGACTTCTTGAAGTCCCTTTGCCATCACTGGTGACCTCCGTAAGATCCTCAATGTTGGTCATTACGCCTCCAAACTTGCGGCCTGCTTCTGCCTCTGATAAACCTCTACACTTTGATGAGTTGTGCGGGGTGCACAACCTGTGTTCTGGTTTATTGCAAGAGGGCATGGATTAGATCCCCCAATCTTGACACTGATCCCACTGGGCGTGCCAAAATGTTCGTGTCGGATTCAGCACCCGGCGAACAGTCAACACGTGGGGGTGGCGGACCTTTATTTCAGTCCTCTTGTAATGTGCGCGAGCGTGCCAGTACCTTTGAGTTGGTACAACTTTAGTGCTGCCGACATCTGGCGAGTGTATCTGTCTTCTCCCGATACCTGACTTCTTGACCAAGCGACTGTTACGCGGGCGTTGACTAGGCCGGCGTAAAAGGCTCGAACAAGACCTAACAAAAATCTTATTAGGATTTTCTTCTCAACCTATTGCAGATTGAGTAATTCTTACTTCGATCTTGAGATGCATGTAAAGCAGAGCAATAATTCAAGACCGCGGGGAATGGTTCTCCTCCAACCTCTTGCAGGGTGGCTTGTATATTTTGTTACCGGAGTAACGACTCGATTTGCTACTGGCGTAGCGACTGACACTGGGTGCTTTAGCGAACGCAGACACGACGCAAGTTTGCAGCTCTGTATGTATGGTGCAAGTATGCTACGATATGCGGATGCTAGAAGCGATAGGTCTTAGCGACGCTCACAGGAGTGCAACGCACACTTCGATAATCGGGCAAGTATACTGCGACCGGTGGCGAGCGTAAGGTTGCGGCAGGGTTGGATGGTGGTTGTTTGCAGTTTGTGGAGGCAGTACGCGTAAGAGATTGCTCTGGAGAGACTTTGCAAGATTTGCGATGCGCAAAAGCTTGTGTGTTTGTAAGATGGTTGTGAACCATTTTCAAGTTGTACAAGAATTCTTTATATAGAGACTGCAGAACCCCAATACTTGCGTATCAAGCATAATTCGGAGATCAATTAGGATTCAATTACCTTAAACCACTTCCTTCTCAGATTCCTAAAAAGGAACCCCAATTCCTTTTTAAGAAGGAAATATTCAATATACATCAGTTTATTCTTTAATAAATAACTCTTTGGGCCTCGATCCACAATCTCGGACAAATGTCAATTTAGGCCTAAACAGAGTCCAGGTTGTGTTCATGAATAGTCATGTGAAAACACAGGGGAAGAAGAACAACGACGTATGCAAACGATGTTTCACTTTGGTTAATGATGTGGTGTTAATCTTCCTTCCTTAATTACAACGAGAGTGAGGTTTCGTAAATCCTGCTTGGATACGAATTCAGAATCCTGCTTGGATTTAAGTATATACAGACATGAATAAATACAAATATCACATCTCAGGTTTTGCGTAACCAAATTAATCAAGAACATATGGCTATGCTCTCTCTATATTTGTGTCACAATAACCTGGGAGACTACCTCCGCTGGTTAAACAGGTCTGTTCCCTTCAAGAAACTACATGAACCTGAATTCTCTGCAGGCAACAGAAAACGAATCGAGAACTGCAACGACGACCAAATTACTCGTCGTCATGGGTCAGGCGGGTGCTGGCAGTCACCACCTCAAGACGTCATGGAGGGGATTTTTCAGAAAATGGGATTAATCGCTCGTCAACGGTTAGCCAAGGTCTGCCTGTCCTGGAGCTCACTTGCTATGCGAGCTGACATCCGCAGTGCTCCGCAACTGCCATGGTTAGTACACCCTCAAGCCCCAAACACCAACTACTTAACCTTTTCCAGCCTCTCTGAGGGTGAAGTTGTGAACTTGGAGCTCCCAAACCCAAAGCGAAACAAAGAACGCGGCAAATACAAGTTTCAAGCGTCTTGTAAAGGTTGGCTGATCATGTTGGAAGAAAAAGGCCTCATCAGCTTTGATATGTTCTTATACAATCCGATTTCTAAAACCCAACACCAGCTTCCTTCCTTAAACACTATTCCATTTTTCCAATATTTCCGACTAGCAGCCATGCTATTTAAATGGACGGGTATCAACAAACATGCCGATCGTGAGTTTGTAAATAAAGTTGTGTTGTCTAGTCCAAATATTTCAGACTGCATTGTGGCTGCCGTTATCGACGTCAACACAAAATTGGCATTGTGCAGACCTGGAGACAAAAGCTGGACTGTCTTTGAGCTCGAGATACTGAATCCTGATGAGGACGACATTTTCATCGATTTACTTTTTTCCCAGGGCATGCTATACGGTTTAGTTAATGATTATGACAAGTCCAAAAAGAATGCAATCGGCGAATCTCGCATCCTAAATTATGGAGATGATCGGAAAATGGCTCTGGAACTGAAGTTTGTCTATGGCCATGACGAAGTTGGTAATGCTAAAGAAGATCATGATGACTATAGCATCTATTTAAATAGTGAGTCCAACTCATATTTGGTAGAATCAGCAACAAATAGCGACAAGGAAATTTTGTTGATCCATCAAATGCTCGATTGTTTTGTCGATGATGATTTGGATATGCAATATCAGAGGACAAGAGGGTTTGTAGTTTACAAGATTGATCTCGAGTCTGGCAAGTATCATGAGGTACAAAATTTGAGTGACCATGTAATATTTTTGGCTGTGCATAGCTCTTCCTTTTACTTGCCAGCAAGTGATTTCAAACTACAGGGAAATTGCATTTATTTTGCAACAAGCGGATATGAACCAACCAGCCGACCCGGTAAGACCCCTCCTGGACGAAATTTATCTCGTGAGATCGGAATCTTTAGTTTGGAGGACGGAAAAATTAAGCGACCTTTTCCAAGTCTTGATGTTGGCAATCCATCAACTTGTAATCTATGTTGGTTCAGCCCGAGCTTATGACTATAGCTCTAAAAAAGTTGAGGATATGGGTATGTACGTAATTCTTGTAATCCAAGTTACGTTTATTACTTCATCGAAACTCTACTAGAATGGAAATGATTCAAGCAAACATTGTTTGAAATCCTACCAAAAATCACTACGATAGACATAGGGCTGTTTAATTTATTATGCCTGCCGGCTGCCGCCAAGTTTTTTTTTAGTTTGCCCCTGAGAGTCTTTAGCTAAGTCAGTCAGTGTATATGTAAATTTCCATAACTACTACCCCCTATTTCCTAATTCTCGTTTTAATTAATTAATTAATTGCCTTGATGATTTACATAAGCTTCGTCAGTCTAAACGGCAGTGCTATTTTCTTGTTTGGACCTTGAATAGGGTGCCATGCATATACATTTCTGAAGTGGGACTTCTATGTCTTATGCACACTCTACACTCAATGTATATAGATTGTTATCTAAACAGAAGATCATCATCTTCACATGAATATGCATAGATCAAACAATCAAAACCGAAGAACATAAAAAATTTAGCAGTACTTCATGACAGGTTTTCCTAGTTCAAATAAGAATGCTTTCCAAGATGAACCTCCTCGATCGTGCTCCACCATATCCAGCTCCTGCATTCATCTCCTGAGACATCCTGATTCAGCACAAAACTCACAGCTGAAACACATGAAACTCTTCTGAAACGCATCATGAAGCTCAGTATATATGGGGCTGAATCAAAAGACTTGAAATTTGTATGTGCTCAGAAGCAAAACTATACAGAATGGTAAGAACAGACCTTAGATGGAAGAGAGAGGTCATGCTTATGAGTTTTGATCGAAGGCTTGTAAGGCGTCATACTCGATATCGAGTTTTTATTTTGGGGAAATTTGGAAGAATACAGAAGTGGTTTTCAACTTTTCGTTGCGTAGATATATAACAACGACTGTTAGTCGTAATAATCCGAGGAGCGCGAGAATATAATCAATGTTGGTGTTTAAGAAAGGTGAGATTGGTACGGTGGAATATATATTTGGAGCATTTCTCGCTACTGTCGTCATACTTTCCTGCCCTACTATTTGGAAAGCCAAAGTTTATAAGCTGGGTTAGGGCGAGCGTCGACAACTAAGGTAGTACAGATGAGAGAGTGATTAGCGCTCAATGAGCGCAGGGAACATAATGAATAATGATGTACGGTTATAAACTGCACCAAGGAGACAAAATACACTGAATAATTCCTTGTATGTGTATATAGCAATTCCCATTTCCAAGTAAGAAAGTGATTAAGGCATTTCTTTAATGTTTAGGTTTCCGCTTAATTATTTTAGGCATCTTTGAACTTTTCAAGTTTCAGTAAGTGTACGTCTTTTGTGCGCATTTACTTTCATGTTAGTAGTTTTAGCTTGCATTTGATATTGTATGTCATCTCATCATTTAATTGATCCTTGTTAGTGAATAGACATGTTTCATTTCCCAAAAAAAAAAAAAAGAATTTTTACCAATAACTACATTTTTGAACTCATAATTATCAATAGCAAGTCTGTTTTTTAAAATTACTACTAACAGATTTTCATCTATTTAACTAACATAATCCGTTAAATGATAATTATAAAATTGCCCTTTTATTTTTTTTACGACATTATTGAGGGTCAGTAGTATTACGCGATTTTTTAGGGTTAATAGCATTATGTGATTTTTGATTGTTAGTAGCATTACACTGAATGTAAATATATATTGTAGGATATGTCAATAGATAACAACCCATAAATTCTCATAAATTAACATAACACTACTGACCCTTATAATAACGTAAGAGTAATGCTACTGACCTGCAGTAGTATCATAAAAAGGTAATTTTATAATTTATGAATTAACGGATTTTGTTAGTCATGGATAGAAATCTACTAGTGGTTAAAAAGTAATCTTACTATTGGTAATTATAAGATGAGAATTGTATCTATTAGTAATTTTTTTATAAAAAAAATTAATGTTTAGGTTTCCCTTCCTTGTTGCACGCCTCCCAAGGGTTGACCCAAACCCAAAAGGATCCGGATCGATCCAACCCAAAATCCTTGCTTGTCATACTGTAGTTTCTGATTTCCTGTACGTACTAATGACTAAACCCTAAACTATAGTGAATATCTAAGACATACTTTTTCCCGACTAGGAGAGTGAGACTTCAGAATCCTGCTTGGATATAAACTAACATAGCCATTTATAGATACAAATTCCCAATCTCAGTTTTTGCATAACCAAATTAATCAAGGATATCTGGCTATGCTCTCTCTATATTTGTCTTATACTAACCTGGGAAACTACCTCAGCTGGTCAACCAGGTCTGTTCCCTTCATGAAATTACGTACATGAACACAAAATCTCTGCCGGGAAGAGAAAACAAATCGAGAACTGCGACAACGACCAAATTACTCGTCGTCATGGGTCAGGCGGGTGCTGGCAGTCACCACCACAAGACGTCATGGAGGGAATTCTTCAGAAAATGGGATTAATCGCTCGTACACATTTAGCAACGGTCTGCATGTCATGGAGCTAGCTCACTTGCTATGCGAACTGACATCCGCAGTGCTCCACAACTGCCGTGGTTACTACACCCTAAAGCCCCAAACACCAACTACTTAACCTTTTCCAGCCTCTCTGAGGGTAAAATTGTGAACTTGGAGCTCCCGGCCAAACCTAAAGCGATTCCCAGGTCACGGCAAGTTCCACTTTTAAGCGTCTTCTAAAGGTTGGTTGATCCTTTTACGAGAAGAAGGACTCGGCTTTGATATGTTCCTATAAAATCCGATTTCTAGAGCCCTACACCAACTTCCTTTCTTAAACACTGATTTTGTAACTAAAGTTGTGTTCTCTAGTCCAAATATCTCAGAATGCATTGTTGCTGCAATCGACCCTCACACAAAACTGGTATTGTGCAGACCTGCAGACAAAAGCTGGACTGTCTTTGAGATACTGAATCCTGATAAGCCCAAAGGTCTGGTGGATTTACTGTTTTCGCAGGGCATGCTATACGGTCTAGTTGATAATGCCGTCTATGGCATCAGCGCAGCTCGCACTTTAAACTTCGGAGATAATCAGACAATGACAGTGGAATTGAAGTTGGTCTATGCCATCAAGAAGTCAGCTTTACTATAGAAGATCATAATGATTATCTAATCTTTTTAAATAGTTACGTCAACTCATATTTGGTGGAATCAGCAACAAATGGCGACAAGGAAATTTGGTTGATTCATCAAATGTTCGATTCGTTATTACTCGACTGTCCTGATGATGAAGATGATTATTTTAACATGGGATATCAGAGGACAAGAGGGTTTGTAGTATACAAGATTGATCACTTCGAGTCTGGCTAGTTTCAAGAGGTACAAAATTTGGGGGACCAAATAATTTTTTTGGCTGAGCATAGCTCTTCCTTGTTATTTCCGGCAAGTGATTTCAACCTACAAGGAAATTGCATTTATTTTGCAACAAGCGGATATGAATCAATGAACGTCGACATACCGGCCTGTTAAGACCCCTCTTGGACGGAATATATCTAGTAATATCGGAATCTTTAGTTTGGATGACGGAAAAATTAAGCGACCATTTCCAAGTCTTGATGTTCGAGATCCATTACAAGTTCCAAGTCTTGATGTTCGAGATCCATCAACTCGTAAGCTAGGTTGGTTCAGTCCGAGTTTATGACTTGTCTTAGGAAAGTTGAGGATATGGGTATGCAATTCTTGTAATCCAAGTTATGATTAATAATGCTTCATAAGAATTATTGTTGTTAGCTTCTGATCTAGTAGATAATGTAACAAGCATACATTGTTTAAAGATCTACCAAGAATCAGGACCATTAGAAATCAGGTTTTTGCCGCCACGTTTTTTCTTCCTGTCGATGTATATGTAAATTTCCATCACCACTAACTAACACCCCACCCCCCCCCCCCCCCCCCCCCCCAGTTCCTCATTGTCATCGTTTTGATTGCCTTGATGATCTGCAAACTCTTCCTTTAGATCAAAGCTAGTAGTCTAGGCGGCGTGCTATATTTGTTGTTTGGACACCTTACAATGCTGACATGCATTTCCGAAGTGGGGATTCCATGTCTTTTGCACACTCAAAGTATATATTGCTCATTAGCCTTATCATATATAGATAGTACTGCATACATATTTACACTAAAATGTTAGTCTGAGCATTAAACAGCCAATGGAATAGACTCAAAATAGAATAGAAAACTATATGATCTGACGTTTTGATGACCAAGGATAATTGCATTTGAAGAATTCAGACAAATACACACACGGCAAACTGAGAGATTTTTCACATCCTACATTCCTACTTGTTTGAATATGAGAAAGAAGCTTAAATAAACAGAGTTGTACGAACAGACCTTAGATTGGAGGAGAAAGAGGTCATGCTTTTGAGTTTTGATCGAAGGCGTCTTACTCGAGTTTTTATCATGGGAAATTTGGAAGAATAATGAAGTATTTTTCAACTTTTCGTTGCGTAGATAACAAATGTTAATCGTAATCTAAGGAGAGGGTGATGATATTCTATGTTGGTATTTTAGAAAGGTGAGATTGGTGGAGGTCAGACTGCATGAATGATCTGGAACATTTCTTGCTACTGTCTATATCTTCCTGCCCTACTATTTGGAAAGCAAAGGGTGCGACTTGGGTCAAATTTTATAACCTGGGTTGTAGCGAGGGTAATTAGTTACTTAATTTGGGAATGGCAAGATCTAACGAAGGCCTTGGGGGTAGTGAAAAATAAGAAGATTCTCAAACATGATGACTTCTAATGACTATATTGATCTACAGCCAAAGTATAGTCAACGACTCAACAAGGCACATACAAAGCTCTTGACAAACATAATGATGCATGGATATATCATAAATTGTGGTATAAAAGTACACCGAGGTGACAATTTTCTAAACTCAGAATGTTAGTTTCTTGGTCAGTTTGATTGCCTTGAGGATCATACGACAAGGGTTCAATCAAGTCACCAGCCAAAAGGGACATTTACTCGCGAAGGAAATTTCTGTAGGTCAGGTTTTGCAGCATCTGCACTCCACCTGTAAGATTTATAACTTTCAGTTAGAGCGAGGAAGAAAAGGATGATGAACCTCAGCAACTCAGCAAGCATATAGAAGCTATTACGGATCACAGGTACCATAAAGCAAAAATTCTAGAAGTTTGTCAAACAAGTACCGAGAGAGATCCGAGCCAGATAATAATTAGTAAGATTGCCATTATTGGACAGCAGGAAGCATGGTACTTAACAGTGAACAGATCAGATACTACAAAGCTTTAAGCTTAAAAGTGAACATCAGATACTACAAACTTTTAAGCTTCCTAAGAACATAAAAAGTGGAATAGAAAAGGTAATGTAGAATATACCAATATGTTCCTAGTTTGAGTCATAGGTTTCTTTCTTGCTCCAAAGTTCCCTTCTGGTCCAGCAGCCATCTGAACTAGTTCATAGCAGACAACATAACTGGCAGGGTCAGATAAGTAGTAAAGAAAATCATATAGTACTCAGAAACTGTGACTAATTCATTCCTGAAGCCACTACGACTCAGGCTCCAATTGAGGATAAGTTGAAGTTCAAATTACTGAAGTATGGCCAAATTTAACTCACTAACCTGCGACTTCCCATGATCAAGCTCAGTCTTCTGCAGTCTTAATTGTTCAACCATGCTACTGATGCTGACTACCTGAGCCTTCTGGTCAGAAAGGTCTGATATATCAAAATCCTTCTCGAAAATGTCAACCTCTTTCTCCTGGCATGAGCAACTGAAGATGGAAATAGAGACAATCGCACAAGTCAGAAATCAGATGCATAAATGATTATATACTATCATTCAGAACAAGTTTACTATAAGCTTGCAAGAACAAAATACATATAATGGCTTCAAACCATGACTTCTCATGTTGCTGTGCCTCTGGTTTAAGAATATGAATGATATTTATTCCTGAGGGTAGTCTAAGTTTGATCTTTTGTGCAGTGAGATAACTCAAACATATAAGTTAAATGTGAAAGTACCAGCCAGAAAGTGAGCATATGTACTAAGTTTCCAGAAAAAGCAAGGACATACATCTAGTGCCTATAACTTTCCTCATAAACGGACACGTTATGTTTTGATGATTAATCGCAACAGAAAACATAGAATTTTCAAGAAAACAAAGTGGTAACCATGCTACTCAAAACAGCCGCACACAATGGAAAGACTGCATATCAAAAGTATCAACCGACACAGTCCTCTTTAACCCAATTCGACTTTAAAATTAGATGAACAAGATTTTAATTACTGCTTCTATTTTTGGTAAACACAAATGCCAGCTGCCATAAGTAATTCCTTGTGTTAATTACACAAAGCCCGTAACCAAGAACTAAAGTACTAATCCTTCGGACAATTGCATAGCTGAAGAGATGAGAATCCTATTACTAGACCAATATGGAAGAAGACAACAACTGGACTCACAGTTCAATCTGACGTTCATATACAACACATAGCTCATTCAACTGCTCTGTGACTTCAGCCTCATGGTATATTTCCAGCATCAACTGTATATGGCTTGAAACATTAGTAAAAGCTAAAATAAAATAAATGGAAGAATGTAACACTGAAGAAAATCTAGCCTCATTTCCAGTTTATAATAGATCTTTTAGTACCCTTAAGAAACGATTTATATTAATGCATTTGAGACCAGAACAGTAATATTGTGTTAGATTGAAATTACAAGACTCATAAAAAGTGGAAGTCAAGAACTATACCAAAGATAAATACATAAAAATGCAAGAAAACAATACGTTCAATAATATTTTACCTGTTGGCATTTATACTATGTATGAGTGCATGCAAGAAAAATATCAAAACACACACAAATAGCAACCACAGTTGAGCAGTGAAGTACCTGAGTTGCTGTATTATTCCCATTTTTGCCACCTACATTCATTTAACCAGAAAATAAGGGAATGACATCATTAATTATGTAAGCGACGGTGGAATTAGCCAACAGTAATTTATCAGGAAGAAAAAGCCAACTCAAAGGTTGCTGACCTCTTTTTAGCAACAAAGCCTTGCGAGATTCTAAGAGCCATTTTAGCTCTTTAGTAGCCAAAGATGCCTCTTCAGTCTTTTTATGCAAAACCTGATGCACAATGACCAAGTGTCAGATCAATACAGTAGATGAATTTCAGATTAAAAAAAAAAAATTTCATTCAGTAATCGTATCTATAGCATCTCAATCTTAAAGGAAATATATACTCACAATCTTCAGATTGGAGGCCAATAGGTTGTGCATCTCATGTTTATCCTTCTTATTCTCTTTCTTGAGCTGTTGGAGCATACAGGAATCCAGAAATGAAAGACGAGAAAAAATTCATACTTTGGCATCATCATAATATAACTTCAGCATAGACTGGCAAAGACTTCTCAAGATAATATCACATTAACAGCTTAAATTTAAGATTGACAAAAGAAGCCATGCTACAAAAGTCGTATCTTAACTCTATATATATGCAGCATTGTGCTTCATAAAGTCCAGAGTGTATGCAACGTTACTAACATGCCAAGGTGAATTGTGCAATAGAGTAATAGATCCATGTACTACAAGATAGGTTTATAGGCCATTTCGTAGTTTAAGCAATGCTACTGATTCAAGATGTCTGAACCATAGTTTATAGTGTTCTTTTGAATAAGATGATAGGCAAAGATAACTTGTTGTACTACATTACACTCCTATATATAACTATGAAGCATCAAGCCCAATTCAATCTTATAATACAATTGAGCATTAGAGATATATACCTGTGAAATTGGTCTCACCCTGATTGTGTCCCCTTGTTGTGTGACGCCGTTGTCGTTCCTGGACCACTCGCCGGAATCCATGGCTGCTCCGGCCTGTTAAAGACGGCACAAAAGTTAAACAAGAAATTAAAAACTGAAATGTAAAAAGAAAAAGAAAAAGAGAGAAAGAAATAGAAAAGAGGCGGAGGGAGAGCAATAGATGGAGGTTTCAGGCGAAGAAGTTTCTGGAAAAAAAAAACACCAAGCCTGAAATTGCAAAAATCACAGAGATTGTGATGATCGTCGCCGGAGATTTACGCAAGAAATCGAAAAAGAATTAGAAAGAGGGAAAGAGATAATGAGTTCAGGAAGAAAGTGAGAGGGTCGTGTATGCCATAATCGCAAACACAAGGAACACGATGATCGGAGTCTTGATGGTCGGCGGCGTCGGAGTCGGTGGCTGCTGCTTGGCCAGCTTCTTGGCCTGCTTCTTTGCCTTCCTCTTAGCTTTTCGGCGTGGCTTTCTAGTGGCTTTTTTACTCGGTTTGTGAATGGCAGCTTTTTCAGGTGAGCAGAACATCATCCAATACGAAAGAGCCATGGTGATTGTGACGGGGAAAGAGAGAGCGAGGGGGTGAGTGGAGAGGGAAATGAGACTGGGATGGGTCTCCATTTATAGGTTGTGAGCTAAAGATTTTCCCCAAATTAAACGTGACATCCCATGTGATAGTTACTATGGTCAAATTTTTTATACTCACATTATGACTAGGTCAATTTTCTATTTTGATACTTACGATATGATTATGGTCACTGGTACACTTAGCGTTAGCCAATATGAGAAATGAAACCGGTATATATCTCGAAAACCACGGTGTTTTAGATTTAGGCTTAGTTTGATATTAATGTGAAAATACTTAAAATTGAAAAATTAAATTATAAATAAGCAATATCAGACCTACTTTTTAAAATCGTGGTTTTTTTAATTAAATTTTATAAATAAGCACTTTATAAAAAACTTACCAAACACATAATCAACTCATAATGATGATTTTCAGTGCTTGTTTTCTCAAAAACTCAATACCAAACTAAGTCTTAATGATATATTCGAACTTGTTTCTGCCTAAACCCGGGGGCCTGGTGGATACCGGTGAATCCAACTTGATCTCCTGCAATCCTACTCACTAAGGGGAATACCGGGCGGGCCGGTCTTCTCCTCTCCGATGCCTAAGTTAGTATAGTTGGAATATATATAACTAAGGCACGTATGTAAGAGGAGAGAGATAAGTTACCTATTAAAGAGGGTAGTTGGGGCCCTTATATAGGTGGTTGGGGGTGAGGGCTGGCCTCACCCTTCGATGTGGGACTGGTTCCCTTCTGTTTGTACATTCTGGTGCCCTCTTTGGCAGGCAGGCGCCCCCGGCCCCAGGGTCCCTGGTGGCAGGATAGAATGCTGGACCCCGAGGCCGGGTGCTGGTGAGCCGGTCCCGGGCCTTGGGCCGGGCCCTAGTGCACTTGCTGCGGGTCTGTGGGCCTGCTGTAGCCTCTCTGCGGCTACTGTCAACAAGTCCCCCAAGTTCCCGGTCAAGTGCAATCTTGAATGGGGACTTAAATCTGTCTCACTCTTGTCCCGCAGACCCGCAGGGTTACCGACCTACCGGTGCCCAGTCCCCCAAGTCCGCGTTGAAGATTGGGCATGACCGAGGTGAATACCTCGACCGGGCGTCCTGCCATATCGGTGCGAGGCGGAGTTCACGGGACCTCGACCGGGCGTCCTGCCATATCGAGACGAGTCCCGGATGAACTTGCAGACTGGACCTCGACCGGGCGTCCTGCCATATCGGTGCGAGGCGGAGTTCACGGGACCTCGACCGGGCGTCCTGCCATATCGAGACGAGTCCCGGAGATGCTAGCCTCCGGGAGGGCCTGTTGGTGCGTGGACTAAGCCAACAGGTACCCCGGAGAGTGTTACGGCCGTACTGAGGAATTGTTTAACACTTGCTAGTTCTTCTCAGCTTTTGTTGGTTAAGCGTTGAGGTTATGTGCAGGTTTGTTAGCCTGCGGGGAGACTTGTTCTGTGTTAGAGAAACAATCTGCCCGGTGGAGTGGCGTTGAGATAACGAGTCTCGCCATGTATCCCCAAATGTATCACAGTTCAGTGTGATGCAGGGTTTTTATCCTGCTGGACAAGAGTACATGGGTTAGATGTAAGCTCACCCGGGTTTATAAAGCCCATGCGTTTAGAAGCCGTGAGTTGTTGTTGGCTCGTTCCTGCCTGTAGGCGAAGGAAGGTGACAGCCGGTAGAATGCTTTGGAGTGGATTAAGTGTCACACGGCCGGTGGAATGCCATTGTGCTGGGCGGATCTCGACCGGGCGTTCTGCCATATCGAGACGAGTCCACCAAGTGAGATGTAGCTGGGTGGACCTCGACCGGGCGACATGCCATATCGAGACGAGTCCCCCAGTGATATGTAACGAAGATATTGCTGGGTAGATAGCTCATACCTGGATAGATGCTCTCGAAGCAGTTGGAAAATCACAACCGGTAAAAGGTCTTCAAGATATACAATGAAGAAGCCATGCAGCCGGTTGAATGATCATAACCGTGAACTGCCGTGGTGCCAGATTGATTCGGAGTTGACTTTCTGGGGAAGCGAGGGGAGTGGACGCCTCGTTGTTCGCTCCTATCTCCCTAATTGCCGCTTGTAAGTGGGACAGGTGACGGACATGCGATGAAGGGGAGAGCCCATCAGTCCCATCAGTTATGATGGATGGGATCCCTTATCCACGCTGGGATACGTGTCGGCAGGGAGCGGTCTGTGATGGAGGGAATCCACGGTTGGGGTTGCCTTACTTTTCTTGTTGCCCTATTTATTGTCCCCTCTGCTCTCCTCCCGCCGCACCTTGCCTTACTTTTTGCCCTCTGCTCTCTTCCTCCACCTTGCTGCAGAGCCGAATTATTTTGTGTTTAGGGTTATGGCGTCTGGGGGATCTGCGTATTATGGCGGCGCAAGCCGCGGGCCCAGAAGGCATGAGCTGCTGGATGGTGATAGGGTGATTTTCTGTGATGAGCCCATCAAAAGCATGGATGAAAGAGAGATTAGGGAGTTTCGGGCGAAGTGGGACATCGATTCTTCTGTTAAACTTCGAGGCCTGCGTCCCGGGGAACTGGCCTGTAACCCGGAACCGGGCTGGGTTGCCGTTTTCGACGATTAGTTCCGACACGGACTATCGCTGCCGCTGACGGGATTTGTTCAGTACATGCTGAGCTTACTGAAGCTTTCCCCAGCCCAGCTTCTGAGCAACCAGTGGAGGCAGCTGCTTGGGCTTGGGTGCCTGTTCAGTCTGAGCTATATGGACTGGCCCACGGTTAATGAATTTCGAGCGCTGTACAAGATCTCCTATTGCAAGAAGGCCCAGTGCAGCGGTTGTGTGAATTTTGCCGCGCGGGAGTACGGTCCCGCCATCACGCATCTGCCGTCGTCGGTTTCAGATGTCTGGAGGAGGTCGGTGGTGCTGGCCGGTGGGAAGTGGCAGCGTACCTGGAGGGGCTATCAGGTGCCCGGGGCTTATCAGCCGATCGGGGACCAGTCGTTCCGGCTGGAGGACCTGGACAGTAGCCGCAGAGAGGCTACAGCAGTCCCACAGACCCGCAGCAAGTGCACCAGGGCCCGGCCCAAGGCCCGGGACCGGCTCACCAACACCCGGCCTCGGGGTCCAGCATTCTATCCTGCCACCAGGGACCCTGGGGCCGGGGGCGCCTGCCTGCCAAAGAGGGCACCAGAATGTACAAACAGAAGGGAACCAGTCCCACATCGAAGGGTGAGGCCAGAGCTCACCCCCAACCACCTATATAAGGGCCCCAACTACCCTCTTTAATAGGTAACTTATCTCTCTCCCCGCTTACATACGTGTCTTGGTTATATATATTCCAACTATACTAACTTAGGCATCGGAGAGGAGAAGACCGGCCCGCCCGGTATTCCTCTTAGTGAGCAGGATTGCAGGAGATCAAGTTGGATTCACCAGTATCTACCAGGCCCCCGGGTTTAGACAGAAACAGAACTTATAATTAGTATCTCTACGTGTGTAATATCTTTATTTTATAATCTAGCTACATTTGTTTTTATTGTGGTAAACAGAGTGATATAATATATATTAAGGTATCTAAACTTATGAATTTTCTTAATTATTTCACTTATTTGCCATTCCTCTTCAAAATCTGTAACGGAACAATTGAGTTGAATTGCTATGTGCGACACATCATAAATATAAAAGTAGAAAAACTTGATTTGCCTTAATATATGTTTTTTTTTACAAGAAGAGACCTACTAGTTCTTCCCTTCACCCCGCCCCCAAACATAAGAACATATGTGACCGATGGAGGGGGGTGATTTCTTCCCTATACAGGAATAAAAACAAAAACTTAAAAAAAAAAAATTAAAATTAAAAAAATTAAAAAATTAAAAAAACCAACAACAACAATACCGAGGTTCTCTGTGGAGTCCGACCGGTGGCGGCCGCCTAAAAGCCCTACGGGACGATTTTTATAAATAATGTCATTCATTTTACACATTAATAATGAGGAAACCACAAGGTTATTAATTAGAGTCCAAATTGAGGGAGTCTAATATGAACTTTCAGATCTAGGAGCTTGGTCATGCCCCTCAAGGCCTCAACAGTATGATGAGCCCCATACGCTATATACGCTAACTAGATTGCCCTTTTTCGTAATATTACCTTATTATTTTAACTGGGCAACCTGAAAATAAAAAAATAAAAAACTGAATAAATAAACCTACTCGGATATGGACTCAGAATCCTGCTTGGATGTAAATCAAGAGAGCCATCTATAAATACAAATGTCTCGTTTCCATTTTTACGTAACCAAATTAATCAAGGATATATGGCCATGCTCTCTCTGTATTTGTCGTATAATAACCTGGGAAATTACCTCAGCTGGTTCACCAGGTCCCTTCCCTTCAAGAAATTACATGAACACAAAATCTCTGCAGGCAACAGAAAACAAATCGAGAACTGCAACGTCGACGACCAAATCACTCGTCATCATGGGTCAGGTGGGTGCTGGCAGTCATCGCCACAAGACGTCATGGAGGGGATTCTACAGAAAATGGGATTAATTGCTCGTACACGTTTAGCCAAGGTCTGCATTTCTTGGAGATCACTCGCTATGCGAACTGACATCCGCAGTGCTCCGCAACTGCCATGGTTAGTACACCCTCAAGCCCCAAACACCAACTACTTAACCTTTTCCAGCCTCTCTGAGGGTGAAGTTGTGAACTTGGAACTCCCAAACACAAAGCGATTCCGAGGACAAGGCAAGTTCGAGTTTCTAGCGTCTTCTAGAGGATGGTTGGTCATTTTACGTGAAGATGGACGTCTCAGCCTTGATATGTTCCTATACAATCCCATTTCTAGAGTGCAACACCAACTTCCTTCCTTAAACACTAATTTTGTAACTAAAGTTGTGTTGTCTAGTCCAAATATCTCAGAATGCATCGTGGCTGCCGTTATTGACCCTCAGAAGGAATTGGCATTGTGCAGACCTGGACAAAAAAGGTGGACTGTCTTTGAGATACTGAATCATGATGAGGACGACTTACTCGTGGATTTACTCTTTTCGCGGGGCACTCTATATGGCTTAGTTCATCTTGATGCAAATGGCCGTAATAACACCAATGGCATCGGCGCACCAAGCATCCTAAACTTCGGAGATGATCAGACAATGACAGTGGGATTGAAGCTGGTCTATGGCCACGAAGAAGTTGGTAATACTGAAGAAGAACATGATGACTATCTATTATTTTTAAATAGTGACTTCAACTCATATTTGGTAGAATCAACAACAAACAGCGACAAGGAAATCTTGTTGATACATCAAATGCTCGACTGTTTGATGGACTGTGCTGATGATGATAATGAGTGGGATATAGAATATCAGAGGACAAGAGGGTTTGTGGTATACAAGATTGACCTCGAGTCTGGCAAGTTTTATGAGGTTCAAAATTTGGGTGACCAAATAATATTCTTGGCTGAGCATAGCTCTTCCTTGTCCATTGTCGCAAATGATTGCAAACTAGAAGGAAATTGCATTTATTTTGCAACAAGCGGATATGACCTAACTGACCGACCTCGTAACACCCCTATGCTCGGACGAAACATATCTCGTGAAATCGGAATATTTAGTTTGGATGATGGAAAAATTAATCGACCTTTTCCAAGTCTTGATGTTGGCATTTCATCAACTTGTAAACTAAGTTGGTTCAGCCCGAGTTTATAGCCAATGCTCTAGGACGAAGGTTAAGAATCTGTATATGTTTCTTGTAATCCAAGTAACGAGTTATAAACTACTTCATAGGTCTTCCATGTAAGTGATTTTTCATTTTAGCTTCTTATCCTTTGTCTTGTCTTTGTGGATTAACGATTACGTACGAGTTATAAAATATAAACTATTGCTCTAGGAAATATGATGTTCACAGCACGGCATTTTTATAGATAATTGCTTGAAAAGGGCAAAAAAAAAAATTTAAGTAGCTCTGATGAGGTTATGACTTATAAGTACGTGTAGAGAAGAGAGGAATACACATTGCCAAAGATTTTCAAGCTATTGGAGAGCCAAAAATGTCCATCATTTTCTCCTATGAAAATTTTGCGTCCTTATTGGATGTGGATGGGTGTGTCGATCCATACCAGCTTAGACACAAGTTTTTCCCCCCACCGTTTTTGGTTTACTCTTCTCGTGAGGGTGAAGAGTAAGAGGATGAAGTGAAGAGAGCAAGAGGAGATTGGGGGAGGGACGGTATAGAGAGAGAGATTGTAGATTATTTATTTTCTTTAGTTTGGTGATATAAAAAAATAAAATATATATATATATATGTAGTTTTTTATTTGGGTAAATTCTTCTTATGGTACTTGATGTATAGCCAATTGGACACTTTGGTACCTAACGTTTCAAAGAGGACAGTTTGGTACCTGAAGTTAAGTTTTATATGACACTTTGGTACTTCTGTTGAATTTTTTTGTTAAATGTAAGGGGTAAAACTAACATTTAAGTATAATCTATAAAAATAAAATTAAAACTTGCATTTTAAACCCATGCATATTTTTTAATGTTGGAAACATAAGTTAAGAAATTCAATCTTGGTAATGTAAACACTCACAAGACTACTCTGTGGAGTTATATCTAATCAACCAAATATATATTGTGGGTTCAAATCACATCTACTAGATTTACTTAATAAAATTTTAATTATTTTACCTTAAACAGAACTCAAAAGTTTAATTCATATTTTTTCTTTTGACAAAAAATTAAATATATTTATTTTCTCCCAAAAGTTAAAAAAAGAAGAAGATGAATATCAAGATAATAACCCACAGTTCCTATCCAGAGCGAACCTTCGCTTTGAACTTACCTTGCGAAGTTCATTTTTTGGCACACTTTTCGGGCACATTTTAACATCTCCACAGTCCAGATGTTAGAACTTAATGTATAGATCAACTCTGCAAAATTTCATCAAACTTGATAATCGTTTGGTCTTTCGTGATAATGATTTAGACGAACAGTTCAGGTTGAACAAATTCGGTTTGTTCATTGATTTAATGTATTTCAATACCTTAACGATCACCAAATTAAATGAAATTTGGCATAGACGATCTATACATTAGGTTTTAACATCTGAACAGTGAAGATGTTAAAATATGACTGAAAAGTGTGCTAAAAACTAAACTTCGCACGATAAGTTCAAAGCGAAGGTTCGCTCTTGATAGGAACTGAATAACCAATAGCCTTAGATGCATAACACTTATGTTTTTAATTTTTTTATAAATAATATCTTAATGTCAATTGTACCCCTTACATTTAACAAAGAAATCAACCTAAGTATCATAGTGTCACATAAAACTTATCTTCAGGTACCAAACTGTCCTTTTTGAAACGTTGGGTACCAAAGTGTGTCCAATTAACCGCACGTCAGGTACCATAGGAAGAATTTACTATATGAATTATATTAAAGTTAAAACTAGAATATTATTATTTGAGGGTGAACTAAGAATATAAGCCCTAATTTTTTTTTTTCGGAGACAAAATTCAGAATGGGAAAGAAAGAAGAATGTCACAATAATTAGTATGTTGAACACATTCTATAATATAGTCGTGTTACAACTTTCTCATTTCTCATTTCTAATGTTTCTTTCAAGATTTCTCATTTCTAATGTTTCTTTCAAGATTTCTCATTTACAATCTTTCTTTGCAGCCGATTCGTTCCCTTCTCTCTTTTTGTTTCTATTCCCCAAATCAAAGAGCCGATAGTAAAAGTGAAAGGTGAAAAGTACCTGCTTCCCAAAATCGTCATTTTCGTTGTCCAATGTGCAAGCTGCTATGTCGATTTCAACGAACGCCGGCGTCCTTTCTCCCTCCATCGCTGGTTAAAGAATAACCTGAGTATAGCAAGAATGTAAAATTAAACAAACAAGTTAAAAGAGAAAGTAAAAAATAAAGAAGATAAGAGTAAGGCGGTGAAGAGAAAGAGGAAGGGTTCAGGAAAATAGGGTTCTGTAAACAAGAAACCCTGTAAACTCAAGCAAGAAGAAGAAGAGGATCTTCTTGTTTGTCCCTGTGGTGACGCCACCGCAAGTAGCTCTGCTGGCTTCAACTTTGGCCTCAAGAGTCGGAATTTGTTTTCTAATTTTTTTCAAAGCTCTCTCATGGCGCTCTCTATTTTTCTTTTTTGGGGCAAAGTTGGCAGCTTTTTCCAACGAGGCAAAATGGGCGAGAAAGCCGGACATGATTTATTCAGGTTCAGAGGAGAGGGTGAGTTAGTGAGTGAGTGAGAGAAAGAGGGAGAGGGAAGCCAATCGGGGTTTGTTAAATAGGAATGGAGATTTTCTTTGGACGAAAAGGGTAACCAAGGTTTTACATTATTACGGGGAGTCTAGATTATGGGGTAGAAAGTGGGGAGGATACTTTGGTGATTTAGGGAGAAAGGAGAGTATCTAGGAAAAATTCAGAAAGGACAGGTGGCTATTGCTATTCAGCGTAAAGGTTAAATAAAAAATTTCTTTTTATTTATATTTATTTTATTACATAGTATACAGTTGTTTTCGCATCCAAAATTTCATTATTCTCAAATGGTTAATCTTAAGCTTAAGAAATGTTATGATGTGCATATGAGAATTTCAAACTACAAAATTCAGCAAAGCCAAAGGTTAAGTTTCATATTGGGGTGACAACGTCACAAATAGATTATGTTCAGGGGGCACGTGAGATCAGTGGCTGACGCAGGAAAAGATTTCAATGGGGGCCAGTTTTATGCAACTCATGTATGGATTGATTCTCACCAAATCAACAATTGTACATAAAAGGGAGAAGAATATAAAAAAAAAAAAAAAAAGTGTAACTAACCAATTCATGTAATTAAAATAAAAAGAAAAACAAAACATGAACTTCTAAGTATATAGGAGATTTAAAGAGCATTAATGGATAATCCAAATGCATCTCATAAAAATACTAAACACTATCATGCTCAACTCTTTAACTTGGAAAAACAATGTTTCATGGCACAAAATATTCAACAAAACATAGAGCTAGTAAGAAGCAAAAATAGAGCACATACTTAGAAAAGTAGAGTGCTTCCACATTTATAATTGTAAAAGAATGGAGGTTGAAGGCTGAAGAATCGGAGAGACTCTAAGACAGTTACAGAAAGAGAAGAAGTGAAAGACGAAAGACCAGAGAATTTCTCGAACAAAACGAGAAGAAGGGAGAATATAAAAGTAGTTTGAACTGTTGGGATCCCGAATCCTATTAGGGTTATATAATATATAAAAATATATAAAAATATATATATATATATATATATATATATATATATATATATATGTATGTATGTATGTATGTTGGGAGACGGTGGGTTATGGGTATAAAAAAAAATATAAAAAAAAGTTGCAGCAGTCAAAATCTCAATGGAGGCACTGGTCCTCGCTGGCCCCCACATCCGTCCGCCTTTGTGTGGCGGCATGGTCACCCCATCAGGCCATTTTCGGTTCAAAGATCTGAAAAATTAGCTATTAATTACACTTCCTTATGGTGTGTACACTCATTGTTCCGTGTATGCATATTAGTTAGGATAGACTTGATTTCATTTCGGTCGAGTTCAAAAGATTGTAAGAGAGTTTTAAGTTTTAACGTCCTTATTCTTAATCACACGATTTGCTACATCTAGGTATGGTGCTCTAGGGACGGCTCAAATTTGTAGCCCTCTTTCAAGTGAGTGTTGTTTAAAATTTGTAACAATTACTTTAATGGAATGGTGCGCTCTTTTTCGAGAGAAAAAAAAATTTAAGAAAAGAAACTTTGATTGCTTATATAAATATTCATTCGTCATTTATCAGTTATCACATGTCAGTTAGATGTCATTATTCTCATAGATAAATGAATGAGTTCTACGAACTTCAATTAGTATGTGTTTAATGTTTTCATCCTAGTTTGTGCTTCATAAGAATTGTAAACCTATGAATCCATGTAGCTGAGGAGATAGCAGAATTTATGTGTTACTAAATGTTGATCATACTGTGGCTAGGAAGTATTGTCACAATTCCCATCTAAAGTGATATAAAAGTTGCATAGATCGGAAAAATTAAGTTAAACTAAATGGAATCAAGAGAAGTGAAGCCGGATTGAGAAGTTCATATTCTCTCGAGGACTGATCAACAAGTTTCTGTTGCTATTACCATTGATTCAGTTCAATTTGTGCTTACTCCGGTATATGCACGTACATCTATGGAGGGTCGGCGACGGCTATGGTTAGACCTTGCTTCAGTTAAAGAGAATTTTGTCTCTGGTCCTTGGCTTGTTTTTGGGGATTTTAATGCAATTCTTGGAGCTCATGAGAAAAAAGGAGGTGCTCCAGTATGTCGGCGATCATGTGAAGAATTTCAAGCCATGACTGACATTTGTGAGCTTATTCATGATGATACTAAAGGGGCAGAATTCAGCTGGGCTCGTCTGTCACGCCCCGAATTTGGAAAGATAAAATTCCAATTCGAAAACGTGATAATTCAATGATCACAACGAACTAAAAGGAATAAATTACAATTTACAATTATTACATCACCAATCTTACACATGCTATAAGGTATCGGACAATGTAATTAATCATCTCACGCCTCACTAAACTCAAAGAAAACAAGACTAAGTGAGTAGGATCACTTCTACTCACCGCAGCTATCAACCGCCGCCTCAACTCTGCTAATCATCACCTGCACAATTAAACCTTACACCATGGATTGGTGCACCAGGTTGTAAACAACGAACCCGATAAGCTTATAAAGCTCGTGTGAGTAAACTCAGACTCACGCAACAACTCTTAAACCATCAAACCACACGCACACAAAAATACAAAGTAAGATTCAGATTTTCCTGCTTGAAAACATAGTTCAGGAATGTGAAAATCTTACACAATTAAAATCGTGACTCCTGCAAATAGCTTAGTTCAGGAAAGTCACGCACATACAATTAAAATCGTGACTCCTGCATATAAGTTAGTTCAGGAAGTCACACACAACAAGCAAAATCGTGACTCCTGCATATAAGTTAGTTCAGGAAGCCACGCTGTGTCTTCACTTGCTCATTGAAGTTGTTAGCATAAGAAGCCATCTGGCCGACAGCTTTGTTCTGCTGATTCGCCAACCAATTAATGTTGGATGTATGTCCGACCTGTTCGGTCTTCAACTCTTTCAAACTAGCTTCAATCCTCTGAAGAGTGTCATATGTTGATGTTGATTTTGCCAACATCATGTTCAGAGAATCCATTACATCTTCAGGAGATGTAACAACAAGGACCGCGCTGTTATTCCCCTCAGAAATCTCTAAAGTTCCTGAGGCATCAACCGTCTTTGCATCCAAGATGCTAGTGGGTTCATTCTGACTACCAACACCTACTGGACTTCTTGACATCCCTTTGTCATCACTGGTGACCTCCGTAAGATCCTCAATGTTGGTCATTACGCCTCCAAACTTGCGGCTTGCTTCTGCCTCTGATAAACCTCTACACTCTAATGAGTTGTGCGGGGTGCACGACCTGTGTTCTGGTTTATTGCAAGAGGGCATGATTCGTCGATATGGATTAGATTGTGATGATCGTCGCGGAGATTTTCGCAAGAAAACGAAAAAGAATTAGTAAGAGGGAAAGTGATAATGAGTTCAGGAAGAAATTGAGAGGGTCGTGTATGCCATAATCGCAAACACAAGGGAACACGATGATCAGAGTCTTGATGGTCGGTGGCGTCGGAGTCGGTGGCTGCTGCTTGGCCAGCTTCTTGGCCTTCCTCTCAGCTTTCTCCCTCCATCGTTGGTTAAAGAATAACTTGAGTATAGCAAGAATGTAAAATTAAACAAACAAGTTAATAGAGAAAGTAAAATTGAAAAGATAAAGAAGACAAGAAGAGTAAGGCGGTGAAGAGAAGAGGAAGGGTTCAGGAGAACAGAGTTCTGTAAACAAGAAACCCTGTAAACCCAAGCGAGAAGAAGAAGAGGATCTTCTTGGTGACGCCGCCGCGAGCGGCTCTGCTGGCTTCAGCTTTGGCCTCAACTTTCTGAATTTGTTTTCCAATTTTCTTCACAGCTTTCTCATGGTGCTTTCTATTTTTCCTGTTTGGGGCAAAGTTGGCAGCTTTTTCCGACGAGGCAAAATGGGCGAGAAAGGCGGGCATGATTGATTCAGGTTCAGAGGAGAGGGTGAGTCAGTGAGTGAGTGAGTGAGAGAAAGAGGGAGAGGGAAAGGGAAGCCAATCGGGGTTTGTTAAATAGGAATGGAGATTTTCTTTGGACGAAAAGGGTAACCAAGGTTTTACGTTATTACGGGGAGTCTAGATTATGGGGTAGAAAGTGGGGAGGGTATTCTGGTCATTTACTGAGAAAGGAGAGTTTCTGGAAAAAGTTTCTTTTTATTTTTATTATTTTATTATATAGTATAGAATTGTTTTCGCATCCAAAATTTCATAATTCCAATATGGTTAATCTTAAGCTTAAGAAAAATGTTATGATGTGCATATGAGAATTTCAAACTACAAAATTCAGCAAAGCCAAAGGTTAAGATTCATATTGGGGTGACAACGTTACAAATGGATTATGTTCGAGGGCACGTGAGATGCGTCTCGAGCCATCCAAACCTTAATCCGGTAGGAAGTCGGACCACGATCGAGCGAGTATGTTGACCTCTGTTGGCGAGACTGTTGTTTAGCTAGAGCAATGTATGAGCGAGTGCCAATTCATGATTAGTGGTTGGTCTCATATACATATTAGTAATCATATCATCATATGTAAAGGCTAAAAACCTCAAAATGATATCTGAATTATTGAGACCAACGAAGTTTTGTTACTCAAAATGGTACTTCAACTATTATATCACTAAAAATGATATGCACTAAAATGATAGACTCTTCCATTCGATTTTTTATTTTAATAGCTTCCATTCGACTCTTCCATTAGTAATGTAAAAAAAAACCAATAATGAGTTTCTTGAGAGTGAAATACTCAACAAACAAAACAATTATGTCCTCCAACTCCAAGTCTCCAACCCAACATCAGTCCATTTCGTACTGCCACACATGTAAATTTGTTCAATTAAATTGGTTTGTTGTTTTCATTGCAAATAGTAATTGTAGTGTATCCTCTTATCGTCTTAACTTATTATTTTACCGGTATATTGATAGGTTTTATGTAATGGTAATTTATGAAAAGAGAACGTCACACACTCACGTAAATTTTTAGTTACCTTTTAAACACACACACAAATTTTATTAATGGTATCGTTGATTTTAATTATAAAAAACATTTTTACTATCCCGCAACCTGAAAATGAAAAACTCTTACCTATTAAGGAATTAAATTACGGATTGACCCTTAAAACAAATAATAGATTACGGATAATTAGAGTGATCATCCTTCTTGGATACGAATTCAGAATCCTACTTGGATATAAATATATATAACCAAACTATAAATACAAATGTCCTATTTCAAAGTTTCATAGTCAATCTACTCAATAGAATGGCCGTGCTCTCTCTATATTTTTCTTATTACAATAACCTGGGAAACTACCTCCGCTGGTTCACCAGGTCTGTTCCCTACAAGACATTACCTGAACAAAAAATCTCTGCAGGGAAGAGAAAGGAAATCGAGAACTTTAACGACGACCAAACTACTCGTCGTCATGGGTCAGGCGGGTGCTGGCAGTCACCACCACAAGACGTCATGGAGGAGATTCTACAGAAACTGGGTTTGATTGCTCGTACACGGTTAGCCAAGGTCTGCCTGTCTTGGAGCTCACTTGCTATGCTAGCAGAACTCCGCAGTGCTCCGCAACTGCCATGGTTAGTACACCCTCAAACCCCAAACACAAACTACTTAACCTTTTCCAGCCTCTCTGAGGGTGAAGTTGTGAACTTGGAGATCCCAAACCCTAAGTGATTCCGAGGGCACGGCAAGTTCAAGTTTCAAGGGTCTTCTAAAGATTGGTTGATCATGATACAAGAAAAAGGACTCAACTTTGATATGTTTCTATACAATCCTATTTCTAGAGCCCAACACCAACTTCCTTCCTTAAACAGTACTATTCCATCTTTCCCACCTTTTCGAGTAGCGACAATGTTATCAAAATGGAATAATAATAACGAATATGTCGAAGATTTTGTTACTAAAGTTGTGTTGTCTAGTCCAAATATCTCAGAATGCACTGTTGCTGCCGTTTTCCATCCTCAGAAAATTTTGGGATTGTGCAGACCTGGAGACAAAAGCTGGACTGTCTTTGAGATATTGAATGACGAGGACGACTTTCTCATGGATTTACTCTTTTGGCGGGGAATGCTATACGGCTTAGTTGATAAAACTGCAAATCGTAATAACACCAAGAATGGCATCGGTGCGGCTCGGTCCCTAAACTTTGGAGATGATCAGGCAATGAACGTGGAATTGAAGGTGGTGTACGGACATAAAGAAGATAGTAATTTCCCTAGTACTACAGAATATTATGATGACCATCAAATCGATATAAGTGGAGATTACAATTCGTATTTGTTAGAATCAACAACAAATAGCAAAAAGGAAATCTTGTTGATCCGTCAAATGCTCGACTGTATGATAGACTGTACGTGATGATGATGATGATGATGATCATGATCATGTCGACTGGGATATAGAATATCAGAGGACAAGAGGGTTTGAAGTGTACAAGATTGACCTCGAGTCTGGGAAGTTTCATGGGGTACGAAATTTGGGCGACCAAATAATATTTCTAGCAGAACATAGCTCTTCCTTGTTCTTTACGGCTAGTGATTTTGAACTACAAGCAAATTGCATTTATTTTGCAACAAGCGGTTATATCCCAATCAGCGGATCTCGTAAAACCCCTATGCGTAGACCAAATATATCTCGTGAAATCGGAATCTTTAGTTTGGTTGACGGAAAAATTAAGCGACCCTTTCCAAGTGTTGATATTGGCAATCCATCAACTTGTAAACTAAGTTGGTTCAGTCCGAGTATATGACTATTGCTGACTGGCTGTAGGAAAATTTAAGAATTGTTTTATATGTTATTCTTGTAATCAAAGTTACGAGTTATAAACTACTTCATAAGCTTACGTGTTTAGGCCGAAATTGACATTTAGCTGAGATCCGCCATCGAGGCCCATGAGGGATAATCTATTATACATTTAATCTTTTCCTTCTTGGGAAGGAGTTGGGGTCCCTTTGGGAATCCAAAAGGGAGTTGGTTTAAGGTATTTGAATCCTGATTGATCTCCAAATCTATTATGCTACTTGATACGCAAGTATTAGAGTTTGACACCTTCTATATAAAGAACTCTTGCACAATGTAAAGAAGATCCCCGATCAATCATCAAACAAACACACAAGTTTTTGCTCATCGCAAATCTTGCAAAGCCTCTCCAGAGCATCTTACGCGCACAGCCTCCACAAACTGTAAACAACCACCATCCAACCTCTCTGCAACCTTACACCCGCCACCGGTCCCTGTATCCTTGCATGGTTGTCGAAGTGTGCTTTGCATTCGTGTGAGCGTCGCTAAGACTTATCGCTTCCAGCATCCGCACATCATAGCTGCAACTTGCCACCATACGTACAGAGCCGCAACTCGCCGCCATACGTACAGAGTCGCTCGCTCGCCTCGTGTTCGTGTTCGCTGAAGCACCCAGTGTCAGTCACTACGCCAGTAGCAAATCGAGTCGTTACTCCGGTAACAAAACACAAACCAATCTGCTATAGGTTGGAGCCCGCGATCTTGAAATTGCTCTGCTTTGCATCACAGGATCGAAGTAAGATTATTCAACCTGCAATAGGTTGGAAGAAAATCATAATATACTTTTGTTAGGTCTTGTTCGAGCCTCTTACGCCGGCCTTGTCAACGCCCGCGTAACAGTCGCTTGGTCAGGAAGTCAGGAATTGGGAGCAGACAGACACGCTAGCCAGAGAAGTACGCTCGCCAGAGGTCGTCCGCATCAAAGTTGTACCTAACTCAAAGGTACTGGCACGCTCGCACACATCACAACAGGACTGAAATTGACGTCCGCCACCCCACGTGTTGACCGTTCGTCGGATACTAAATCCGCCACGAACAGTACGTATATATGTAATTTTTTATTTCGACTTCTTATCCTTTGTCTTGTCATTTGTGATCAAACTATTACGAGTTATAAATTATTGCTCTAGGAAATATGATGTTCGCATCACGGCATTTTTGTAGAAATTCGCTTTGAAAGGGCAAAACCATCTTAAGTACGAGGTTATGACTTCTGAGTTGAGAGGAATACACATTGCCAAAGATTTTCAAGCTATTGCAGGAGTCAACATGTGCATTAGGAATTTTATGGGGTTCCAATTTCATAAGGTATTTAGTACGTGTGCATGTTTTTGATGGATATGCTGATGAAATCTGAAAATCCTATCAATCTCCGCAAACGACTTGAGCAGACAATCTCTCTGAAGCCCAGCAGCCCCAGCTTCGTCCTAAGTCATCACTTTGCTCCATGCAACTTCTATCCCTTCTCTTGAACCCGTTTTTAATATGGGCACCTTAATATTATTATTATTATTCAGTTTTTATTTTTTCAACACACTAGGGTGTATTTTACTTGGTGTTAACATGGTAATGACCTTTGATAAAAAAAATAAAAAATAAAAAATAATTTTTTTTTTTTATGACAACAATTGTTACTATATTTTTTTTTGTTTTTTTGTTTTTGTTTTTAGGAATCAAGTTGATTGTATTAATTCTCAAACCAGAAAAAACCATTACATATCCTCCCTCTACCGACTAAGGGTAGATAAAAAATTTGTGGGACAAACCACAACGATACATAGAATTAGGTCTAATCATTTGACGGTACACACTCACTTAATGAAGCGATCGAGTCTACTACCAATGCATGACAAAGCATTGTAATAGGCTAATTTAAACAAAAACTAGCTAAATAAATCGGACCCAACATAATTTGGTCTAAAAATTAAACAGAAGGCCCAAGGCCCAGTTAGCGACCCACAAGGCCCAAAAAGAGGTTGCCCTAGCCACCAACAACTTGGCTTCGCCGCCATCCAAGATCTAGACGCCGACCGGCAAGCCTCCACCTGAATCAATTTGAAAGCATCGTTTCCACTAACTCCATTCAGATCATCGAGGGTTTGATTGGCTTAGCTTTGAGGAACCTAGAGTCACCAAACCGCCACCATGGATGAAGTATGGTATAGCAACGTACACCACTGTTGACACCAAGATCTGGCAGTAATAGACAAAATCAACCAGGAAGATAAGTTCCTTCCATGATTTCTCTAGCCATAGGAAGCTTACCACTGTTGAAAGCCAGTGAATTTGCTAAACATAATTGACAATGGATTGTTGCAGAATCCCTACTTGATATTTTTTTTTGTTATGAATATTACTACATTTGTTTTAACAACGATTTAAATAATTAAAATTACTTTAAATAAATAACTTCTTAATATAACATCAATTAAAATGACAAAAAAAGAGTTTAAATGATTGAATACAATATACTAAAATAAAGGGAAAGAGGGTGTGCTCATCCAATATCGCCAGATATCCTCTGAAATGGAGTAAAATCAGCTTCACACCAAGGCTAGACTCCTCATCAACATCAGCATCATACTCTAATGTGCTAGGATCATCTCGTAATTCACTCCTTGACCACCTATTCTGAATCTACTCTATTCTACTCATTTTGATCAACTTTTTGCCTCTATTTTTCTTACCCACACCCCTACTCGTTCCACAATCAAATTCTTACACTCCTTGAAGATTCTATGCCATCGATTTTTTCGCTGATGCAACTTTCTTTTTATTTAAATTAGTTTTTTAACAATATAAATAATCAAAATTATTATAAATTTCCTCCACCCAATCTTCTCTTGTGGAAAAGAAAATATCATAACGATCGTGATCAATGTGAATATCTGTTTCTGTCTGAATCCGTAGACTCAAAGATACCGGTTGATCTTGGTGCGGTTCCTTCCTGCAGATCCTGTTAACTAAGGAATACCGGGCGGGGCCGGTCTATTCCGCTCCGATACTTAAGTCAGTATAGTTCGAACAAGCTGATAACTTAAGTGAGAGTGAGTAGTTAGAGTATTTATTACCTATTAATGAGGGTAGTTGAGGCTCATATATAGGCTGCCGAGTGTGAGGACTGGACTCACCCTTCGATGTGGGACTAGCCCCCTTTTGGATATACTACTGGACTGTTTCGGTCTCTGTTTGGGGAGCTGCCACCCCCGGTTCCCGGGCCCAGGTGACAGGTCAGACCTGCCTGGGCGTGGGTGCAGGTGTTCGAGCTCTAGTCCCGACACCTGGGCAGGGTCCAGGAGCCATTGTTACGGGTCAGGGTAGCCTCTCTATGGCTACTGTCAACAATAACAAAACTATTTCTTAACATAATGGGGAAGAACAAGCTAAGATAGAAATCATCCATAGATGCTTGCAAAATTATGGTCAAAATTTTATAGTATATCAATGTGAAATAACTTATGGCAGTGACTATGTATTACATTTTAAAATACCTTTTTTAAGTATATATAATGATTTTAGCCAAGGGTCGCTCGCACAACTCTGCCGACATAATAGCCAAGGGTCGTTCCGAGGGGTAGGGCGCAGGCCTGTCTCCTCTTGCGGGATTTCTGATGATATCCCGGAGGGGTCATTGACCGCCCCCATTCCTGGATTTCCTGGTGGGTGAAGGCCTCCGTCCTTGGCCCCGCTGCCTGGTCCTACATTCCCCCTGAGTTGGTAACAGGTCGCCCGGTCTCCTCTCAGGCTGCCGGTTCCCGTAGGTCTCGTGCTCCACCTGTGCATGTCTGACGGCTATGGCCATCAGCTCGTCGTACCCCCGCGGCCTCTCTATCCGCAGCCCCTACTTGAATGCCATCTCGGTAATTATTTTATCGAGGCCCCTCACCCCGGCTGTTGCGGTTTGCCATCGGTTAACGAACGGCCACAGGGCCTCGTTGTCCGCCTGCATGCAGTTAAAGAGGACCGTCGACGTCTCGGCCCCCTTGGCTCTAAGGATAAACCTACCAACAAACTTATCTGTCAGTCGTTCGAACGACTCTGTAGAGTTTACCGGTAACTCATAGAACCAACCCAACGCCTCTCCTGAGAAGGTCTCTTGGAATACGTTGCAGCAGGCGGCATCATAGTAACCCTTAGCGCCCGTCTGCGACCGGAAGTTGTCCAAGTGCTGGAACGGGCACCCCGTCCCGGTATACGTTAGTTTCAGCGATTTTCGCGTACTAGTCCTTCCGGACTCTAGTACTTGGCGGGAGAATGGACCGCCCGCTTGTTAAAGCGCGCACTTATGAGCGATGTTTCTGGCTTCCTCTCGCCGGCTTCCATCCGGGACTTAATGCCTGACACCGAGGTGGACAGCGTTTGGAGTGCCTCGGCGGTCAAACCAGCCTCCCCTTCGTTGATACATTTATGTGATGCGGGAGCGGGGGGTTTCCGGAGCTCTTTAGGGTCTCTGGGAAGAGCTCTATCGGTACGTGCACGGTTTTTCTCCTCCTGGTGGGCTGTCCAACCTCCAGGGGCGGGAACTCGGCGCCTTTACTTGGTTCTGCCAAAGCTTTTACTAGTGCGGGGTTCTGTCGTTGCCCTTTCTCCAAGGCCGCCAATAACGCGACATTCACTGCCTCCATTTTCTGGTACCGGGCTTCCGCCCTTACTCGGTCCCGATCCGCTCCTTCTCGCAACCGTGTAACTTCCGCTTTCATCTCCCCCATCTCTCCCGCCGTACCACCCTGGTTGGGGTTCGTGGCATCCCCCAGATCCCGGCACCTGATGGCTTTACTTAGAAAGGGGTTCCGGGTTCGGCGTGCTTCTCCTAGACCTCCCTCACAGTCTTCTGACCTCGAATTTCCGGCCATACTCACTCGAACGTGGCTTTTGTGAAAACTCTTCACACTGACGGCGCCAATTGTTTCTGTCTGAATCCGTAGATTCACAGATACCGGTGGATCTTGGCGCGGTTCCTTCTTGCAGATCCTGCTAACTAAGGGATACCGGGCGGGGCCGGTCTATTCCGCTCCGATGCTTAAGTCAGTATAGTTGGAACAAGCTGATAACTTAAGTGGGAGTGAGTAGTTAGAGTATTTATTACCTATTAATGAGGGCATTTGAGGCTCATATATAGGCTGCCGAGTGTGAGAACTGGCCTCACTCTTCGATGTGAGACTGGCCCCCTTCTGAATATACTACTGGACTGTTTCAGCCTCTGTTTGGGGAGCTGCCACCCCCGATTCCCGGGCCCAGGTCACAGGTCAGACCTGCCCGGACATGGGTGCAGGTGTTCGAGCTCTAGTCCCGACACCTGGGCCGGGTCCAGGAGCCATTGCTACGGGTCTGGGGGCCTGGGTAGCCTCTCTATGGCTACTGTCAACAATAACAAAACTATTTCTTAACACAATGGGGAAGAACAAGCAAAGATAGAAATCATCCATAGATGCTTGCAAAATTATGGTCAAAATTTTATAGTATATCAATGCACTACCAGAAAAGGGGTCATAGCCGACGATATGAAAAAAAACGGCCGACGAACTCTTTATTCGTCGGCTATAACAATTATAGCCGACGAAATTCGTCGTCTGTAATGGTATTTCGTCGGCTAAAATGGTTATAGCCGACGATATCGTCGTCGGGTATAGTTTTACCGACGACGTATTTCCGACGATGTTATAACCGACGATATGTCGTCGGGTAATGGTTATAGCCGACGAAATCGCCGGCTATAATAATTATAGCCGACGAAATCGCCGGCTATAATAATTATAGCCGACGATATCGTCGGCTATAACCATTATAGCCGACGACTTAAATTCGTCGGCTATGATGCCTTTTCTGGTAGTGATGTGAAATAAATTATGGCAGTGACTATGTACATATTACATTTTAAAATACTTTTTTAAAGTATATATATATAATGATTTTAGATATGAATAAATAGTCCTCAAATAAACAATATGAAATATTGGAATTAAAATTATTATTCTAAGTCTAAAAAGAAAAATATAATTATTTGAAGTATCCTAACATTGCATATGAAACTAATGAATTTTTTTTTTGGGACGTATAGAGGTGATAGGTATTTGTATAGAATACCAAAAAAATTTGTACAATCTTTTTCTAGCTGTCGGTCATTTTCTCACAAAAAAAAAAGACAGTTTTACTAATATTTTTTTTTTTTGGGAAAGATATTCATTAACTTAATCACCTGTTAATTCCTATGCTGTAAAATTAAAACAAAATTTGAAACCAATAGGTTCAAATCTTTAAAAATGACCAATACTGTAATGACATATGTCAAGGAGCCCATCCTTCTTTGTGATTTTGGGTATTTGGATATCAAAGTTTACCCATGGTATTAATACCCATTATTTTACCCGTGAGTATTATCCATACCCATTACTTTGCACCCGCGGGTATTTTCAAACTACCCCTTACCCAAAAAAAATTCTCAAAACATATTTTACCCATGAGTTTTAATGCCAACTTGATTCTCTTCATCAAACACCTTGCACATAGTCATATATGAATGCTCCCCTAACCCAAAACGTACGTCGCCGACTCCCCGTACTGGAAGTACCTCTCGATCGGATTTTTCTCCACAAGCTCGTCGAGTCGTTATAGTCTCTCAAATCAGATTTGGTTCGCTCTATAATCAAACAATCAATCTGATGTTGTAGAGAGCAATTAGGGTTTCGGTGTGGGGGTGTGAGTCTGTGAGAGAGGCGAGAAAGACGAAGGGTGAGTTCAAATAGGGGAGAGAGAGATAAGAGGGAGGGGTTATTCAAAGTGGCTGGAGAAGAGGAAGAATGGAAGATCGATGAGAGAAAATGTGGAGGTAGACTGATCAGGTTATTATTGAACGCGCAATGACTTGACGTACTTAACGTACTTCAACAGTTCAACTTACATGGAAGGAAGCAGAAAATTGTTGTTGTATCTTCCCTCTTATATTCCCTCGACATCTCACGTACTAAACCCTAACACAATCTTAAATTCCTCATGATAGGGTCATGCGTATGATGTAACTTTATATTTCCCTTCTAATGAATTTGACACCCCACATTCCTAAAAAAAATGTTATTGAAGTATTATCCTAACATATATTTTTTTTTATGGGTTTTTTTACCTATAACTATACTTAACAATTTACACAATGATTACTGTTCACAAGGTACGTAAAGATTGAATCGCTTTTTATTCTTTCAGTAAAGACAGGATGAGAGCTAAAATGGAGCAATAATATTCAAGTTAGTAAAAATTTACTCAACAATATTCCACATGACACCATCTACGGAGCAAGGTTTTCCGGTAAGAAAGAGAGAGTTGAACGACGCAAAAATACCATTTAGTCGCCTTGTTTTATATTAGACCTATGAAACTTGGGGAATAAGCACCATCCCTGCTGGCGTGGCAAACCTCAACTAACAGAATATTTCGTATTTATATCCACAGGCCTCCATTTCTTCAAAATCACGTGAACGAATACAAAACATCAAAAACCGTTTTAGCGTGAGCCTTACGCCTCTGAGTCCTGTCTCACTTTTTCTCTCAGAGCTGCAATAGCAGACGGCGAGCCGGACCCAGTTTCCATTTAAGAAAGAGCCAAAGCTCTTATCGATTCTCCAACGCTCTCAGGCTTGGAGTCTCTCATTTCCGAGCTAGTGCAACTCAAATCAACAACAATCGGAGGCAAGCAAGTACTCGGCCACTGCATTCTTACGGACCCAAACACTTTAGCTCTTAAACTCTTCCTCACTGTCACGACACTTCACTTATTCAACTCGCTTTTAAGTGAAGACTGCTTCGAACTTACGCCAAAGTTCGTCACCAAGATGAAGTCGTCGTTGTTGGCTTGTTTCAACAAGGTCATCGGCGCATTACCAGTGTTCTCTCCGAGGAACTTTTGATAGATTTCGGTACTCGTTGGTGTGGCTTCGAGAATATTCGACCGCGAGACGTGGGCTGAGCTGGTTTGCGGCTCTTTGCATGAAGAGGTTAAGGAAGAGTCAGTGCTCACCATAGTGATGACTCTTCTCCCCGCTGACGTTGTGTTTCAACTCAACGCCTTTGAGATAAGCGTCGTCGGGTCAAGGATTCGACGATTCTCCGTACGCCAATCGCAATCTACATTTCTCTGCGTGAATTAATAATTATGTCACTATTTTTTTATAGAAAATGTCCATTTAGTACTAATTTGGCTTCCTCATTACTCATTCCAATGGCCATCTTATTTTTCTCCCATATTGAACATAAGGTAACAACTTTATTGGCCATTTAAACAAATCTTTTTCAACCCTAATATAATTTTAATTTTTTTCTTCCTTTTTTGTCTTTCTGTCTTATCTAACAGATTTTTGAATTATAATGTGCTGAGAAAGTGGAAGATAAAGAAACTTTGCCGAAATGTCACCAAACTCCCCCCGGCCTCCCATGACCGGTCGCCGGATTCCGGTCACCAATTTATTTCGCCAGAATTTTTTTTTTTTTTTTTTTTTTTTTTTTTTTATAATCAGGTTATTGGACGATAGTTACTGACCTCCAGTAAGCAATTTACAGATTACAGATTTCCAATAATCAAGTTACTGACCCCCCAGTAATCATGTTACTGACCCCCAGTAATCAAGTTACAGATTCCAGATTTTCAGTAATTAAGTTACTGAGCCCCAGTAATCTGTTTAAAGACCCCCAGTAAGCAATTTACAGATTTCAGATTTCCAGTAATCAAGTTACTGACCCCCCAGTAATCAGTCAGTAATCAGATTACTGACTCCCAGTAATCAGATTACTGACTCCCAGTAATCATGTTACTGACTCCCAGTAATTAGGTTACTGACCCCCAGTAATCAGTTTGCAGATTCCAGATTTTCAGTAATCAAGTTACTGATCTCCAGTAATCAAGGTACTGATCCCCAGTAATCAAGTTACTGACCCCCAGTAATCAAATTACAGATTTCAAATTTCCAATAATCAAGTTAGTGACCCCAGTAATCAGGTTACTGACCCTCAATATCATACTCGCATTATCATCTCTAATACTGGAACATCACCTCTCTAGAAACCGATTCTCAAAGAATTTGGTAATCATATTTTCATATCGACAATTAACAACAATTTACACGAAACTTTGCACCGTCCAGAAAAAAGTGAGATATGAAGCATTTTAGTTCAAGACTAACAAATTTCTTAAAAAAAGCTACACCATCCCCATTCCCCCACAAAAGGGTTTATAGGGTAATTGACCTAGTGAAAGACCCATACTTGGTAGGTTACTTGAATGATTACCCGATGCCCTCATGTCCAAGAACGCGAGGAAACAGACGAGGAGTAGAGGAACTAATTTAAGAAGATGGATTTATAGTTCGATATATACATCATATATATTAGGGAGGATAGCTATATATATATATATATATATATATATATATGGTACATACAATTGGGTATCCTTTGGAGATGACGATGTGTGACAGATACTGGCATAGAGCATCTTGACACGAACTTCAGACTTTTGTGGCTGTTCAACATGTGTGTGTATATATATATATATATATATATATATATATATATATATACACACACATGTTGAACAGCCACAAAAGTCTGAAGTTCGTGTCAAGATTCTGCTAACGGAATGCCTCAGAAATAGGTTTCTGCTTAGCTAGTCACCTAATTATCCAGTTCTTGGTTCATTCTCCAGTTTTTATGCATCATTAAAAGGTTATTTCTTAATCCAGTCAGAACATCTCATGTGCTGAGAATTCTGTCTTATTAAACTATGTATTAAACTCTTTGTTTATTAACTTAATTAAATTACGTTTATGTTTACTTCCGCTGGTTTCTGGTATCAGAGCCTTAAGTGTTACGATTTATGTTAATCAAAACTTTCTCAAGAACCCCACGAGGCGGATTACCGCCCAGGCGTGGCAATTGAGATTGCTTATATGCTTTAAAGGTATATCGGAATAACAGCAAGACCTACCTTGGATTAAGTTCCATAGCACAGTAGCTCTCATGCTCCACGTACCTTTAGACTCTTATTAATCTATTTCTTCACTGTTATTCTATTTGTTCTATTTCTATATCTCAATTCCCAAGTGGCGGACTACCGCCTAGGAGAGGTCATTGAGATTGATCTATTTTTCTGCTTATATTGTGTTGTGATTGTGTTCTTGCCCACGTCTCTTAAGTTTGTCTATAACCCTATCTTTCCTGTCCCGCCTTTAGTCTTTGTTTTCTCCAACCAAACAGTAAGATACCAGGTCCAAACAGTAAGCCCCGGAGAGGCATGAGCGGATGCGGCATGAGCGGAGAAGAGAATTTCGGAGTTCTTCAGGCGCCCAGTCTTGATCGTGGTTGCAGTCAAGCTTAATATACTGGTCACTTACTCTTTCATCTCCCATTATGAGTCGATTATTTAGATCTTCCTCAGTCTCTTCTAGCTCGTCTAGATCCTTCCTCAACAGGATTCCAGATATAGTTAATGAAGAACAAATAGAATATCAGTCAAACGATAACATTGATATTAACGATTGGAATATTCCTAGAGTCCCTAGTAATGAAATTTACAAGAAAAAATGGTCACTTTCTTCTTTTAAAAGTGAACATCATATTAAAACGGTCGAGCAAGTTTATGCTCTTAGTAAAGATCATGAAACATATCAACTTTTCAGTCCTGAATCCATTAAAAAACATAAAAAAGATGGTCACAACTTCCTCCATATTGGATTAGTCCAAATCGGTGTTAAACCATTAACCAGAAAAGGTCTGAATGCTTCAGTCCTTCTCTGTCTTAGAGATGCTAGATTTACAAATTTTAATGATAGCACTCTTGGTATGATTGAATCAAGCCTATTCAATGGGCCAATTCACTTTGATTGCTACCCTGATTTCACGATCAGTCTTAGCGATCCCCATATATTAAAAGCCTTAACATTAAATATAAAAACTTCTGGATATAATGTTTTGGAAGGAACACAACCTTTAGCCTTAATTTATCGAATTCATTATAAAGTTACTGGAACAAATATGAATTTTCAAGCTATTAATAAAAGTCCCAAAACCCAAACACTTTTAATTCACAGCAATCAAGATAATGCTAATATCAGAGTTCCCCATACAATAAAATGGTCTGACGTCCAACTTCCCTCTGAATGGTCTCTTACTAATGAAAATCAACCAGTAAACATACGTCATAGTGTCTCTGACTTAAGTGGAATACACCAATACAATGATGGTACAATAAGAATTAACTTTCGTAATCAAAACCCAAATCCTATTCAGCGTCCTCAAATTACAGAATTAGGTCAATCCTCTAGACAATCTTTCGTCTCTGCCAGACGTTCATTCGCCGGTTCCACTAAAGCTGAATCTTCAATCTCTAGAAGAGATTCTGAATTAGAAACAGAAATAAAAAATATTCGGATAAAAGAATTAGAAGAAGAATTGCAAAAATTACAAATAAAAAATTTAAACACTAATTCTCAAGTCACTTATCCTACTTATGAAGAACCTCCTACAGTTGAAGAAGAACCTACTTCTCCTACTCCTACAGCTTCTGATTTTGAAATTATTCCCCCTATTAATCCACAGCTAAGTACCCTCGATAGAATACATTTAAGTAACCCCGTCAGGGCACCTGAGCATGATTTTCAGGTAAGCGGTGAAAGCTCTGTGATGTGTCGCCGAAGCGAGCATCAAGCAATAAAAAACCCTACAATCGTTAGTAGTATAGAATAAGTAGGGATCGTTCTAGCCGGGGATTAAGGGTACCTGAAATATGAGAATGTTAAACAAAACACATATATACACAAACAATGTCACTTTATTCACATATATACAAACAAGAAACTAAATCATGGGGGATGAATTGTGATCGGCAGCAAAGCTGCCTTCTATATCTAAAACATGAAAATAAACCTAAACTACTATATACAAGTGATCATCATCTCTCACAAAACATTTAGCACCAAAGACTCTTTAACAAGGCAAATTGCATACAAGAAGGTAAGAGACAAGTATTTAACATGTTTAAGACCTAAATTAGTTTCGACACAACTAGAGCCTCCAGCGGTTTTCCAATTGTTAGACTTCTTAAATTCTTAGAAACTACTCCAGCGTATGACTTCTAAGGTGATGCTAACCCGGTTTTACGCGTTTTAACATTTAAGCACATGAGTCTTAATCGAAGACAAGCAAACAAGTAAGGTTGTCAATCATCTTATTTAACTTGCAAGTTCTAAGGTTTATTAGACCTAGGTGAGCAACACAAAACAAACTACTCCAGCGTATGACTTATCCGTGTTACTCTATCACATGAAACCTAGCACTTAGAATTACATGCTAATCATAACTAGTGTGTCGGTTTATTTGCCCTAACCTTAGTTCTAACCAATTTATAGTCTAAACATGCAAAACACCACTGCCCTAATTATCAATGCATACAAAACACACAAGTTAAAATTGCAAAAACAAATTACATAAACTTCAACAAAGTTGGTTCATACAAAAGTTTAGCAAAAACCAAGAATTGAAACAAGTTCTTACAAGACAACCAAACAAAACTAAATACAAAAGCCATAGGGTGAGTGGATCACACTTTTAGAACCTTTGAAGACTCCTCGAGATGTGACAAGATGATGCTTGCTGATCGGTAGAACCACAAATGTAGGAATCGGCAGAAAAACAAGGTGAAGGGTACGGCAGTTTTGGTGGTGGTGGTGATGGGTTTTGGCTAAGTATTTAGGTGTTGGTGCTTGAGAGACTTGGTAGAGCTTTAGGCTAGTATTTTATGCTTGAGATGAGATGATTTTCAGAATGAAAAAGTGAGGATATATATAGAGGATAGGGAGAGAGGCTGCCGGCAGTCCCTTAAGCCAAAAGGGATTCAGAAAACCTAGTTCATTAAGGTTTTGCAACCTTCCTTTCTTAATCCAATTAGGTTTTCTTTTCTGAATTTTTCTTCAAGGCTTGGGCTTCACATCTTCATGGACTTCTTATGTGGTCTTGGACTTCCTTTGACATGTCTTGGTCCATCGAAAAATACCCCAATTGCCGGCAGCATGAAGTTGCATCCGATCTGCCTCAAATCGGCAGCTTCTCCTAGTGTGACTAGGAGACTTGATTTCTTCATGTTTTTCTTCAATGCCATGGCCTAGTGTCTTCCTCTTCCCTTCATAAAGCTTGGACCATCTTCACATATGCATTTGTATACCATTTGGTCCATCAAAAACAGAAAACACAAAAAGGGGGCAGTAGGTTCCTGGAATCGGCAGATTTGACCTTGTTGCAGTAATTCCGGCATATCTCCCTCCGTGGAGCTCCGATTGATACGATTCCAAGTCTCACGTAAACTAGACACATAGGGCCATCTCCCCATAAAATATCTCGGCCAAATTCCATGCAAGTCGTCGGGAATGATTTTTCGAAGTTGGGACACAGTCCCAGGAATTTCATGGAAGCCCCTGGATTGGAATGTTCGGACTGCCCTTTTGCAGCCAACTTTTGGGTGACTTCCCGAACTCCGATTGATCTGAAATTTTAACACATCATTTCACAACATATGAATATTAAGCACATAAAATTTCATAGAATTTGGAAAAGTATAGATCACAGTTTCATTCATCTCAAAATCACGAAAAAGACATATTTTGCATTATTTTCCAGATTTCTCAAACTTAGTCATTTTTCGGATTCTTAACCATATTTCACCAAAACTCAACCAAAATGACACTAACTACATTATGACTCTATCTTAGACAAATAAGGGTTAAACAAAGCATAAACGAGGGCATAAGCATATAATATCGTCGCACATTGTGCTCCTATCAACTACCCCACACTTATCCTTTGCTAGTCCCTTAGCAAACTAAATAAAACTAGACTCTAAACAAACTATTGCCCCTAACAATTTGTCTCAGGCTCGTATGTACACATAGCTTTCAAGTTAATGCATGAGAATGCTTAAGCATGAAAATTCTGAGCTTCATGAACATGTAACATCAATAAGAACATATAAGAGCAAAAGTAAGCATGTAGACATGTTAAGCTAATCCAATCCTCCTCACTAGGCATACTCTCTTCTTTTCTCTCGAAGCATGGTATTCACTCATAAGTATATGCAAGCGAAAGATAATGAATTACAAAGAGTAACTTGCATATGTCAAGAAAAGAAAGCACTTTGTGAATTTTTATGGAAAAACCTCATATGATAACTATATGCACGAATGGACCAAAACCATATGCTCAACTCTTGAGAAAATCTCCACAAATCAAAGTATGCCATCTTAAGAATCATGAAAACGTTATAGGGGAATAAATATGGGGCTTGGCTATAGGGAAGGAAATTTAGGATAAGTGGTGCTTAAAAACGTCACCAAGACTTGGCAATTCTTGATCCTCCTTATGGCTTCACTCCAAGGGTGGGTCGGATATTATCTTGTTGGACCCTTCCTTCATTCTTTACTTCCCAAAACATCATAAACATGGACAAAGGTCGAATTTTCACAATGCTAGACCTTCCAATACGAACGAAATTCCAAGCTCACAACATTTATTCAAGGATAGGACTTAGCAATTTTCAATCAAAACCGTGCCTAAACTTCTTTTCTTTTTCTTTCGGACTTCATGTTTTTCTTTTCTTTTCTTTTCTGTCCGTTTACATATTTTTCACTTTTGCTAGGCACGGCATATACATTTTTCACACAATTTCGAGCTAAGTCCACCCCACACTTGTTTCATGACATCACTCTACATCAAACCTCCAAATCGATTTCAAACTTTTGCCAAGTCTCGCGAGGACAAGGGTCAAGATATTACTATTCTAAGCATAGGAATTTTAATAAGGGTGATGAAAGAAAAGGCTCAACGTAGGCTCAAAGGGGTTTTCTAAGGAGTCCCACGACGGGCACAAATAGGGCACATGCTTTATTTGGCAATGGTGGTGATCCTAATATAACGTTTTTCAATCCTTTTCAAAATCAAGGCAATTTTCATGACTATCAAGTTTCAATAATCACAAGAACGAGTTCTAGTACTTCTAGAGTCCATGAAAAGCTATTGCATATAGTCATCGAATAATCAAAGAATTATGAGGTTTCATGCTTCCTACGAATTTATCGAATTTTTATCTTTTTATCACTCAAGAAGAAAGCAATTTGGCTCTAAAGCTCACATAGGTTATTATGGAAACAAACTAGCTAAAACATGCATGCTTCGTTAATCAACAAGTCCTACATGCTCCTACCAATGCACATAATTCATGAAACTCACAATTTTAATTGTATGCACAACCATCATCTATGTATGCAAAGAGGAGAAAAACATCATTGACATATTAGGGGCATCCTAAGACTCGAAACAAACAATTTAAACACTCTATTTTTGTGGAACAATTTCTGAATTTTCTTTTCTAAACTAAGCACACGAAAACATAAACGGAATACGTTATCCCACCCCACACTTAGAAAATTACATTGTCCTCAATGTAAGCACAAATCTATATCAACGAATTTCCTAAGCATGCAATAGTCTAACATATACCAACATATCATCACAAATCAAAGAAAAAGAGAAGGGTTAAGAAATTTCAAACTCCCGGTGATGGCTCCTTCGTTTTTCTTTGATCGAATTGGGTTGCCTCCCAAGTAGCGCTTTGTGTTTATAGTCCATAGCCTAGACTTTTCACCGTTGTTTTGTGTGTGTGTTCATCCATTGTTGATGCTCGGCAGCTTAGGGGCAGCAGCCTTGCGGCAGCAGCAGGGGCTGCATTGGTGTCATGGCGCGCATGGGCAGTAGCATCGCAGGAGCAGGCTGCAGCATCGGCAGTGTGTGATGTGCAGGGGCAGCGTGCAGCATCTTGGCAGCAGTAGGAACATGCTGGGGGCAGCAGCAGTGTGCAGGGGCAGCATGGTTGTCAGGGTGCGCAATATCGGCGGGAGGGTGCGTCCACCGCTCGGCAGATTTCGCGGCAGGTATGCTCATCATGCTAGCAATCATGGCAGGCACTATCGGCATGAGCTGCTTGGCAGGCTTGTCATTGGCAGGTGCTCGCAGGCTGCAAGCCTCTCAGAAGGATGGCTCTCGGCAGAGGCAGGGCTTTCGGCAGACGTGTCTGCTTCTCTTGAGGCTTGATTTTGGGTGTGTTCCACTATCCTAATTCAAAAGTGTTGTAAATCAATGTTGTAGTGGACACACAGAGCTTTCCAACGGTATAAAATTCGCCTCAATCGGTCCAGTGGAAGTACTCCTTGTTGGGTCTTTAATCGGACCTATTGATCTGCCCAGTTTTCTGCTTTGCTGGACTGACCTTGCTGCAATCAAACTGAAGCTAGGAACAGCATACTACTCCGAATCCACTTCTGTAAAATCCTATAGAAAGTAGACTCACAGATCTTTCTTTGCATATATCACACGCCTTCTCAGGTATTGTCAGCAAAAAATGACAGCCATCCAAAGTAGAAGAGCTGCACTGCCGGAACTCTGTTTAGGGTACAGTTTGGTGTCTGAGTTTCCTCACTTTTTCTCTCCAATTTGACCATGTTCCATGGATTCTTCTTGAGTTGGTTCGCCTTCAATGGTGTGTCTTCCTTGACCGGCCGGACCAAGGCTTACACGAAATTGATAACACAAGGCACCGAAAACTGCTTCGCCTTTAATGGTGTGTCCTCAGTAACTTGGGTGCAGCAAATTTCGGCAGGGGCAGGGGCAGGAGCATCGTGCAGGGTATTTGGCATCGTGAGGCTGCAACTTGGCTATGGCATGAGAAGGGGCAATGTGCTTGGTAGGATTGTTTAGGTGTATGCTGGCCTCGGCATGCAGGGTTGGCTGCAGGACAGAGGCAGGGGCAGGGTCTTTGGCAGATGTGTCTGCTTCGCTTGAGGCCTAATTATGGGTGTGCTCCATTGTCCGAATGCAAACGTGTTCTAAATCAAAGTTGTAGTGCACACACAGAGCTTTTCAATGGTATAAAGTTTGTCCCAATCGGACCATCAGAGGTACTCTTTCTTTGGCCTTGTATCGGACCGAGTGATCTGCCCAGTTCTCTGTTCTGCCAGATTGACCTTCGTGCACTCAAATTGAAACTGGGAGCAGCTCGAAACTCCAAATCCACTTCTGTAAAATCCTACAGAAAATAGACTCAGAGACCTTTCCAACGGCGTATGGCTCACTTTCCCAAGTTCTGTGAGAAGAAAACGGCAGCCATCCAAAGTCGACGGACTGCACTGCCCGATTTCTGTTTGGGCAGAACTTCCGTATTTCCTGCACTTTTCTTTCAAGTTCGACCTGCACACACACAAAACACATCAAAGCGAACAAAACACAAAGATAAATGCAAGAATATACAAAGCTATACAAGCCATGGCATTAGCAAATACAAACAATTTTCAAACTATTTCAAGCTATTAACACACGACAAATTTACAAAACAAATAACATTCAAATATAACAAGTTTTTATAATCCCCGGCAACGGCGCCAAAAATTGATCGAGCCGCCGAAGCGACTCAAGCAATCAAAAAACCCTACAATCGTTAGTAGTATAGAATAAGTAGGGATCGTTCTAGCCGGGGATTAAGGGTACCTGAAATATGAGAATGTTAAACAAAACACATATATACACAAACAATGTCACTTTATTCACATATATACAAACAAGAAACTAAATCATGGGGGATGAATTGTGATCGGCAGCAAAGCTGCCTTCTATATCTAAAACATGAAAATAAACCTAAACTACTATATACAAGTGATCATCATCTCTCACAAAACATTTAGCACCAAAGACTCTTTAACAAGGCAAATTGCATACAAGAAGGTAAGAGACAAGTATTTAACATGTTTAAGACCTAAATTAGTTTCGACACAACTAGAGCCTCCAGCGGTTTTCCAATTGTTAGACTTCTTAAATTCTTAGAAACTACTCCAGCGTATGACTTCTAAGGTGATGCTAACCCGGTTTTACGCGTTTTAACATTTAAGCACATGAGTCTTAATCGAAGACAAGCAAACAAGTAAGGTTGTCAATCATCTTATTTAACTTGCAAGTTCTAAGGTTTATTAGACCTAGGTGAGCAACACAAAACAAACTACTCCAGCGTATGACTTATCCGTGTTACTCTATCACATGAAACCTAGCACTTAGAATTACATGCTAATCATAACTAGTGTGTCGGTTTATTTGCCCTAACCTTAGTTCTAACCAATTTATAGTCTAAACATGCAAAACACCACTGCCCTAATTATCAATGCATACAAAACACACAAGTTAAAATTGCAAAAACAAATTACATAAACTTCAACAAAGTTGGTTCATACAAAAGTTTAGCAAAAACCAAGAATTGAAACAAGTTCTTACAAGACAACCAAACAAAACTAAATACAAAAGCCATAGGGTGAGTGGATCACACTTTTAGAACCTTTGAAGACTCCTCGAGATGTGACAAGATGATGCTTGCTGATCGGTAGAACCACAAATGTAGGAATCGGCAGAAAAACAAGGTGAAGGGTACGGCAGTTTTGGTGGTGGTGGTGATGGGTTTTGGCTAAGTATTTAGGTGTTGGTGCTTGAGAGACTTGGTAGAGCTTTAGGCTAGTATTTTATGCTTGAGATGAGATGATTTTCAGAATGAAAAAGTGAGGATATATATAGAGGATAGGGAGAGAGGCTGCCGGCAGTCCCTTAAGCCAAAAGGGATTCAGAAAACCTAGTTCATTAAGGTTTTGCAACCTTCCTTTCTTAATCCAATTAGGTTTTCTTTTCTGAATTTTTCTTCAAGGCTTGGGCTTCACATCTTCATGGACTTCTTATGTGGTCTTGGACTTCCTTTGACATGTCTTGGTCCATCGAAAAATACCCCAATTGCCGGCAGCATGAAGTTGCATCCGATCTGCCTCAAATCGGCAGCTTCTCCTAGTGTGACTAGGAGACTTGATTTCTTCATGTTTTTCTTCAATGCCATGGCCTAGTGTCTTCCTCTTCCCTTCATAAAGCTTGGACCATCTTCACATATGCATTTGTATACCATTTGGTCCATCAAAAACAGAAAACACAAAAAGGGGGCAGTAGGTTCCTGGAATCGGCAGATTTGACCTTGTTGCAGTAATTCCGGCATATCTCCCTCCGTGGAGCTCCGATTGATGCGATTCCAAGTCTCACGTAAACTAGACACATAGGGCCATCTCCCCATAAAATATCTCGGCCAAATTCCATGCAAGTCGTCGGGAATGATTTTTCGAAGTTGGGACACAGTCCCAGGAATTTCATGGAAGCCCCTGGATTGGAATGTTCGGACTGCCCTTTTGCAGCCAACTTTTGGGTGACTTCCCGAACTCCGATTGATCTGAAATTTTAACACATCATTTCACAACATATGAATATTAAGCACATAAAATTTCATAGAATTTGGAAAAGTATAGATCACAGTTTCATTCATCTCAAAATCACAAAAAAGACATATTTTGCATTATTTTCCAGATTTCTCAAACTTAGTCATTTTTCGGATTCTTAACCATATTTCACCAAAACTCAACCAAAATGACACTAACTACATTATGACTCTATCTTAGACAAATAAGGGTTAAACAAAGCATAAACGAGGGCATAAGCATATAATATCGTCGCACATTGTGCTCCTATCACTCTGAAAACATTGTCTCAGACTCTATCGCACCCCAGTTAAGCACCCTCGTCAGGGCACCTGAGCATGATTTTCAGGTAAGCGGTGAAAGCTCTGAAAACATTGTCTCAGACTCTATAACCCCCAACAGTCCTTTAAGTCCCTTTACAATAGATTTTCCTAAGTTAGTAACAAATCTTACCTTAGAAGAAAATATCCAACGTCGAAACCAATATCGTCAACAGTTCCCTTTAATCAAACAACGAAAACAACTATTTCAAGATTGGAAAAATTATATGTTGCAAAATCAAACAGAAATATTCTTTCTTGATTTTATTGACAATTTAAACAAAAATATTCAAACATTAACAAAATCTAAATGGACAACAACCAATGCTGTAGTAACATCCACTCATCCCCCTATAGAAAACATCGTTGTTGAACATCTACAACAAAAAATGATGGCTTCACCTTTTAAAATAACTGATGATAAAGATCCAGAACATAAGAAAATTATTGAACAAAATAATTATTCCAACCAAAGTCTAATAACTATAGGCCAACAATTAGATAAAATTGAAACCAAAATAGACATAATATCTACCAAAGTCAGTATACTTCCTAAACCACAAACTGAAACACCTTTGGTCCGTTTTAATAACCTCAACACAAACAAACCAATTTCTACTGCCCAGAAAATTGACCAATTATTAAAATCTATTAAAAATGAACCAAGTAGTAGTAATCTTTCAGTCATACACAAAAATAAATTTTCAGAAACATCAACTGAATCATCTGATACGGATTCTAGTACAATCTCAAAAATCAACCAAACATTTCAAGATCTCCAACTATCAAGAATTAATTATCCAAAGAAACCAAAATTCAAAACATGGATAGACCGTCCTTTACCAATAGACATAAAACCTACTACCCTTCCAAATAATCAATTCTCAGTCTCTTCCGATAAAACATATGAATGGAATATTGATAATTTATCTGAAAACGAAATCCTAAACAAATTACATCATATGTCAATGACAGCAAACAGTTATGTAACTAACCATAATTTCAGCCAACCTGAAATTGTAGACATATTAGTTACCGGATTCACAGGAACACTCCATTCCTAGTGGGAAAAACATCTCACAGCAGAATTCAGAGATCAAATAAAACATGCAATTAAACAAGATGAAGATGGCAACCCCATCTTTGACGAAAACATTGGAAGAGGAGTTTCCGATGCAGTAAACACTTTATTCTATACAATTATCCAACATTTTATTGGCACCCCAAGTCACATTACATCCAGAATTCATGACCAACTCACTAATTTAAGATGTCCAACACTAAGTGATTTCAAATGGTACAAAGATGTTTTTATCTCTAGAGTTATGCTTAGAGACGATAGTAACCAACCTTTTTGGAAAGAAAAATTTATTAACGGCTTACCAAAACTCTTCGCTCACAAAATCAGACAAGTCCTAAGTAACGAAACAGGTCACATTGAGTATAATAATCTTACCTACGGGAATATTATCACAATCATACAAAAAGAAGGTCTAAAAATGTGTATCGATATGAAACTCAATTCTCAAACAAAAACTGAAAAAAGAAAAGCAAAATATGAATTAGGAACATTTTGTGAACAATATGGTCTACCCTCTATTCCTCCCTCTAGAAAGAAAAAATACAAACATGAATCTAATTACTATCCTAGTAAAAGAAGATTTAAGCGTCACAAATATCGGCCCCAAAATGACAACGATTTCACACCTGATAAATTTTATACTAAAAACAAATTCAAAAAATTTAGAAAGTTCCAGCCAAAACATAATAAACAAAAGAAGTCCCCTCCTTCTGACAAAACTAAATGTTATAAATGCGGTAAACCTGGTCATTTTGCTAACAAATGTCCAGTAAAAAATACAATCAATCAATTAAAAATCAGTCAAGAAGAAAGAGACAATCTTATACGATTATTAGAAATAAGAGATACTGATTCTGAAATTGAAAACAGTGAAAATGAATCTATGTCAATTCAGTCATCTACCTCCTCCAGTTCTGAAACATCTTCTTCTCCAAATATTAAGTTAGCATGCAAAGACGCTTGCTGTAAATCTATTAATGTACTTTCCAAACAGGAAGAACAAGAAGAATTACTAATTGATTTAATTGGGAAAATCGAAAACCCAGATATTAAGGCAGAATATCTTAAGAAATTAAACAAATTAATTACGCAAGAACATGTAAATAATACCCCACCAGAAAGAATCTCCCTTACTACAACTTTTGATAAATTCAAAAATAAAAAACCAGAAATCACGCTCCAAGATCTTCAACATGAAATAAAAATAATCAAATCAGAAATTCAATCTTTACAACAACAACAGATGGAATTAACGCTTGAAAATAAAGATATCAAAGGAGACTTGAATCTAGTAAAAATAAAAATACTCAAATATTTAAAATACAAAACAATACAACATCTCCAATGCCTTCTCCTTCACCAACTATTCAACAAAACGAAGAAATATTCGAACATGCTACTATTAATACTATTCAACAGATTAATCTTAAGAAATGGTATACTACAGTTCAAATATGGATAAAAGACTTCTCATTTACAACTCCAGTATTAGTCGACTCAGGTGCTGACCTAAACTGTATCCAAGAAGGGCTGATTCCTTCAAAATATTTCAAAAAAAAAAAAGAATCACTTCGATCTGCAAATGGCGCTAAAATGAATATCAAATATGAAATTTCCAAAGCACATGTCTGCCAAAACAATGTTTGCTTCAAAACCCCATTCCTTCTAGTTAAAGATCTAACTGATAAGGTTATTCTAGGACTCCCTTTCATCACCCTTCTTTACCCTTTTATGACAGAATATGATGGTATTACAACCTACCCTTTTGGCCAACCAGTTAAATTCCACTTCCTCTCAAACCCTGAAATACATACTCTAAAGGCTTTCCAAGAAAATTCCATTTCAAAAACTATTAATTTAATCACGGCAAAACGACAGCAAATAACTTATTTAAAAGAAGAAATTGATTTCAAAAGAATTGAATACCAATTACAAGATCTTTCTCTTCAAAACAAAATTAAAAATTTTGAAGAAAAAATTATTAAAGACTTATGTTCAGATATTCCTAATGCCTTCTGGCATAGGAAAAAACATATTGTTAAACTTCCCTATATTAAAAACTTTGATGAAAAGAATATTCCTACAAAAGCCCGTCCAATTCAAATGAATCACGAAACCATGGAATTTTTCAAAAAAGAAATTCAAGACTTATTAAATAAAGGAATAATTCGTCACAGTAAATCCCCCTGGTCCTGTTCCGCCTTCTATGTTCAAAAAAATGCCGAATTAGAAAGAGGTGCTCCTCGATTAGTTATAAACTATAAACCTCTCAATACAGTCTTAGAATGGATACGATATCCCATTCCCAACAAACGTGACCTTATCAACCGACTAAATAATTCAGTAATCTTCTCTAAATTCGATTTAAAATCCGGATTCTGGCAAATCCAAATTCATGAAAATGATAAATATAAAACTGCTTTTGTCACTCCTTTTGGCCATTATGAATGGAACGTTATGCCTTTCGGCCTTAAAAATGCCCCTAGTGAATTTCAAAATATTTTGAATGACATATTAAACCAATACAGTCATTTTATAATAGTTTACATTGATGATGTCCTCAGTTTCTCCCAATCTATTGATCAACACTGGAAACATTTAAATCAATTCTACAATGTAATGAAAGCCAGTGGCCTAGTAATATCAGCTTCAAAAATTAAACTTTTTCAAACAAATATCCGTTTTTTAGGATTCAATATACATCAACTCCAAATCACACCAATCCACAGAGTCATCCAATTCGCTGATAAATTCCCCGACATAATTTTAGATAAAAATCAACTTCAAAGATTTTTAGGTTCATTAAACTATGTCGCCGATTTTTACCAAAATCTTAGGCAAAAATGCAAACCTTTATTTGATAGACTTCAAAAGAATCCCCCTCCTTGGACGATTATTCATACTAACCTTGTCAAAGAAATTAAAAGTCATGTCAAAACTTTACCATGCTTAGGCATTCCGTTAGCAGAATCTTTCAAAATTGTAGAAACTGATGCCTCAGAAATAGGTTTCGGCGGTATCTCAAACAACAGATTTCTCTTGCTCATCCTGAGCAAATTGTCAGGTTCTATTCTGGTGCATGGACACAGTCACAACGCAATTACAGTACTATTAAAAAAGAAATTTTATCTGTTATCCTTTGTGTCAGTAAATTCCAAGATGATTTATTAAATCAAAAATTCTTAATCAGAGTTGATTGCAAAAGTGCAAAGCATGTTTTGGAAAAAGATGTGCAAAATATTGCGAGTAAACAAATATTTGCTAGATGACAAGCTATTTTAAGTGTTTTTGATTTCGAAATTGCATTCATTAAAGGAGAAGACAACCATATACCAGACTTTCTGACTCGTGAATTCCTCAAGGGCCCTTCCCATGACAACCCGGCCAGAGCAAAGCAGCAGCAGACACCGGAGCCCAGTGCTCCAACAGTCAAAACAGAATCAAACACAACAGTCAAGATTGAACCCTCTTCTAGTCAGGCTCTAGTCCCTAGTCATCCTAGTTATCATCATTTACCAAATCCAACTCATTATCTTGGATCTACTATTGGTCCTCGGCCCAGTTTTCAGTCAGCCCTAGTTTCTGCATATGATCCATATGCAGTTTCATTTCCTAGTCAACCTGTCAGGCCTTATTCTTCTAAAAAGTCATCCCCATATGTTTTAAAAGTTTCTCAAAACTTATTTAATGTGGAACCATGCTTAAGCCGTATTAAATCCCCCATAGCTTTAGCAAAAATGTATTTTCCCCCCAATCAGCATTTTGCTTGGTCCGATCCTTCCCAGTCATTAAAATTTTTTACACAAATTCTCTTTCAAACAAATTCTGTTACCATTAAGGCCATTTATGATACTAAAGATCCAAACAAACTACTATATCATTCAATTTATTTGGTCAGGATCCTCACACTTGAGGACTGGAAAGACCCTCCATATACATATCACCAATATGATGATATTTCATTCAGTTATTATCAATATGAAGAGGCTTGGCACAAAATCTTTTTACATCAAACTCTTGATTTCAATCATTCCTGGTTTATTAATTTTGATAAAACCTTCCCAAGAAATTTCCCCATGTGGTTCTACTCCTGGTGGCATTCACATGGTTTTCCTTTTGATCTCTTACCTGAACCTCTTCAGGATGCAGTTACCCGATTTACCAAAGTCATGACATTCTCTGACTATGACAAGAATTTTCCCCCCCACATTACATTTTATGTCTAAATACAAGGTCCCCTATATTTTCAAATGGCAATACAAACTCCAAGAAGAACCTGGAGTTACTCTTGGTAGTGTTTCCAGAGAATTCTTAGTCAAGTGGTGGGATAAATTCAAAGTAGAACAGATATTGCACAATTTCAATACAGAATTTCCAGTCAATCAATCATCTGCCATTCCGGCTCAGGTCACCTCACTACCAACAACCTCAATCAGGCCTTCACTCCAGCAAAGCCCAATCCGGCAGACAGCACCGGCCCAGTCAACTTCCCCAGTAATCCAGTCAGCCACTCCAGACGCCCATTCAAGGCCCGTTTCAATATCAAAGAAGAGTGCCTCCTCCTCAAAATCTAAAGGAAAGGCTTCTTCTTCTAAAAAAGTCAGCAGAAATGAATTAAAGGAGTTAGCCGAACAAATCATGGCCCAACTCTCCAACCAATCAAACAGTTCTGAAGATGAGGATTCTAGCTCAGCTCATTCCTCGCCTTCCTCCAGTCAATCAACAGCCCAGTCAAAACCCAAGTCACCGCCTAAAAGATGGGCCGATCATGAAGATTATTATCAAGACAGTCAAGACCCATTTTTGTGAGACAAACTACTATTCATGAACAATGACTTTTTACTATTCACTTTCGGTGCAAAACACAGCTAATCGTGCTGCTTCCTGTTTTGTCACCTAGTGAGTAATTGCACAGTAAAAGCATGATTCTTCAGTAAAATCAGTCAATCCCACAGTGAAAGAAGATTCCCAGTCAATCCCACAGTGAAAGCAGATTCCCTTTGTCGATTGCCAAGGCCTATATAAGGAGCCTCTCTCCTTCAGTTCAAACATCGCTCATTTCAGACTTCACTTCAGTTTCTCTAAAGCCTTGAGCTCCCAAATAGTCAATCAATCTCCCCTCTCTTTGTAATAGTCAGTCATCTCATGTGCTGAGATTTCTGCCTTAGCTAGTCACCTAATTATCCAGTTCTTGGTTCATTCTCCAGTTTTTATGCATCATTAAAAGGTTGTTTGTTAATCCAGTCAGAACATCTCATGTGCTGAGAATTCTGTCTTATTAAACTATGTATTAAACTCTTTGTTTATTAACTTAATTAAATTACGTTTATGTTTACTTCCGCTATATATATATATATATATATATATATATATATATATATGGTACATACAATTGGGTATCCTTTGGAGATGACGATGTGTGACAGATACTGGCATAGAGCATCTTGACACGAACTTCAAACTTTTGTGGTTGTTCAACACTAGTTAATAGGGCCGCGCTCTGCTGCGGCTGTGTTGATGGGACTGTTGCTGTTTATTTGGAGATGTTAGAATCAAAGGAAATCTAAGATGGTATAAAAAGTATGCTAACTGTGTTCCCACTAAAAGAGAATGTTTACTAATACAAATAAACAAAGCAGAACATTTAACATTATATACATACATTTAGTTTGTACAATCATCTTGTACATAAAACCGGTCTTTACAGCACAGCTATTTCTATTGACCCAAAAAATATAATTTCTGTCAGTGCTGTAGCTGAAAGTGAAGCAACATCTAGAGCTTACACAAAAAACATAGAACTCCAGTTGTTCCTCTTTTGATTGCTTCATGGTTAAGCTTGAATGGATTTTGTGACTTAGTTAGGAACCTGTTCAAAAAATATGTGGTTCAAACTGTCTTTGTGCCGAGTAATCCATTTTGTTTGGTAACTGCTATGATAGAAAAAGGCAGTTACAGTTGCCGTCAAATAAAAACTACTATGTACAGACACAAAAGAGTTTCACCACAGGAGTTCACTCTTGCTTATCTTTTCCAGTTATATGCTTTTCTGTGGAAGATGATATTGATTGTTTGCCCTGTCTGTTAATTTAGAATCAATGAGACATAGACACATGTATATAAATATTGAAAAAAAGTGATTGAAGATAAACAGTGGATAGTAGATGTCAATGTACGAAATATAAATAGTCAATATTAAGTGTGGAGGTATAAAAGAAAATGGAAAATATCAGTGTTTAATTAATAGATAATGGATGTAGTTGTTACCTTTTGTGTTTCTTGTCCAGTTCAGAGATGTGTGATGGGCTTCCTATTGGCTGTGCTATCCTTTTTTTCTCAGAAGTTTTTTCTGGGGTTGATGAAATTGGTTCTTCTCTGAATTCACTGCTTTCAGCATTCACTTTTAATGGTTTGTCAGTGTCTGGATTCGGGTGAATGTTTCTCACAATCATTTCATCATTCCGACCCATTCTAACTTCGAATAGATAGGTTTCACCGGCTTTATTAATTATTTCTTCAGGGAAATCTTCTTCAGTTTGGTATTCCCTCTTGTTTAGTAGCTGCAAACATGTGTATCCAAATAATTTTTCAGCTTGCCATCCAAACAATGTAAGTGTAATGGTGTGATCTTCATCATCTTTGACAGTCATAAACACTTTGTACCTATTTTAAGAATATAAGTGATTGGTAAGGAATTTGACCAAAAATAAATAAATAAAGACACATGAGAAGAGAACACGCAGAATGTAATTGCATCAATATTCATCTAAAGTAGTTATTTATGAATGACAATAGTTTACCATGGGAGATAGCTGGTCTGCAGCTTGTGTTCTATACAATCATAGTCATTAATGTCTTCTCTCTCTTTCAGTTGTTTAAAGCATTTTTGAGCTGGACATTTTTTGTACCACCAACCAGTATGTGTTGAGAACCTCACAATTGTGGCACGACAATGTATTATTTTGTTCTGTAATGATAATATGGTTTATTAATGTGTGGAAAAATCGTAATTGTAACGTAATAGAAGGATTTGAGATTAGAATGAGCAATAAAATTAACAATGGCTACACACAATACACACACAAACATATATGCAGAACTTCTTATTATATATCTATATTTTATATTATATATTTATGTTTTTGTTTCCCATTATATATATCAGGTAGACAAATTATATATCTATGTTTTATATTGTATTGGAACCTTGGATTATATTTAAAAAAATAAAAAAAAATAAAAGAGATGGGAGAAAGAATGAGGAATGAAATTGAGGAAATATATGGAGTGTATCAGTCGTGAACAAAATAAAGTCCTACCTTGTCGGATTGTGGATCTAACTTGTACAAATCTAATACTGTTTTCCATGCTGATTTTGATGTGCACACGCTCAATCCTCTTGTCACCTTAGCTTTGTCACCTGGTTTTGAAAATCTGTGTTTTTTTTTTTTTTTACAAAAAGTGAAAATGTTATTTGAAACAGAAGTATTGAAAAGGGAGTATTTAATTAATTGTCGTAAGATAGACACAAAGTACTCATGAAACGGTTATTTATCAAGCAATATGAAAAAAATGAAAGATCATAATTATAACTTTTTTCAGTTCTATGGTTCTCTGCAGTACTGTCATTTGATAATCTTAACAATACTTACTCTGTTTGATACTCCATTGCCTGTGGAATATCTGGGTTGAAGATGATACATGTGTGATTGGTGCTGGTTGGAGTTATGTCTCCTGCTTGTCATATTGAATATAACTGTTTGATTACTGGTGAATGTCGAAAATATGATTTAGTTTTTAAGGGAAAGTACATTCATATCTAACCAGTCTTAAACTGGTGAATACAATCAAATCTGGTGGTGGCGCATTTTCGACAGTCTCCAAATCAAAATTTCTTGCAAAATCTCCCCAAAGTGTAATCTTCACAGTTTCCCTTCTGCATTTAAATTTTTAGGGTTAGTTGTTAATGTTTTATTAAAAATAAATCCAGATTTGGCTATGAAGACATACTTATAAATACAATACCATACTTCAGGTTTTCAAGGGTAATTTCACAAATAGATTCTTCAGTATTTGTTGCTCGCATGTACTTTCTTTGATTGAAGTCCGCTTTCTTGATGTAGCCATATATATCTTATATGAAAAATATAAGATAAAACTTTAGTTCTTGTAAAATATTGATATATATATATATATATATACACACATATTTTTATACACTATAGATATCATTAAAATTTAGAAATTGGAACTTGCCTTGTAGAATTATATTCATATTGTTACTCTGTTTCTCATTTTGTGCATGCATGCGGTCTTCTAGTTCACCGAATTGGACAAAGTTGAATGCATATCTTGGAATTAAACACGCAGATTCGTCCACTGGTATAAACTTGCTCATTTCACTAAAGCGTAGCTCTACGTGATGGTCGATAATTTTATGCCCGAAGGTGGGTCTCCTTGTTCCAATATGGAAGCAATCATACACGCCGCCCTCTTTCATTTGTCCCGTTTGTTTATAGTCATGTTCGTCGACTATAGCATGGATGTTGTCTCCCTATATTTCATATTATAAATAAAAGAACAGTTGAGAGATAATGGTATAAGCTACAGTAACAATTTTCTGGGAAAAAAAAAGTCACAAAATAAGCTACTAATTTAATCACACAATAGTGTGAATAAAAAAAAAAAAAAAAAAAGGAAGATACACATACAATCAAGGTTCGGCTTGTCTTGCTCACTATTAAGTGCTTCTGAACAGTAAATTAATTTTTTATTTAATTAGTCTGGATTTGATACGGTAGCTGCTGCATTATTTGTTAATAATTTGTGTTTGTCTTAAATAAATTTTGAAAATTTATGATAAGTTGTGTATTTGAATAAATCTGTTATTCCCTATTTGACTTAAACAAAAACAAAACTATATATATATATATATATATATATATTTAAATAAGGGATCGATTTGAGTTTATATTATAATTCTCTTAAGTTTATACCGATATATTAATATGTTTTTCTCCATTATATAACCAGCTATAATATGTTTTTTTTTTCATTATATAACCAGTTATATTGAGTATGGATCAACTATAGCTTGGGAGATTAAAATGAAACAGTTATGAATCAAGGATAGGATCCAGCTAGTTAGTCAACTGTGTGGTTCGATTCTAAGACAAAGAAGGCTATGTCACTTGGACTATTTTGACTTATCCAACAAACATGATACAGTAATAGTAATAATGGCATTCATTTACTAAACAAAAATATGTTAAGTAGATGCGTTTTGTGTTCTGTTGCATTGACATATTGGGTAATCGATGATAAGTAGATTGAATACTGAATATAGAGATTAATGATTGAGTAAAAAGAGATCATAAGGGAAGAGCTAAAACAATCAGTAATATGAAAGATGTAATTGTTCGAATTTTCAAGGGATATGATGTGGTCACCTTTTGATCAATCAATAGATAATGCAATCCATCATAGGCTTCACTTTTATGTTTCTTTGGTCTCCACACCCTTGATGCACGCACACGAATTACGTTCACATATTGACCTACTGATATATTGGAGATGGCAGTGATGTTCATTTTTGTTTGAACCTATATATTAAAGAGGAAATCTGTTCACTTTGTCCGTTAAACACACATGTCGGTAATTCAACAAACTTTTATAAATCATAGAAGAAATGCATTATTAACGCAGCGACATGGGACGATAAGGCAATTTTGGTTCATTTTGTTCATTAGGCAAAGAACACAATATATTAATAAATCATAAGACAGCAGCCAAAATTAGTAAGTGATTTAGTTAATATAGCAGCGCCAGCCAAGAAAGAAAAAAAAAGATCTGAATGTTAAGTGATTTAGCTAGAAAACTAAAAATGCAAGCACCTAACCTTTTGTTTTAAATTGAAGACCGAAAGATGACCAAAAGACATTGAATTTAACTTCACAATGGTCAAGTAAACTTGACAGTTTAAATCTACGTTATCAGATCATTTTAACAATATTAAAAGAATTAGTTTTAAGAGAAATTCAAACTAACCTCATATTAAGAGAAATTCGATCTTCATATCTGCTAGACTTATTATATAGAGTAAGTAGTATAATCAAATGGATGAATCACTATCCTAAATTTAGAAGCTTTCGGAACATAACTTTATTTTACAATTAACACCTATTTATTGGTAATGATCTCAAATAGGATCCCTATATATAATCATAAGCCCTTAACTGTATGAATATGCAGTTGTATGTTGATGATAGAGAAAATAGCCCGAAAATTCATTATTTTCCATTCATCACTGTCAATTATATATGTTCAAAAATGGAACAACTTCTCACAGATACCAATCATAATCTATATCCAGGGAGACAGCATGAAAGTTTAAGAGATGTTTTTCAAGAACCTTATTTTACTCATGTAATCAACTAAATGAATCAATGCCCATTCAATTCAAACCAGAGTCTATCCAATTCAAAAGTTAAAGCACAGAGTCCATGATCAAAATTAATTAGTTACGGGAGGCCAATGTAATAAAACAACTCTGTGAAATTAAATCTGGAGATGAAAGATTGAAAACTTACCCCAAAAACTTAATCAGAGTCAGAACTTCACGAGCTAAACGGATTCACTTCAAGACTCCTGAAATCAGAAAGAAAAGAGTTTAGAGTCAATCAACCAAATAATTTAGCAAGTATGAAGGAGACGACGGTGTAGCGAAATCTCACCCAGTTTGATATTACTGTCGGTCTAGGAACGCCGGCGGAGTCTTAATGTAGTAGTGATAATATTATACCGACTCTAAACTCTTGATAAGGATGCATCCTCATAAAAAAATAGTTAATAGAACCGCGCTCTGGTGCGGCTGTGTGGATGGGACAGATGCTGCTTATTTGAAGATTGTGTCTTTCCAAATGGGTTGAATTGGAATAACCTGACATATTAAGTTGGGTTTGAGACGGATGTCAATTTTTTAAGTGGGTTTGTTTGGTTATGAATCTGATACTTATCTGTCTATTAAAGAATTAATCTATGTAAATACACATATATTGTGACTTTGACTTTCACGTGTAAATTGTGTATTTGTTATCTTGCTTCTTTGACACGTGCTTCAGAAATTGATGCTTATCTGTAAATTCAAGCAACTTATCTAATATCCCCTGAAAATAAATTTTGATTTGATACTGGTTTATGGAAAAATATATTTTCAGATGTTGGAATCAAAGAGTGTTTTTTTTGAATTACTAATATATTTTTTTTGCCAGAAACAACAATAAAAATTACATTAATTTACAAAATGTAATATCAAATAGATCAATTTGAGATACTGCTAGTATTTCTTGTATATTGTTTTTATATTGAATTTTTATGTATGCATAGAAAACAATAATATAATTATATAAATTTTTTGACACTCACAAATTTTTTAATACATCTTTGAATACTATATTTTTCGTATAGTTATTTGGTATTTCTTCATTATTATTTATTACAAATTTTAAAGAATATCTCGATGTCACTCTAGATATAGCAACATAAAGTTGTCCATGAGTAAATACTGATTCAGGAAGATATACACCAACTTGATTAAGAGATTGACCCTGACTTTTATTAATGGTCATTGCATAACATGGTCGAACTGGAAATTGTCGTCGTCTAAATTTGAAAGGCCATTTATGTTCTGTTGCAGTTGAAATAATTCTTGGTATAAAAACTTTATCACCGATATTATTTCCAGTCAGAATTTCTGCTTCAATTAATCTATCAAATAATTTAGTTATTATTAATCTAGTGCCATTACATAACCCACAAATTTGATTTAGATTTCGCAATAACATTATCGGCATATCAATTTTTAAAACTAATTCATGAGTGGGTAATCCGCTAAATTCTAGCTGATTTAAAAATTCAGTTGGATACAAAATATCAATGTTTTCATTAGTACCAGTATCATGAGAAATTGTGTCGAAACTCAAGTAAATCCTTTTATCACCCGGCAATAAATCGACCGCGTAATTATTGATTTCATTTACAGTTATATTTCGTGGAGTAACAATAGCACGTTCTCTCAAATAATTTCGATTGTTATAATTTGTATTAAAATTTGGATATGTAGCTAAAAATAATGCCTCTATGGTATTTGTATTACAATCAATTAACAAATCACCAGGGATTTCAATCCACGATGTATCGCTATCATTTGTGTCAAAAACTGATTCTATCCGACCTTCACCGATTTGTAACATCCAGTTTGCAAATGTTGTAATTTCTTGTTTTTGTTTTTCAGTTAAACCTTTTTTCATTAGTCTCATATTTTCTGTTAAAGTGAAAACTTTAAATGACCGCCACAAATACGAATGATTTATAGAAGCTTGAATAATTTCCTCTTTACCTTTTTCGGAAACAACAGGTAATATCTGTCTAAAATCTCCACCAAATAAAATTGGTTTTCCACCAAATGCCATATTAGTATTTGTTTCAGTAGAATCTTTTAAAATATCACGAAGACATTGATCTAATGATTCGAAACAACGTTTATCACACATCGGTGCTTCATCCCAAATAATCAAGTCTGTTTTTCTTATAAGGTTAGCTACATTAGTTCCTTTATTGACTAAACAATTTGTTAGTTTATGTATTTCTATGGGAATCTTGAATCTTGAATGTGCGGTTCTACCATTTGGGAGTAATAACGAAGCAATACCAGATGAAGTTACTGCCAATACTATTTTTCTCTCTGACCTTAATTTACTAATTATTGTGTGCCACAAAAAAGTTTTTCCAGTTCCACCACTACCATGAACAAATATAGCCGCTTGTTTTTTTTGTTCGACAATGTCTATAACATAATCATAATTTTTTTTTTGGCACTTGTTTAATTGAGTGATAAAATTTAGATGTTGTTTTTTTAACAACTCACAGTCATAATTAAGTTCTTCTCTTAATAGCTTATTTTCAAAATTTAAAATATCATCTGAGTTTGGCAAGGGTAATTGAAAGTTTTCTAATGAAGATGATGATATATTGAATAATTTTTCTAACTCATATAACATTTTATTTTTAACTCAAACTCTGGTATAATTAAATTTGAATTTCTCAATTCGAGCTGGGCTTTATAAACAATATCTTCACACATATTAGGCCAACACATATCGAGTAATCTTTGAGGATCTGTCACTTCACAAAATAAAATAATTGTAACAAATAATTGTCGCATTTGTGGTCCAGTTGCAACCACTGAAGAAGTAACTAAAGCATCAATCCATTCTTTATCATCTCCTAATAAACCCAATGCCTGACATGCTTCCCGATATGATGAATACGTAATATTATTTAAAGTTCTAATATCCTTATAGCTACAACAACCTTTTTGAACATTTAATAACATTCTTAGAAAATATACTTCCCCTCGTGTTGGACTAACATAAGACATTTTACCAATAGTTTCATAACGTTGCCTTGGTTCCCACCCTCGATCTTTCCAAACAAATTTAGTAGGAAATTCAGGATAGGTTAATTCTCTTGCATGTTTATATTGTTTATTTGCTACAAACCAAGCTGTTAGTGTGGTACGCAAAATTGATCTATAATTTATTAATGATTCTATTGTATCTGTTTCTCTAAAAGTAACATTTTGTTCGGAAGGTAAATGAACTTCTAAATTTTGAACTGCAGGATATCTGGAATGAATTGAGAATTTAAATAATCTCCAAACAGATTCATGCGGAGTTAAATATCGGCAATTTAAGTAATTTAGAATTTCATTGTGCTTCTCTCCGTAAATCATAATTCGAGCTCTATCAGGACCTTTATTTATATATTTAAATAAATATTTAATTATCATAGATTGGGAACATAACTCGACATTGATATGAGCATTATATCTTAATAAAAGTTCGCTATTATAAGGTACAACAAACTCATTTCCTATTTGGATTCCGTCTTTTATTGTAAATTTTGTAGGATCATTACGTCGTTTATATATAGGAGCATTAATTTCCTCAAATATAGTATAATTATTGTATGATTTAGGAAAAAAATTTGAACAATGATTATCACGCATGCAAGGAGATTTTGAGTTTATAGATCTACATGGTCCATGAATCATAGATTGACTGACGATATTAAAAAGAACTTGGTTAACGTTTTTATCTGGTAATTCGGCTGAAATAATAGAATCAATATCATTTGGAGTATAACACTTATGTTGTAGAATAATCGGAATTGGTCTACTCATTTCATTGATAATCCCCTTTATATAGGGTGAGTATTACAACGGTAATAGGAAATACATTAATGACAATAATGACTACATAATTATCTATCGTCAGTTACATTGACGAATGCACATAATACGTTTTTCCTTCAACACTCCCCCTTGTGCCGAGTCAGAGATTGAATGGTGCATGTGGTGTTGCCTCATTAAAAACCTTGCCAAGTAACAAAAACCCAATGGGAGAAAATAAAACTTTGGTCGAAGGACAAAAAGAGCGCAACGCACCTATTACATTTGAAAACAACATGTATGTGCTAGACTCCCCCTGATGTCTGCACCTCCCCCTGATTTTTACATTAATCATGGGATTCTCCTTGATTCTTTCATTTGATCAAGGGAGCTTCAGTAACATTAGCATAGTTATGCATTTTCACATGTTTTTCCAAATATGACTTTGAGCAATGATTTAGTAACTAAATCTTGCCACATCATCCTCAGATCCAACTTGATTTACTTTGATCTTGAGGATAAGGTTGTTCATGAACTGAATGCATAGGTTCATATTGAACATCAGGTTCACTCGTAGTATGACCTTCATATAACAAAATAGTCATAACTTCGTCTAGAGTATGAGTGAACCATTAAGAGATTTGAAATTGATCTGTGATAACAGATTTTCTTATCTCACCTTTAATGCGTTTTTCTTTACGCATAGTTAGCTATGACGTGGATAATTTCTTTATCATGTCACATTCTATGTAGAGATTGAATAAGCCCAAATCTTTCATATCTTTAATGAAAGAACGATTTGCGTTGCGTAGGCGCATAGCTAGACATAGCTTTACAAATTTACATCGAATGAGAGGTCGAGTCTTACATATTATGTTTAAGTACAATCATGCGTCATTGCACTTGTATAGGAATTTCATTTCCCAATACTTCTTCGTCATCTTCCATTAGATGAAAAACGGATCTATTGTTAGAGTAAAGACTTCGACTGATCATGGGAATATCTGTAGGCCTCACTTTATTCTTTAGAGTGACTAAGCCGATTGATGGATGATCACCATCATTACAGTCCTTGAGTTCCATTTCAAGACTGTGTATTCCCAAAATCTTTTTCATTCTCAACTTAGGATTTACAATACACTGAGTTTCTCTTATTTCATTTAGAGTTCATATATATCCATAATGAAAACGCAAGGGCATAATTCATCAATCCCTTTCCAATCAAGTAGTCACTTTAGTGAACGTTTCAATTTCTTTTGCAAACGTACTCATGTGATCTAGAGTCACTTGATTTGGGTGGATCAAGTCCGTTTAGGATCCTCATGTATATCTCTTAATTTAGATCCCCATAGAGATGTATGTTTTGATCACTTTTCGTAAGCTGCATGTTCAGTTTTTCGGAAACTACCAAACTGACAAAGTAGTGGAGTGCAATGACATCCATTACGAGAGTTTGTCTCATCGTAGTCCATTACGAGAGAATATCTCCTCGTAGTCGATTCCAGTGCGTTTTTGAGAGACCTTGCGCCATAAGGTGAGTTTGCATACTCTTATTCTCATTACGCATTCTAACAAAGATATATTTGATAGGGTTTATATTTGCGGTGTCGGCGTCACCTGCCCAAATACCTATCTCTTTGTTTATACTGGATCGCTTCTTTCCATTAGGCCAGTTTACTAAGTTGACATTTTTCAACGAAGTATGGTTCGATAGTAGACTCATTATTCCACGTCCTCATGTACACTAGTGTAATGTGTTTGTAGAGATCTCTATACTTTAAGGATTGGTTCTAACATTTGAGGCGTCCCCCAATGATAACCACAATCCATAAATATTCTCATGAGACGGATTTGAGTATCACTGATCAATAGATCAGGTTGTGCCAAACTTGTTTTCTTCCTTTACACAAGTATGTATCGAACCTAAGGTGGCCTCCCCCTCTTCCTTGGAGAGCCACGGCCTGTGACACCATTTATGCCACTTATGGCGTCACCATGCCACCATCCATGGTGGCAGTGCAATACCCAATTCCTCTTGGGTGGTACCATGTCCTTTTGATAAAACACAATCCTTGCAGGTATATTTGCAGCAGGTTTATGTGATCTCGTCACTTTAATGTATAAGATATCTACACACCTTACTTTGTGTGATTTTTGGGGATCGAGATGAGATACAGTGGGGACAAACCACGACAATTCCTGTCGTTCCACTTGAACATGCTTGTTCTTATCTCCCCCTAATGACGGGAAGACTGTCTCATCAAAGTGACACTATGCAAATCTAGCGGTGAAGAGATCGCCTGTCAAGGTTTCGACATAGCGGACTATAGCTGGAAGTTCATATCCAGCATAAATATTTATTCATCTCAATGGACCCATCATTGTGCGCTGTGGCGGCGCAATTTTGGCACATAAAAACATTTAATGGAGCTCAAGGATTGTAGATCCGTGTCAATCCAAAAGAGCTCAAGGATTACAAGTTCGTTTGAAATCCTTTAAAATCCTCACACATAGTCACTAGCTATGGTGTAAATTGGTTCAATGATGATGGCCATAGATGAAAAAGTAACGCTGCATGCAAAAATTGCATAACCCAAAACGGAAGTATTGGTGTGCTTTACCAATATTAAGACTATTACTGTAGTCGTTTTCCGTGAGACCAATTGGGTTTTTATATATAGGAATATGATGTCCATTACAAATCCCATATAATAAGCCATAAAATCATCACACCTACGGAAATTAACCCGGCCTAAGTGCTTTGACTTTCTAGCATAAGCAGCATAAATTTTAATTGTGGATGGTGTCATGACACGTGACCAGTGTGTCGACACAACAACCAACACCATAAAATATCTATGGTGTCCGCAAGTTGGTTGAATCGATCCACTGAATCCTCTTTTGATTCAATATAACAACATAATGAGAAACTCATGTGTCCTTTGCATATGATGATCTCAATCATAATTGCTTTAACGAATAGGCTTTGAATGATGTACTTTTATCCATAAAATCATGACGGATAGGAGAAGCATAATAAGGTATAAATGCATATGCTTGTGCATCAAATATATTATAATGCCACATTGGGGGAGCGGCGGAATTTAGGAATTGAACATACGTCTTCAACCCTATATGACAATATTTGAGGATAAAATGTTCATTGATCGTCCTCAGATTCGTGTGTGAACCATATTCTTCTGGTGTTTGCTTCTATTTATCCAAAAATATGGGTGTCCATAGTAGTTTCTTTAATGTATGGATCACCATATCAAAGCCAATCTATGTCAGAATTCCAAAAGATCATTTTCTTATGACGTTGGATTTAATTAGCGGTTACTTAGAACCTACTAAGTTGACATATAATCTTTTCTAATACTCGTTTACATTCGCAGTCATTTAGAGGTAATGCAAAGGAGCTCAAATGAATTCTCACTTGTATCTTTTTCACATGAAAAATCGTGGCGTAAATTTCTTTATAATGTGGAAAACAAAATTCAATTTTCTTTTATCGCATAAATTGTCAATTTGACATATGCTCAATATATACATCGAAACGTAACTCAAGTTCTTTAGAGTAAATCGATGGGGATTGTAATGAAAAGGTATTGTAATCCCAATTAGGCAGGTGTATTATGAATCCCAAAGGAAAATATATACTGATCATTATCACTTTCTTTGATATACTAATCATTATCATATACTATTGATATAGTGTTACTGTTCTTCAGTACTATTATTTTAGGGATTACATTGTGCGTTTCTTTGCACACGGTTCTTTGTTTCATGCCTATATTATGATGTGTTGCTTTACTTTATGCAATACTTTGCAAAGTTAGATGTAGAAAATTGAATCATGTGTATTATGAATAAAATTTGAATAATCTCAATTCCTTTAGAGAAGATTCAAAAAATTAACATGCCAACGATTACATTTAGTCTTATCCAATTTAGAGAGAGAAATTTTAAGACCAAAAGTCTAATTTAGGACCAAAAGTCGTATTTAGGCGTAATGGCCTTTATAAGGATATCTTAAAATTTTTAAAGTAGACTAATCAAAGTCTATCTTAGATTGAGCCAGATCCTTTTTGCTCTTTTGATAGCTGCAATGATGAGATTTGTCATTTAACATATTCTTCCCAGATATTATGTTTTTAGTTGTAAACTCATTTTCAATGTTACTGTTGGATATTGAAGATACTTTTCCAAAATCCGCGTACTCATATGATTCTTCATATTTATTGAAAGTCGTAGCTAATTCTTTGCTAGCTTATAATGTACGTATCAATAGTTCATTGAATTACAACAATGGCAGAGTGCTTCACTGCACATGACATGTCCCCTATGTCATCTTTTAAATGTTACATTGTTTCCACTTACTTTTGGATGATTATATGAATTTTACGTCCATGGTAATTACCCTTTGTTTTAGGGTCGTTGCATTACTTTGCCCAATTTGTTCAAGAATATATATATATTTTTCTAAGATCTTACATCGTCATTGTTTTTTGATTTAGGGTTGTTGCATTACTTTGCAAAATGTGTTCCAGAAAATTTCTTTTTCTCATACCTTACATTGTCATTACCCTTTGGTTTAGGGTTGTTGCATTACTTTGCATAATTTGTTTCAGGAAATTTCTTTGTCTAAGACCTTACATCGTCATTACTCTTTGTTTTCTCATAACTTACATCATCATTGCCCTTTGTTTTAGGGTGATTGCATTACTTTGCATAATTAAATTTCAGGGATTTTTTTCTTAGACCTTACATTGTCGTTCAAGATATTGAAATTATTTATTTAGCTATTTACATAAAGCAATTTGCATAAATATACCATGCTCAAGCCTTAGTCGGCTTAATAGGGGAATTTGGTACTCAAATTCTTCAGAGTCCAATATGTCAAAACTAAAATGTGATGGTTAAACCATCTTTAAAATAGAGGAAGAATATAATGTATTAATCTCGTAGTCTAAATGACATGCACGACGACTAATATAAACCAATATACATTATGGTAACTCCGATGCTTCGTGAAATTTCGTTATCACAATAAAATTTTGATTTTTCCATTTTCATTGTATGTGAAGTTTAATGAAATTCCATTATCGTTGCTTTCTACACAATAAATAAGATATCCATGTTGAAAAATTTTCAATAAATAAAAATTGGATCTCTAGAGAGAAATTTGTAATGGTCATATTTTTCTTGCTTCGTGAAAATACTTTTCCACATTATAGGTTTGTCACTTTTTCTTTATATTACGAAGCTCATGAAATTACATTATCAGAGCAGTGTTCAAACTAAATAATATGTTAAATAAAACAATTATTTAACACTAATAAAATGAACATATAACGCTTCATGTTTCACATTTATATAAAATACTAATGCAATTTCACATTTAATAGAGCATTATATCATATAAATAACTGAAACAAAATATAATAAAAGCAGAGCATCAATATAAATATTACTTGTAAGTTTGCCAAATAAACTGCATATGAAGCGATTGCTTTATCTCCGTCTCCAAGTAATCGTCACGTATTGATCGCCGTATCGTAATTGTTATGCCACATAAAAACAATATTCATATGATTAGTCACTTTAATCATATATATTTCACATTTATCATATAAATTAAGCAATTTCACATTTACCATTAAGTTCGTAAAACAGTAAATAGTAATAAAGTAAATAGTCACACAGTAAAGTAAATATAAATTACTGTGCGGTAATTTCAAAAATTACCTTTAAATTTTTTACCCCCTAAAAATCCCCTTTTTCTGGGTTGGATCAGCAGATCCGGGTCAGGCCCAACAAAACCGGGTCAAGGCCAGGCCCAACGAACCGGGTCGGATCAGGCCCAAATCCTTCCTGCCGACGAAGCTTTGTCTGCAAAAGAGAGGAGAAGAGCCGCGCTGGTTTCGAACGACATCGAGGGCGGTGGGCCGGAGTTGTCAGCCAAGGTTAGATCGGAGGGGTTCGCGTCGTCGTCCGAGGTTGCTGGGTCGACGGTCGAGGTCCGAGCGGGAGGTTGCGGCGGCCCCGGTTCGTGCCCGATCGGAGTAGGCTGGGCTGAATCGAGTCGAGTCGACGTCGATGGCTAGGAGAAAAACACCAGCCGGTGGCGAGGATCGAAATCGGGAGAGGGAGGCGTCACCTGCACGGCTCGGTGGGGGGGGGACGATCCGGGTGGCGTCGGTGCCGGTCTGGGGCAGAGGAGCGGCGGGCCAAGCTGGGGCAGTCCGATCTGCACGGCGGCGAGGCGATCTGGAGAGGTGCAGGTGCCCAGAGCAGATTTCTGGGTGTGCCGATGAGATGCTATGCTCTGCCGACAAGCCTATCGTCGGTAGAGTGGTAGCCTGGATTTTTCTTCCTTTTCCAACGACGAGTTGTCGCCAGAAGTCAACGTTGCCGACAAAGTGGTTGTCGGCAGAAGGGATTTCTAGTGAGGAGGTCTTCTTTTCCGGCAGAAGTGTTTTGCTGGGGTTTTTTTTTCAGAGACAAAGACCTAGGGTTTTTTTCTCTTTTTTTTTCTGGCTAAAGCAAAGTGCTGATAACGTGTTGTAGAATAATCGGAATTGGTCTACTCATTTCATTGATAATCCCCTTTATATAGGGTGAGTATTACAATGGTAATAGGAAATACATTAATGACAATAATGACTACATAATTATCTATCGTCAGTTACATTGACGAAGGCACATAATACGTTTTTCCTTCAACAACTTATAGTTTTTCGTTAACCAAAATAAAATATGAGCATGAGGTAATCCGCTTTTTTGAAATTCAACTGTATATACATGAGCTTTAGTTTGACCAAAAGGTTTTCCAGATTTAATATAATCAATCATATTTTTTAATTTAACTTGAAAAATTCATGAAATTATATCGGGTCTATCTTCTTGTCTATATCCTGGATGTTTGTTAAAATATCTTACTATTTCTATCCATTTAGGATTGCAAGTGAATGTGATAAAAAAATCAGGATTTCCATATTGACGACAAATCGCCATCGCATCATGATAATTATTAATCATGTCTCTTGGACAGCCAGTATGAGAACTTGGAAGAATAACTTGTTGTCCAATGTCACTGCTATTTTCTATTCCAGATGAAACACCAGTATAAATTATGTCACATTTTGCAGTCCGAATTTTATCTTGATTTTGTCTAATATAATCCAAGCGATTTTCATCAACAGTAGCATAAGCATCAACTAAATATTGTTGAAATAACCTTCCACCTTTTAATAATGTATTCATATATCCATCTCTATCATGAAGATAATACGTAACAAAACTTCGCATTGACATTCTATTCAATTCTTTTTGTTCTTTACCGACAATCGGTACTAATGATAAATTAATATTAAATCCATTTTCACCATAAGGAAACAATATCGGATATTGTAATGACATATATTTTGGATGTATTTTAGAAATACGACGCAAACGTGCATCTGTAGATTGAACAATAATATCTTTATTCGAATCAAATTCTCCAATATCACCAACAATCAAACCTCCTATTTCATCGTTTGTAGGACGTTCATATTGTTTATTATCGGATATTTGAGGAGCAAGCATAGTCATATTCATTGAAGGTAAAGAATGAGATAAAAATCTGTCTCTAATAGTACGATATGTTGTACTCAATTCATTAAATTGGTCAAACATTTCAATAAACGCACCAACAATATTTGGTTTAACTTTAGAAGTACGTGAACGATCAATAGCATTCATACGATTTGAAACTTCATTTTGTGTATCATAAATGTATAATTGGGCATACTTTGGATTTTCACCATCCTGTGGTAACATTGATCCCATTAAATGATGGACCTGTCCACAGATTTTAAAAACATAAGGCGCACATCCATCATTCACACTATAATCAATTTTTGCACCCATCGAAGTATAAGCGAACATAGAATTGTATATTCGGATATTTTCTCTAAAAAGCACACTTTCTCGACCATTATCAGGATTCAAATAATGTTCAAGCAATATAGGAGTTGGTCTCAATTGATCAAGTCTAACTCGTCCTTTCTGACAACATTCTGGATAAATAATGGGCGCCGTATTATATTGACGTTTGTTTGCTTCTCCCAACCAAAAATTTGCACGACAATAAATACACTGATATTCATCATCACCGTCATCATAATATTTAATAATATTATCTGTAATAGTGACAAACCAAAATTAGTTCCAACAAATAATATGATTATGATAAAAAAACAATAGATCGAATATATAACCTTTTCTGTTTTTCTGGTACAATGATTGTCCACATGATGTTGAATAAACACTTTGGTCAGCAGCTGCAAATTGGAAGACAAAATGTCATTACTAATTGCCATTGATACTCATAACTCATTATACTGACCAAAACATTAATAACAAAAACAGAGCTAGCTTTCCTATAAATTTCAGTCGTGATATCGTATCGACAGACAATTGAGTTAATCAACTAAATTGTTGGAATAAATATTTTGGCCCAAAAATATTCTCATTTGCTCCCAAAGTATTCAAAATGTAAACATTAAATCTAGACCTGAAACTGTAATAGCTGAAAACATACAATATCAAAAAGAAAAAAAAACACACTTGAAATGTTATAAAAGAGACAATAACAAAATAAATATTACATATAGCATTTCAAAACCCTTCTGGTCTGTCTTATTGCGTGAGCTTTTCAGCAAAATTATCCAATCAACAGAGAAGCAATACCGACTCCTCCACATCAATGTAGCAGAGGGAAAGAAACAACTTTTGTTTACTTAAAAAGACAAAACTCTAAAACAAAATACAAAGCAACCCATTTATCTTTTATACACCACAGTTCTCAAACAATTTTTTAATGAACACATATCCGCAGGAAAAAAATGCGACCCATAGGCCTTCTAAGATAGTTCTCATTTTTCATTTTCTTCACCCTCCGCACCTAACTATTTGTAAGCACAATATTAGTTATTTTTACAACCGTTTATTGACAAACTTTCATATCTGGACTGAAATAATTTAAAGTATTACTTTCTTTAAACCACTCCACACACGACACACTAAAATAAAGAGAATGTAACTATCTTATTCATAGTTTCAGCTTTATTACATGTAGGTCTTGTATATCCTAAAATAACCATATAAAGGCAGACATAAGATATTCATTTACACCGCCCAACAACATCGGAGTCCTAAGACTATTATGAATTGGCCAACTCATATCTATTTATCAGGAACACAAATACAAACACTCAAAAAATACCTATTATATTGCCAGGGCCATCTGAGACACTTCCAAGGACCAATGGATCTTTAATTGAAACTGCAACATCACCCTCATGAAAAATATGGTCTTCAAAAAACTTTCGCTTTGTAGACACTCCTTTACAGCGCGACATATCTGTAACACACACACTTGTTAAAATATAAGTAATGTCAATTGACCATATCATATCAAACATTAAGAAAAAATAATACCTTGACAAAAAACTATTGCGAAAAAAAGCTGGCTGTTCTTCAAATCAGCAGAGCCCACAACCGTCACAAAATGAAACGATTCACTTTTCCCGAAAGCTGTAAGAATGAAATAAACAATTCTAAAATAACCAATCTTTCTCATTCACAATAATTAATTTTTTTTTAAATCACAAAAGTAAAATATATATATATATATATATATATATATATATATATATATATATATATATATAAACCTGTATAAGGGAGAACAAACAAAAAGAAAAATGGCAAAATGAAGAACAGCAGGAAAAATGTCCTTGAAACACTTTTGAGCATTAACCCTGCAAACATAAAATCACAGAAGATAAAAGTAAGAACAGCCACAGATCAGATATTTGTTTTATCGTTGACTCAATCCCTAACTTGATGTACATCTACTCTGCATAAAATTCCTCAAAAACAAATGTAGCAAACACATTCAAGGCAGTGGCAATATTGACTATACTTGCGTAGATTATTTGTCTGTCGCAACTCTCAGATGGAACATAAAAACAAAATAGGTATTTGTTTGCTAATAGTTGGAGCAGCAAACTCGGATTCACAAATGTAGTCGTGACAATCCCTTTCTTATTTCTCAAATAGTTAATCCCCATTGTGAACAACCAAGAATGCTACAGAAGATGCTACATACTTGTACTGTCAAGGTTAATTAGGTGAAGAACAACATTGCTAATGAACTTTTGGAGTTACAGGGTATATTAGTTGCAAGCCTTTTTTTGGAGACGTTTCAGCTATGTATTATATCACTCTCTATTATCAATATGGTCAGTTCGTCGTTATACTAAATAAAGAGGCTATGCGTGGCTGTCTGTGTTTCATGAAATTTGTAATCTTATCATTGGGCTATTGTGGTCCATTGTTTGATCTTTTGTTTGTAAGGTTGTTTCTGAACTCGGCTAGCTGTGACTGCTGTGACATGAACAAAAACCTAGTTGATCGTAAGTAGAAAGATTCTAATTGGTAAGGGTTGAAGGTAATATCAAGAATAATCAGCTTGTAATTATATCATGTTCTCTTATTTTAAGTATTGATAACTATAAGCTTGAATTCTATAATGTTCTGCTTGAAATTTGTTCTTCATACGAATGAAGAACAAATATCTGCATTTCTAAACCCAAAGAGAACAAACACCAAATTGAAAACCTAAATCACATGTAAAAAAAAAAAAAACCCCCAAAACCACAATCCATAGCAGCTATGAAACAACCTTGCTGGCTAAACCCAAATTGTTCTGGCCTCTGAAAAAGCCAAGTCAAATACGCTAAACTCAATCCCTACATAAACCCCATGAATAAATACAGAACATCTGTAATTGTAACCACCAATTCAATTGATATCCAATTACTCCCAAAAGGATAAAAAAAAAATGCACCAATTCAATTGCAAACTTGCAACTGACAGAAATTATTGATGTTGGAATCGCATATCCCATAAACCCATGAAATAAACACAGAGGATATCTAATCATAATCACGAATTAGATCGATCTCCAATCATATTTTTGAACTGAGAAACTCACACGATTTAGCAACCCAACGGATTAATAAGCCGATCTCGTTGCAACCACCAGCCGACGCGAATCACATAAAAGAAGGGACCATGTGGTGGTCTTGAAAAAAAAAAAGAAGAGTGAAGCAGATAGAAGAGGAAAGACGAATGCTCAGATGGAAGAAAAAAGCGTGGTTCTAACAACCTAACGTGGGAAATAGCTACAACACATGGCAACCCAACCAACCAAACCTTATAAAACAAGCCGGCCCGAAAAGCCCAACACTATAGACGCCGACCTAGCAGGAATGTTATATAGTAAATGTATTTCTTCCACCTTGCACCCTTCTCCCACTCCCCAACATACCGCCGCTGCAATTCGTACATATACATATAGAGATAATCAAATCTAGCTATAGGTTCTAATCAAGGTCGGTCTCAAGAGTCCGTGGTCCGTCCAGTCAGTAGGTTGTCCGGCCCGATCGATCTGGAAACAGATGGATAGAGTTAAATATATATTAGAAAAGAGAGAGAGGTGAGGTTTGGTGGTTAGAAATGAGAAGGAGAATGATGATATTAGGGTTTAATATAGGATAATTATGTATTTTTGGCAAGATTCATTGGAGTGGGTAGGTAACATTAGAATGAGTAAGTTTTTCCCCATTTTTGTGCAAATGGTCATTTTTTCATTTTTTTTATAATCACAATTAGTGCATTTTTTTTATCGAACAAATAACTTAAATCAATACGACAATTAATATGTTGTGAGTCGAACTTTAAATCTAACCGAACACTTCATTGTTTTTTTATAATACATATCGGGTAATGTTATTCACACACCCCTTTTCTCTATTAACACATCTATTTTTTCTTTACTTTAATTTAATCTTGTTTAAAAACTACCTAAAATAGCCATCGCTTCACTTTTTTTTATCTTCGAACTCTTTTATCTCGTTTAATACTTTCCCCTCGATAGGCAAAAGAGAGAAAACGCCAAGAACCAAAGGAAGGCCTTCTTGAAACCCATTTGTTGATTGTTGAGACTGGACATCGGAGATCCAACAATTGCATGTTTTTTTGAAGAATATGGCGCAAACTCCCTTATTGATTTCGACATGAACGTTTCTACTTAGTCTTTTTTTGTTTTTTGTTTTTTTTTTAATTAAAACACAATTGCATAAACTTAACATCTCATCCTGATCAAATCCAGGCTAAAGCAATGTGGATTAGAGCAGCAGACATTGTATCATCAGTGACGAGAACCAAATTAAAAAACATATAACCTAGAGACATAAAAAGATCGACTCTTATGTGATCTTACGGATATGCCAAGCAATAAACATTGAACTTAAAATCCCTATCTAAATGGGAAAATTTTAAGAACAGTACACACTACCAGAAAAGGGGTCATAGCCGACGATATGAAAAAAAACGGCCGACGAACTCTTTATTCGTCGGCTATAACCATTATAGCCGACGAAATTCGTCGTCTGTAGTGGTATTTCGTCGGCTAAAATGGTTATAGCCGACGATATAGTCGTTGGGTATAGTTTTGCCGACGGCGTATTTCCGACGATGTTATAACCGACGATATGTCGTCGGGTAATGGTTATAGCCGACGATTTCGTCGGCTATAACCATTAGATTCTTTTTCTAGATTGGAATTTTTAAAGGGGGTCTATGGAATTATATGGTTACTTATTCCTATTTTTACTCTTGTATTGGAAATCACAATAGGCGTACTGGTAATTGTATGGTTAGAAAGAGAAATATCCGCGGGACTACAACAACGTATTGGACCTGAATACGCCGGCCCTTTGGGAGTTCTTCAAGCTCTAGCAGATGGACTGAATCACCAACCGAATAGAGGATGGTACTCCACTCCCTTGAAGGGGATACGATGCGGAGTAATATTCAAAGATGAGGACGCCCCATAACCTTTCGTTTGTAAGATCAATTCAGATGCATAAAAGCCAATCTTCGATAGCCTTATGTGTTATGACGCCTCTATATCGTCGGCTATGATGCCTTTTCTGGTAGTGACACCAACTTTGCACCACTGATAATTAGTGTTTCTTAACTTTCTGAAATATGATCACATTAGTACATGAACTAACAAATCAGACATCATTTTGGTACACGCCGTTAACTTTTCCGTTAAGTGATATGGTAAGTGTCATCTTTTGAGGGGCAATTCAGTCTCTTCACTATGTTATACATTTGTGCTTCTTCATATGCAAATAAGATGAGAACTGTCGCGCGTCGCCGACTATTATACATCTGAGGCTTGCGCTGATATCATGGTGGAGATATGGATGATGAAGGAGGAATAGATTGCTCGGTGGCAAAGAGAGCTAAGCTATTAAGAAGCAATAGAGAGAAGAAGGGCGAGAGTGAATTGAGAAGTTGATAACATTAGAGTCATTATGCCAACACATAACCAATCTTGCATATTACTCCTCATATGTTGATACCAATTATATGAAAGGAGATCGAATTGAAATTCATTACTTTGAATCTTGGATGCAAAAGATTACCCATTTGCTTTGACTCACCTCTAACTTAATCCAAGCGACGCTCTTTGATGTCTCTTGTTCATTCCAGCGAATTAACTAACCTCATTGGCATATTGTATTGATCGAATATGTTGATATGTAGAGGATAATATATGAGAAGAAAGGAAGAATTGGCTCGGTTGATTGTTTGATTTTGATATGGGAAAGAGGACACACGGCAATTTGCAAATCAAATAGGTAGAGATGCGTTTTTTTTTTTTTTTTTTTTTCGTGAAATGTCTGCTTTCAAATTTTAATACAAAATAGTAGAATACAAGAATGATTATAGGGTAATAGTAGTTAAAATAAAACTTTACTCTCATTTATTTGACCACTTAACGGAAAAGTTAATGGTGTACGTGTACTAAAATGATGTCAGATTTGTTAGTTTATGTACTAATATATTATTTCATAAAGTTGAGAAATTTTAATTATAGGTGGCTCAAAGTTGGTGTATTGTTTTTAAAATTTTCCCTATCTAAATGAAAGATATTGGAAGTATGGTTGTTGTGGTGCTTCAACGTTACAGTGGAACCAAAGAAGTACATGACCAGAAAACTGAAACAATAGAGCAGTTTATTGCCCTCTATGTATTTCTCCAAGTTCCCTACTTACTAAAGACTAGTTGATTTGGCAGGTATATATGTTGACGTACATTAATTGTTTCATTTGTTTTAAAGTTATGCTCAGTGTTCATGACTTTTCTTTTTTCCAATGTTGAACCATAAGTACGTTTTAATCTGCGTGCTACAAAGTTCAAACAATCATGCAGTAAGTTCGCGAAAAGCATTTATACCAATTAAGCAAATAATTTTGCATCAAAGATTCATAGCTCCCGATGCATTAATATTTCTTAGAAATTAACAGTTCATAATATAATAAATTCAGCTTAGAGATTGAAGAAATCAACCACTTTTTGCAGCAAATGGGCAGCCTTGTCGGCATCGGAGTTGAACAGATGAAAACAATGATCTTCCCCTTTTGTCTCAAACAACTCCGCAAACCCTTCACCTTTAAGTTTCTCTAAAAGCATCCGCACCGCCAAGCACTTCGCCTCCATCTGCTCGAGCAAGAGGTGGGACCCGGCCAGATTTGCTCGAGTAACTCAGAATCGAACTCGCACCGGCGGCTTTCTCTCCTCCATCTGCTCGCCCAGTCAACCCTTCAGTTTTGCTCCATCAACCGCTCGAGCAAATTTTGCTCGACCCTTTACTCGATCGAATGGCGGAGCCCACAGCAGGTGGGTGTCGTCAGGGCCTTTTTTTTTTATTTTATTAAGGCTCCTGGAAGAGGGACAAGGACGACTGGAATGAGACTGCCTCGAGCTAGGCTTCGCCAGAGATGACGCCGAGCGTCGCCCTCGAAGGTGGCGGTCGCTCCCGAGCTTTGCTGCACCTCTCACGTCGAGCGGCTCCACTTGGGTCTGGGTTCAAACGAAAGAGGGGGTCGAGTTCGTCATTTCGGTGGGTGGCACGACGGCTGGGAATGTCCGGCGTCGAGAGAGAAGACGATGGACAGTAATCGGGGCTGCTGGGCACGTGTAGTACTGACTGGGCCAATTAAAGGCTGACACGTGTAATACTGACGGCTTAATAGATCTGGGCCTTTCATTTGAATCAGAAATTTTGATCAAACGGTCAGAATTCATATGCAACAGCTACTATTTGATCAGAACGGAAAGAAACCCAAAAAATAGTAAATTTTTTTTAATCATTTCACAATAAGACAAAATTGAATTGCTCAAACAAATTCTGGAATGGGTGTGTGAAAAAATCGATTTAGTTGAGCAAAATATGAATTTCATTTGCTTGAAGTAAATTTTACTTCTGGGCCCACCATTTACTTGAGCAAACCCATTTTATGGGTGCGGATGCTCTAAAGTCTTATGGTAGCTCACTCCTCTATCTCACAAGCCAAACACCTTCCCACATGGCATTTTCACCAAGTCCGGATCCGCTACCGGGTCACTTGTCGAGCTTAAAAACTTATACATCTTGTCACACTCTTTACCTCCAAAGAAGAGGTGAACTAAAACTAATCCAACCATGTTCAACCCTAGCCTATTGGAACATTAACCCCAGCTTGTTCAGCAACTCCAGCACTCTCACCGCCCAAGGAAACCCTATTCAGATCTAAATTCGTTGAGCCAAGCTTCAGGCTCTTGCCCATTAGAGTGGGAAGTGATCCAGTGCAAAGCGGCTAAGAAATCCGCCAACTTTACTATTAAATCGACCACTGTTCATTATCCAACCACTACTAAATTTATTTCGCGCCAAATGAACCCGAGTTTTTCATAATAATTTTTGTACTTATTATACTTCCAAAATTGGTACTTAGACCTCTTTTCTTTTTATGTTATAATTAACTTTGCCAACTAATGTCAAATTACTAAAAAGTACGTAATATTTATAAACCCTAAAATATACAACAAAACAAGAATATATTGATTTTATTGTGATTTCAAATAGATATGGAAATTCCCACCGAAAATTCTAAAAAACTAATTTAGGAAATCTAATTTCCTTCATTCTAAAAACCTAATCAAGAAAATTGTTGAGAACAATCAGATCTTGGACAATAAGAATTAAATCTTAAGAGGTAATTGAGTTATCAATTAAGATGGATTTAGGAGTTCATTTTCTCTAATCCGGCTAAAGATATGCTTTGGATATTACTAAGATTGTTCCATAGAGGGGTATGCTTTGTACTATATATATATCAGGATATGTTGATGACCAAATGTGAAGAACATGAAAAAGTTGTGGAGTTGATTGATTCATCATCACTTTAGAAAGTATGGTCGCAAGAGTTTATAATATGAAGTAACATTAGAATAATATATTTTCTTTTTTTGGTAGTTATTATGTTTTAATTAAAAATATCATGTACCATATATTTTAGGAAATAAATAAAGATGTATTAATGTCATTTTAGAGGATTGAATTATTTGAATTTTTTGAATTTTTTGAACGAGGGGTATTGTGGGTAAAAGGAGGAGGTGTAAATACTAAATAAATAATCTTTAAAAGTAAACAAGAGATCTATATATTAAGTGGGAGGTCTAGATACTGATTAAGCTCCCTTATCTTATACATAATCGTCCTCAAGGAAGCTACATTTGAAAATTCGTTGTCTATTAATAAATGATCAAATAAATCAAGTGTATATACAACGTACAGGATTATAATTTAGGCGAGTATAAGCTTCCATTGACCGTTAAGTTGGATTTTGTCGTTTGTTCCTTTGTGTTTAGACTCTTAAACCAATCTTTAATTGCACCTATCAAATATATATGATACCAACTTGGAAGCATATTTCAACACGGCTTGCAAGTTGCAACTAGAACGCGTATGAAGTCACTTCTGCTATTTTTCTATTTTCATTGATCGAATCCGCTATTATAATTCCTCGCTCTTATACGTACTTGACTTCAACTTACATGAAAGGAAGCAGGCCAGGAAATTGCTGTATGTTCGCTCTTATATTCCCCCGACATCTCAGTAAACCCTAAACTCAATCTTTCACTTATGGATCCAATCAGCATTCCATTAGGAGTCTCTTCCTCTCCTGCTTTGCCTCATTCATGGAAATATGATGTGTTTTTGAGTTTTAGTGGGATGGATAGACGCAACAATTTTACAAGTCATTTGTACAGCAGCTTGGAACAGAGAGGAATCAAAACCATCTGGGATGAAGGAATTGGAAGTAGATCTCGAGGAGAAGACATTTCGGTGACTCTACTGACAGCACTTAAGGAGTCGAGAGTATATCTCATCATCCTCTCTGAAAATTATGCATCGTCAACACGGTGCTTGGATGAACTTGTTCATTGCCTCAACTCGAAAAGTTCAAATGAACAAATGGTTATACCAATTTTCTACAAGGTATCCCCCTCAGACGTAAGCCACCAGAGGGGTAGTTTCGGCGAGGCATGGGCTATGCATGAGCACAGATTCAGGGATCAAAATGATAAGGTGAGGCAATGGAGAGATGCTCTTAAAGAAGTAGGAAACTTAGGCGGGTGGAGTGTCTCAGACGGGTACGTAATTTCTGACCACTTAATTAATCTATGATTCTAAAATGTACGTTTATTAAAGTATCTAGACTTTTTAAAACCATATTAGTATGATGTATCTGACATATGGGAACACAGCCGTCAATGTTTTATGTTTTTGAACAAAGTCGTGCTAGCTATATATAAAAGTATCTCCCTTTACTCTGTTACATGAGGTCGATCTCAGTTTCACATTGCAATTTCTTGATCTCTTATGATGTAGAATATAAACGTTTTTTAAACTAGAACTTGAACTCTATATACATTTTTAACGTCGTAACCAATTTCTTGTGTACTGTAAATAGGACACTTCAACTCTAGTATCGATGTTTTATTGAAGATAATCAGTGCTCCGAGAAAATATAATTCTTCCAATAAGTTGAATGTTTTATTTCTAACCTTCCAGGTATGAATCTACTTTCATTCATGAAATTGTCGAGGATATATCAATACGAGTTTTCAACAACCACACATACTTGAATGTGGCGAAGTACCCAATTGGAATAGATTCTCGTGTACAAGAGATCAATAATCTTTTAGGAATTGAAGATAATGAAAGTCATTTTTGCATGGTTGGTATATGTGGGAATGCTGGAATAGGCAAGACCACAGTTGCTAAAGTGGTGTATAACTCAATTGCACATAAGTTTGACGGTAGTTGTTTTCTGGCAAATGTTGGAGAAATTTCAAAGACACCAGGAGGTCTAGTCCAGCTACAAAAGATTGTTCTTTCAGAGATTCTAAAGGAAAAAGATTTGGAGGTGACAAATGTTAACAAAGGAATCAATATGATAAAGAGAAAGTTGATAGGAAAAAGGGTTCTCTTAATTCTGGATGACGTTAATCAACTGGACCAGTTGAACTGTTTAGCCGGAGGGTCTGACTGGTTCGGCTGGGGCAGTAGAATTATCATCACATCAAGAGACGAGCATTTGCTAATGGCCCATCAAGTTGACCCAATATATCAAGTCCAGCGATTGAATGATGATGAAGCTTTACAACTCTTTAGTCGGATTGCCTTCCCACAAAGTAGTCTTTCATCTGATTATGAGGAACTGGCAAATAAAGCAGTACGCTATGCTCAAGGGCTTCCATTAGCTCTTGTGCTTCTGGGTTCACTCCTTTGCGGTAAACATTTGGATCAGTGGCAAACTGTCTTATCAGTGTTAGATAATAAGAAAAGAGTTTCCAGCAAGAAGATTTTAGAGGAGCTGAACATTAATACTTTTACTGGAATAGAAAAATGGCCAACTGCGTTAGGTGTATTAGATAGTTATAAAAGAGTTCCTACCATAAAGCTTGAAGATCTCGTGAAACCTTACAATGCACTAGCAGATCCGGTGATAGAAGAACTCATTCAAAAACCTCTATTAAATATTGAAGAAACTCGTATTTGGATGCATGACATGATGGAAGAAATAGGTGAAGAGCCTCTCAGCTATAGAATGGTAAGTGTGTGCGTGTATTAACTATAAATTGTGTGTATTTTCTGCTAGATATGTTGAAATTTTAATCGAATGCATTACCAATTCCTTTTGTAGGCCACTTCAACCGCGTGGCGCTTTCTACTCGCCAACGTTGGTCTAGAGCTTGCATCAGCTATGGTTGATCAATTCCCCCCCCCAAGTTTTAAGACAGAAGCTGCACTAATTAGCATGGTGTTGGCTATTTTGGCTGTGATCATTTCCTTCTGGGAGCTCATTCACAAGGGTGTAAAGGAGAGAGTGAAATACAAGAGGCAACTCGGAATGTTTGGGTGGTTTTATTCACGTTCCGGTAACAAAATCTTTGGTAGTGTTCTGGACATGTGTGGTTTATTTGGTGGCATCTCTCAATGCGTTTACGCAACAGTTCAGTATGTCTGCATCATTCGGCACATTGAGAATCCTTACAAAATATACCTGTTGCCAATCATATTCCTCTTATGCGTGGGTGCTGCAAGGTTACAGTGGAACCAAAGAAACATGACCAGAAAATTGAAAACATAGAGCAGTTTAATTTATTGCCCTGTATGTACTTCTCCAGGTTCCCTACTCACTGAAGACTAGTTGATTTGGCAGGTATATATTTTGACGTAGATTAATTGATTTCATGTGCCAAAATTGTTTGTTTTGAAGTTATGCTCAATGTTCATGAATTTTGTTTTTCCAATGTTGAACCATAAGTACGTATGTTCGATCTTAAACATACCTGATGAATGGAAATGCTAGCTAGAAGCAAGCGTAAATCGGGTTGCAGCTTTTTCCTTCCATGTACATTTAGTATTGTTTCTGTTCAAACCCGTAGGCCTAACAAAGACACAATAATAAAGACAAATAACACAAGAATGTATAGTAGTTCGCCGTGCCGCCGGAGGGCACGACTACATCCCCTTAGAATATACTAGTATCGGCTAATAAGCCTGGTGATGTTGGGCCATCTTCAGTAAGGGAGGGCTATATGGGGCCCAAAGCTATAATTTAGCCCTTTTTTAAATATTTTTAATTCATTAAAATAGTGAATCATCTCCAACAAGGGAGTGCTAAAATTTAGCCCTCTAAATAGTTTATTATTTTACATTATGTTTTTCTATTTCTAATATCTTCACTTTCTTATTATAATACTTTAACATAATTATTGAATGATTATTGGGCTAAAATTTGGACTTTTTTTTTTAGTGTATGTTCATATGAGATTTTCAGGCAGTTCCACGTGTCTCTTCATAAACAATTCTCGAGATTTCCTATTAGATATAGTGTCGACATAGCAAAACTAATCATTTGCGAATCTTATCAAAATTTCGGATAGAATTTTTGAATGTCGTGTGTCGTATTGTAATCAACTCTCTAGATTTCCGATTAGATTTTTTGTACATGTGGCAGTTCTATCTTCAACTTCAAACCTTAATAAAAATGGTGGTTTCGGTTGCCTTATTCACGAACTCATCTATCATTCTATCTCATATATATTTTTGGGTTTAGCAATGAATTCCAACTGGTTCTCTCAGCGGAATGAAAGGCTTCGTGAAGACGAGGAAGATGAGGAAGAAGACGAAGAATATGATGCGCGGAGGCGAATAAGCTCGACAGAAGTTATGATGGAAGCAGCTACCTGGTTCGCTACTAATCCCCTTCAGCAACAACCTCAATGGGGTGGTTCTGTTCCAGGACGCACTATCAAACATCGAGAACGTCAGGTAGCTCATGAAAAATTGTTAAATGATTATTTTGTAGCTGACCCAGTGTACCCTCCTGAAGATTTCAGACGTCGTTACAGGATGAGAAAAGAGGTTTTCCTCCGCATTTTAGAGCATGTCCAAACGGTGGATCCATACTTTAGGCAGTCACAAGATTATGCTGGGCGTCTAGGCTTCTTACCTCACCAGAAGTTGACGTGTGCACTTCGAATGCTAGCTACATCATGCTCGGCTGATTCCTTAGATGAATCATTCAGTATGCCTCAATCAACTGCCATTGAGAACCTTGGTCGATTTTGTCGTACCCTTGTCACAATGTATCAAGAACGTTATCTTCGGGCTCCTACAACAGAGGATCTTGATAGGCTGCTACAAAGAGCCGAGGGACGAGGGTTTCCTGGAATGATAGGTTCGCTTGATTGCATGCACTGGCAGTGGAAGAATTGTCCAGTGGGATGACAGGGTAGCTTCAATGGCAAATCGAGGAAGCCAACCATTGTTCTTGAAGCTGTGGTAGGTCCAGACACTTGGATCTGGCGTGCTTTCTTTGGAATTCCGGGAGCTCAGAATGATCTCACTGTTCTGGGACGTTCTCCACTGTTTGATGATGTTACCGTAGGTGAGTCACCACAATTGAATTATTATGTTAATGGTACTCTTTATGAGTTTGGTTACTACCTTGCTGATGGTATCTACCCAAAGTGCGCGACGCTAGTACAATCCATAAGACAACCTGAGAATGAAAAGAGGAGTATTTTTCCACAAAACAAGAGGCATATCGTAAAGATGTGGAAAGAGCATTTGGAATACTACAAGCACGATTTGCAATTGTTAGGCAACCTGCAAGAGGTTGGGATAAAGATTCATTATCGACAATCATGTTGGCTTGCATCATACTTCATAATATGATTGTGGAGGACAAGCGAGATGACTACTATAATGGTGAGTCTGATGATGATGACCCGAACCCAAATAGGTCAAGGAGAGCTCGAGCAAAGATTTATGATGGCCCCAGGTTACCCCTTAATCCAAGAACTGGGCAAATTACAATGGCGGATTACATGTCTCGCTACCGAAGGGTACGTTCTAATATTGGGCATAGTAATCTACAAAAAGATCTCGTCAAACATGTTTGGTCAATAAGGAGATAAGGAGGTCAAGGTGTTAGAATTGACAATATATATTGTCATGTCATAGTGTTTGAGTGTTCTTTAATTTCTTTTTATTTCATTGTGTGTTGTATGTCTCGCTTTCTTTAAATTTAATTGTGTGGCTTGGCTAGCTTGTTTGGTTTTTATTGTAATAAATAAAAGTTCTTTTCAATTCTACAAACTATTTTAACATTTCTTTCTTAATTGAAAATGTTACATAAACAACAGTAATTAACATGACCAATAAATTAAGACGGGGACACTAATACAAAAGAAACTAATTTATATAAACTAAAATTCATCTTCTTCGAAATGTTCGGGTGGCATATATGGACGCACTACCAGATCGGACAGAATAGCCGACAAAAAAAATTTCGTCTACTATTCAAAATTTTCGTCGGGTATTCCGTCTACTATTCAAAATTTCGTCGGCTATTATTCGTCGATAAAACGGCGTTGCTAATAACGAAACCCGACGACAATAATGAAATCGTCGGCCATTTTCACATATGCCCGACGAAATAACGAAATCGTCGGCCATTATCACAGACGAAAATACATTTCGTCGACCAAACCTTGGCATAATGCCCGACGAAATTCGTCGGATATTTTCACATATGGCCGACGATATTGTAAAATATAGCCGACGATCTCTTCTGTTTCGTCGGTTATTTGTTCTGAAATATAGCCGACGACATGAAGATTTCGTCGGAATATATTAATATTTTAAGAGGCATTAATTAGTTATAGCCGACGAAACCGTCACTATTTAACATAGACCACCGACGAAATAATGTCATTTTCGTCGGTTATAACAGTTATAGCCGACGAAATTTGGTAAAAATCGTCAGCTATAGCAGTGATAGCCGACGAAATAATGTCAATATCGTCGGCTGTTCTTACATTTTGGGAAAAAAAATTAAATTAATTTCTAAATTACCATTCCAAGCAACCTGCAATTCACAATGACAATACAACAAGAAACACGTTTTTCATTAATTATTTAATTTGTTCCATCCCTAAACCCTAAACCCTAATCCTGGCCACCATCCTGCTGTCCATCATGCTCGTCATCCTGCTGAATGAACTCGGGAGCTCTCGGCATTGGAGGTTCATCTAACGGCTCAAACGGGGGCGGGGGTTCAAGGCATTGTTGTTGTGCCGCGAACATAGCATACCATTAGTTTTGTTGGCCGGCGTAGTTCTGTCGCCGAATTCTCTCGCATTCAACATGCCAAAGCTCCATTTCCATATGATACTGCTGTGTTCTGCGTTGTTACTCCTGTGATCTCTGGAACTGGGCCGCCAATCTTGCATTTTCTTCTGCCAATATCTGCATTTCCCCCTTCATCTGTTGGGTGTCCCCGCCTCCCCTCTTTTGAGCTCCCTTAGTGGTCTTCAGGACCCCTATTCCAGAACTTCCCAAACTCCGGCAGTAGTAGTTATTTGACCGTTTTGGGAAGGCTGCGTCGAATATCCTCGCTGCAGTTTGGACATTCGATCGGTCGACCTGGCTCAAGGCTTCTTGCAGATCTTCCTCTGAAATGTTCGGTTGTGTCTCCCGAACTACTGCCTGCAACACTTCTTCTTCGGCCCGGTTCACCCTCTCCTAATTAAACGGGAAAAAAAAAATAATTAATATTCTAACAAATATATAATTAAGTAAAATTAATAATTAAAATTTTAAAATCGTAATCAACGACTTACAAGCTCTTCTGTCGCTAATGGATAAGCCTTCTTGAACGTCTCTATGTACGGGTTGCGTAAAGGATGATCTCTAAGCGCCTCCTCCTGATATTGTGAAAATGGCCTAGAACCACCATGATAGGGGGTTGTGTTTCGGCGGCGGTTCGCAGAGTTTTGCCGAGACCGTTCCTTCAAACAAATAATAAAATATTAAAAAAATACATAAAAAAATATTAGTGTAATAATTATAAAATAATTAAACTAATTGTTTCTGCATAAACCCGTGGCCTGATAGAAGCACAATAATAAAGGTAGAACATGAACACAAGGATATATAGTGGTTCACCGTGCCATCGGAGGGCACGGCTATGTCCACTTGGAATATAGTATGATCGGCCAATAAGCCATCGGGTGGTGGTTACATGCCAAGAGTAGCAAGTATCAAAGATCTCTAACTCTAAGGGGGAAGCCTTCTATTTATAAGGAATGAGGCTTCCCACCTCTACTACTTCTCCAATGTGGGATGCAAACACACTATTACATATTTCCCTACTTACGAAGCTACTTCAAGTGCCTGGTGGCACGCCCTCCGGGTGCGGCACCGATGATCTCTGACATTGGGAATGTAGCCGGGGTGGCGGTCTACCCGCTGGATGCTGGAAGTAGGACCTATGACGCCGGTTGCACGGTCCACGAGGTCGCCGAACATGCTTGGCGGTGTACCATATATACCTCCAACAAGTCCCCCAAGTTCCCGAGTAAGAGTGCAATCTTACTTGGGGAGTTAATCACCATGTGCCGCCAAGCGTAGGTGGTGACCGAGTCACTCCTATTACCACCAGTCCCCCAAGTCCCTAAGTGAGATTAGACTCTTACCGGGCATTCGAATGCCGAGTCCCACCCCTCCGCTCGAGTGTTACTGATGTGCTCCCAGTAGTAGTCCCCCAAGTCCATGCTGGAGATTTGACTTGGCCGGGAGTGATGTTTCCTTGCTAGTGACCTCCGTACTTGGTCTTGCTTGGGGGTGTTCTGAGGTGCTGGTTTCTGATCCTCACTGTCTGTGCCGGGTTCTGGAGCGGTGGTGGGTCCCCAGGGAGGATCCGGGTTTGACCGGTCCTGACTGGTTGAAGCTTGATCGGGCAGAGCCGCTGCTGAACCGAGCCGGGCCTGTTGAATCTGGAGTGACCCGCTGGCCGAGGTGATTGCTGGACAGGACCGGGCCTGCTGAATCTGGGGTGACCCGGTGGCCGAGGTGATTGCTAGACAGGACCGGGCCGGAGGGTGAGCTGATAGACTGAGCGGCAGAGCTCACGAGGCCGGAGGTGAGGTGCTAGCGTGAGCTGTGGTGCAGGGGTCGAGGCTCTGGCGCAGCGGTGCGGAACCGGGGTGCCCATGCAATAAATGTGGAGCGGGGTGAAACCCGGACGAGTGCATGGGATGATGATGTGAGGACTCGACCGGTGGACTGCCATGTCGGAACGAGTCCCTCAGTACAATTTCTGCCAACGGTGAGGCAGGCCGGGGAGTAGCCCGGTGGTTCGGCCCAGCTTGTGCTGGAATAAGCGTGGGGTAATCTGCAGGGTTTCTAGCCTGCTGGGAGACTTGTTCTGTGTTAGAGAAACAATCTACCCCATGGGGTGGCGTGGAGATAACAAGTCTCGCCATGGATCCCCATATTTATCACAGTTCAGTGTGATGCAAGGTTTTTAACCTGCTGGAAGAGTTTGCATGTGTTAGATGTAAACTCTCCCGGATTTATAAAGCCCATGTGTTTGAAGCCTTGAGTTGTTGCTGGCTTGTCCTTGCCCGCAGGGGCGAAGGAAAGTGGCAAAACCAGTGGAATGCTATGGAGCCGATTGAATGGAACCTAACCGGTGGAATGCCATGGAGCCGGTTGAATGGAACCTAACCGGTGGAATGCCATGAAGCCGGTTGAATGGAACCTAACCGGTGAAATGGTGTTACCGTAATGCGATGCATACTGATGGGCGCACTGAGATGCGAATGCGATGCATACTGATGCGCGCACTGAGATGCGAATGCGATGCATACTGATGCGCGCACTGAGATGCGATGCATTGTAATGCCATGCACTGAAATGCGTGCACCATAGTGCGATGCATTGTAATGCGATGCATACTGATATGCGATGCATTGTAATGTCAGGCATTGAAATGCGTGCACCGTAGTGCGATGCATACTGATATGCGATGCATCGATGCATAATGATATATGCAGCACTGAGAAACTCATAATGATTTGCGATGCATCCTGGACCATGCTCGTGCTTTTATCACATGTCTAATTATCAATATTCCCAAACAGATTATGCACAGGTGAAGCATGCGTTGAGTAATAATAAACGAGTTAGAATACTTAGCTCTGTTAGAAGTGCTCAATTGTTGGTTCGCTGCTGGGAGCGGGTGCCCAAAGGAGATTTTTGGGTGCCAAGAGAAGATTGGCTCCTGGTGAAACTGCTGGAGCTTGACCCGGTCCGGCCCAACCTGCTGACCCGCTGGGCCCGTTGACCGGGCGGGTTACCCTTTTTTTTTTTTTTTTTTTTTGAATTCTCTCTTTCACGCCAATTTCGCCTGCCTTTGTTTTCTTTCCTTCCTTCCTAGCCTTCCTCGTCCGGTGTCTCTCGCTCTGCTCTGCTTTCTCTCTCGGTTCGGTCCATGCCCGGAGACCAACCGGACCGGAGAGGAACCACCGGCAGCCGGAGAGTAGCCATCGGCTCTGGAGAGGTGAGCCAGGGCCGACCCGAACCGGAGGTGAATACCGCCCGGACCGGAGAGGTGGGTCTGCCGCAGCGCGAGGCGGAGGGGGATTCCGGAATGGATGGTGATGCCAGTGGGTGCCCAGAGAAAATTCAACCGGGGGTTGACCCGTTGACTGGCTTGCCATGCTGACCGGGCCGGGAAAACGCCATCATGGCCGGCTGAGGGGTGAAGCCACCAACGCACAGCGGCGGAGCACGTCCTACCCGCAGCCTCGGGAGCTCTCTGCTGCCTCGTGGAGCGCTACCGGCAGGACATCGGAGGCCTGGAACAGACCGTGGCGGCGGCAGTGGGTGCACATAGCAAATATGGGTTTGACCGGGTCTTTCCCGCTCTTTTTTTCTTTCTTTCTGGGTTTCTCCCTCTGCCTTTGTTTCTCATCGGAGGCCTGGAACAGACCGTGGCGGCGGCAGTGGGTGCACATAGCAAATATGGGTTTGACCGGGTCTTTCCCGCTCTTTTTTTCTTTCTTTCTGGGTTTCTCCCTCTGCCTTTGTTTCTCTCTTCTGCTCTTTCTCCATGCCTGGCGATGAGGACAACCAGGGAGAGAAGCTACCGGAATGACCACTGGTGCCCCGGGGATAAGGAGATATCCGCATCCCGTAGAGGAAGACGGCCGGTGCCGGAAGGCAAGGCCATCGGTTCCGGAGAGGAGGGGTTGTCCGAACCGGAGAGGAGGAGCCTCCGGCACCTGGAGAGGAGGACGACCCGGAGAGGAACTGACTCGCACCGCCCGAAGATGCTGCCATCGGTGTCCCGAGACGAAGACGACCCGCAACGCAACGGAGGACACCCGCACCCACCGGAGGAGCCGATCCGCACCGCACCGGAGGTGGACACAACTCAGACAAAAGTTCCGACCTCCAAAAGATGAGGACGACAGGAGGGAAAAGCCGGTGGGGGAGGAGTGTGGTTGCGCGGGTGCGGGTGCGGCTGTGGCTGCGCGGAGACAAAGGTCTTGTTTGACCGGGCCTGCTGGGCCGCTGACCTGGCTGCATGCTGGGCCTGGGGATGGCAGCAGGTGACCGGGGAGAGGGTGGTGGGACAGGTGATGGGATAAAAAGAATAGGCCGACTGATTTTTACCCGCTGGTAGAGCAACAAAACCTTTTTGTACAGTTCCCACAGATGGCGCCAATTATTTATGCATAAACCCGTAGGCCTGACAGAAGCACAATAATAAAGGTAGAACATGAACACAAGGATATATAGTGGTTCACCGTGCCATCGGAGGACACGGCTACGTCCACTTGGAATATAGTATGATTGGCCAATAAGTCATTGGGTGGTGGTTACATGCCAAGAGTAGCAAGTATCAAAGATCTCTAACTCTAAGGGGAAAGCCTTCTATTTATAAGGAATGAGGCTTCCCACCTCTACTACTTCTCCAATGTAGGATGCAAACACACTATTACATATTTCCCTACTCACGAAGCTACTTCAGGTGCCCGGTAGCACGCCCTCCGGGTGCGGCACCGGTGATCTCTGACATTGGGAATGTAGCCGGGGTGGCGGTCTACCCGCTGGATGCCGGAAGTAGGACCTATGACGCCGGTTACACGGTCCACGAGGTCGCCGAACATGCTTGGCGGTGTACCATATATACCTCCAACACTAATAATTAAAATATTAACAAAATGAACATTTATAGTTAAGTTTAGTATTTACCTGCATAACTGGGTTGTTGAAGTCTACTGTCTTCAACCAACGCCACTCGTACTCCCTGAACATGAACTCTCTTGGAGTACCCATACGACCATATTTGTCGTATTCGGTAAAGTGGGTACGGAGCTCGTTCTTCCACTCTTTGAACCTACGGAAAAAACAAAAGTGCATTAGAAATATTATTAATATCATAAAATATTTCAAATTATAAGATGAGGAATTCCCAACGTACCTCGAGTTCTGCATCGCGTACGCCCAAGCCTGCTTGTGTTCGGCAATCTCGAAGTATGCCTGAAAGATAATATTTTATTAGTTTTAAAATTATAACAATACCGAAAATTATTAAATATTACGATAAAGAAATTAAGTTTTTTAAATTACTCACCGACGCCGCGTTGTTGACTTCCCTCTTGATCTCTTCCGGCACATCAGCCCACCGTGTCCACAACATAGGGACTCTATCCCTAATTAGTGCTCTCATGCAACCCGCGTAATCGCGGCGTTTTTCCCCCTTAACATCCTGATTAGGGGGTTCGTTGATCTGGATCCTCCCGCTGGTCTCAACACTTTTCCTGAGCGTATCAAAACATATGACACCACTCGTATTCCTGCTTAAACTGCTAGCGGCAATCCCTAACACATAAACGACGATTGGTTAATAAAATTAAATATTAGTGCGTTAATTTTAATAAAACATTTAATTAATAAAATCAAATGTTACCTGAACTCGATGACCCTTCTGTCGACTTTCCTTTTAATCTCGCCGAAATCAGGAGCTCAGGTCTCTCAACTGGCTCATAATAGTATGCGTCCGCAACATTCACGTACTGAGGCCTAGCAGGCCATATGGGCACACCACGCTCGTCGACCTCGGGTATGGCAGGAATGTTGTATGGCAGGTATAGCTGATTAGGGAGAGCAGGCCCCTCAGTAGAGTCAGCAGCAGACGGCGCAGGACTCGGCATCGGCTCCCAATGAACCTCAGGCATACGGACCTGATGAACGTCTGCAGCTTTGTCGTCCTGAAATAGCTACGTACTACATCTCGGAGGATCTGGCCGGAGAGGGGGACATGAACTGCTCGATGGCCGCCCCGCCGATAAAAGGGTCTGCTGCCGGTTGCTCACACTCCTCTGCGGCTGGGATGAATCGATTCTCTGAGGCTGGCTGGTGGTCCTCTCAGGCTGGCTAGGGGTCCTCTCGGAGTCTCCGGATCCGCCAGAACTTCCAGAACCCCTAGATCTGGAACGACAGCCTCCGAATAGCTGTTTAAATGCATAAGCCATCTGGAAACAAATAAATTAATACATTAATTAATATTAAATTATATTACATTAAATAAAAAATTCTAATTAATATAATAGCCAATAATACTAACATATTTTAAAACATACTAACAAATTAATATTTATAATTTAACTAATTTTAAATAATACTAACCATTAACATAAATATAACCATTTATATACAAATATAACTATATTTCATCATTAACATATATATACATACAAATAACCATTTATATATTAACATAAATATAACCATTTATATAATTAGGCTACCAATTTATATATATAATTAATTTAACAATTTATATATAACAATTAAAATATACATTAACATATATATATACAAATATGTGTATATATTAACAAATATATAACAATTTGTATAATTAATCTATAAATTTATATATATAATTAATCTAACAATTTATATATATAACCAATATATATAACAATTTAATACACACTTAAATATCTAAATTATATACCTAAATTATACAATTAAAATAAATTGCAAAAAAAAAAAATTACCTACGGATCGAGGAGGAGAAGGAGGCTGGAGGAGGAGGGGAAGGAGGAGAGAAAAAGTCGGGCTGAAAGCGACTTTCAGCTTTTATAGCAGAGAGAATAGCCGACGATTACAATATTTCGTCGGCTATTCTTTGAATGTCGTCGGCTATACTTTAAAATATTAACAGCCGTCGGATCTGAGCCATCCAACGGCGGACAATAAAAAGGCGCGGATCGCAGAGAGAATAGCAACGGTTAAAAACCTCTAAACGCTTAAAAACGGAAATTAGTCTAGTTAAACGATGGTTTCTGGCCTCACCTTCAACAGATAATAGTTTCAAATCAATGAGACGCAACTAATCATATAAAAATTTTACAAAATTGATTTAACGAACGTCAGGCTACCCATAGGAAAACGAAAGTAAAAAACAGTTAACCTCAACATTCGGCACACAGATTTTATCAGAACATTGTCATTTTTCAACCGTAGACGTATTTCATTATTTCGGTCATATCTTATTTCCCAATATTTTTGTATTTGAAGAGTCTACGTATAGTAACTATTTGAAACTATACATTCACTTAAACACTTGGTAAACAAGTTAAGGAACATTAGTGCATATGTTCTGATTTTGAATCTAAAAGTTTAGAAAATCTATTCCAACTGTCAGATATCACCGTTAAGATTAAATACATGTATGGAAAAAAAATCCAACTTCAGCTGACAACGTTAAAGGCTCGATCGGAACGGTCAACCGGGTAAGTCAAACCTCTAGACGCTTAGAAATGGTAATTGGACTGTCTAAATGACGTTTTTTGGCCTGACCTTCAACAGATAATAGTTTAAAATCGATGAGATGCAACTAATCGTGTAAAAAATTTTCTCAAAATATTTACCGAAGGTAACGCTACCATTAGGAAAACGAAGGAATAAAACCTTTGACCACATCTTTCGACACTCAGATTTTATCGGAATCTTGTCATTTTTCAACCGTAAACGTATTTTTATCATTTTGGTCATATCTTATTTCACGACTTTTTTCTGTTTGAAAGATGAAGCAATGCTTTATCGTTAGTGATAGAAAATGGAATCTGGTCATTTTTTGTTTTTTTTTTGTTTTAAATTATAGCCGAGGAGAGACATACTCGTCGGCTATTCTTTTGTCGTTTTCTGTCTAAAATAAAATATGTATTTTTAAATATAGTTATGGCCGACGAGAAAATTTCAATTTCGTCGGCCAAAATTTTAAAAGTTTTCGTCGGCTAATGTTTCAGAGAAAGGGCGACGAAAATCCAAATCGTCGACTGAAATATGAATATAGCCGACGTTTTTTGTTTATACCAACGAAAAAACAGTATCGTCGGCTATGGTTAAACTATGGCCGACGATTTTGTTTTTCCACCGACGAAAAATAAAATCGTCGGCTATTCGTTGGAAGTACCGACGAAAATTTTAATTCGTCGGCCGTTTTTTTTTTAAATTTCGTCGGGAAAAGCCTTTTTTCTGGTAGTGACGATAGCCATTCGAAGTTGAGCCGGTATTCAGAAACAACTCCCTTGCGCTTAGCTTTTCAAGTACTTCCCTTTTTTTGCCATCAAAATAAGCTTTGCTCTTTGGAGTAAAATCAACGGTTTGCATCATTAAAATTGCTTCATCTCTATCTCTCTCTCGTCGATCCTCCTTTATCTTCTCCCTTATTGCTTTTGCCTCTTCCGCCTTTGCATTATCTTCTGCCAATCGATCCATGCGAGCTAATAACTTATCTTCAAACGTTTTCCTCTCATTTTCTTGGTCCTTGACTTGCTTTCTTCTTGCGGCATTTCTTCCCATCGGCCTAGGAATCGGATCCCTAGATGAAGCCGGTGTTGGATTGTCACTTTGGATAGGATCATCGACATCATCTTCTAAGGACACCGGGAGATTTCTTTGTACTGGTGGTGGACCAAAATTTTCTTCCGGTGGTGCGTCAAATGTTACCCAAGATTTGCACAATTCGTAGCAACTATGAAAAGCGAATGATTTTCCATTCATGTCTTCCCTAAAAAAATCATCGGCAAGGCGTTGCTATAACAATATTTTTAAATAAATAAATAAGAATAATAAATTAAGAAACAATATTGTCACATTGTAAAAAAAAACAAAAACAAAACACAGCGATAGTGAAGAAAATACATAAAATTATGAAAAAGAATCTCACTTGATCTATGTGATTCGCTCCACTTTGAAGCCTTCTTTCGGCACGTGTAATGCACGAATGTCACTTATTCATATGTGGGAAGATATATCTTTGCCATCGAGATTTACAACTTTCATGAGTTCTTACATTCGGAGGATTGCCGTTGAAGCGCTCGATATATTTTCGCTCCACTTGATTCCAAATGTCTTCCGATTTTTGGCTAGTACCCTTCGTAGGATTTTGAGAGACTTTCATATATGCAACACAAAGAACTTCATTCTCTTTGGTTGTCCAATTTACACCCTTGTTAGAAGGGGTGGACATATTTTAAAGAAGTAGAAGTGATAGAAGATGGTGTAGAAATCAAATAAATAGAAGTAAAGAAAAAGAAGTAGAAAGTGTGAGAAATTAAGAGGAGAGGATGGGTGTATATATAGGCATTGTGAGGTTTCATTATTTTTTTACTTCTTAATTTTTAAAATCTATCTGTTACTCATATGAAAACTAAAAAAAAAAAAATGCACAACGGCTACTTTGTCAACCACCAGCCTTAATTATGACGTATAATTATCAACCCTTAGATACCAACGTACACATGATTGCCACCGTTGAATTTTATTTGATTCAAAGCCACCATATGCAGCTTTTGTTGTTCCGTGTGGAGCCCACAAGGGCTGAAGGGCCAAACAAAGGGCCAATTGTAGCTCTCTATTCTCCCCTCTGACCCTTTAGCTCTATTTCCCTAACTCTATTGGAGACCATTTTTTACCAAAAAGTGAGATCTATGGCCCTTTAGCCCTATTACTGAAGATGGCCTTATAAGGGTGGAATGTCCAATTGCGAGTCATCATATTCTAAGGGGGGGGGGGGGGGGGGGGAGCCTTCCTTTTATAACTAAGGAAGACTCCCTCCTACACCATGTTTCCAATGTGGGATGGAGGCACAATATTCCTGCTCATGAAGCTCCTTGCGGAGCCCGGAGGGATGGCTTCCGGATGCGGCACCGGTGATCTTCCACAATGGAGATGTAGCCGAGGTGTCGGTCTACCCGATGGATGCCGGAAGTAGAACCTATGGCGCCGGTTGGACGGTCCACAAGGTCGTTGAACATGCTTGGCGGTGCACTATATCTAGTGTCAACAAGTCCCTCAAGTTCCCGAGTAAGAGGCAATCTTACTTGGGGAGTTAAAATCATGTACCGCCAAGTGTGGGTGACGACCGAGTGGCCTTACCGGGCGCCACCCCCACTAGTCCCCAACTCCTCAAGTAAGATGGGCTCATTACCAGGCGCTCGAATGCCGAGTCCCCTAGGTTTCTCGGTGTAGTACATTTGGAATACCATTGGAATGCCTGTTACCCGTTGGAATGCCTGTTACCGTTGGAATGTATTTGACCGTTGGAATGCCTGTTACCGTTGGAATCTCTTTTATCGTTAGAATGCCTATTACCGGTGAAATGTCTGTTATCGGTGAAATGCCTTTTACAATGTCTACTAATATGCTTGCAATAATGAAATGCAATACTGAAATGCAATGCATACGGATATGCGTGCAATACTGAAATGATCGACGCATATGGATATGCGGTATATATATAGCTTCCAATAAGTCCCCCAGATCGAATAGGGACTCGGCCGGGAGTTTCAAGTTTTCCCGTTGGTTTGTGGTGGGGTGTTGCGGCCATGATCTTGCACCTGTCAACACCCGTTGGGGTTATAAAGTGTTGTGATCCCCTATGGTATGCCAACGGTGCTATAGAAGAAAGTGATGCGATGCACAGGATGATGGAAATGAGGTGTTGAGATCTACCATGTTTATGCAAGGAAAGATGTTTATACGGCGTTTGAAACTGCCATGCTATGTTCCGCAAGGACTCGACCGGTGGACTGCCATGTCGGAACGAGTCAGGTATGAAATGCTCCGGGAGGACCCGACCGGTAAACTCATGTTGACAGTAGCCACAGAGGGGCTACATAAGCCCACAGACCCGCAGCCAGTGCATCCGGGGCCGGCCTCGGGCCCGGATCAGGATCACCAGCACCCGGACCCGAGGTCCAGCAGTCTACCTTGTGACCAGAGGCCCGGGGACGCCAGCCTGCCAAAGAGGTCACCAGAGCTGCTCTTTTGTGTGCGAACAGAAGGAAGCCAGTCCCACATCGAAGAGTGAGACCAGACCTCACGCCCGACCACCTATATAAGGGCCTCAACTACCCTCTTTAATAGGTAACTGATCTCTCCAACTGCTTATCATACGTGCTTAAGTTATCTATTCATCCCAACTGTACTAACTTAGGCATCGGAGAGGAGAAGACCGGCCCGTCCGGTATTCCCCTTAGTTAGCAGGTTCACAGGAGGAGATCACATTTAGATTTACCAGTCTCTACCAGGCCTATGGGTTTGTGCATAAACAACTCCCGTGTCGGAACGAGTCCTCCAGTGAAAATCGCTAACAACTGTGGTACAAACCGGGGAATATGCCCTGTGTTAGAGGTTAATTTCCCGGTGGGGTGTTGCGGCCATGTTATAGCACCGGTCAACACACGTTAGTTCTTCTCAGCCTGAACGTTATACGCGTGAGGTTATGTGCAGGGTTGCGAGCCTGCGGGGAGACCTGTTAGGTGCGAGCCAACAGATCTATCGGTGGGGTGTTGCGGCCATGTTCTAGCACCGGTCAACACTCGTTGATTCATCCCAGCCTGTGTTGGAATAAGCATGGAGTAATGTGCAGGGTTGCGAGCCTGCAGGGAGGCCTGTTAGGTGCGAGCCAACAGATCTACCGGTGGGGTGTTGCGGCCATGTTCTAGCACCGGTCAACACTCGCTGGGTTTATAAAGCCCAATGGTACCAAAAGCCCGGAGGCTTGTCCGTAGGAACATGTCGATTGTTTCTGCACAAACCCGTAGGCCTGGTAGAGACTGGTGAATCTAGATGTGATCTCCTCCTACGAACCTACTCACTACTAAGGGGAATACCGGGCGGGCCGGTCTTCTCCTCTCCGATGCCTAAGTAAGAATAGTTGGGATGAATAGATAACTTAAGCACGTATGATAAGCAGTTGGAGAGATCAGTTACCTATTAATGATGGTAGTTGAGGCCCTTATATACGTGTCGGGCGTGAGGTCTGGTCTCACTCTTCGATGTGGGACTAGTTTCCTTCTTTTCGCACACAAAAGGGGCAGTTCTGGTAGCCTGTTTGGCAGGCTGGAGCCCCCGGTCCTAGGGCCGCTGGTCACAAGGTAGACTGCTAGACCTCGGGTCCGGGTGCTGGTGATCCTGCTCCGAGCCTCAGGCCGGCCCCGGATGCACTGGCTGCGGGTCTGTTGGCTTATGTAGCACCTCTGTGGCTACTGTCAACATCGATTTTTTCCACCGGTTTATTCCGTAGGAATGTGCGGGGGAACTTCGTGTCGGACTGATCGGTGAAGTTCTGCAGGAACTAAACTAAGATAAAATGCGTGTACTGAAATGCGATTCATTGCAATGCGTGCACTGAAATGCGATGTGTTGAAATGCGTGCATACTGATATGCGATGCATTGAAATGCATGCACCGTAATGCCATGCACTGAAATACTTGCACTGAGATGCGATGCGTTGAAATGCGTGCACCGTAATGCGATGCATACTGATTAGCGTGCACTGAGATGCGATGCATACTGAACCATGCTTATGCATTTAGCAAGTATGGAATGGAAGCGAGTAATGCTCGATGTTTTTTGAGAGTGCATGATATATGCATCCGGTGTGGTTGGCTTACCCTTTCCTGTTGATAGACCTTAGCCAACCACACACGAAAGACCATGTTTCTATGCACCAACAAGCAAAATTATACCGTTCCAGCAGGTAATTACACGCACACAATTATCGCATTATCAAGATACCCAACGCAATCATGTGGAGACATAATAATATGAAAGGTGGTACTTATTTTTGGAGAAGCTGTCGGGTGTTTGAATAGCCCACGGGAATGACTCCTAGGTTGCCCGGTGATTGTTTACGGGAGTAGAGAACAGTGGGTGTCCAAAGAAGATCGGTGGGTGGCTAGAGAAGATTGCTGTCTGGTCCAACAATGCTGACCCGTTGACTTTTTTTTTTTTTTTTTTATTCTCTGTTTCCCGCTCGTTTTCTTCCTCTTCCTTTTCTTTTCTGTTTCCTTTTTCCTTCCTCTCTCTCTGCTTTCCTGCTTGTTTTCTCGTCTCTTTCTTTCGCTTTGCTTTTCTTTGTTTTCTTTCTGCTCTCTTCCTCTGCCTTCGTTTCTTTCTCTCCTCTCTGCTCTTTTCACTTCTTTTCTCTTCTTTCTTCTCTTTTCCTTTCTGTTATGGTTTTTCCTTTCTCTTTCTTTTATGTTCTCCCTCTGCTTTTTTTTTTCTTCCCCCTCTCTTTCTTCTTTCTGGTCTCTCTCTCTCTTTCTTCTTGCTTTCATTTCTTTCCCGCTCTTTCTCTTCTCCTTTCTTTTCTCCTCTTTCTCTTCTTGCTTAGTGGGTGACCAAGGAAGGCAACCGGGTGCCTTGAGCAAATGCCCGGAGAGGAAGACGACCCGAACCGGAGGAGACGAACCCGTGGTTTGAAGAGGGAGACGAGACATCGGCCGAACCCAGAGGGAGGAGCCGTCGGTCGTACCGGAGAGGAGCACGACCGACCAAAGAGGAAGCTGACCCGGAAGCTACACGAGGTGTAGAGTGTATGGTGGTGATGCAGGGGCACTTTGGTGCAGAGGTGAGGATCTGGGATTTCCAGAGAAGGTATGCGGTTTACATGAATTGATGTTGTTGGCCCGGATACCATTGCTGTTCTGTTGCAGGTTGAAGAGCTGCAGGCACTGGACTCATCGGGAGGAGATCACCGGGAGGTGATTTCGGGCTACCCGTTGTTTGGTTTACCCTTTCCCTGTTTCCTTCCGCTTTCTTCTCTGTTCTCTCTTGTTCTTTATCGTCGTGCCCGGAGACGAGGGCAACCGAAGAGGGAGCCGACCGAAGAGGGAGACCCGACGGCTAGGACCCGAACAAGAGAGTAAGCCACCGGTGCCTCGGAGAGAGGGAGCCATCGGCGTCCCGGAGAAGAAGACCCGGTGATGGAAGGCAAAGCCACCGGTTCAGGAGAGGAGTTTCCCTGAACTGCCTAGCCATGCCAAGCTCGCTGTGAACCCGTACGAACCCTCCTGTGCCTCACCCAACCACCGGCGCCGCTGGCCTCAAATCTCCCGTGCCCCGAACTCTCGCTCTGGAGGAACCTACGCAGACCGCACCAGAGGAAGCTTCGGCTGCTGGGCCTTTTGGCCATGTTGACTGGGCTGCTGGCCGGGGCCTGCCACAGTGCGAGGCGGCGGAGGTTTTGGAATGATCGCGACGTTGACCTGCCGGAGATCATGCGAGCTTGTATGTAGCAGAGGCGTCCTATGACACCGGGGGGCTTCGAGCTGTCGGAAGCCAGAAGCCGGGAGGCGGCGCGTTGGGTTGCCAGATGCCGGGAGACTTCGAGCCGGGGAATGCGGGGTTCCAGAGATGATACACAGGCCTCAGATGCCTACCCCGGGGTTGTTCCTATTTGACTGGGAGTTGATTCGTTGACCAGCCTAACTGGGCTGTTGATCCGCTAACTAGCCCCGTGTCCGGAGACTTGCTGACCCGTTGGCCTACTTGCTGGCCCGGATGAGAGAACTGCTGGCCTGCCAACCCAGAAAGGAAATAAAAACTGCTGGCCCGTTGCTCCCTTGGGCCGGTGGTGTTTTTATTTAATAAAACTAAGCTGCCTCCCGAAGGATTTAATAAAAGGCAAATGAACCGATTGATCTCCACCCGCCGGTAGAGCTACACAACATTTCGAAATCTTTCCACAGACGGCGCCAATTGTTTCTGTTCAAACCCATAGGCCTGACAGAGACACAATAATATAGACTAATGTTGACAGTAGCCACAGAGGGGCTACATAGGCCCACAGACCCACACCAAGTACGTCCGGGGCTGGACTGAGGCCCGGAGCAGGATCACCAGCACCCGGACCCGAGGTCTAGTAGTCTACCATGTGACCAGGGGCCCGGGGACCGGGGACGCCAGCCTGCCGAACAGGCCACCAGAGCTGTCCTTTTGTGTACGAACAGAAGGAAACTAGTCCCACATCGAAGAGTAAGACCAGACCCCACGCCCGACCACCTATATAAGGGCTTCAACTACTCTCTTTAATAGGTAACTGATCTCTCCAACTGCTTATCATTCTTGCTTAAGTTATCTATTCATCCCAACTGTACTAACTTAGGCATCAGAGAGGAGAAGACCGGCCGGCCCGGTATTAGCAGGTTCGCAGGAGGAGATCACATCTAGATTCATCAGTTTCCACTAAGCCTACGGGTTTGTGTAGAAACAATTGGCGCCGTCTGTGGGAAGCATTCGATCCACGAAAAAGTAACGTTGGTCTACCGGAGGGTAGAACCCGATCGATCCTTTGAAAGGCAGTTTGAAAGCAAGTCCACGATCCGGACGCCATGGAGGGAAGGAAGATGAAAGCTGGCGGGAGAGGGCTGAAAGAGCGAGTCCGGGTCCCCGACCGAGCCCAAAACCCTAAAACTGAGGTCAACGCGAGGTTTGTCCCTTCTCCCGACCGGGACAGAACCCTCGATCGCCGGGGCTCAGACAATCCTGACCAATACGATGAGGGGGGGGGGGGGAGATAAAAAGATGAAGGCAGAAGTCGCGCGATTGCGAGAGGAAGACAATCGAGACCGACTAAGGGCGGATGCCCGGTGCCAAGAGTTGGAAGCGGTAAACATCGCCTTATTGGCGGCCCTAGAGAAAGGACACCGGCAGGACACCTCTCGGTCGGCATCACGGCCCGCAAATAAAGGTGACGAGTTCCGCACCTAGAAGTGGGAAAGCCTACGGGAAGGAGAAAGACTGCGCATTTGCCCACGCCACTCTTTCCGGAAGCTCTGAGGAATTCCGGGCCGGTTGAGCCGCCATACCGAACGAACTTGGCATCGGGCGAGCAGGACAGGTCTACCGCGAGGACGCTTCAGACGCTCTCCGCCTCGGTGTCGGACATAAAGGACCGGTTGGAGGTGTTTCTGCACAAACTCGTAGGCCTAGTGGAAACTGATGAATCAAGATGTGATCTCCTCTTGCAAACCTGCTAACTAAGGGGAATACTGTGCGGGCCGGTCTTCTCCTCTCCGATGCCTAAGTTAGTACAGTTGGGATGAATAGATAACTTAAGCAAGACTGGTAAGCAGTTGGAGAGATCAGTTACCTATTAAAGAGGGTAGTTGAAGCCCTTATATAGGTGGTCGGGCGTGAGGTCTGGTCTTACTCTTCGATGTGAGACTGGTTTCCTTCTGTTCGCACACAAAAGGACAGCTCTGGTGGCCTGTTTCAGCAGGATGGCGTCCCCGGTCCCCGGGTCCCTGGTTACAAGGTAGACTGCTGGACCACGGGTCCATAACTGCCGCTTGTAGGTGGGACAGGTGGCTGACATGCAATGAAGGAGAGAGGCCATCAATCATGATGGCTTGGGAACTTTATCGATGCTGGGACACGTGTCAGTAGGGAGCGGTCTGAGATAGAGGGAATCTGCGGCTGGGGTTGCCTCTCCTTTTTGCTTGCCCTAATTATCAACAAGGTGCAGTTTTGCCGCCTATAAGATGCTTCGCACCCCCCTCCTCTCTTCCTGTCGTATTTTGTTGAAGCTTGGCTCCTCGTCTGCCGTCTGTCTGTGTTGTTATCTTGCTACACAACTAACTGGGGGTGGGGTAAATTCTGCTCTTGGGTTTTATGGAATCTGGGAGGTCAGCCAATCTTGTCGGTGCCGACCGTGCGTCGACGGGAGGGTCCGCGAGGTACCAGCTGTTGGATGGCGACAGGGTGATTTTTTGTGACGAGCCGACCAGAAGCCTTACTGCTGGCGAGATCAGGGATTTTTGGGCGAAGTGGGGCATTGACTCCTCCGTTAAGATCCGGAGCCTATATCCCGGGGAACTGGCCTGCAACCCGAAGGAGGGTTGGGTTGCCGTTTTTGAGGATCAATTTCGGCATGGGCTATTTTTGCCGCTGCCGAAGTTTGTTGAGTACGTGCTGAGCCTGATAAATGTCTCCCCCGCCCAGCTTCCTAGCAATCAGTAGAGGCAGTTGCTTGGTCTCGGGTGTTTATTCAGTCTTAGCAACATGGACTGGCCCACTATAAATGAGTTACGGGCGCTGTATAAGATTCTCTACTGCAAAAAGGCCCAGGCCTCCGGCTGTGTCAATTTTGCCGCGCGGGACTTCGATCCTCCCATCACTCACCTGCTGTCGTCGGTTTCGAATGTATGGAGGAGATCGGTTGTGATGGCCGGGGGTAGGTGGCAGCGTAATTCGAGGAGCTTTCGGGTGCCCGGGGCTTATCAAGCTATTGGGGATCAATCGTACCGGTTGGTCGACCTGGAGAGGCAACGGATAGCCCGGCTATTTGTTTGCTGGGACGGTCTGGGCCGGAGCTCTTACAATTTCATCCGGTGGTGTTTTTGCACAAACCCGTAGGCCTGGTAGAGACTGGTGAATCTAGATGTGATCTCCTCCTGCGAACCTGCTCACTAAGGGGAATACCGGGCGGGCCGGTCTTCTCTTCTCCGATGCCTAAGTTAGTATAGTTGGGATGAATAGATAACTTAAGCACGTATGATAAGCAGTTGGAGAGATCAGTTACCTATTAATGATGGTAGTTGAGGCCCTTATATACGTGGTCGGGCGTGAGGTCTGGTCTCACTCTTCGATGTGGGACTGGTTTCCTTCTGTTCGCACACAAAAGGGGCAGCTCTGGTAGCCTGTTTGGCAGGCTGGCGCCCCCGGTCCTCGGGCCCCTGGTCACAAGGTAGACTGCTGGACCTCGGGTCCGGGTGCTGGTGATCCTGCTCCGTGCCTCAGGCCGGCCCCGGATGCACTGGCTGCGGGTCTGTGGGCTTATGTAGCCCCTCTGTGGCTACTGTCAACAAGTCCCCCAAGTTCCCGGTCAAGTGCAATCTTGAATGGGGACTTAATATGTCTTGCTCCTGTCCCGCAGACCCGCAGGGTTACCAACCCAATGGTGCCCAGTCCTCCAAGTCCGCGTTGAAGATTGGGCGTGACCGGGCGTTCGGGTAGAGGAGGCGTGGTGATGTGAGTACCTGTTAATGATGACGTGCGACAGTTATGAGTATGCCTGCAATACTGATGATATTGTGCTCAAGTGTCATGCCATAAATATGGAACGGGATGAAACCCGGACAAGTGTATGGGAGGACAATGTAGCGTTGAGATCCGCCATGCAATAGATATGGAACGGGGTGAAACCCGGACGAGTGCATGGGATGATGTGGCGTTGAGATCCGCCATGCAATAGATATGGAGCGGGGTGAAACCCGGACGAGTGCATGGGATGATGTGGCGTTGAGATATGCCATGCAATAGATATGGAGCGGGGTGAAACCCGGACGAGTGCATGGGATGATGTGGGCCGTGAGGACTCGACTGGTGGACTGCCATGTCGGAACGAGTCCCCCAAGTTCCCAAGGCGAAATTGCTGCCAACGGTGGGGCAGGCCGGGAGTAGCCCGGTGGCTCGGCCCAACTTGTGTTGGAATAAGCGTGGGGCAACGTGCCTGCGGGGAGAGTTCTGTGTTAGAGAAACAATCTGCCCGGTGGGGTGGCGTTGAGATGACAAGTCTCGCCTTAGATCCCCATATTGATCGCAGTTCAGTGCGATGCAGGTTTTTATCCTGCTGGAAAAGTTTACATGTGTTAGATGTAAACTCTCCCGGGTGTATAAAGCCCATGCCGGTTGAATGTCTCACAACTGGTGAAATGCCATGGAGACGGTTGAATGATCATAACCGGTGAGATGCCGTGGAGCCGGTTGAATGTTACCTAACCGGTGAGATGCCGTGGAGCCAGTTGAATGATCATAACCGGTGAGATGCCATGGAGCCGGTTGAATGATCATAACAGGTGAGATGCCATGGAGCCGGTTGAATGTTACCTAACCGGTGAACTGCCTTGGCGCCGATTGAATGTTACCTAACCGGTGAACTACCTTGGCGCCGGTTGAATGTCTCATAACCAGTGAGATGCCATGGAGCCGGTTGAATGATCATAACCGGTGAGATGCCATGGAGCCAGTTGAATGTTACCTAACCGGTGAACTGCCTTGGCTCCTGGGGAAGTAGGGGGGCTTGACGCCTCGGTTCCCGCTCCTATCTCCCTTAACTGCCGCTTATAGGCGGGACAAGTGGCTGACATGCATTGAAGGAGGAAGCCCATCAGTCTAATCAGTTATGATGGCGTGGGAAGGTTACCGATGCTGGGACACGTGTCAGTAGGGAGCGATCTGAGATGGAGGGCCTGGATTCCCAGGCGTTTGAGTTGTCCTGATTGCGTATGTTGGGGGGATTACAGGGGTGCCTAGGGCATCAGACCCGTCTATAAAAAGGCCTCCTTTGTCTTCATTACTTCTGTTTTGCTCTTGGCTCAGAGAGAAGAAGAGAAGGTTGGAGAGGAATCCGGCGAAAGTTCTGTGGAGGTGTCTCGCGATATCTGTGCTCCAAGCATTCTGGGTCTTTGCCTACCATTGCTCAGTATTTTCGTAGGACGGACTTTCCTCGGTTGTGCATAGTAATCGGTACGTCTTGCTTTCTTTGCCTCGTGTTTTCTCTTTAGTTGGTGTTTTGCGGCGCGGGGGGGGGGGGGGGGGGGGGGTGCTTTGTCGCCGACTGTGAGTCGTTGTGAGCGGGGCGTTTGCGGCAAACTTGGGGAGCAGCCGCAGAGGGCGCTGTTCTAGCTTATTGCTGACCAGCGGTGGGGTTTTGTTTTCTTCCCCTTAGGTTAAATGGCTTCTGTAAGCTCTGATGGGGCTTCCGAATAGGCCGACAGGCGTCCCGTGGTGGACGATGAGGAGAGATTGGAGGATTGGCTCGGTTCGGAATTCCCAGAGTCCGAAGCCGCTGACCGCTCCCGGGGCGGGGTCTCGTCTTCCTGGTCCTTGGGATCTGAGGGCATCCCGCACGGGATACGCTTTCCTGGTACTCCGCCCGTGAGCTACACTATCGGGAGTGGGAAAGAGGCCGTGGTGTGCGATGAACCGGAGGGTACTATGAACCCTGCAGAGATTGCCGCCTTACGGGAGACGTAGAGTATCCCCGATGAGGTGGCGTTACAGCCGCTGAATCCTGGAGAATCGGCCTGTAACCCGGAGGCGGGTTGGGTTGCTGTTCACAGAGACCAATTTCGCCACGGGTTCTCCCTCCTGCTGCCGGACTTCGTGCAGTATACGCTTAGCGCTCTGCAATTGTCTCCCACACAGCTTCCCGGGAACCAGTGGAGGCAGCTGCTAAGCCTCGGTTGCCTGTACGAGCTGTCAGGGATGAGCATGCCAACGGTGAACGAGTTTCTGGCGCTGTACAGAGTGTCCTTCTCGAAGAAGAAAGGGTCCCGGGGCTATCTGACCTTTAGCGCCCGACACTTCTAGCCTATCATCACCCATCTGCCTTCCTGGGTGGACAATAGCTGGAGGAAAAAGGTGGTGATGGCGGGTGGGAAGTGGCAGAAAAGGAGCAAGATGTACCCGGTTCCTGGTGCCTTCCAGCCCCTTGGCGACCAATCCTTCGTACTGTCCGAGTTGGAGCGGGAAAGGATTATGACGATACTCGGGTGCTGGGACGATCTTGAGCATGTTGGAGTACTGCTGTCTCGGGCGAGATCCCGGTGTGTAGCAGGGTTTTAGCAATGGCATTTCTGCTGACCGAGTTGATACTAACCCTTTGCTTGTTCTGCAGGTGTATCTTCCCGGACGATCGTCAAGCCCGGTAATACAATATCCATGGACGGTGAAGACCTTGTCTCGAAGCTGAAGGAGAAAGGGGAGGCCGTTTCATGGACCTCGGTGGATGAGGAGTCTGGTCGGCTGACCGTTCATGCCGAGGTGAGGGCCTTGGATGTTGAGGACGACGCCTATATCCTGAGGCGTGTGAAGAGTCACCCCGCTGCGCCCAAGGCGGGACCCGGAAAGGGCAAGACCACCGGGGGGCCACCAAGGGTTCCTGGTGGGACGAACAGGATTCTGCACCGACCGGGATCGGTGCCGCTCGTCACCAGGGTCACCCGGTCAGGCGCACAATCTTCTTCACCGGACAGCCAGGGTGAGAAGAGGCGGAGGATCATGGACGTCCCTCCCTCTGCGCTGGTGACGCTGACCGGCCGGTCGTCAGGTGAAAATTTGGCGAAACGGCTCAAGGTGGTCAGCGGTGCGACGAGTTCCGCTGGGGACAAGGCCGCTGCTGTCTCAAACTCTGCCGGTCAGCAGAGTAGCCCCGCTCATGCGGAGGAACAGAGGGGAGGTCTGGAGAGTCCCTTCGTCCGGAAGCTAGCGGCAGATGTGGCTGGCCTTGGTCTGGATAGACCTGGGGTCGCCAGAGCCTTGGCGGGGGAGAACCGCCAGAAGAGCAAGGAGTCGGTCCTCCGGGTAAGAATTGCTTGGTGCCATGGCACCGCTCATAACTCGTTACATTTGCTGTTTGCTTAATTGGCTCCCCGTTGTTCTGTAGCTATTGTACAATCTGTACCAGCCGGACCCGAGTGAGGAGTTGCCGGAGTTGAAGAGGCAGGTGGCCGCTCTGAGAGAAGCCCGTGAGCGCCAGGAAGTTGAGAAGTCCAGGCTCGAGCGGGAGAAGGTCAGACTGGAGGAGAGGGCCAAGAAACAGGTGGCCAGGCTAGAATGAGCATGCTTGATGGCCATCGCCATTAGCTCGTCATACCCCTGCGGGAGTTCCACCCGTACGGCGTAGGAAAATTTTCCTGGCAGGAGCCCTTGTTTGAATGCCATCTCGGCGATACCCTTGTCGAGGTTCCGAACCCCTGCCGTCACCGTTTTCCAGCGGTTGACAAACGTCCTTAGCTCCTCGCCAGGTACCTGCATGCAGTTGAAGAGGATGGTTGATGTCCGAGCTCCTTCGACCCGGAGGATGAAGCGGCCTATGAACCGGTCGGCCAGTTGCTCGAACGCTTCGATGGAGTTTGCCGGGAGCTCATAGAACCAGCTGAGCACCTCTCTAGATAGGGTTTCCTGGAAAATGTTGCAGCACACTGCATCGGAATAGCCCTTGGCACACGTTTGGGACTGGAAACTATCCAAATGATGGTGGAGATGTGCTCTTTCCACCTAGCCTTTCCCGCGCGCGCTATCTTTGCGTGCCCCCGACGTGCTGTTCGGCCTCCCACAGCTGTCGTCGTCCTGGTTGCCCTGGTCACTATGCTGCTCCCGTACAGCGACCGGGGTGGAGATGAGCGCTTGCTCTGGTGCAACCCGCTGATCCTCCGTTGCATTTCTTTCCTGGCCCGAGCGACTTATGAGACAGGGATCGGGCGCTAGAATGGTTACCGCACACTCCTTCATGGATTTCTTGCATGATGGCTTCTCCCGCCTTTTTAGTCACACATTTTAGATGGGAGAAGCTGTGCCCTCTTCGGTACAACTTGTCACCGAGGAGGCTGTATCTAGTGCACCGGAGGTGTAGTCTCCTAGCCTTTACATTATCCTGGGGGCTGGTTTTGTCAACCAGGTATTTAATTATCGGATCCATCCAGCTCGGTGGCGCCTCCTCTACCGCAAATATCTCGGAGATGGTCTTGCTTATGCTCGGTTTTTGGAGGGTTTCAATCTTAGCTTTTCGGTACTCTGGTGGGTAGTTTCCGGTTGCCAACCTTGCTAGGGCGTCCGCATGCCTATTTGCCTCCCGGGGTATATGCTGAATCGTTACGCCCTGGAATGGCTCGATCAGGGTTTTGGCCAAAGCCTGGTAAGAGGCTAACTGGGGTTCCTTGACTTCGAACAACCCGTTCATCTGGTTTACCATCAGGCTCGAGTCGTTATATATTTCCAAGGATGGGATCCCCATTTCCTTGGCTAGCTGCAAACCGGCTATGAGGGCATCATATTCAGCGGCGTTGTTGGAAGTATTGAAAAGGAACCGCATTGCATACTCGTATGACTGGCCATTGGGCGAGGTTAGCATGACACCGGCTCCACTCCGCTTACTCGTTACAGAGCCGTCCACATACAGCTTACAACCGCTGGGGAGGCCTGGTTCGACCTTTATGGCTTGAACTGCTTCTGTGCCCTCGGACGGAATGCGCTTCTACTGCCATCGGGGTGAGTTCGCATATGAAATCCGCAGCGGCCTGGCCCTTGATGGCCGTTCGCGGGGCATAAGTTATATCGAACTCTCCCAACTCGACTGCCCAACGTACGAGCCTGCCACTAGTATCTGACCTTTGCAAGATCTGCCGTAGAGGGTGATTGGTATACAAGGTGATGGAATGAGCCTGGAAATAGTGCCGGAGCTTCCTAGCGCTGACGATCAGGGCCAGACCCAGTTTTTCAATATCAGGGTATCGGCTTTCGGCTCCGGTAAGTCCCTTCCCTACATTGTACACCGGGAGATCGAGCGTGCCCTCCTTCCTGACGAGAGCCGCAGAGACGACCGTTCCTGATGCAGCTATGTAGAGGTATAGGAGAGGTACTGCAGACAGGTATGTCTTAATGGATTGGAATGTCGCCTCGTGCTCCACCGCCCAGTGAATTTTCTTGAACTGCTGTGCCTTGAGCAGTTTAAAAAATGGGGCGCACTTATCGGTCAGGCAGGAGATAAATCTGGCCAGGGCGGCTAGTCGGCCGGTCAGCATCTGGACCTGGTTTCTTTCCCCTGGTGTTTCCATGTCTAGGATCGCTTGGACCTTCAGCGGGTTAGCTTCTATCCCCCGCTGGCTGATAATGTGGCCTAGGAACAGGCCCTCTGAGATTCCAAAAATGCACTTCTTCGGCTTCAGGCGCATCCCAAACTTGAGCATCTTACCGACGACTACTGCCAAGTCTGGGACGTGGGCCCCTGCGGTCAAGCTTTTAACTAGCATGTCATCCACGTACACTTCCACCGTTTTACCCATCTCCTGCTCCAACATGCGGTTTACCATCCGTTGGTATGTGGCCCCGGCGTTCTTTAGACCGTACGACATCCTCTTGTAGCAGTAGGTCCCTTGGTCAGTCGTGAACGAGGTGTGCTCTTCATCGTCCGGGCTCATCCTTATCTGATTGTATCCGGCGTAGGCATCCATGAAGCTGAGTAGTTTAAAACCGGATGTGGAGTCTATAAGCTGGTCTATTTGGGGGAGCGGGAAGCTGTCTTTTGGGCACGCCCGATTTAGATTGGTGAAATCAACGCACATGCGCCACCGGTCAGTTTCCTTCTTTGGGACCATGACCACGTTGGCGAGCCATCGGGGATACTGGACTTCCCGGATGAAACCTATGCCTCTCAGCTTCTGCACTTCCTCTCTGATCGCCTCATACTTCACCGGGCTGGAGGACCTCCTTTTCTGCCTCACCGGGGGAACGTTGGGCAAGGAATTTAGCCGGTGGACGGCTATTTCTGGGGATATGCCTGGCATGTCCTCGTAGGACCATGCGAACACCGAATTGTTGTCTCGGAGAAAGGTGATGAGCTCTTGCCTGACAGCCGGGGCGAGCTTCGTTCCTATCACCACCTTTCGTTCCTGGTGATCCTCCGAAATGGAGATTGCTTCGGTTTCTTCCACAGCCGACGGTCGTTTTAGCTTCTCGTCGTCAGAGTCGGTGTCATCACGGGGGTCAATACTCGGATCCGGTACTGGCGCTTGTTGAGTAGCCGTGAAGACCTCGGTCTGCTTTCTCCCGTGGGCCAGGGCCTCCGCATAATATCTGCGAGCGATCTTCTGGTCCCCGCATATGGTAATGACTCCGGCGGGTGAAGGCCAGCTATGAATGTTTTCAGCCTCCACAACCCCGGCCGAACGATTATGCCATTGTATGAGGACAGGCAATCCACGATGATGAACTCCAGGTGTTCCTTCCTCGTCCTGTCTCCCTCGCCGAAGATTAGCGGCAGGTAATCCGATCCCAAAGGCTGAACCACCTCACCGGAGAAGCTTATCAGCGGCTCGTTATCCTGGGATAACTTGCCTCTTCCCCGGTGCAGCCCCTTGTATGCGTCTCGGAACATCACATTGACAGAAGCCCCGATGTCGATTAACATGCGGCTGGTTATCCAGTGGTCTATTTGGACCGTAATGAGGAAGGGATCGTTGTGCGGTTGGATCAGATCCTCCGGTTTCTCTTCCTCATAGAACGTGACCGAGTTCCATCCGGTTTTAGCGACCTGGCCGCTTCCTCCCCCAAAGGCATATACTTCATTTCCCCGGATCGACCTTAAGCGTCGCTTCTTTGAGCTCCGGGTGAGTCTATCTATTTGGTACCCACCATGTATCATATTTATGCTTCCATGCACCTCGATCCCATCGGGGACTCGGGTGCGTATGCTTCCTACTTCTCGGGCACCCTGCCGGTCCCTTTGCGGGTCATCTGTCCAGACTTGGCCATCCACAACCGTTCTCTGGGGTCGGCGGTCGTTAGTCCGGAGGGTTGGGTCTTCGGGTTTTCCTGCTGGCACAATGGCCAGGGCCCGCGGTTGTCGCCCCGCTGGCGCTGCTGCCATAGGCCGTGCCGGTCGCAAAGGCGGTGGTCTTCCACCTGCCCGTGAACTATTGTCGCCCCTCCGGCGGGGTCGCCAATCCTCTCATACTTCGGCTTTTGTACTGGTCATAGGCGTACGATTGCGATCCTGTCGCCCCGCTTTGTTTTCACGGGAGGGTGTTGGTAATAGGTCATCCGACCTTCGCTTGGGCATCTTATCCCCATACGTCTCATGCTCCGCTTGGGCATGCCTGACGGCCACGGCCATCAACTCGTCGTACCCCAGTGGCTCCTTTACTCGCAGGGCGTACGAGAGTTCCCCGGGTCTTAACCCCTGCTTGAATGTCATCTCAGCGATCCTTTTATCCAAGTTCCTGACCCCGGCCGTGGCGATATGCCACCGGTTAACGAAAGCGCGCAGCGGTTCGCGGTCAGTCTGCATGCAATCGAAAAGGATCGTTGACGTTTGGGCCGCCTTGGCTCTAAGGACGAATCGGCCGACAAACTTATCAGCCAGCTGCTCGAATGTTTCCACCGAGTTTACTGGCAGCTCGTAGAATCAGCCTAATGCCTCCCCTGAGAGCGTCTCTTGGAACACATTGCAGCACGTGGCATCTGAGTAGCCCTTTTGTGCCCGTTTGTGACTTAAAACTGTCCAGGTGTTGGTATGGGCAGCTCGTTCCTGAGTACGTCAGTTTCAGGGACATTTGGTTACCAGTCTTCCGGATTCCCTAACCCGGTGTGGAAAAGGTCAAGTGCGTTCGTTGAATCGTGCACTGTCCTGCGGTCGCACTGTCCTTTTCTTGCTGGCCTCCAACCGGTCCTTTATGTCTGACACCTAGGCGGAGAGCGTCTGAAGCGTCCTTGCGGTAGAGCTGTCTTGCTCGCCCGGTGGCAAGTTCGCTAGGTATGGGGGCTCAACAAGCCCGGAATTCCTCAGAGCTTCCGGAAAGAGTGGCGTGGGCAAATGCACAGTCTTTCTCCTTCCCGTAGGCTTTCCCACTTCTAGGTGCGGGAACTCGTTACCTTTATTTGTGGGCCGTGATGCCGCCCGAGAGGTGTCCTTTCTCCAGGGCCGCCAATAAGGCGATGTTTACCGCTTCCAACTCTTGGCACCGGGCATCCGCCCTTAGTCGGTTTCAATTGCCCTCCTCTCGCAATCGCGCGTCTTCTGCCTTCATTTTTTTTATCTCCTCCCCCTCATCGTATTGGTCAGGATTGTCTGAGACCCGGCGATCGTGGGTTCCGTCCCGGTCGGGAGAAGGGACAAACCTCGCGTTGACCTCAGATTTAAGGTTTTGGGCTCGGTCGGGGACCCGGACTCGCTCTTTCAGCCCTCTCCCGCCAGCTTTCATCTTCCTTCCCTCCATGGCCTCCGGATCGTGGACTTACTTTTAAACTGTCTTCCAAAGGATCGATCGGGTTCTACCCTCCGGTAGAGCAACGCTACTTTTTCGTGGATCAAATACTTCCCACAGACGGCGCCAATTGTTTCTGCACAAACCCGTAGGCCTAGTGGAAACTGATGAATCAAGATGTGATCTCTTCCTGCAAACCTGCTAACTACCGGGCGGGCCGGTCTTCTCCTCTCCGATGCCTAAATTAGTACAGTTGGGATGAATAGATAACTTAAGCAAGAGTGATAAGCAGTTGGAGAGATCAGTTACCTATTAAAGAGGGTAGTTGAGGCCCTTATATAGGTGGTCGGGCGTGAGGTCTGGTCTTACTCTTCGAGGTGGGACTGGTTTCCTTCTGTTCGCACACAAAAGGACAGCTCTGGTGGCCTATTCGGCAGGCTGGCATCCCCGGTCCCCGGGTCCCTGGTCACAAGGTAGACTGCTGGACCTCGGGTCCTAGTGCTGGTGATCCTGCTCCGGGCATCAGTCCGGCCCCGGATGCACTGGCTGCGGGTCTGTGGGCTTGTGTAGGCCCTCTGGGGCTATTGTCAACAGGAGGCCAGCGAGAAAAGGACAGTGCGACCGCAGGACAGTGCGCGATTCAACGAACGCACTGGACCTTTTCCACACCAGGTTAGGGAATCCGGAAGATCTGGTAACCAAAAGTCCCTGAAGCTGACGTACTCAGGAACAAGCTACCCATACCAGCACCTGGACAGTTTTAAGTCACAAACGGGCACAAAGGGCTACTCATGACAGGACCCGCCCCGGATTTCACCCTGAAACCCGGGTAAGATCCTGCGGGGACTACCTTAAGAATAACTCTATCGATAAATCGATAAGCCAACCTTAAGATAGACAACCCTAAAACCTGCAAAATTTAAAAACACTTCTAATTCCAGTTCCAACCTCAACACCTGGAGCCATCTGCTCCCCAAATCACAACAACCGCCACAAATAAATACAAAATCTAATTCAACTGGCTCACAGGTAATCAGAGTAATCTAACAAAATGAACTGGAATCACAAATGGAAATATAACAAGAAATGTAATATGAAAATAAAAGAATAAGGGATCAGAGATCCCACCTAGTGGAAACGACAATGATGATGACTATGCCTCGAATCCGAGTACTCTTGACCTCTGATCACTACTCTGCACACTGGGCTATTTTAAAACGAAGGGCCCAGGGGAAAGTAAATTAAAAACGTTAGAGTGAGTGGATAAAATAAAACAATTTAATATAATACTTTAATTGAAAGTATCATGTTACTTTCTCAATATTTTATAAATAAAACCACATTGCATGCCTTTAATAAAACGTCCCACGTTTTAAGAAAATCGTATTTAAAAATCAGCCCCGCTGATATATCAAATAAACAAATAATACTTTTGTTTATATATGTATTTCAAAACGAAATATTTTTGAAAATCAATTAATAATATTTCACGACCAATCCCATTGGTCATATAAAATCCCAGCCCCGCTGGTTCGGGAATTTATTAAATTACAGAAAGTCTCATAGAGAAATATTCCCGAAAACCAAATAATATAAAATCATGACCAATCCCATTGGTCATATAATAGAATAGGGGAACATTATTACCACCATTTAACAGTAGCCTCCAAGGCTAAGGGTCAAAACTCCAACTCAATAGCGTCCTCACGCTATGCCACTACACGTCGACCACCGAGCGTGAATCTGACCTATGTGGTCAAGTCATCACCTCGCATGGGCTCAGGCGACACTATGCCCGTACACGTCGACCACCGAGCGTGAATCTGACTTATAGGGTCAAGTCGTCACCTCGCATGGGCTCAAGCGACTAAGCTAGCTAGCATCAATAAACATATCTGGACCCTGATATGGTGAAAATCTGAAAACAAAACCGAAAGTACGCTTCCCCTTATATATCATAAATCCGTACGGTCCCTGACCGCACATCTGAGGCTTATAATAATCACAAATAGTATAGTATCCTCAAAATATATTCATATATATCCGACATATCCACATGCCGTAAAATAATATTGAAAACGATATACATAACATCAACATGTCTCACATGTCGTAAAATCACAAATACGAAAGTATAAAATTCTCGGAAATCTCATTTCCGGTCACTACTTTTAATTAATACTTATTCAACATAATCAATTATAAATAATTAAAACATACCATTTCCGGAAACCTTGTTTCCGGATAAAATCACATATTACCAAAATAGTAGCAAAAGCAAAACCCTAAAACCATATTTCTTTAAATATTAAATCAACAATTATAACAGAAGTATATGAATTATCGACTTTCGATAATTCATATCATGCTTACGAATTCATTTAATTAAATAAATTATATTTCAATAAAACGTAATTGCATGTATTTATTTTAAAATAAAATCCACTCACAGTACGGCCGAGCGTGCCGCTATTCCTCGCTCTCATTTCGTCGAGTAATTTCTCAACCTGTAACAGAGACGTAATTATAAATATTTCAAACTTCGGAATTAAATTATAAAATTTAAATCTACGGACGTTCTCACTCGCACGAAACCTCCCAATTTTCTCTTTTTCAGTTATCGGTATAGGAATTACGCCTCAATACCGAAAATCTACGTCCGAAATTACTCAGGACACCCGCCTCGTGTCCGATTAATCCTTTTACTAGTTATTTCGTCGTAAAACCCTTTTAATCAGCTTTTAACCTTTTTACGGTAAGTCAACAGTAATAATCCAAGGCCAAACAGTAATTATTCTAGGTCAAACAGTAATTCTGAAAGTCAGACAGTAATTCTGAAAGTCAAACAGTAAATGGTTAAAATCCAATTACTATTTACCATTTACTTTTACTGTTTTACTTTTTTACTTTTCACTTTTACTTTTTACTGTTTCACTGTTCATCATCTCCTACCTACCGCCGCCGACAGCGCCGCCACAGGAGGCAAAAACACCTCCAATCGATCCCAAATTCACCCAACACCATCGCCACCACCTCGGGGACTTATCCCCGTCGCCTCCGCCGCCAAAAACAAGCGCAGCCGCCGCATACGGCGGCCGAAACTCCCCAAATCCAATTTTCTCCAAAGATCGACCAATTCAACACCAAATTACACTAATTCGACTCCTTTCAACCTCCTAAACACGAATTTAACATCCAATTTCATCAAAAACACCAAAATCACATCCTTCACCGATTTGACCAAAAACCCTAGAAATTTCATTTTCTAATTCCTCTTTACCTGCTACGAATTGGCTCAATTCCTTTCATGGACGTGTTGCACAAGTCGAGGCCTTCAATTTCCCCCAAGAATCGGGTGGAACCTTTGCCGGAGGAGGGAGAACCAGCCCAACTGGGCTTGATGTTCTTGGGCTGGAATCGGCCGAACGGCGACGATTCCCACCGTGCCACCACCACAGACTTGAAGGGGAGGAGGAGACGGTCCAAACGGGACCGGTGGCACAGCGAACGGCGGCAGGACGTCGAAGAACCGAGGGCGGCGACTCGGTCGGCGCTGCTCGGGCCGAGTCGGGGAGAAAAGAGAGAAAAAGGGTAAAAAAAAGAAAGAAAAAGAAAAGAAAAGAAGAAAAAGGAAAGTTTCCCGTTCGGGAAATTTTTCATTTCCCGCTATTTATACTCGTCCAAAAATCGGACAATTTCCGATTTTACATCGTAACTTTTTCGTACGAACTCCAAATTGAGCATGCTATGCGTCCACGAACTCGTTTCAACGTCTTCTACCTCGTCATGAAATAAAATCCTCGGTCGAGTCAACTTATTTAAAATTCAACCTTTAGAACTTTCAAATCGTAAAAACAATTCCCGAGGAGAAATATTAAAAGTAAAACAGTTAAATGGTAATTCTAGGTTCGGGTCGTATTAATTCTCCCCTCCTTATAAAAATTTCGTCCTCGAAATTTACGTACCTGCCAAAACAGAAGGATGAGCACTGACATCTCACTGCTTCTCTATTTTCTCAGGTAGTTCCCTTTATCTCATAAATTACCTCAAACAATTTAGTCCTCCCGATCAAGACTTTCAACTAACTGCTCCTTGACATTCAAATATTTCTACAGTCTGATAGGTTGAGTTTTCAAGATATGCGAAGGATCGGCAATTACTCATGGAATATAGATACGTGGAAAAACGTCATGTATCTTGGATAATTTCGAAGGTAGCTCTAACCGATAAGCTACCAGACCAATCAGCTCCGTAATCTCATGAAGGCCGATATATCCTGACACTCAGGATCTCATCTCTAATATCAGCGTAACTCTCTCTCTAGGAGAGTTGCTCATCTCAGTTACTTTTAAACTGCATCTCACAAGACTCAATAAATCCATGAGTGCATCTGAATAGACATCTCAGTCAATTCACCCATCCAAATGTGCAAGGCAGTGCGGAAATATCATCGAACCTATAAAGCTGCCTGCAACTCATTTCAGGTCCATAAAATAAATCACGATTCTCAATAAGATTTCATGGACTTAGGCATCACAGGGTCTAACAATCTCTCTCACTCACATCTCATCATGTCGACTTTGGGCGCGGAATACGCCATACATACAAATCACATAGGGATATCAAATCTCACACTGACACCTGCAAACGCCGCCAAGAATCCCAAAGTTCTACCTCTCACATATCACATGTTGTCACATCAATAAATAACGTCCCATCATCGAACTGAAGAAATTACACATGTGAGCTATTCAATGCTTTATCTCTCATATGATCTTAGGACGAGTCCTCAATTTGTGCTTCCCGCACCAAAATAATCAGGACCGGTTTCAATTGAAACTGACTTATCAAAGCCCAATCTCGTCCGATAAAGCAATTCTGTAACTCACAACTCACAAAAGAAAGGAATCTGAATCATCGTCAAATGTGACCACCAACAGAGGCTTCCAACTAGATACATCAGCTACCACCAATAACCCAGATCCGATATGACATCAAGAAATATTTCGGATGTCAAAACCAATTTTCATAATCGACGATTAACACCAGAACTGTTAAATCGACCATTATCAAAAACAACATTGCAACGAAAATCGAACTTCAGCATATAACCTTAAACTCGAGAGAAAACATCTCAAATACCAAAAGATTCGTTGCATCTCACAAAATAAACCTCACAACCTGAGTTGTTCGAGCCAACAAATATTCAATATCCCCTAATAACTCGCATCAAAGAAAAGAAATCCTCGAGAAATAAGATTCTCAAAACCTCAATTAGACTATAGAGGTTTCAGTCAATATCTCGTCCCATGAGAGCTGACATGAGAATAACCCAAATTAATGCTCTATTCAACGAAAACGCCAACACGCATTACAAAAATAATGACTTCTCAAGTCATCACTGGACCAGTAAGTGGTCCCACCACATTACGATCCCAAAAGAAATTCTCCCATTAACAAACGTCGTTCAACTTATAAGAATATGCACTAGTCACGTCACAACATTTTTTACACAAGTCTTGACTCGAAACACTACCTGAGTCAACAAGGAAACTCCTTTCCCAAAAGGCTATACTATAAGTGACAATTAAAATACCTCGAACAAATCACCCGGCATTGCCCTGCAAAACTAGTAGGAAAACTAAATACTCGTGACTCATAATATTGTTCTCAATATTCACTTTACTTAATGAAGTCACTTGATTTATTAGCGTCCTCTGATTGAGTCACACCATTTAATTCTTATTCCATGCTGCAACCAATGACTTCAATATCGCTAACCTCTTGGTGTCGAAATCTCTATATCCACAATCGTCAGAGTCCAGGTTGCAACTATCCACATGACTCGCACACTTGTCAAAATAAGAACAAAGCCGATATCTTTGCTTGACAAGTGTTCCGTAACTAATTAAATTGTCAACTTCAACATTCGCTGTCAGCCAGATAAATGTTCGAAAATCAAAAGATATCGCTACGACGGTAGCAGACAGAATTCCGACTCAACTATGAAAAATGGCTAAAATAGCTCTGGAGTTCGAAAAATACTTCCTGGAAGCCACCGTTGGATTTCACTCCAACCACCACAGATAAGCATGTAACTTCAATCCAAACTAGTAGCCATTCACGGATCTTGAATCGGAATTACGGATCAAAAGTTATGATCCGTTGAAGTTTCGAAGCAATTCCTCGAATAAGAAACACAAAAGAACGAAAGAAGTGGCCGATCAAATATAAATATAAATATTTATATAATGACCAGTCGATAAAAGACGTTTGTCGAATTCTGGTACAACTACCAGAATCTTCTCATCCGAATTACCGAGCTAACCATGCAATGGTCGAATAGATCCCCGATCTCGCTATTTCAAATATTCACCAGCTGCTTATAGGATAAACTATGTGATCAGGCTGAACCACATTTTACCATCACTCGATAAATCCATAGTCAAAAAGATGATCTCATAATACTTATGCTGCTAAAATTCTCCATAGGCACCCAACTTTGATTTCATACTAATCTCCCAATGTTACCATGACTACATCTTCAAATCTCTTTCCCCTCAAATACCACATGTTTGAATTTCTAATCCGGGTAGCTATTTCAATTTCTAATTCTTCCCTTATCCAACTCCCAATCAAGGTCACTAAGAATTAGAATTACTTATAGCTCCCACAATCTCCTTATGGCTCTCCATTCCTTCTGTCATAACCGATATGTCCAAAATCGAAATAAGACGGTTATGAGATTCATAAAAACAACACATGTACATTGCCACTTAAATGTCCACTGACTCATTTTCTCCACATACGCCAAATCCATTAGTCAATCCACAAAATATAGCTGAAGAGTGGCTCCATCACCTACTCGTAACAATCTAAAATCACAGTCTGATTGTTACATAATCAATTTTCCACTCATTACTACAACGTCGCAACGACGACAAACATCTCACTCTAGCCTTGTCAACATTTCCAAAACCGATCACTTAAATAGGCTGCTCACAAACTAGGGCTAAATCCTCGTAGACACGTGAATAAGAGACCAAGGTCTCAATGTGTAGCCCTCTCAGGAATAACATATTCCTATCTCAAAAGAAATAGGGCCGAAACATCCGAGTTCTCAACTTGCAACTTGACGCTAAAACTATTGATAAGCGTCAAAGCACAACCGAATAGGTATAACCCACATACCTATTATGTACGCAAGGATAACGTCCTAAGAGGTCGATCTACTCGAGGCATAGTCTAAGAGATACAACTCGATACCTGAAATGTACTTTACATACTTAATAATGACAATAGCACCAAGGAGTACGATGGGTATCCGCTGCAGTCGGATCCATCAGTCGGAGGTACTAAGCATTACTAAGCATATAAAATAACTGAATAGAATAGTACTCTACAGAGTACATAACAAGACACCAAAGAATCAACGTCACTCACTTAATGAACACACTAGCATCAAAGTATATGATGGAAATCCACCGCGGTCGGACCATCAATCCAAAATACTAGGCGTCATCAAGTATAAAAGATAACACGACTCAAGGAATAAAAGGATCTAATGCTCTGATACCAAACTGACAGGACCCGCCCCAGATTTCACCCTGAAACCCGGGTAAGATCCTGCGGGGACTACCTTAAGATTAACTCTATCGATAAATCGATAAGCCAACTTTAAGATAGACAACCCTAAAACCTGCAAAATTTAAAAACACTTCTAATTCCAGTTCCAACCTCAACACCTGGAGCCATCTGCTCCCCAAATCACAACAACCGCCACAAATAAATACAAAATCTAATTCAACTGGCTCACAGGTAATCAGAGTAATCTAACAAAATGAACTGGAATCACAAATGGAAATATAACAAGAAATGTAATATGAAAATAAAAGAATAAGGGATCACAGATCCTACCTAGTACTGGAAACGACAATGATGATGACTATGCCTCGACTTCGAGTACTCTTGACCTCTGATCACTACTCTGCACACTGGGCTATTTTAAAACGAATGGCCCAGGGGAAAGTAAATTAAAAACGTTAGAGTGAGTGGATAAAATAAAAAAATTTAATATAATACTTTAATTGGAAGTATCATGTTACTTTCCCAATATTTTATAAATAAAACCACATTGCATACCTTTAATAAAACGTCTCACGTTTTAAGAAAATCGTATTTAAAAATCAGCCCCGCTGATATATCAAATAAACAAATAATACTTTTGTTTATATATGTATTTCAAAACGAAATATTTTTGAAAATCAATTAATAATATTTCACGACCAATCCCATTGGTCATATAAAATCTCAGCCCCGCTGGTTCGGGAATTTATTAAATTACAGAAAGTCTCATAGAGAAATATTCCCGAAAACCAAATAATATAAAATCATGACCAATCCCATTGGTCATATAATAGAATAGGGGAACGTTATTACCACCATTTAACAGTAGCCTCCAAGGCTAAGGGTCAAAACTTCAAGAGTCTCAATAGCGTTCTCACGCTATGCCCATACACGTCGACCACCGAGCCTGAATCTGACCTATGTGGTCAAGTCATCACCTCGCATGGGCTCAGGCGACACTATGCCCGTACAAGTCGACCACCGAGAGTGAATCTGACCTATGTGGTCAAGTCATCACCTCGCATGGGCTCAGGCGACACTATGCCCGTACACGTCGACCACCGAGCGTGAATCTGACCTATGTGGTCAAGTCATCACCTCGCATGGGCTCAGGCGACACTATATATGCCCGTACACGTCGACCACCGAGCGTGAATCTGACCTATAGGGTCAAGTCGTCACCTCGCGTGGGCTCAGGCGATTAAGCTAGCTAGCATCAATAAACATATCTGGACCCTGATATGGTGAAAATCCGAAAACAAAACCGAAAGTACGCTTCCCCTTATATATTATAAATCCGTACGGTCCCTGACCGCACATCTGAGGCTTATAATAATCACAAATAGTATAATAGCCTCAAAATATATTCATATATATCCGACATATCCACATGCCGTAAAATAATATCGAAAACGATATACATAACATCGACATGTCTCACATGTCGTAAAATCACAAATACGAAAGTATAAAATTCCCGGAAATCTTATTTCCGGTCACTACTTTTAATTAATACTTATTCAACATAATCAATTATAAATAATTAAAACATACCATTTCCGGAAACCTTGTTTCCGGATAAAATCACATATTACCAAAATAGTAGCAAAAGCAAAACCCTAAAACCATATTTCTTTAAATATTAAATCAACAATTATAACAGAAGTATATGAATTATCGACTTTCGATAATTCATATCATGCTTACGAATTCATTTAATTAAATAAATTACATTTCAATAAAACGTAATTGCATGCATTTATTTTAAAATAAAATCCACTCACTGTACGGCCGAGTGTGCTGCTATTCCTCGCTCTCATTACGTCGAGTAATTTCTCGACCTGTAACAGAGACATAATTATAAATATTTTAAACTTCGGAATTAAATTATAAAAGTTAAATCTACGGACGTCCTCACTCGCACGAAACCTCCCAATTTTCTCTTTTTCAGTTATCGGTATAGGAATTACGCCTCAATACCGAAAATCTACGTCCGAAATTACTCAGGACACCCACCTCGTGTCCGATTAATCTTTTTACTAGTTATTTCGTCGTAAAACCCTTTTAATTAGCTTTTAACCTTTTTACGGTAAGTCAACAGTAATAATCCAAGGTCAAACAGTAATTATTCTAGGTCAAACAGTAATTCTGAAAGTTAAACAGTAAATGGTTAAAATCTAATTACTATTTACCATTTACTTTTACTGTTTACTGTTTACTGTTTACTTTTATTGTTTTACTGTTTTACTTTTCACCTTTTACCGTTTTACTTTTACTTTTTACTGTTTCACTGTTCATCATCTCCTACCTCACGCTGCCGGAACAGTGGCGCCGCCGCCACCGCCATCGGAATAGCAGCGCCGCAGCCGGCAGCGCTGCCACAGGAGGCAAAAACACCTCCAATCGATCCCAAATTCACCCAACACCATCGCCACCACCTCGGGGACTCATCCCCGTCGCCTCCGCCGCCAAAAACAAGCGCAGCAGCCGCATACGGCGGCCGAAACTCCCCAAATCCAATTTTCTCCAAAGATCGACCAATTCAACACCAAATTACACTAATTCGACTCCTTTCAACCTCCTAAACACGAATTTAACATCCAATTTCATCAAAAACACCAAAATCACATCCTTCACCGATTTGACCAAAAACCCTAGAAATTTCATTTTCTAATTCCTCCTTACCTGCTACGAATTGGCTCAATTCCTTTCATGGACGTGTTGCACAAGTCAAGGCCTTCAATTCCCCCGAAGAATCAGGTGGAACCTTTGCCGGAGGAGGGAGAACCAGCCCAACTGGGCTTGATGTTCTTGGGCTGGAATCGGCCGAACGGCGGCGATTCCCACCGTGCCACCACCACAGACTTGAAGGGGAGGAGGAGACGGTCCAAACTGGACCGGTGGCGCAGCAAACGGCGGTCGGACGGTGAAGAACCGAGGGCGGCGACTCGGTCGGCGCTGCTCGGGCCGAGTCGGGGAGAAAAGAGAGAAAAAGAGAGAAAAAAAGAAAGAAAAGAAGAAAAAGGAAATTTTTCCGTTCGGGAAATTTTTCATTTCCCGCTATTTATACTCGTCCAAAAATCGGACAATTTCCGATTTTACATCGTAACTTTTTCGTACGAACTCCAAATTGAGCATGCTACGCGTCCACGAACTAGTTTCAACGTCTTCTACCTCGTCATGAAATAAAATCCTCGGTCGAGTCAACTTATTTAAAAGTCAACCTTTAGAACTTTCAAATCGTAAAAACAATTCCCGAGGAGAAATATTAAAAGTAAAACAGTTAAACAATAATTCTAGGTTCGGGTCGTATCAACTCAGATGCCACGTGCTGCAATGTGTTCCAAGAGACGCTATCGGGGGAGGCATTAGGTTGGTTCTACGAGCTGCCAGTAAACTCGGTGGAAACATTCGAACAGCTGGCTGATAAGTTTGTCGGCCGATTCGTCCTTAGAGCCAAGGCGGCCCAAACGTCAACGATCCTTTTCGATTGCATGCAGACTGACCGCGAACCGCTGCGCGCTTTCGTTAACCGGTAGCATATCGCCACGGCCGGGGTCAGGAACTTGGATAAAAGGATCGCTGAGATGACATTCAAGCAGGGGTTAAGGCCCGGGGAACTCTCGTACGCCCTGCTAGTAAAGGAGCCACTGGGGTACGACGAGCTGATGGCCGTGACCGTCAGGCACGCCCAAGCGGAACATGAGACGTATGGGGATAAGATGCCCAAGCGAAGGTCGGGCGACCTATCACCAACACCCTCCTATGAAAACAAGGCCGGGCGACAAGATCGTAATCGTACGCCTACGACCAGTAAGAAGGCCGAAGTATGGGAGGATTGGCGACCTCGCCGGAGCGGCAACAGGAGTTCATGGACAGGTGAAAGACCACCGCCTTTGCGACCGGCACGGCCCATGGCAGCAGCGCCAGCGGGGCGACAACTGCGGGCCCTGGCCATTATGCCAGCAGGAAAACCCGATGACCCAACCCTCCGGACTAACGACCACCGACCCCAGAAAACGGTTGTGGATGGCCGAGTCCGGACAGATGACCCGCAAAGGGACAGGCAGGGTGCCGAGAAGTAGGAAGCATACGCACCCGAGTCCCCGGGGGATCGAGGTGCATGGAAGCATAAATATGATACATGGTGGGGACCACATAGATAGACTCACCCGGAGCTCGAAGAAGCGGTGCTTAAGGTCGATCCGGGGAAAGGAAGTATATGCCTTTGGGGGAGGAAACCGGATGGAACTCGGTCACGTTCTATGAGGAAGAAGAACGAGAGGATCTGATCCAACCGCACAACGATCCCTTCCTCATTACGGTCCAGATAGACCACTGGATAACCAGCCGCATGTTAATCGACACCGGGGCTTCTGTCAATGTGATGTTCCGAGAGGCATACAAGAGGCTGCACCGGGGAAGGGGCAAGTTATCCCAGGATAACAAGTCGCTGATAAGCTTCTCCGACGAGGTGGTCCAGCCTTTGGGATCGGATTACCTGCCGCTAATCTTCAGCGAGGGAGACAAGACGAGGAAGGAACACCTGGAGTTCATCATAGTGGATTGCCTGTCCTCATACAATGGCATAATCGGTCGGCCAGGGCTGCGGAGGCTGAAAACATTCATAGCCGGCCACATGCTGATGTTAAAAATGCCTTCACCCGCCGGCGTCAATACCATACGCAGGGACCAGAAGATCGCTCGCAGATATTATGCGGAGGCCCTGGCCCACGGGAGAAACCGGACCGAGGTCTTCATGGCTACTCAACAAGCGCCAGTACCGGATCCGAGTATTGACCCCCGTGATGACACCGACTCTGACGACGAGAAGCTAAAACGACCGTCGGCTGTGGAAGAAACCGAAGCAATCTCCATTTCGGAGGATCACCAGGAACGAAAAGTGGTGATAGGAACGAAGCTCGCCCCGGCTGTCAGGCAAGAGCTCATCACCTTTCCCCGAGACAACAGTTCAGTGTTCGCATGGTCCTACGAGGACATGCCAGGCATATCCCCAGAAATAGCCGTCCACCGGCTAAATTCGTTGCCCAACGTTCCCCCGGTGAGGCAGAAAAGAAGGTCCTTTAGCCCGGCGAAGTATGAGGCGATCAGAGAGGAAGTGCAGAAGCTGAGATGCATAGGTTTCATCCGGGAAGTCCAGTATCCCCGATGGCTCGCCAACGTGGTTATGGTCCCAAAGAAGGGAACCGACCGGTGGCGCATGTGCGTTGATTTCACCAACCTAAACCGGGCGTGCCCAAAAGACAGCTTCCCGCTCCCCCGAATAGACCAGCTTATAGACTCCACATCCAGTTTTAAATTACTCAGCTTCATGGATGCCTACGCCGGATACAATCAGATAAGGATGAGCCCGAACGATGAAGAGCACACCTCGTTCACGACTGACCGAGGGACCTACTGCTACAAGAGGATGTCGTACGGTCTAAAGAACGCCGGGGCCACATACCAACGGATGGTAAACCGCATGTTGGAGCAGGAGATGGGTAAAACGGTGGAAGTGTACGTAGACAACATGCTAGTCAAAAGCTTGACCGCAGGGGCCCACGTCCGAGACTTGGCAGTAGTCGTCGGTAAGATGCTCAAGTTTGGGATGCGCCTGAACCAGAAGAAGTGCATTTTCAGGATTTCAGAGGGCCTGTTCCTAGGCCACATTATCAGCCAGCGGGGGATAGAAGCTAACCCACTGAAGGTCCAAGCGATCCTAGACATGGAAACACCAGGGGAAAGAAACCAGGTCCAGATGCTGACCGGCCGACTAGCCGCCCTGGCTAGATTTATCTCCCGCCTGACCGATAAGTGCGCCCCGTTCTTTAAACTGCTCAAGGCACAGCAGTTCAAGAAAATTCACTGGGCGGTGGAGCACGAGGCGGCATTCCAATCCATCAAGACATACCTATCTGCAGTACCTCTCCTATCCAAACCGGTGCCGGGTGAGATGCTATACCTCTACATAGCTGCATCAAAAACAGCCGTCTCTGCGGCTCTCGTCAGGAAGGAGGGCACGCTCGATCTCCCGGTATACTATGTAGGGAAGGGACTTACCGAAACCGAAAGCCGATACCCTGACATCGAAAAACTGGCTCTGGCCCTGATCGTCAGCGCCAGGAAGCTCCGACACTATTTCCAAGCTCATTCTATCACCTTGTATACCAATCACCCTCTACGGCAGATCCTGGAAAGACCGGATACTAGTGGCAGGCTCGTACGTTGGGCAGTCGAGTTGGGAGAGTTCGATATAACTTATGCCCCGCGAACGGCCATCAAGGGCCAGGCCGCTGCGGATTTCATATGCGAACTCACCCCGATGGCAGTAGAAGCGCATTCCGGCCGGTCCGAGGGCACCGAAACAGTTCAAGCCATAAAGGTCGAACCAGGCCTCCCCAGCGGTTGGAAGCTTTATGTGGACGGCTCTGTATTGAGTAGGCGGAGTGTAGCCGGCGTCATGCTAACCTCACCCGATGGCCAGTCATACGAGTATGCCCTGCGGTTCCTTTTCAATAATTTCAACAACGCCGCTGAATATGAGGCCCTCATAGCCGGTTTGCAGCTAGCCAAGGAAATGGAGATCCCATCCTTGGAAATATACAGCGACTCGAGCCTGGTGGTAAACCAAATGAACGGGCTGTTCGAAGTCAAGGAACCCCAGTTAGCCTCATACCAGGCTTTGGCCAAAACCCTGATCGAGCCATTCTAGGGCGCAACGATTCAGCATGTACCCCGGGAGGCAAATAGGCATGCGGACGCCCTAGCAAGGTTGGCGACCGGAAACTACCCACCAGAGTACCGAAGAGCTAAGATTGAAACCCTCCAGAAGCCGAGCATAAGCAAGACCATCTCCGAGATATTTGCGGTAGAGGAGGCGCCACCGACTGGATGGATCCGATAATTAAATACCTGGTTGACAAAACCAGCCCCCAGGATAAAGTAGAGGCTAGGAGGCTACACCTCCTGTGTGCCAGGTACAGCCTCCTCAGCGGCAAGTTGTACCGAAGAGGGCACAGCTTCCCCCATCTAAAATGTGTAACTAAAGAGGCGGGAGAAGCCATCATGCAAGAAATCCATGAAGGAGTGTGCGGTAACCATTCTGGCGCCCGATCCCTGTCTCATAAGTCGCTACGGGCAGGATACTTTTGGCCAGACATGGCAGCAGCGTCGAGAAAAATATCAGGCGGCTGCCACAAGTGCCACATGTATGCCACTACACCTCATGCTCCGGCAATCGCGTTGTCAATTCTGTTGGCGTCATGGCCGTTGGCACAGTGGGGGCTAGACATCATCGGCCCTTTCCCAATAGCTGTGGGACAATACAAGTACGCCATTGTAGCCGTTGACTATCAGACAAAGTGGGTCGAGGCGGAGCCCCTAGTCAAGATTACCGAGGAACGGGTCAACAAATTCCTATGGAAGAACATCTACTGCCGGTTCGGGGTGCCACAGACCATAGTCACGGATAACGGGACACAGTTCAACAATGCTGATCTCATCCAGTACACGGCCTCTATGGGGACCCGGATGTTGTTCGCCTCAGTGGCGCACCCGCAAACCGACGGCCAGGTTGAAGCGGTCAACAAGATTATCAAAAGTCTCCTCAAGAAGAAGCTCGATGACAAAAAAGGATGTTGGGCTGAGGAACTCCCCGCGGTTCTATGTGCCATCCGGACGACAGCAACCCGAGCAACAGGGGAGACCCCGTTCTGCATGGCATTCAGGAGCGAAGCGGTACTCGCCGTAGAGACTGACATGCCCGGCGGTAGGGTCGAGAATTACGACGCTGAAACAAACGCCGAAGGCATACGGCTCAACCTGGATCTCATTGAGGAGCGGTGCGACCAAGCGTATATGCGAAACCAAACATACAAGCAACGGGTCGCTCGATACTATGACAGAAAGGTCCGGGAAAGGAAGTTGCAAGTAGGGGATTGGGTGATGAAGAAAGTTCAGAAAAAGCCGCTGGCCTTGGAGCCAACGTGGGAAGGGCCCTACCAAATCACCGCAGCCGCAGGTCCGGAAACATTCCACATCATAGACACCGAAGGCATCTACTCCACCCGCCCATGGAATATCCAGCATCTGCAGTTCTACCCTAAGTGAGATTACTGCCTTAAAAATGGACAGTACTGTATTTAGTACCAACGTTGCAATACAGATAGTCACTGCCTCTAGAATGAACTACAGCTGGTTACAAAGTAGATACATCTGGCAAGTATATAAAAAAAAAACCCACTAATCAGCGCCACCGGAGCCTCTAATCCCTGACCCACCAACCTTGAGAGACCGCTCTTGCTCCAACTTCTCGGCCAAGGCTACCTCAGCCTCCATCCGCTCGGCATCAAGCCACCCTTTCTCCCTCCACTCCAGATACGCATCATTTATACCCTTCGCACGGGCGGTCTCCAGCATCTCTGCAAGCTCCACCGACTCCCGGAAATCGTCAATAACTTTATCAGCGGCTTCGGCAAGTTGGGACTCTACGAGCTTCTCCCCTCCCTTGAGGACTGCTGTTACTTGGGTCTGCAGCTCCAAATTCTTCGCCTCCAATTCCATTATCCTCTCTTCCCGAGCGACCGCCAGTCGACCGGCCTCCTCTCTCTTAGCCTCCGCCAATGACAGCTGCATGGTGAGGTCCTCCACTTGCCTCTCCAGAACTGGAGCCCCCTCACTAGGCTCAGCGGCGTAAAGGCTATGAACCAGCTGGTACAAGTACACAAAAGAAGAACATCAGCTCGTAGCACGAAAAGGGAGAGGGAGCGCAGAAGAACCTCAGTTCCACACAGGTACGTGATCAGACTTACCCGAAGACCCAATTCCAAACCCCGCGGCTCAACGGTTTCCCTACTCCTTCGGCCACCGGTTCCCTCCGCCAGAACCACTGCTGACCCCCCCCCCCCCCCCCCCCCGGCCGAACTTGACGCCCCGGTATCAAACATCCTCGCCCTCTTGGCCGGAGCTTCGCCAAGACCGCTTATGCGGTACCAAGTCATCTCCGCTGCCTCTCTCTCCCGCGGGGCTCGTATCCCCACAGGCCGCGCTAGAGGTTCCGAACCTAGTGAGCCCACCGGTCCTACGTCCCGAATAACAAGTGGGGCATTCTCCTCACCGCCCGGCCGCCGACCGTAGTGGGAATCCGGAAACATGAGCGGCACAGGATTACTATGCATCGTGCTCTCTAGGGTGTCAGGATCTACAACGGTTTTCGAGGCCATCTCCCCCATCTCCATCAACCTCTGGGCCACAAGTTCGTCATCCGCCTCGACAGTCTCCTCGCTCCGAACAGCGAGCCGCGGGGCATTAGCTGCAAATCAATAAACCGAGCGGTTAGAATAAAATACGACCGCACAAAAGAACAGTGCAAGGCACTTTACCAGGTTTCTTTCCCATCTCGCATATCTCCAACACATTCCACCGGATGAAATTGTAAGAGCTCTGGCCCAGACTATCCCAGCAAACAAAAAGCTGGGCTATCCGTTGCCCTTCCAAGTCGACCAACTGGTACGACTGATCCCCGATAGCTTGATAAGCTCCGGGCACCCGAAAGCTCTTCGAATTACGCTGCCACCTACCCCCGGCCATCACACCCTGTCTCCTCCATACATTCGAAACCGACGACGGCAGGTGAGTGATGGGAGGATCGAAGTCCCGCACGGCAAAATTGACACAGCCGGAAGCCTGGGCCTTTTTGTAGTAGAGAATCTTATACAGAGCCCGGAACTCATTTATCGTGGGCCAGTCCATGTTGCTAAGACTGAATAAGCACCCGAGACCAAGCAACTGCCCCCACTGGTTGCTAGGAAGCTGGGCGGGGGAGACGTTTATCAGGCTCAGCACGTACTGGACAAACTTCGGCAGTGGTAGAGATAGCCCGTGCCGAAATTGATCCTAAAAAACGGCAACCCAACCCTCCTCCGGGTTGCAGACCAGTTCCCCGGGATGCAGGCCCCGGAGCTTAACGGAGGAATCAATGCCCCACTTCGCCCGAAAATCCCTTATCTTGCCAGCAGTCATGCTTCTGGTCGGCTCGTCACAAAAAATCACCCTGTCGCCATCCAACAGCTGGTACCTCACAGACCCTCCTGTCGACGCACGGCCGGCACCGACAGGATTGGCTGACCTCCCAGATTCCATAAAACCTAAGAACATAATTTACCCTACGTCCAGTTAATTGTGTAGCAAGATAACAACACAGACAGACGACAGACGAGGAGCCGAGCTTCAGCAAAATACGACAGGAAGAGAGGAGGGGGGTGTGAAGCATCTTATAGGCGGCAAAACTACACCTTGTTGATAATTAGGGCAATCAAAAAGGAGAGGCAACCCCAGCCGCAGATTCCCTCCATCTCAGACCGCTCCCTACTGACACGTGTCCCAGCATCGATAAAGTTCCCACACCATCATAACTGATGGGACTGATGGCCTCTCTCCTTCATTACATGTCAGCCACTTGTCCCGCCTAAAGCGGCAGTTAGGGGAGGTAGGAGCGAGAACCAAGGCGTCCAGCCCCCCCCCCCCCCCCCCCCCACTTCCCCAAGAGTCAACCTCAAATCAAGGAAAGGCACACCACCGGTTATGTAGTATTCAACCGGCTCCATGACATCCCACCTGTTATTTAGCATTCAATCGGCTCCATGGCATCCCACCGGTTATTTAGCATTCAACCAGCTCCATGGCATCCCACCGGTTATTTACCATTCAACCGGCTCCATGGCATTCCATCGGTTTAGTCACTCTCCTTCGCCCTTGCGGGCAAGGACAAGCCAGCAACAACTCAAGGCTTCAAACACATGGGCTTTATAAACCCGGGAGAGTTTACATCTAACACATGCAAACTCTTCCAGCAGGCTAAAAACCCTGCATCACACTGAACTGTGATAAATTTGGGGATCTATGGCGAGACTTGTTATCTCCACGCCACCCCACCGGGCAGATTGTTTCTCTAACACAGAACAAGTCTCCCTGCAGGCTAGAAACTCTGCACATTACCTCACGCTTATTCCAACAGAAGCTGAGAAGAACTAGCAGGTGTTAACCGGTGCTTCAACATGGCCGCAACACCCCACCGGGGTACCTGTTGGCTTATTCCACGCTCCAACAGGCCTCCTTGCAGGCTAGCAACCCTGTACATTACCCGACGCTTATTCCAGCACAAGCTGGGCCAAACCACCGGGCTACTCCCCGGCCTGCCTCACCGTTGGCAGCAATTTTACCTTGGGAACTTGGGGAACTCGTCCCGAAATGGCAGTCCACCGGTCGAGTCCTCACATCATCATCCCATGCACTCGTCCGGGTTTCACCCCGTTCCATACTCATGGCACGACAACACTTGAGCACAATACCATCAGTATTGCAAACATACTCATAACTGTCACACGTCATCATTAATAGGTACTCACATCACCACGCCTTCTCTGCCCTAAAGCCCGGTCACGCCCAATCTTCAATGCGGACTTGGGGGACTGGGCACCGTTGGGTCGGTAACCCCGCGGGTCTGCGGGACAGGAGCGAGACATATTAAGTCCCCATTCAAGATTGCACTTGACCGGGAACTTGAGAGACTTGTTGACAGTAGCCAGAGAGGGGCTACATAGGCCCACAGACCCGCAGCTAGTACGTCCGGGGCCGAACTGAGGCCCGGAGCAGGATCACCAGCACCCGGACCCGATGTCCAGCAGTCTACCTTGTGACTGATATGAGCACAATGTGCGATGATATTATATGCTTATGCCCTCATTTATGCTTTATTTAACTCTTATTTGTCTAAGATAGAGTCATAATATAGTTAGTGTCATTTTTGGTAGAGTTTTGGTAAAATGTGCTTAATTGTCCGAAAAATGACTAAGTATGAGAAATCTGGAAAATAGTGCAAAATATGTCTTTTTCGCGATTTTGAGATGAGTAAAAATATGATCTATCCTTGTCCGAATTCAATGAAATTTGGTGTGCTTATTATTCATATACTGAGGAATGTTGTGTTAAAATTTCAGATCAATTGGAGTTCGAAAAGTCACCCAAAAGATGGCTGCAAAACGGCAGTTCGAGCAAACCAATCCAGGGGCTTCCAGGATTTTCCTGGGACTTTGATCCAACTTCGAAATATCATTCCCGATGACTCACAAGGAATTTGATCGAGATATTTTATGGAGAGATGGCCATATGTGTCTAGTTTATCTGAGACTTGGAATCGCATCAATCGGAGCTCCGAGGATGGAGATATGCCGGAGTTACTACAGCAACATCAAATCTGCCGATTCCAGGAACCTACTGCCCCCTTTTTGTGTTTTCTGTTTTTGATGGACCAAATGGTGTACAAATGCATATGTGATGATGGTCCAAGCTTAAGGAAGGTTAGAGGATGACACCAAGCCAAGGCATTGAAGAAAAAATCAGAAAAAGAAGTTTCCTAGAAGAACCAAGAAAGGAATGAACCAAAACCTTTTTGCACAAGGATTGCCTTTGCCGATTTGGACTAGGTTTTCTACCTAGGGTTTCTGCCGAATTTGCCTCTATATATAGCCATGTTTTCCTACAGAAAAACTTGTCACATTCCAAAGCAAAAATCTAGCCAAAGCTCTACCTAAATTTCCCAAGAGTCCTACATAAAAACCCTAGCCGACACCACCACCACCTCACCCTAAAAATCCTGCCGACACTACACCATTGCCGAGCAGCCATCTTCTCCACCATCCGCCGGATCCACACGAGTCGAAGTCATCAAGGTGTCTTCTCCACCATTACCTTGAAAATTTTGTTTAAGTATAGAATTTGTATATTCTTGCATTTTAGTTTATTGTATTTGTTCGTTTTGATGTGTTTTGTGTCTGTGTAGTCGAACTTAAAAGAAAAGTGCAGGAAATTCCAAACTTCTGCCCAAACAGAATTCGGGCAGTGCAGTCCGTCGACTTTGGATGGCTGTCGTTTTCAACTCACAAAACCTGGAAAAGTGAGCCATATACCGTTGGAAAGGTCTCTGAGTCTACTTTCTGTAGGATTTTACAGAAGTTGATTTAGAGTCTCGAGCCGTTCCCAATTTCAATTTGAGTGCAGCAAGGTCAATCTGACGGACCAGAGAACTGGGCAGATCAATCGGTCCGATAAAAGGCTAAGCAAAGCATACTTCCACTAGTCCGATTGAGGTGAATTTTATACCTTGGAAAGCTCTGTGTGTCCACTACAACATTTATTCAGAACACTTTTGCATTAGGATAGTGGAACACACCCAAAATCAGGCCTCAAGAGAAGCAGACACGTCTGCCGAGAGAAGCTTGCCTGCCAAGAAAATCCTACTGCCGAGAGGGGCAGCAACTGCGGAGCTGCACATGGCATGATGAACACACAACAAACATGGTGAAAAGTCTAGGCTACGGACTATAAACACAAAGCGCTAATTGGGAGGCAACCCAAGTCGATCAAAGAAAAGTGAAGGAGCCATCACCGAGAGTTTGAAATTTCTTAACCCTTCTCTTTTTTTTTGGTTTGTGATGATATGTTGGAATATGTTAGTCGATTGCATGCTTAGGAAATTCGTTGATATAGATTTGTGCTTACATTGAGGACAATGTACTTTTCTAAGTGTGGGGTGGGATAACGTATTCCGTTTATGTTTTTGTGTGCTTAGTTTAGAAAAGAAAAATTCAGAAAATTGTTCCACAAAAATAGAGTGTTTAATTTGTTTGTTTCGAGTCTTAGCATGCCCCTAATATGTCAATGATGTTTTTCTCCTCTTTGCATACATTGATGATGGTTGTGCATACAATTAAAATTATGAGTTTCATGGATTATGTGCATTGGTAGGAGCATGTAGGATTTGTTGATTACGAAGCATGCATGTTTTAGCTAGTTTATGTCCTAAATAACCTATGTGAGCTTTAGAGCCAATTTGCTTTCTTCTTGAGCAATAAAAAGATAAAATTCGATAGATTCGTAGGAAGCATGAAACCTCATAATTCTTTGCATATTCGATGACTATGTGCCATAGCTTTTTAATGAACTCTAGTATGCTAGAACTTACTCTTGTTGATTTTCGAAACGTTTATATTATAAAATACTTTGATTTTGAATATGATTGAATAAAGATCATTTAGGTTTACCACCATTGCCAAATAAAGCATGAGCCCTATTTGTGCCCGTCGTGGGACACCTTAGTAAACCCCTTTGAGCCTATATTTAGCCTTTTCTTTCATCACCCTTAAACACTTTCCATGAACTTAGTATAGTGATGTCTTGACCATTGTGTGTCGGCAAAGCTTGATTTTTGAAGGAGTTTTCGCGTGAAGTGATGAAGAAGAACAAGTGTGGGGTAGACTTAGCTAGAAAATTGTATGAAAATTGTAATTGTGCCGTGCCTAGTAAAAAGAAAACAGAAAATATGTGATTCGGACAGAAAAAGAAAAGAAAAGAAAAGAGAAAAATCAAGTCCGAAAGATGAGAAAAGAAAGAGGCACGGTTTCAAAAAAAAAAAAAGAGAAAATTGCTAAGTCTAGTGTTGAAAAGTGTTGTGAATTTGGAGTTTTGTTTATATGTGAAGGTCTACTATTGTTATATTTTGACTTTTGTTCATATTCACTATGTTTTGGGAAGTAAAGAATGAAGTATGGGTCCAACAAGAAGAAATTCGACCCTTGGTGAGAAGACATAAGGAGATTTAAGCTTTGCTAAAGCGCACGGTGACGTTTTAAGCCTCCTTATCTAAATTTCGAATACCTCTTAACCAAGCCCCATTACATCCCTTTTATTGATCTTTTCATGATTCTTAAGATGGTTAAACTTGATTTGTGGAGATTATCTCAAGAGTAAGCATATGGCTTTGGTTCATTGGTGCACATAGTTGTTACATGAGGTTTTTCCATAAAATTTCACAAAGAGCTTTCTTTTCTTGACATATGCAAGTTACTCTTCGTATTTCATTATCTTTCACTTGCATATACTATTGAGTGAATAACCATGCTTCGAGAGAAAAGAAGAGAGTATGGAGGATTGAACTAGCTTAACATGTCTACATGTTTACTTTTTGTTCTTATATGTTTTTATTGATGTTACATGTTCATGAAGCTCGGAATTTTCGTGCTTAGCATTCTCATGCATTAACTTGAAAGCTATGTGTACATACGAGCCTGAGACAAATTGTTAGGGGCAATAGTAGCTTGAGTCTTAGTTTAATTTAGTTTGCTAAGGGACTAGCAAAGGATAAGTGTGGGGTAGTTGATAGGAGCACAATGTGCGATGATATTATATGCTTATGCCCTCATTTATGCTTTGTTTAACTCTTATTTGTCTAAGATAGAGTCATAATATAGTTAGTGTCATTTTTGGTACAATTTTGGTAAAATGTGCTTAATTGTCCGAAAAATGACTAAGTATGAGAAATCTGGAAAATAGTGCAAAATATGTCTTTTTCGCGATTTTGAGATGAGTAAAAATATGATCTATCCTTGTCCGAATTCGATGAAATTTGGTGTGCTTATTATTCATATACTGAGGAATGTTGTGTTAAAATTTCAGATCAATTGGAGTTCGGAAAGTCACCCAAAAGATGGCTGCAAAACGGCAGTTCGAGCAAACCAATCCAGGGGCTTCCAGGATTTTCCTGGGACTTTGATCCAACTTCGAAAAATCATTCCCGATGACTCACAAGGTATTTGATCGAGATATTTTATGGGGAGATGGCCATATGTGTCTAGTTTATCTGAGACTTGGAATCGCATCAATTGGAGCTCCGAGGATGGAGATATGCGGGAGTTACTACAGCAACATCAAATCTGCCGATTCCAGGAACCTACTGCCCCCTTTTTGTGTTTTCTGTTTTTGATGGACCAAATGGTGTACAAATGCATATGTGATGATGGTCCAAGCTTAAGGAAGGTTAGAGGATGACACCAAGCCAAGGCATTGAAGAAAAAATCAGAAAAAGAAGTTTCCTAGAAGAACCAAGAAAGGAAGGAACCAAAACCTTGTTGCACAAGGATTGCCTTTGCCGATTTGGACTAGGTTTTCTACCTAGGGTTTCTGCCGAATTTGCCTCTATATATAGCCATGTTTTCCTACAGAAAAACTTGTCACATTCCAAAGCAAAAATCTAGGCAAAGCTCTACCTAAATTTCCCAAGAGTCCTACATAAAAACCCTAGCCGACACCACCACCACCTCACCCTAAAAATCCTGCCGACACTACACCATTGCCGAGCAGCCATCTTCTCCACCATCCGCCGGATCCACACGAGTCGAAGTCATCAAGGTGTCTACAAAAGTGTGATCCACTCCCCTCTCTCGGTTTTGTTATTTTTATGTAGTTATGTTAAACTTTGTCTATGAAGTTAGCATGAATTCTTGGTTTCAAACTTTATGTCTATGTATTGTTTGGAGTGAAGTTTGGTTTTATAATTTTCATGTTCAATTCGTTTTCTTTATCTTTAATTGGTGTTTGGATGTAAGAATACGGATTGCATGTTAAAAAGTAAGGAAAATATGAAGTAAAGAGATAGAATAGGATAGGCAAGCATGTTCACTCTGATTCTAGTAATTCGTTCTTGGTTTAGTCTTTAAATCCGTGTGCCGCAGAGATTGGTACTTAGCATATTCGCGATGTGTTTTGAGTATTGGTCTTGTATCCGTCAACATAAATAGGACTAGAGAGGTTTAAACGACTATGCATGTTAACAAGAAGTGGTGACGCCTTGCTTGATTGATATGTTTCCAATTAAAAGACTTTTGTGCTCAATTACTCTTTGTGTTTGTCTTCGACGTTGAGTGTTTTCAAACATGATTAGTATAATTTTAGGATTCGACGTTGAGTGTTTTCTAAAATACGTAAGTAAGTCTAGTGATTAGATGACCGTTGAGGCTCTAATTAGAATTGGAACTAAGTCGGATCTAGGATATTGTGTGCTCTTGCCGTGTCTTGTCTTATTAATTTGCTATGTGTTTTGAGTGCTTTTGTGTTAGTAATTTGTGGAAGAATGTCGACCAACCTTGTAAATAATAGCTTAGATTATTTTTCAGCTTTCTTTTCATTTTATTTTCGCATCTAGTTTAGCGCATCCCAATGGCTGCCGAACCAATTCTTCCCCCATGTGTGACGTGTGAATATGTATATATGTATATAAGTGTGACAATTATGTGCATATGTGTTTGTGAATATTTGTGTTAACATTCTCATGTTTCAGGTACCCTTAATCCCCGGCTAGAACGATCCCTACTTATTCTATACTACTAACGTTTGTAGGGTTATTATTGCTTGATGCTCGCTTAGGCGACTCGTCAGTGACCAGGGGCCCGGGGACCGGGGATGCCAGCCTGCCGAACAGGCCACCAGAGCTGTCCTTTTGTATACGAACAGAAGGAAACCAGTCCCACATCGAAGAGTAAGACCAGACCCCAAGCCCGACCACCTATATAAGGGCTTCAACTATCCTCTTTAATAGGTAACTGATCTCTCCAACTACTTATCATTCTTGCTTAAGTTATCTATTCATCCCAACTGTACTAACTTAGGCATCAGAGAGGAGAAGACCGGCCCGCCCGGTATTCCCCTTAGTTAGCAGGTTCGCAGGAGGAGATCACATCTAGATTCATCAGTTTCCACTAGGCCTACGGGTTTGTGCAGAAACAACTAATAACACAAGTATGTATAGTGGTTCGCCGTGCCCCACTACGTCCACTTAGAATATACTAGTATCGGCCAATAAGCCTGGTGGTGTTACAAGGGTGGAATGCCCAATTGCGAGTCATCTTATTCTAAGGGGGGGAAACCTTCCTTTTATAACTAAGGAAGGCTCCCTCCTACACCATGTTTCCAATGTGGGATGGAGGCACAGTATTCCTGCTCATGAAGCTACTTGCGGAGCCCGGAGGCATGGCTTCCGGATGCGGCACCGGTGATCTTCCACAATGGAGATGTAGCCGAGGTGTCGGTCTACCCGATGGATGCCGGAAGTAGAACCTATGGCGCCGGTTGGACGGTCCACGAGGTCGTTGAACATGCTTGACGGTGCACTATATCTAGTGTCAACAACTATGCTGCTTGAACTTTTCGTATCATCATCAGGATTCTAAAGACATATGAGAGGAAAGCAGTTCAAATAGCATCGCCAAGCTAGGCATTTTCCCAAGCCAACATTTCAGTGTACGTTTTTGCTACCTTACTGCCGAGTAGCTAGGCTAGCTAGCTTGAAGAATTTGAAAATACTATGTATACTCATATTTGTTAATCTACGTGCTACAAAGTTCAAGCAATCAATGCACTAAGCTATCTAAAGGCATATATACCAATTAAGCAAATAATTTTGCATTAAAGATTCATAGCTCCCCATGCATTTCTTAGAAATTAACTTCATAGTTCAGCCAACTATAGATATAACTAATAAATTCAGCTCAGATATTGAAGAAATCAACCACTTTTTGTAGCAAATGGGCAGCCTTGTCGGCATCGGAGTTGAACAGATGAAAGCAATGGTCCTCCCCTTTTGTCTCAAACAACTCCGCAAACCCTTTCCCTTTAAGTTTCTCTAAAGTCTTATGGTAACTCACTCCTCTATCTCTCAGCCAATCTTTCTCCGCAACACAAACCAACACCTTCCCACATGGCATTCTCATCAAGTCCGGATCCGCTGCCGGGTTCAGTTTCGGGTCGTCGTCGCACCCCGAACTAGCTCGTCGAGCTCAAGAACCTATACATCTCATCACACTCTTTACCTCCAAAGAAGGGGTGCACTATAACTAAGCCAACAATGTTCAATCCTACAGGAACATTAACCCCAGCCTGCACCGCAACGTAATGTGCTATATTGGCTCCAGCACTCTCACCGCCCAAGAAAACCCTATTCAGATCTGCATGCTCGTTGACCCAAGCTTCAGGCCCTTGTCCATTAGAGTGGGAAGCGATCCAGTGCAAAGCGGCTGAGGAATCGTCGTAGGCGATTGGTAGACGATGCTCTGGGGCTAGCCTGTAGTCGACAGAAATTACAATGACGTTGGCTTTGAAGACTAGAGATGAAAGGAAGTTCTTTCCAATCTCACCAAAGGGTGATCCCATGCAGAAGCCTCCACCGTGGTAATGGACAAAGAGGGGCAACTTCTGACCTCCGCCGTTGATTTTGGGGATGAAAACGCGAGCTTTTACTCCGGTTTCAGGCAAGATCACCACGTCTTTGGATTGGACTCCGGTTGTTGGGTCGAGTCCCGTCGGAACGGGGCCATGGAGTGGCATGTACCTCTCTATGCTACCATCTTTGAAGACTTTGAAGAAAGGTGGGAAGTCATGGATTATTTCATTGTTGCTTGAATCCATAGCTAGCTAGATCTAGTTCCAGAAGAAATATGATAGAGAATAAGGGAATGTTGTTTGATAATGAGCAGGTTCTGGATTTGGATATTTAAAGAAAATCCAAAGGGGACTAGCCTTAAGGATATGGTAGGCAGACAGACTGGTAAGTCAAACAGCTACTTGTCTACGTATACTTGGAAGTGCCGGTGAGAAAAGTTCCAACCTGATAGCATCAATACTTTGTTGTACGTGGAAGATTAATTAGCTAAGCTAGCTTCAGTTATTTTTCTTATGAGTTTGTTACGTAGGAACTATATAGGCACATTGATGTATTAGTGATAATCACGGACCTGGATCCTCTCCTATCTTTTTTTCTTATCTGACCTCCATCCGTCGGTGGAGATGCCTTGAGGGGGGAGGTGGGCCGTTGGATCTGCTCAGCTCCTTCAATAGCTCAGCAGAGGATCCTCTCCCAATAATCACACCCTTTAATTGCATACAACAAGATAAGAATCTACTAATTAACTTCAAGTTAACCTAATATGCGAGCTCAATTATTAGAATTTGATGAAGCATTCGAGCTTTTATATATGAAGCAGTCGAGCTATAGCTATTAGTTGGAATGCTTTTAGAAGAAGTAAGCTAGCTTCATGATGCATGGTTTTTAGGATCACTGGCTACTATTGTGGAAGAACAATTTTCGGTACACGTACTTCCTAATTGTTTTGGATTAGTTGGTGGCATCTTTCAGTGCATTTGTTCGATGATTCAGTATGTTAACTATAAAGTTTGATAACAGGAGAAGAATTACTTCTTATCTATTGCATAGCAGTACTGTACAATATATAAGCATTCTACATGCAATCCGATCCACAATTCTAGGACTGTCTTTGGTAGTTGACAGATTACAGAATATCACATAATGAGAATCCTAATCAATTATGATTCTTTCCTTCAATACTCCCCCTCAAGTTGGAGTGTATCACTACAAGAAAATATGGTTTAGCCGACGAAAAAAAAAAACGGCCGACGAAACACTTTTTTTGTCGGCTATTTCCAAGAATGGCCGACGAAAATTTTTGTCGTCGCAAAAAAAAAAATTTCGTCGGCCATTCTGTGATTTTTTACTTCGTCGGTAAAAATGAAAAATCGTCGGCTATTCTACAAGAATGGCCGACGATTTTTTCCGTCGTCCCTAAAAAAAATGTTTCTTCGGCTATACTCCTATAATGGCCGACGAATTAAAGTTTTCGTCGGCTATACAAATTTTGGAAGAATGGCCGACGAAGTTGGCAATTTGGTCGGCTATAAGTCTTTATATTTTCAGATCTGGACAGAAGCTGCTCATTTGAAAAAAAACGGGAGAAAGAGTGAAAAATCTGTGGGTATTGTTGAAATCCGTCCTCTCTTACATTGTGGAGCTATATATAGGTACGTATATGTGTATATATATATGTTGATTTTGAGTTTTAGTTGAGTTGATTTTGAGTTTTAGTGATTTTGATATAGTAAGTGATTTTTTGTTTTGTTGTTGTTTTAGTGTTAGAATGTATGTATATATGTTGATTTTGAGTTGTAGTTGAGTTGATTTTCAGTTAGAGTATAATTATGTGTTTTAATTTAATAATGTTATTTTAATTAGTGTTAAAATATATATAAATTAATATGTTAATTAATGGTTGTTGATAGTGTAATGAACTTAAATAATGGTTGTTAATTAATGGTATATCACTACAAAAACAAAGGGATTTACCGACGAAAAAAAAAAAAAACGGCCGACGAAACTGTTTTTTCGTCGGCTATATCGAAGAAAAGCCGACGAATATTTTTTTCGTCGGGCAAAAAAAAATTTCGTCGGCTATTCCAATAGAATGGCCGACAAATTTTTTTTCCGTCGGTAAAAATTAAAAATCGTCGGCTATTCTTCGAGAATGGCCGACGATTTAAAGTTGTCGTCGGCTATACTCTGAATAGAATAGCCGACGAAAAATTTTGTGGCAAATCGTCGGCTATTCTACAAGAATGGCCGACGATTTAAAGTTTTCGTCGGCTATACTCTGAAAATGAGTATGGCCGACGAAGTTGGTAATTTCGTCGGCTATAAGTCTTTATATTTTCAGATCTGGGCAGAAGCTGCTCATTTAAAAAAAAACGGGAAAAAGAGTGAGAAATCTGTGGGTATTGTTGAAATCCGTCCTCTCTTACATTGTGGAGCTATATATAGGTACGTATATGTGTATATATGTTGATTTTGAGTTTTAGTTGAGTTGATTTTGAGTTTTAGTGATTTTGATATAGTAAGTGATTTTTTGTTTTGTTGTTGTTTTAGTGTTAGAATGTATGTATATATGTTGATTTTGAGTTGTAGTTGAGTTAATTTTCAGTTAGAGTTTAATTATGTGTTTTAATTTGATGTTATTTTAATTAGTGTTAAAATATATATAAATATGTTAATTAATGGTTGTTGATAGTGTAATGAACTTAAATAATGGTTGTTAATTAATGGTATATATATATATGAGTTGATGTTGATAATAATATATATTGTAATATATATGTGTTAATTAATTTATTATTAATTAAAGTTATACATATATATTATTATCAGGCTATATATGGATCGAGATAAGAGTTGGATTTCGCTTCCAAGGCATGACCGACGATACACTACAGGAGTTGTGGATTTTATGCAGTTCGTCGAGGAAAATGCAAAGGGGAATTACCATTATTGCCCGTGCAAGAAATGTAAGTGTCGCAGTGATATGTGTCGATTTCCGATTAGGACAGTATGGGAGCACCTAAAGAGTAATGGGTTTTGGCCGAAGTACACACGTTGGATATATCACGGTGAGCCATCATTAGATGGATCGCATGATCATGGGCAGTATTTTGAGGCGGGCAGTAGTAGTACATCCAACGATCCAACAATGGCATTCGTCAATGACGTGTTTCCTTTTGAAAGCGGTGTACGTGGGGAACAATATATGCAGGACCCGGTGCAGCCGTTCCCACAAGTTGTCAACACTGCTGCCTTTGACAAGTACAACAAACTGATTGCATTGCAACAGACCCCTGTGTCTTCAAGTTCTGAGAAGACAGTTCTTCAAAGTGTGATGGAGGTAATGAGGATTAAAGTCGAGACAAAAGGGAGCATCAGGCAAGTGGATGAATATCTACAGTACACTTCTTCGTTGTTGGAGGAGGGTCATCGTAATCCTACCAATCACCGTCAGGTCCGAAGTATCCTCAAAGATCTAGGGCTTTCCTACATTAAGATCCATGCATGCGCATTTGACTGCGTTCTCTTCTGGGGTGAAGATGCAGAAGGGAATGACCTTGCTAGCCTTGACGCATGTCCGATATGTCAGTCTGACCGATATAAGTTGACGGGAGCAGGCAATAGGAAACCTGTGAAAGTACTTCGGTATTTTCCGTTGAGAGATAGGCTTGAGCGGTTGTACATGTCAGAAACCACCGCAAAAGCTATGAGGTGGCACGGTGAGCGGGACGCGGGAGACGCAGATATCATGACACACATCTCTGACGGAGCGGCTTGGAAGCATATAAACAATGAGTTTCCTCATTTTGCGTCAGATGTCAGAAACGTCAGGCTCGGGCTCTCAACCGACGGGTTCAACCCTTTCGGCACCATGAGTCTTTCATACAGTATATGGCCGGTGGTTTTGGTACCTTACAACCTTCCTCCGTGGATGTGCATGAAGAAGGAATATAATATGTTGACGTTGTTGATTCCGGGGCCTGGTTACCCAGGGAAATGTCTCGATGTGTATATGAGACCATTGATTGAAGAGCTTAAGGTATTGTGGGACGTTGGTCATCCCACTTTTGACAAGTACAAGCAGGAGACGTTCCAGATGCATGCCATGGTTATTGGTACCATCAGTGATTTTCCTGCTTATGGGATGTTGTCGGGCAGCGTTGTTAGGGGATACAAGGCTTGTCCAGAGTGCCTCAGCGATTATGGGAGCACCCCTCATTGCAACAAGATATGCCGAATGGGTCATCGTGTGTTCCTTCCGGCGGATCACCACTGGCGTTACGAGTCCGCCGCATTTGATGGAACCGAAGAACACGGCCGTGCTCCCAGAAGATGGACAGGAAGAGAAATTTTAGCAAGACTTAATCAGTACGATTTTGGGCCCCTCAGCAATCATCCCGATATTGTAGCGGAAATACCTGAAAGGCCTGAGGAGTACAAATTCTGGACACATAGGAGCATATTGTGGGAACTCCCGTACTGGTGTGAGTTGCTGATCCGTCACTTCCTAGACGTTATGCACATAGAAAAAAATGTTTCTGAAAGTGTGGTGGGCACAACGCTGAACTTGGAGGGGAAGACGAAAGACGGTCCTAAGGCTCGCACTGATATGCAAAACATGAATATCAGAAAACCACTATGGTTGAAACAAGGGAAGAGAAAAATGCCTCAAGCTCCTTACACCGTCAAGCCTGAGCATAAATCAGAAATTTTGCATTGGATAAGTCGGGCCAAGTATCCTTCAGGCTTTGCTGGAAATATAGCCAAGTGTGTCAACAGACAATGCAACAATCTGTACGGGTTGAAAAGTCATGACAATCATATCCTGCTACAACGTCTATTCCCTGTTTTCATTCGACCGTTCCTTCCCCGTCACGTTGTGGAGCCGTTAGTAGCGTTGGCAAGATTTTTCCAGAAGGTATGCACACGGGAAGTGAGAAAATCTGACCTCCGGGAAATGCAACAAGACATCGTTCATATCATGTGTAAATTTGAGATGATATTTCCTCCAAATTTTTTCGACATCATGCCTCACCTCATGATCCATCTTCCTCGGCAGTTGTTGCTTACCGGTCCTGTGCACTTCACTTGGATGTATCCGATGGAAAGGTACGTATTTTACACCTTATGTTAATTTCCTCATCAATATATGTGATATAGTGTTAATGTATTATCATAACACTTTAAAAACTTGATTTATAGGCAACTTGGACAATACGGTGGTTTTGTCCATAACAGATCCGCACCTGAAGGATGTATAGCTGAAGCATATATTGAGCACGAGTGCGTCACCTACATGAAGCTGTATTTCGGAGCGTTACAGGAAAGCATACAGGAAGATGTACCGTCACATTTCAATCTTTCCATACTCTCCGACGATGTTGTACTCGGTGGAAACATGCCAGATTCCTACAAGTTGAAAGATTATGAGGTAGCCATTGCACATTGGTGGGTACTAATCAACTGTCCAGAAGTTCAGTTTTGGAAGGACATACATCTACGCTGTGAAGGAGTAGCAGGTGATCGCGATTACCACAACCAGACATTCGCAGAGTATTTCGGCCGCTGGGTACGTACCTTTAACACTATTCTATACGTGTTCATATATTATTGTGTATATTTATTCATATTTATAGTTGATTCTGATGGTTGCAGATGGACCTTATTGCAAATGATAATCACCCAAATTGGTCGCACGAACTCAGACTTTTAGCGAGGAGGCCGGTCTATTCAAAAGTTTATGCGACGTGCAAGGTGAATGGTGTGTTATTTCGATGTGAAGACAGAGACCTCAGACTGAAAACACAAAATTCAGGGGTTATGGCACATGGTGGGGATGGTGGAGTTGACTATTACGGTGTTCTCCATTCAGTTGTGGAACTGCATTACGGGGAAGGCATGAAAGTGCACCTTTTCAAGTGTAGATGGTTTGACACACGGCCGCAGAGCATGAAAACCGATCAATACGGCGTAAGTTCTGTGAACACTAGTACATCATGGTATAAGGACGACCCGTTCATTTTAGCCACATGGGTGAAACAAGTGTTTTATCTTGATGATCTCGCCAAGGGTGACCCGTGGAAAGTAGTCAACACTATCCACCATCGCAACATTTACCGGGCGTCTACACTTGGAGTGGCTGAAGAGAACGAGGAAGGGGGCACCGCGTATCAAGAGCCCAACTCAAACGGTATTCCTGACTCCTCTTTTATTCGCCTAGACACGCCGGTGCGAATTCGACGTGAAGAGCCACTGCTTGTTGATGTTGATCCAACTGAAGAAACTAACGAGGACTCTAGTGGTGAGGAAAGACATAGATTACCCCTATCGAGCAATTCAGAAACCGAAGAAGACTCATCCGATGATTCCGATTACAATCCGACGGATTAAGTAATTTAAATGATGTAATCCTTTCATTTGTAATCAACTCATTTCTAATGAACGGGCGTGGGGATGAGCCTCCCAGCTAGGCTGGGTTCCAAACCCCTTAAAAAAAAATTTGAAATATGTTGACTGTTGGGTTTCTGGTTTTTTATGTTCAATTTTGGTTATATGTGAACAGGACATCGGAATAGGAGAGGTGTAAAACCACTGATTTTTTTGGTTTTTTTTCAGAGAATGGCCGACGAATAATAAATTTTTCGTCGGCTATAGCAACAATGGCCGACGAATAATGAATTATTTCGTCGGCCATAAGTTTTTTAAAATAATTATTTTACGAACAATGGCCGACGAAAATTAAGTATTTCGTCGGCCATAAGTTTTTTAAAAATAATTATTTTACGAACAATGGCCGACGAAATTTAAGTATTTCGTCGGCCATAAGTTTTTTAAAAATAATTATTTTACGAACAATGGCCGACGAAAATTCATTATTTCGTCGGCCATAAGTTTTTTAAAATAATTATTTTACGAACAATGGCCGACGAAAATTAAGTATTTCGTCGGCCATAAGTTTTTTAAAAATAATTATTTTACGAACAATGGCCGACGAAATTTAAGTATTTCGTCGGCCATAAGTTTTTTAAAAATAATTATTTTACGAACAATGGCCGACGAAAATTCATTATTTCGTCGGCCATAAGTTTTTTAAAAATAATTATTTTACGAACAATGGCCGACGAAAATTCATTATTTCGTCGGCCATAAGTTTTTTAAAAATAATTATTTTACGAACAATGGCCGACGAAAATTCATTATTTCGTCGGCCATAAGCTTTTTTAAAAATAAATATTTTATTTTTTACCGAAAACTACAAAAGAATAGCCGACGAATACTAGGTTTTATTTCGTCAGCTATGATTAAAAAAAAAAAAAAATGAGCAGCTTCAATTTTCTATCACTGTCGACAAACCATTGCTTCATCCTTCAAATGCAAATGTGTCGTGAAATAAGATATGACCGAAATATTGAAATACGTCTACGGTTGAAAAATGAGAAGATTCCGACAAAATCTGTGTGCCGAATGTTGCGGTTAGCTGTTTTTTACTTCCGTTTTCCTATGGGTAGCCTGACGGTCGGTAAATATTTTGAGGAAAATTTTTATACGATTAGTTGCGTCTCATCGATCTGAAACTATTCTCTGTTGAAGATCAGGCCAAAAAACGTCATTTAGACGGGCCAATTTCCGTTTTAAAGCGTTTAGAGGTTTGACTCACCCGGTTGACCGTCCCGATCGAGCCTTTAACGTTGTCAGATGTAGTTGGATTTTTTTTCATACATGTATTTAACCTTAACGGTGATATCTGACGGTTGGAATAGATTTTCCAAACTTTTAGATTCAAAATCGGAACATATGCACTAATGTTCCTTAACTTGTTTACTAAGTGTTTAAGTGAATGTATAGTGTCAAATAGTTACTATACGTACACTCTTCAAATGCAAATGTTTCGTGAAATAAGATATGAACGAAATAATGAAATACGTGTACGGTTGAAAAATGACAAGATTCCGACAAAATCTGTGTGCCGGATGTTGCGGTTAACTGTTTTTTACTTCCGTTTTCCTATGGGTAGCCTGACGGTCGGTAAATATTTTGAGGAAAATTTTTATACGATTAGTTGCGTCTCATCGATTTGAAACTATTATCTGTTGAAGGTCAGGCCAAAAAACGTCATTTACACAGACCAATTTCCGTTTTAAAGCGTTTAGAGGTTTGACTCACTCGGTTGACCGTCCCGATCGAGCCTTTAACGTTGTCAGATGTAGTTGGATTTTTTTTCATACATGTATTTAATCTTAACGGTGATATCTGACGGTTGGAATAGATTTTCCAAACTTTTAGATTCAAAGTCGGAACATATGCACTAATGTTCCTTAACTTGTTTACTAAGTGTTTAAATGAATGTATAGTTTCAAATAGTTACTATACGTAGACTCTTCAAATGCAAATGTGTTGTGAAATAAGATATGACCGAAATATTGAAAAACGTCTACGGTTGAAAAATGAGCAGATTCCGACAAAATCTGTGTGCGGAATGTTGCGGTTAACTGTTTTTTACTCCCGTTTTCCTATGGGTAGCATGACGGTCGGTAAATATTTTGAGGAAAATTTTTATACGATTAGTCGCGTCTCATTGATTTGAAACTATTCTCTATTGAAGATAAGGCCAAAAAATGTCATTTAGACGGCCCAATTTTCGTTTTAATTTATAGGGTTTAGAGGTTTGACCTTGTAGTTTGACCAAAGGTTTAGCCGACGAAATCAAATATTTCGTCGGCTAAACTCTTGCCATCCGCTTAGTGTCCGCCGTTGGATGGCTCAGATCGAACGGCTGTGATTTTCCAAAGTATAACCGACGAAATATTTAATTTCGTCGGCTAAACTCTAGTGATCCGCGCCTTTTCATTGTTCGCCGTTGGATGGGCGAGATCGGACGGTTGCTGAGCGCCTAAACTATGGCCGACGAGTTGATACATTTCGTCGGCTGTACTTAAGTATAGCCGACGAAATTTTATTAATTCGTCGGCTATACTATCGGGTATAAGTTTGTTGCAGCCGAACCCTAGCCTCCATTTGCTGCATTTTTCCAATCTTCCTCTTCGACGTGCAATCCGGCCCTCCTCCCTCTATCTCCTCCACGTCGGCAGCCCCGACCCGACCTCCTCACTCTTCCTCCTCCAATCCGGCCGGCAGCCCCGGCACCTCCTCCCTCCTCCTCCATTTTTTTCCGGCCGTCTCCCTCCTCCGTTTCCAGTGCCGACGAAAGGCCTGTCCCTCCTCCTCCCTCCTCCGGCCAGCCTCCTTCTCCTCTGCCCGAATCAAGCAATGTAAGGAAATTTTTTTTTTTTCATTTATGTTAATTAATTGTTAATTTAGTTATAATTGTTAATTTATGTTAATTTAGGTATAATTTATGTATTTATGTTAATTTAGGTATAATTTATGTATTTATGTTAATTTAGGTAAATTTTAGGTATTTATGTTAATTTATGTATAATTTAGGTATTTATGTTAATTTAGGTATCATTTTGGTATTTATGTTAATTTAGGTAAATTTTAAGTATTTATGTTAATTTATTTATAATTTAGGTATTTATGTTAATTTAGGTATAATTTAGGTATTTATGTTAATTTAGATAAATTTTAGGTATTTATGTTAATTTAGGTAATTGTTTCCAAATTTATTTTAATTATATAATTTATACGTATAAATTGGTTTTTTAATTATATAAATTGATAACTTAATTGTATAATATTTAGCTTAATTATATATATAGCTTAATTATATTTAATTAGAATTTGTTATTTAATATAATATAATTTAATATGTTAGTATATAAATTGTTATATTAAAATATGTTAGTATTATTGGTTATTATATTAATTAGAATTTTTTATTTAATATAATATAATTTAATATCAATTAATGTATTAATGCCTCGGGTTTTAGATGGCCGATGCATTAAGAAACCTATTCGGAGGCCGTCGTGGCAGCAAATCTAGAGGTTCTAGAAATTCCGGCGGTTCCGCAGACTCCGAGAGGACCGCTAGCCAGCCTGAGAGGACCACTAGCTAGCCGCGGAGGAGTGTAGATTCATCCCAGCCGCAGAGGACTGTGGATGCAGACCAGCCGCGACGGAGTGTGAGTGCTCGGCACCAGACCCTTCTCCAGGCGGGGCAGCCGTCGAGCACTTCACTTCCGCATGCCGGTCCCTCTGTGGCTCCGAGGTTTAGTCGGCAGCTGTTTCACGAGGAGATAGCTGCCGACGTTCCTCAGGTTCGTATGCCTGAGGTTCATCGGGAGCCGATGCCGAGTCCGACTCAGTCTGGTGCTGACTCGACTGAGGTTCCTACTCTCCCAAACCAGCTTTTCCTCCCGTACAACATTCCGGCGATACCGGAGGTCGACTATCAGGGTGTGCCCTTATGGCCGGATATGCCTCAGTACGTTAGTGCTGCGGAGGCATACCGGCAGCAGCCATTTGAGGACCCTGACAACCTTATTTCGGCGAGGAGAAAAGGGAAGTCGACAGACGAGTCATCCACTTCAGGTAACATTTGATTTTATTAATTAAATGTTTTATTAAAATTAACGCACTAATATTTAATTTTATTAACCAATCGTCGTTTTTGTGATAGGGACAGCCGCTAGCAGTTCACGGAGGAATACGAGAGGTGTCATCTGTTTTGACACGCTCAGGAGAACTGTTGAGCGCAGCGGCAGGATCCAGATCAACGAACCTCCTAATCAGGAGGTTCAGGGGAAGAAAAAACGCGACTACTCGGGTTGCGTGGGGTCACTGATTAGGGACAGAGTCCCTATGTTGTGGACCCGGTGGGCTGATGTGCCCCAAGAGATCAAGAGGGAGTGAACATTGCCGCGGCGGTGAGTAATTTAAAAAATTTAATTTATTTATCGTAATATTTAATAATTTTCGGTATTATTACAATTGTAAAACTAATAAAATATTATTTTTCAGACATTCTTCGAGATTGCCGAACACAGGCGGGATTGGGCGGACAACCAGCAGAACTTGAGGTACGTTTGTTTTTATGATATTATAATTATCTTATAATTATTAATATTTTATGATATTAATAATATTTCTAATGCACTTTTGTTTTTTTCGTAGGTTCAAAGAGTGGAAGAACGAGCTGTGTTCCCACTATAATGAGTACGACCACCTTGGTCGTATGGGCACTCCCAGGGAGTTCGTGTTCCGGGAGTACGAGTGGCGTTGGTTGAAGACAGTAGACTTCAACAACCCAGTTATGCAGGTAAATACTAAACTTCAGTAAAAATGTTTATTTTGTTAATATTTTAATTATTAGTTTAATTATTTTATAATTATTACATTAATATTTTCTGATGCATTTTTCTAATATTTTATTATTTGTTTGAAGGAACGGTCTCGGATAAACTCTGCGAACCGCCGCCGGAACACAACCCTCCATCATGCTGGTTCACGGCCGTTTGCACAGTATCAGGAGGAGGCGCTCAGAGATCATCCTGATAGCAACCCGTACGTGGAGACGTTCAAGATCGCTTATCCACAAGCAACAGAACAGCTCGTAAGTCGTTTATTACAATTTTAAAATTTTAATTATTAATTTTACTTAATTATATATTTGTTATAATATTAATTTTTTTTTCCCGTCCACTTAGGAGAGGGTCAACCGGGCCGAAGAAGAGGTGCTCCAGCAAGTAGTTCGGGACACACAACCGAACATTTCAGAGGCAGATCTGGAAGAAGCCATGCGCCATGTCGACCGGTCTAGTGTCCAAACGGCAGCGAGGATCTTCGACGCAGCCTTCCCAAACCGGTCAAACAACTACTACTGCCGGGGTTTGGGAAGTGCTGGACTAGGGCTTCTGAAGACCACTAAGGGAGGTCAGAAGAAGGGAGGCGGGGAGAGCCAGCATATGAGGGGGGAAGTGCAGCGATTGGCCGCAGAATTGGCGACCTCGTCTCAGACAGTACAGGAGCTGCGCCGCAGCACACAGCAGTATCAGCAGGAGACGCGCCGCAGATCACAGCAGTATCAGTTGGATGTGGCCGGTTGGCATGCCGAATGCGAAAGAATTCGGCAACACAACTACGACGGCCAACAAAACTGGTGCTATGAGCTGTTCGCGGCACAACAACAAAGCCTTCCACCCCCGCCCCCGTTTCAGCGGTTAGCGGAACCTCCAATGCCTCAATCTCCCGTGTTCGGTCAGCAGGATGACGAGCCTGATGGAGAGCAGGATGCTGGGGATGACCTGCTGGACTTTAGTAGTTTAGGTGATGATTAGGGTTTAGGGTTTATGTATATTAGAACGAATTTAATAAAAATGGTATTTAGACGTGTTTCTTGTTGGTGCAAATGCATGGAATGTTTTTGTGATTTGCAGGTTGCTTGGAATGGTAATTTAGAAAATAATTTAATTTTTTTTTTCCCAAATGTAAGAAAAGCCGACGATTTTGGCATTATTTCGTCGGCTATAAAAACTATAGCCGACGAATTTTACCAATTTTCGTCGGCTATACAATTTATAGCCGACGAAAATTACATTATTTCGTCGGCTATAACTAATTAATGCCTATTAAATATTAATATATTTTGAGGAAATAGCCGACGAAAATTATGTATTTCGTCGGCTATTGTTAACAACATATAGCCGACGAAAATTTATTAATTCGTCGGCTATATGTTGTTAAAAATAGCCGACGAAATACATAATTTTCGTCGGCTATACTTAATGAATTTCGTCGGCCATACTCGAAAATACCCGACGAAATTCGTCGGCAATTTGTCCCAGGTTTGGCCGACGAAAAATATTTTCGTCGGTACAGTCGTCGGCCATACTCTACTATAGCCGACGAATTCTTTTTTTTCGTCGGCCATTAGTATAGCCGACGGGGTTGTTCCGACGACGTATAGCCGACGAAAATTTCGTCGGCAGATGGTATAGCCGACGAAATATAACCATAGCCGACGAAATTTTTTTCGTCGGCTATTCATCCGCATCTGGTAGTGTATATTGATCACTCCCAACTTGCTTAGCAACACAGTGAACTGATTCGAACTCAATGGCTTCGTGAAAATGTCAGCTGGTTGCTCCCTGGTTCGTATATGCTCTGTCTGAACCAATCCTCTCTGTACTTTTTCACGTACAACATGACAATCTATTTCTATATGTTTGGTTCGTTCATGGAAGACAGGGTTTGAAGCTATGTGTATTGCTGCTTGATTATCGCAGAACAATTTAGCTGGCTGCAATCTAACATTCAAGTCTCTCAAAATGTATTGCAACCATGTTATCTCGCAACATGTAGTGGCCATGGAGCGGTATTCAGCTTCCGCACTCGAACGTGAGACAGTGCTCTGTTTCTTTGTCTTCCAGGAGATAGGAGCATGTCCAAGGAAAATACAATAGCCTGTTGTTGATCGTCGAGTGTCTTTGCATCGTGCCCAGTCTGCATCACAATAGGCTCTTAACTCTAAAGACCCTGTGGAAGGTAACTGGCCAGGCGTTTGTTTAAGGTATTTCAATACCTTGTGTGTTGCTTCCAAATGAGGCTGCCTAGGTTTGTCCATGAACTGACTAAGAATGTGGACTGCATATACAAGATCAGGCCTGGTGATGGTTAAGTAAATGAGGCGTCCAACCAACCTTCGATACTGAGATGCATCTTCAAGTAAATTTCCATCTTCTTGTGTAAGTGATACATTCTGATCAACTGGGAACAGTGAAGGTTTGGCCCCAAGAAACCCTGTGTCTTCAAGAATTTCCAATGCGTATTTCCTTTGGCACAAAACAATTCCCTTCTTGGACCTAGCTACTTCTATTCCAAGGAAGTAACGCAACTGCCCCATATCCTTTAGTTTGAAATGGCTCGAAAGGAAACGTTTAGTCTCTATGATGTTGTCTAGATTGTTTCCTGCTAAAATAACATCATCAACATAGACCAACAAAGCTGTAAAGATACCTTGATGGTTTCGAACGAATAATGAATAATCAGACCACGATTGCTTGAACCCGGCAGACTTAAGGGCTGTGGAAAGCTTCAAAAACCATTGTCTTAAGGCTTGCTTCAATCCGTACAACGACTTGTGTAGCTTACAAACCATATTCTCCCCCTTTCGTTCGAAGCCAGGAGGGAGTTGCATATATACATCTTCGTACAAATCTCCATTGAGAAATGCATTGTTTACGTCCAATTGGTGAATATGCCAGTTTTGTTGAGCTGCAAGACTGAGTAAAACTCTAACTGTTGTAAGCTTAGCAACCGGTGCAAATGTTTCCCTGTAATCGAGCCCTTCAACTTGGCTGAAACATTTGGCCACTAACCTGGCCTTGTAACGCTCAACAGTGCCATCGGGGTTGTACTTGATCTTGTATACCCATTTACACCCAATGGGTCGCTTGTGAGTAGGAGGTGGAACTAAACTCCATGTTTTGTTAGCTTGAAGGGCTTGAATCTCTTGTTGCATAGCGGTTCTCCATTTTGGGTCTGTAACTGCTTGGGAAAAAGAAGTAGGCTCTCTGTCTAGTGTTATTCTAGCAGTGAAGACTCTATGGGGTGAAGAGAGGTTATCATATGACAAAACATGGGAAAGGCTATGGGCAGTACCTGGGGAGATGACCGCGTTCGAGGAAGAAGACGGTGCAGAGCGTGAGGGAAGGGCCGCCTCAATATGAAAGTCTTGCAATGTAGTCGGTGTCTTGGTGGGTCAAGAAGACCTGCGTAATTGTGGAGGAGATGTTTTCTGAGATGGTGAGGGTGATGGAGTAGGGTCAGAAGACGTGGTAGGATTATTGTTAGAAATGGTGTTGGTATCGGTGTTTGTGTCAGAGGACGTGATTAGAGGAGAAACTTGTTCTGTGGATGTGTTGGAATCAATATTAGAAGATTGAGGTGCAGCGGAAGTCATGGGATTTGGGTAAGGTGGTGTAGGATTTGTGTGAGTGTGGGACATTGATTGAGGATCATAATGAGGAGATTGAGTCAAAGAAGAAAACAAATTAGTATTTAATGATGGATGAGAGTCAGACTCTAGGAAAGGAAAGACGTCCTCAAAGAAAATCACATCCCTTGAAACTAGGGTTGTCTTGGTGGTTAAATTATAAACTTTATACCCTTTTTGACCATGAGGATAGCCAAGAAAAATACATTCTGTGGACCGAGGATCAAATTTGCTAGGACGTTTCGGGTGTGTTGACACGAAACATTGGCAACCAAAAACCTTTAAATGAGAGTAATTTGGTTCTTTGTGAAAAAGTTTTTCAAATGGTGTTTTTCCCTGAAGAACTGGGGTTGGTGTCCTATTAATCAAGTAGGCAGCGGTGAGTATGGCATCCCCCCAAAAAGGTTTGGATAGTTTTGCTTGAAAAAGAAGTGCTCGAGCTACATTTAACAAATGTCGATGTTTGCGCTCAGCCACACCATTTTATTGTGGTGTGTTGACACAACTAGTTTGGTGGACAATGCCCTTGGATGAGTAAAATTGTGGAATTTTAAATTCTGGGCCATTGTCACTTCTGACAATCTTAACGGTTGTACCAAACTGATTTTCGACTAAGAGAATGAAGTGAATGAGTAAAGTGCGTGCCTCTGATTTTCTTTTCATCAGATAAACCCATGTACTTCGTGAGTGATCATCGACAATGGTTAAGAAATAATGTGCACCAGAAAAAGTTGGAACATGATAACCACCCCAAATGTCAACATGAATTAAATCAAAACAAAATTCACTACGAGTAGTGCTTATTGGAAAAGATTGTCTGGTGAGTTTGGCCAAAGGACAAATAGAACAAGTGCTTGGATCATCACAAGCTTTATTAGCAAGGAAGGGAAATAATGAAGATGCTTTAGTTGAAGGGTGACCAAGACGTCGATGCCATAGATGGTCTGTGTTGGTGCGCACCACATTGCATGTTCCTTTCTTATCTTGAAGGTTGAGGCAGTAGAGTCCCTCCCGCTCACTTCCCGTCCCAATCGTCTTCCCCGATCGTAGGTCCTGTATGACACAAACTTGTCTGAGAAAGATAGTAATATAGAATGAATCATATGCTAGCTTGCTCACTGAAATCAAGTTTAGATAAAATAGTGGGACGCAAAGGACATTATGAAGAACAAAAGTGGGAGAGAAAACTACTGTTCCAATGTGAGTAACATGTGTTAAAGTTCCATCAGGAAGCTTAACCCCACGATTATGGACAGCTTTTAGGGAGGTGAGCAAAATAGGGCTACAAACAATGTGATCGCTTGCACCACTATCCAAAATCCAGACTATCTCTTTAATACTCTGTGTAAGGTTAAATGCTTTACCTGAGAGTTCTTCATAATTTGGAATGTTACCAACTTGGTTAGCTGTAGCAACCTTGTTCTTAGTCAATACGTCAACAAACTGCTTACAGGTTTCTTGTGAAAACGGGAAGTGTATCCCATTCAAGCTTTGGTCATCCGTGGAAACAATGTTGTTCCCCTTTGAGGTTCCCTGCTCTCTTTCCAAGTCAGCCTTTCTCCGTCTGCAATAGTTATATGTATGACCCTTGCCTCCACAATAAGTGCACTTGAGATGAGCCCTGCAATTCTTGGTTCTGTGATTAGTCATGCCACACTTTTCACATTTCATCTCAGACTTTCCTACATTGAAGTCTCGGCCTCCTCTGTTGACAGTAAAAGCAGCAGCTTCTGTTTGACTAATTGTCCTTCCACTTGAAGCCTCTGCTTGTTTTTCATGGTGCAGGGCCATTGCATATGCTTTGTTCACACTTGGTAGTGGATCTATTGCCACCGTGTTGCTTCGGATTGCAGCGTAATCCTCATTGAGCCCCATTAAGAACTTCATGGTCTTTTGATTCTCCATGTATGCCTTGATTTCTTTGGCTGCATCACAACTACAAGGTGGAATGTCACAAACTGAATCTCTTTCATCCCAGAGACCCTTGAGTTTGGTGAAGAAGGACGTCACTGAGTCTGTACCCTGCTCACAGCCATGGATCGCATTCTCAATGTTGAACAATTGAACAGTGTTCGTGTGTGAGTAGCGCTCCTTTAGTTCATCCCACATATCCTTCGCAGTTTTGCAGTGAATCAGGCTGTTGGAGATTACCTTCGATGTTGATGCCAGCAGCCATGTTTTGACCAGGGTATCGCAGCGACTCCACTGCTGTTGTTCTTCAATTCTGCAGGTTGATCTTTGAACGGATCCATCTATGAATCCCTTCTTGTTTTTGATTTCCAATGACATGTCCATAGATTGGCTCCATGATATATAATTGTCTTCCATCAAAGGTTGTGGTACAAGTACCAAACCAGGTTGATCTGAATGGTGAATAAATAAAGGGTGATTGGAATTCTTCCATGGTTCTGCAATCCTTGAAGAGGTTGTACCCTTGCCATGATCAAGGAGTTTTTGTTCGTCATCAATTGCCATGGGGTATGGTGTTTGTGTCTGGTGTTAGGTGGTGTTTGTGTTGGGTTTAGGTCTCCAGGAACGAATGCTCTGGTACCATATAAAGTTTGATAACAGGAGAAGAATTACTTCTTATCTATTGCATAGCAGTACTGTACAATATATAAGCATTCTACATGCAATCCGATCCACAATTCTAGGACTGTACAATATGTTAACTACGTTCGCTATGGTACGAATCGGATTAAAGTCTCCCTTTTGCCCGCCATATTTCTAGAATTCTAAATTGAATAGGACTCGTAGCTTAAGATGAGATCATTGAACAAAATGACAAACTGTGAGCAAGCAACGTACATATAGTGTTCTTAATGAAACTTTATTGTGAGTGAATAACATTTTGCATCTCAAACTTGTTAGTTGTTCAATCTCAACTGGTTACTGTTTATGAACCAAACAAGGCTAAACTGAGTGTACGTTGTTACACGAGTCCATTTTTCATTCCAAAAGAAACCTTCAGTATCTCTATAATATCAATGGAAGCTGATCCATACCGGTATCACATCAAGTAATTATATGAGAACAAGATTCTTTTCAGAAGAAGTGAATGCACTTGATGTTATCCAGCCATTCATTCTAATACTACATTTTTATTAACAAGAAAAATGCACTGATGTTATCCAGTCGTCCATGTTATTGATACTTTTTTATTTTTTTTAAATAGAAAAATTGGACAAAGATGTTATCCTTAGTCGCTGTAAATTGACCAACCTCATCTCAAATATGCCCTGACCCAACTCTTTTAAACGGGTTGGCTAGTGCCATATTGTATCAGGACTATCAGCCAACGATCGAATTTACACTATCTACTTGAAGGCTCATTCAACAATCAACAAACAAAGTATTGAAAAATTTGGTCACATTAGAGAGGATTCATGATCCAACCTACCATAAAACTGACCTAATTTTTCCAAAAATTATTTACCGACAGTTCAATTTTTTACTTCTTCTCTCACAAATTTGATCGACCCTAATAATGGGCATCCATTATGTTTTCTAATAAATAAAAGCCGAACTACAATTTTCAACGTCAAATTAATCGAATCATACAAAATACTAAATTTTGATTCGAGCAGACGTGAAGCCCATTGAAAATGGTTGGGGGCTTGTGAACTAAATATCATTTTTGAGGTTAATTAGATAAATATAAAAGTTTAATAAAACAATATGTTAATTAATGGAGTAAAGAAAGCAATTGAGGTCGGAAATAGCAACAGCACTTTTGGGAACTCGTCAAACATTAATGTCCTTTCTTCCTGGATCAGTGGTCTGCACGATGATAACGATTACAATCCTCCCCAAAACGACGCCGTCTCGTCCCTCGCTTCTAAAGCCGTCCTCGTGTACACACTGGAGTCCCCGTCCCCTACAGCACAACACTCCCAAACTCCAAAAGAAACACAGAGAGAAAGAAAGACACAAAAGCAGAGCCAACGGGTCTCAAGCATCTCTAATCATTTTGTTCCTCACGAGAAAAAGCTCCAACCCATTTAACACACATAGACACTAAACTCTCTCTTTCTCTCTTGCTTTTGCTTTTCTCTCTTTCTCTTCTTCATCTTTCTGGGTTTTGAGATCAATGGCTGTTGTTATGAGGGCTAAAGCTAAAGGTGAAGAAGAAGGAGGATCATTTTGAGACTCTGCCAATGCTTTTTCACTGAAGCATCTATACAATGGCTGATGATCACAGCTCTTTCACCAAGGTCTGCTGTTTCCTTGCTTCTCCTTTAAGCTCTTCACACACCCTTTTATTTTTAACTATTGTTTGTCTTTTACCTCATTCTTGCTTTGGTTATTAAATTCTGCTCCTTCCCATTTGTTTGATTATTTTTATGGGTTGCGTGTGAATAGCCCCGATCTGGGTGGTGAAATATTAGTCTTTCTGTTCCTGAATCCTCGGGTGCTTTTGTTTATGCTTTCAAGCTGAAGCAAACCCAGATTTCATTTTCATCATGTCTTAATAGAAACAGCTTCTAATCATACTTGTGAATAAGACTTGATAACTGAATGGGCTGATTACTAAATCATAAGAATCTCTCTAGTAGTTATGGAGTTCTGCGGAGCTAGATACATCAGATTGGACTCTAAAGAGTTTGGATGTTTTTTTATGACTATTTAGTAATTACCCTTGTCATTTTCATTCCCTGTGATTGACCCTATATTCTGCATTTTCTGATTTCATGAAATTCAGGATACACTGCCAAAGAAATCGCCTTTGTTGCTGAGGACGATTGTCCTGTTGTTTGTAATGGTCTTTGGTGTCTATATATGCTCAATTTGTGTAAAGCAAATCAGGACTGGTACCTCTGTCAGATTCTTAAGCATTCCTGAGGTGATTCAAAAGCCGTGCCAGAAACCTTATATTGAACCGGAAGAAGCGCCTTATGTGCACTTCCCTAAGCCCACAACTTATAGCAGGTATGTTCATAATATATTATTTTCAAGTTTTGATTCTATTTGAACTGCAATGATATGACTTTTCTTGTGCATATAAATAGGGCTGAATGTGCGTGCAATCCTGTGAGATATTTTGCAATTTTCTCGATGCAGAGGTCTGGGAGTGGTTGGTTTGAGACGCTACTGAATAATCATACTAACATAAGCTCAAATGGAGAAATTTTCTCTAATAAAGTCAGGAGAAGTAACATGACAACAATTTCGGAGACTTTGGATACAGTGTACAATCTAGATTGGCTCAGTAGTGCCTCAAAGAATGAGTGCACAGCTGCAGTTGGCTTAAAATGGATGCTTAATCAGGTAATGCTCGCTTATGCATTTTGTTTTTTCCAACTAGTTTCTGTTATCTAGCAGCAGTGATTTTGTTGAGTGAGAGAGACTAAGACATTGCAATGTGGTTCATTTCCTGCTGAAAGGCAGATCCTCATATCATATTTCTCATCTCATGGACTAAAGTTGTCTTATAGTCTCTGTTTTTGTAACAAAATTACAAAGATTCATGTATTTTAGAGTTTTCGAGTCCCAAAAAGAAGCTTGTCTGATCTACGAGGAAATTGTTTAGGAAGGGGCAGTGTAAGAGAATCTTGAGGGTTGAATAGGGTAATCTCAATGATATTCTAGGATGGTGGAACTAGTTCAGAGAATTTGTGGAATATACAGTGTGACTAAACCCTAAATGTCAGGCATAACTATTAAGCTTGAAGTTTATATGATTGAATGTACCCCTTCCAAATATTTTTTTTTTCATTTATACAACTACTAAGCTTGAAGTTTGAAGTTGCTTCCATGAAAAGAAAATTTTGAAAGATTGTTAATCCATGAATGTCTCGTTTATGCTACATAATCTGCATGAATGATATAAATGTATATTTTAGAGTGGGGTGCTTGTATTTAGTCTAGCTAGCTATGAACTTGTCACTTTTTTGCACCTGCTGTAGAGCTATGTGAACAAACTGGTCGGGTGTAGATATTGCTGAGACTTTTCCATGTCTTTTCTTGTAGCCAGTTATACCAGTTATTTGCTTCTTGAAGTATAGAAATTTCTTACTGTGACTAATGAGATAGGGATTTAGTTTAGTAACTTATTGACCTCACTTAGGATGACAATTATGTGAACATAAATCTAGGTAAGAGAGGAATCAATCGGTTGGACCCATGTGGTGCTTTGTTTTGGGTCAATCTAAATTTCCACCCAACTTTATTCTCATGAACAAATAGTTTGCAGCATTCATTATCCCTGTGTCATGCTGTGGATTTTTAATACTGTTTAACCCTGTTGCAAAGAACAAAATGTTTTTCTGCTCTGATGTTCATGAAAAACACAGTGAACAGCTAATTAATCATCTAATATAACAATGGATGCAGGGATTGATGCAAAATCATGAACAAATAGTGGAGTACTTCAACACTCGAGGTGTTTCTGCTATCTTTCTCTTTCGAAGAAATCTGCTGCGTAGGTTGATCTCTGTGCTCGCAAATACTTATGATCGAGAGGTGAAGCTACTGAACGGAACCCACAAGTCCCACGTGCATTCTCATCACGAGGTTCTCTCTCTCTCTCTCTCTCAAGTATAAGTTTTTTTTTTATTTGCTTTGTAAGCTTATTATATGTGATGGCTGCAGGCAGAGATACTTGCAAAATACAAGCCTACGATCAATGCAACTTTGCTTTTAGCCAACCTGAAGCAAGTTGAGGATACACATGCCAAAGCATTGCAATATTTCAACAGCACCCGACATATTATCCTATATTATGAGGATGTTGTTAAAAACCGTACTGTAAGACAATTATATAAATGCTTGACCTTGACTTTTTCCTTTTGTCGATTAATGTAATTTAATTCTTGCATCTGTTGCATGACATGAGATTATTTTGAAGCCTCTAAAATTAAAAAATTTCATGGTTGCAGAAATTAAAAGACGTTCAAGATTTTCTCAAAGTTCCACAAAGGGATTTAAAGAGCCGTCAGGTGAAGATACACAAAGGTTCCTTGCCTTGTCAGGTTGAGAATTGGGGTGATGTCCAAAAAGCACTTAACGGAACACATTATGAGAGCTTTCTACATGCAGATTTTCGCAGGTAAAGGCAATGGGGATGATTATGTATATACACCATGCTTTGTTCGTGTAGTAGTTTTTGGTTATTTTTTTTGCCTTTAACCACAGAAGCCATCAGGTTACCCTCCCTGTTGAAATTTTGGCTACAGCATCAGAATTTTTTTTATTTTTTATTTTAGCTTCTTTGTCACCTAAATTTTGTTCCTTTGCCACGCTAAAATTAGTATTCAATTGATTCTTTACTCAGTTTTTGCTGAGAAACAACGTTGCTAATCAATAGAGAAAATCACAGCTCTTTTACTGCTGTTCTGTCTGTATATTTGTATATCTCCATAAAAAACTTGAAATGCATTATGATCAGCAATTCAGCATTGACCACTCAGTACATATTGACCTCAGTTAGGCAAGCATGCTAATTCAACATTCTATACTGAAATTTTTAATCGTAGTCAGTTTTGTAGTACAAAACTTCAAGTCCAACTGCGACAGTCTCCACAAGGCTGACTGGGTTTGTATGAAGTATGAACATTCCTCTGTGTGTGGGATTAATGATCTAGAGCAGGAAGGTTGCAGTAAGCAAAAGCAAGCAGAGATGTAGCTTGGACCTTTATAAATACAGCGTCTCATTCTGATTGGAAAACAATACTCTCTTCAGTGCTTTCTTTTGTTTGATGATCGTACTTTGACTGGGAAAAGCAGAACCGTAATAGGTACCTTGACTGAGGATCGTACACAAGAGGTTGGTCAAAGATTTCCTTTAAACGAGTATAAAATCTATTTTTAAAGGAATTAAGGTTCGGATTCTATTTGACCAAAGAAGAAAGTATGATTTCTATCCCAAAGAAAAAGATTTTGAGGGGCGCTGTAAAAATTTAGCTAGAAAATCATTTGAATACAATTATGATGCGCATGTGTTTTTTCCCGTAAGATTTCATCGACTCAATGTGATGTGTGGTGGGTAGTTATATCGGTTCTTGTCCTCTTTAATCGCATGAAAATTGATATGAAAATTGATATGGATTTTACGTGAAATCATGAAATCGAATTAGCCAAATGTCAATTTGCTTAAACTCCACGACAGAATAGTTGAAGTTGTGCTCGTCTAATGAGGTTGCACCCTTTGAATTGAACAGAGAAATTATTAGGTGACTTATCTCAGATAAACAACTGATATGTTGCAACTATAACTAATTTGTTGTGAGTCGAATTAACGACCTTTCACTTATAAAAGAGAGATTCTACTGCCTCATATAGAGGCCGATAATTAACAAGTAGACAAATGTGCTCCGTGAATTTATGTAATAAATGCCGCTTTATTTTTGTAAAAGAGAGAAAAGGAAATAGGAGTCCAAAACTCCATCTACACCACAGCTTCATGCCAGCCTATATTGATTAATTGGCGTTTACCATAATTAGCTCAAATATACACAGAATGACAGTAATAAATCTGGAAAACACCCAATAATTAAGATTTAAACTTTGCTAAGATGCAATCCAGCTCACGGAAGCACAAGTTGCACCTGCCCGCTGTCCTCCCCCATCACACGGCCCAGACCCATCCCCGCGTAGGCCCCACACGTCACGGACGGCGAACGTGAGTTTTTTACCGACGTACTAAACGAGGTCTCATCTAAATCTAATCACTCCTACCACCACCACCGACCCACCCCTTTAAAAACCTCATTTCGTCAATTCAAACCCCCTCTCTCTCTTTCTCTCTCTCTCTGCTGCGCAGCCTTTGTTGCCTCCTCTCTCTCTGTACAGCTCTAGCTCTCCCAAGCTCAAATCTCCAATCGCGGCAGAGTTCACAGAGAGAGTGCAGAGAGACGACACTCAGCTGAATCCGAGTCCGAGCCCAAGCCCGAGTCCATGGCCCAGCAGACCAACGTCGGCGGCGGCAGCGGCGATCTGAGCACCACGGCGCAGCAGGCCCAGCCCAATCAGCAACAACAGCAGCAGTGGATGCATCAGCATCAGCAGCAGCAATGGATGGCGATGCAGTACCCGGCGGCGGCCATGGCGATGATGCAACAGCAGATGATGGTGTACCCGCAGCATTACATGCCTGCTTACGCCGCGCATCCGCATCACAATCCCTACCAGCAGGCTCAGGCTGCCGCCGCGGCGGTGGCGTATCAGCAGCAGCAACCGCCGAAGCAGCAGCAGCAGCAGCAGTCGCAAAAGATGGGGCCTACTGATGAGGTCAGGACCATCTGGGCTGGCGACCTCCACCATTGGATGGACGAAGCCTACCTTCACGGCTGCTTCGCCTACACCGGCCAGGTAGCTGCTCGGTTTTCGATTTGAATTTGGATTTAAATCATTGATTAATGTAGTGTTAGTGTTTGATTGGATAGCTGCAGTGTGATTGATTTAAGTTGAGAAGCTTGCGATTTTTAGTTTATTTGTATTTTGACTGATTGTGGTCCTTAGCTAGTTTGACTTGGATAGTATGGATTGGAAGAGTTAAGAGTAAATGAATTGCTTCGGAAGTTCCTTAACCTAGAAACGTAAATGATTCAGGTTTAGGGTACTTGAATATGTTTAGTCGGGCAGTGTAGACTATCTTGTTAAGTTCATTTCTTAGTGAGTAATATGTTTAGTCAATGCAGATAGGTATAGCAGCTGTTACTTTCGCAAATGTGTAACATTCTGATGGTAATGTCAGTTACTTGGGAACCAATTGTGTGATTTTGAAGTCACTTTCCAGTTGTTGACTAACTTGTCTGTACTTTAGCTGGTTCACAGATTCTCTTTTGCAATTAAAGTAGGGCTGAAATCCTCTTTTTGGTGGTAGTGGTAATGGGCATAGAAGAGTGACCTGCCTTACTAGTTTAGGCAATTGGCTATAAGTATAGCAGTTTCATTATCTTGAGTTCTTTAATTTTTCCTGTTACTTTGCAGAAGCTCCTTTTACTATTGCCAAATGTCATGGCATCTGTCTTTTTTTTAATTCCTTTTTGTACTATTGGTCTCATCTTTTCGGGCTATTCCATCCATCTCCAAATTAATAGAAGAATCATTTGTATAAAGACAGAGACAGGCTTTGTAGGCACTGATATATAGACACTGGAAGTTCTTCTGTATCTGCCTTTTCTAACTATGAGGTGGGCCCGAACACTACTCCTCTTGTGTAGGCCCAAACATATCAATCAAACCACGTCTCACCTGTGTATCGAACAAAATTCCCTGGATCAGGTTCACTAATATTCAAGCCATGAGTTAACAGTCAAACCTAGCTATGTCACAATGCATCAAGCACATCTTAAGAACCGATAATATATAATTGTTTCTTTTAAAATACTCGATTATTTGTTTTTTTTGGATAAGATCCTTGCATTGGCCACTAACTGTTATCTGCTTTTGGTGTTACATATTTGGTAGGTTTCTTCAGTAAAGGTTATACGCAATAAGCAAACAGGTCAGACAGAAGGGTATGGTTTTGTTGAGTTTTATTCACGTGAAGCAGCTGAGGAAGTTCTGCAGACCTATAATGGTACCGCTATGCCAAATACAGAACAACCTTTTCGTCTGAATTGGGCTACCTTTAGTGCGGGTGACAGACGGGCAGATACTAGTTCTGATCTATCTATATTTGTAGGAGATTTAGCTACAGATGTTACTGATACTATGTTGCAAGAAACCTTTGCTAGTAGATATTCATCTGTTAAGGGGGCAAAAGTTGTTCAGGATGCGAATACTGGTCGTTCAAAGGGTTATGGTTTTGTTAGGTTTGGGGATGAAAATGAGAGGACAAAGGCCATTGCGGAAATGAATGGTGCATATTGTTCGAGCAGGCCCATGCGTATAGGTGTTGCAACGCCCAAAAAGTCATCTGGTTATCAACAACAGTACTCTTCACAAGGTATGATTGAATGCTCTGAGGTTTTTCTTGCATGATATGAGTTGTGACTTTAGTCCTTAATTTCACATCTGTAACAATTCCTCTTTAAATTTTTAGAATAAAAAATAAGAAATCAACTTGCTAAATTCATCTGTGCACATTTGACAAATGATTTGGTATTTTTTGTGCTTCTTAAAAAGCTGAAAGTGTAAAGTAACAAACTTGTACTTTTTGGCCAACTCACATCTTGAATTTTTTATGTAATTTGCATGCTTTGCTTTTCTCACTTTTAACCCTTTACATTTGTTCAAACCTTGGGGTATTTAGTATTGCTTGCTGTTAATTTTCTGATGTAAGATTAGAAAAAGTTATTGCAACATAATTTTATTGCCAGCATCCTTTGTCATTTCTTCTTTCTTACCTTTATCGTTTATGAAAGATCTTGTCATCATCAATTTATAACTGAGTTGGAGGCATTTAGTTCATTCAGTGCTCTAAATTTCACAAGCACGTTTGATTGTAATTGGCACCTTGCACTTTGCATCATCTTCTTGCATAATATATAAATATATGTATATATATTATTTTATATCTTTGTTCAGTGCCCTAGCTGTTGGTTAAGTGATTGACAGTGTTTTCCTTTTTTATTCTTTTCCTAATTTATGCTGTTCCTGGTAGTAATTTCTAAAACATATTGTTTCTTTGCAATTAGACCTGGCAAGAGTGGGTTTAGTCATATTGTTGTTATCAGAAATTGAAAATTTGCTCAACTTCTATTTATTCAGCAATTAAACAAGTCAACTGATAGAAACAGACCATATATAGTCACCGATTACCTTCATCTGAGCTACACATTTGAAAAGTATTGAAGCTTTAGTCACTAAATTGAAAAGGATGTCAATTTTGTGTGATCTCACTAGCCTATTTGTCATTCTTTTATGTGTAAGGAGCCATCTAAATTATTTTCACTGTGCCCCTTTACTTTGATGCTTATGAACCTTACTTTTTTTTGTTTTTGATAAGTAACGACATTTTAATGAAGCAAAAAGCAAAGAACTTTAATTTCAGGCACCACAAGGATGTTATTGTTATGCTCATCAGTTATTTTCCCCCTCAAGTGCTTTGATAAGAGCAGCTAGTTTATGAGCTGGCATGGGTGTTTTTTTGTGGGGTGGGGTTATTCGAACAACCGTCCCCCATTCATATTGAAAAAGTTGAAGTGTTGATTTACCAAGTCGTTCAACTTTTCAAATAGTTGTAAATTCTTCTTTCTCTAGGGTTTGGCAATCCCGTTAGTTCAAGTTTTTCCCTCCTGAAAGTTTAACACTGAATTATGACATATTGCAGACAAATAATTGATGAGACTCATAAGTGGCAACTATCTCTCAGTGGGTCATTGTATTTCCTTCAATTTAGAACGAGTAGTTCTACACCAAGCCACTTGAACTTTGAATTAACATGTGAAAGATGATGCAATTGAAGAATGTTTTCAGTCCAGTCCAGGAACCAAAAATATTTAGTTATGGTGTGGACATTAATTTTAGAAAATGTTGTTTTCTGTTTTAATATAGATAGCATTTAAGCTGTATTTTGTAGTGAATATATTACTTTTCCTCCTTTAATTAGCATTGGTATTGGCTGGAGGTGGTGGACATGCAAATGGTGCCATTGCCCAAGGTTCTCAGTCCGATGGCGAGCCCAATAACACAACTGTGAGTTCAAATCTTCTCTTTTGGCTTCTATTTCTTTGATTGGATAGGCCTTCTTACAATGATTTATTGTAGATATTTGTTGGAGGGCTTGATTCTGATGTCAATGAGGAAGATCTCAGGCAGCCTTTCTCTCAATTTGGCGAAGTTGTCTCTGTGAAAATTCCGGTTGGAAAAGCATGCGGTTTTGTTCAGTTTGCTAACAGGTACGCTTGCCGTTTGCTGTATTAGGGCCCTTTATAGAATTAAAGCTATAATTAGTAGTCAATTTTACTGGTCTGTTTTTTTTTTTTTTTTTCTTTTCAATGTCAAGGTTATAACTAATTGAACATACAGTTATCATGTAAAAGGTACAGTCACAATTGGAATTACTATGAAAGTATCAAAGACTGAAGAAGGTCAATTGTGTGTTGTTGTGTAATAAAATGAACTATAACCACGTTGTTTTGATTTGTAGGAAGGATGCTGAGAATGCAATGAATATGCTGAATGCGACCGTTATTGGAAAGCAAACAGTTCGTCTGTCTTGGGGTCGCAGTCAAGGCAACAAGCAGGTAATACCTCAAGTTAAATTTCCTTTGCCTATGTAAGATTTAAAAATTTCACCTGCATAAAGTTTCCTTCGATTATACCATGAGTGGCAGTGTGGGACCATTACCATTGTAATGTTTCTCATATCATCTTTAGTCATATGGTTGAAATTTGCCAATTTATCACCAAAGAGTTGTTGGCCTAGCGGTCAGACACTTGGTTTGTTCCCAAGTGGTCTGGGTTTGAAACCTCTCCCATGGGACCCACCTAGGGATCGCTAGAGTTTCCCGTTTTGCAAATGTTGTGGGGTCAGGTGGGAAGCCTAGGGAGTAGTCGGGTCAAAAATCTAGATACCGTGGTCTAAAAAAAAATGCCAGTTTAGCAATTCAAATCTCTCTCTCTCTCTCTCTATATATATATATATATATATACACAATTTTTTTTATCTTTTATTTTTTTTATCCAAGTTTTTCTCCTTTGATTGTTAATATCATGTGAATTTGCAGTGGAGATCGGACTCAAGTAACCAGTGGAACAATGGGGGCCATTATGGAGGGCAGGGGTATGGTGGGTATGCAAATGCTGCGCCACAGAATCCTGATCTGAGTATGCATGCTGCAGCTGCGGTTAACGGGTCTTCTTAACAGGGAGATTGCAGTTGCTAGCCGCATGTAAACTGAACTTTTTGTGAGTGGATTTAGAATTATAGTTATCAGTGTCGTTAATTTCTGTAGGTTGATTTAGCTGCGTATTTAGCTAAATCTGTAAGATGTGGAATTTTGTTGCCAGATTGAATCATCTTGAAGTCGATGTGTGAGATTAATACTTTATTTAGAGTTCTGGGGCTGCCTGAATTTTTAAATGGACAGGAATTTTTTTTATTGATCCCAGAAAATATAGACATGTTTTGGAAGTTACTCAGACCAGAATTTGGAAAAAAAGAATTTTGAGTTTTTATTGCTTATGACCTGTTAGCCCAATGTCTGTTTTTTTAGGAAAAAGTCCTACTTTACTTACTGCTTGGAATGTTATGTTTTCTGTTTCTTGAATGTTCTTCTGTTTGCGGCTTTAATTGGCAGCTTAAGTAAGGCTATTCTCATGGAGAAGGCCATTGTCCAATGACTCCAATCCATTATAGAATTATGCAAATTCTAGTTGTCATTTAGGAAGTAAAAGCTGTCTCTATACATTGCCAGTCGGTGTGTACGTTCAAATTCGTTTGTTGGTAGATTGGAGGATTAGAAACATGACTATTGCTTTCCAGTTGGCTGTTTTTACATTAATTGCTACTTCAGTAATTTTACTGATTAGTGTATCGATTGTATTTGCTTTTCTTGAGGGTAGGTTGGTCTGTATTTGCTTTTCTTGAGGGAGGGTTAGTCAGGTAAAAAAAAAAAGATGTATCTTCCGGTACATCATCCTGGATCGGATTAAGTCTTTGTGGTGGATATCCTTAATTCTCTTAGTGGGACTGTGGAGTGTCATTTCACCTAGTTGGGTATGGTTTCAATGTGAATTAAAGAAAGGAAGTCTATATTTCTTACTATCCATTGTCAGAGTCTAGCTCTCTCCTTTTGTTCTTCTTTTCTTCTCCTGCTTCTTTTTCCTTACGAATGATTCATTCTTCTAAATATGATTCGTTTTGGTACAATTATAAGCAGGAATGTTTGATGGAGAAGTAGAGAATGAGATAATCTCTTCTTTCTATCCTGAGTCATTCCTAAGGTATTAATGGAGAGAGATGACACAGTGGATTGTATGCACAAGCCACCCCATTGTTTTTGTGGGAGCTTGGGCGATAACGTTATATGGATGTGGGTGAGGGGCACCCATCTCCGGTTTCAAGTGTCACATGGACTGGTCGGTAGTTCGTTTCACTTCGAAATGACCAGTAACAGAAGCTTGATATGGAAAGTTTACTACCTGGAAGCTTGATATGGAAAGTTTACTACCTGGAGTCCCGTATCAGTCCTGTATTTGCAGACTAACTTTAGCTACCACTCTGGATGAGGCTACCTTGTTACAATAAGTGTGGTGGTTACTACCATACCGTCATAATATATATTGTTTGGCATTCTCAGCAATATGTAGTTTCTAACGACTATGGTCGTTTCTGGGTACTGAAACTAAATTGTATGAATGGTTCAAGAATTTGGTAATCGGGATTCTCTGCGAGCTGGGTATATGTTTTTGCCAAATTTTCATCTTGATGCCCTAAACGAGTACAGCATGCCGTGAGTTGGTGAATGGTGGACACAGCTCAAATGCTTCATAAATTTCAGAGTTCAGTTGTCTATTCTTGTAGTGTATGCAAACTCTTGCAATTCTCCATGAACAATAAGCTAAACTAAGCTGGTTTGAGTTTTAACGGTTTTCATTTAAATATAAGTTCCAACTTCTAAACATACCAAAGGGCAAACGGGTTTGAGTTCTAACGGGGTTTTATGTATGAAATCTAAACATTTGGCCAAAGGGCGAAGTCGTTGTTGAGTACATGCTGTTACAACGATTTAATATTGTGAATGGAGGTGCGTGCAAATGGACATCGATCTCTCCCTTGTAGCAATTGATATTCAAGTTTTCTAGAAAGAAAAAAAAAGGGTAATAATATATCACATGTTTTCAATGGGTTTTGTTTCGTTTATAATTTTGCTTCCTTAGTCAATTTGGAGGACTTTTTTATATGTATTGTGTATTATATTTTGTTCGCCAATGATCATCATCAAATGGTAGAGTACAATTTTTTTAAAAACCAGTTGCATCCTGAAAAGTCAGAAAAATGAGAGACAATGGGTGATGATAATGTATAAAAATGCTTGCTTGAAAAACTTTAAACATGTATGATAGACGTTTAAGTTTTGTTGCATAAAACATCAAATCCAGAATTTTAGTTACTTTTAAGTTCTGCCTAAACCCGGGGGTCTAGTAGATACTTGATGAATCCACCTCTATCTCCTGCAATCCTGCTCACTAAGGAGAATACCGGGCGGGCCGGCCTTCACCTCTCCGATGCCTAAGTTAGTATAGTTGGAATGTATATAACTAAGGCACGTATGTAAGCGGGGAGAGAGACGAGTTACCTCATAAAGAAGGTAGTTGGGGCCCATATATATGTGGTTGGGGGTAAGGACTGGCCTTACTCTTCGATGTGGGACTGATTCCCTTCTGCTTATACTTTCTGAAGCCCTCTTAGGCTTAGTTTGGGACAGCTGTGCTGTGAGTAAAATGGCTTTTGAATCAGCTGTGAGTAAAATGGCTTTTGAATTTACTGTGAGAGGAAGCAGTTTAGGTGTTTGGTAAACTGTTTTCAAAAGTGCTGTGAGAACGAAAAGTAATTTTTTGTGTTTGGTAAGTTCTAAGTAAAAAATATTTTGAGTGGGTGTATTTATCAAAATAATCTTAAATATTTAAAGTTTTATTAAAATGGATATTACTTCTCTAAATTATAGACTATGGTTTTGTGCAATTATTTTGGTATAATTTTTTGCAATGTATGACCAGTTGTTTGGACCAAATAAAAGATTTACGAAAAATTCTTAAATATTAAACCAAATTCATCTAAAATAATATTAGACAAAGTATTTTCCACCATAATCAAATGGAACCATTATACAAAATATATTAGAGTCTATTAATATTGCAACTACATTGCATTCATTAAATTTTGTGCAATCATATTTCTTAGCACCACCATTTCTTCAAAAGCTGCTTTCCAAAGCTCTATTTCCTAGCTTTTTGATTTCAGCTTTTGGGGAAATCTATTTTGGCCAAAAGCAGCTTTTAGGGACTTTACCAAACACCATACATTAATTCCAAAAGCTAAAACAGTCTCAAAAGCAGCCTCAAAAGCTGTCCCAAACTAAGCCTTAGGCAGGCTGGCGCCCCCGGCCCCCGGGCTCCTGGAGGCAGATAGAGTGCCAGGCCCCGAGGCCGGGTGCTGGTGATCTGGTCCCGACCCTTGGGCCGGGCCCTGGTGCGCTTGCTGCGGGTCTGCGGGCCTGCTGTAGCCTCTCTGAGGCTACTGTCAACAAGTCCCACAAGTTCCCGGTCAAGTGCAATCTTGAATGGGGACTTAAATCTGTTTTGCTCTTGTCCCGCAGACCCGCGGGGTTACCAATCTACCGGTGCCCAGTCCCCCAAGTCCGCGTTGAAGATTGGGCGTGACCGAGGTGAGTACCTGTTACCGATGGGAAGCAATAGTTTATAAGCACTCTTGCAATATAAGCAGCAATATGACTAAGTGTGGTGTTATGAGCATGGAGCCAAGATGATAATGATGATGTCATGATGCCATGATGCCATGCAACAGACGTGTGCATGGAATGATAATGAGGCGTTGAAATCCGCCATGCAAGAGATTTATGCACGGGATGATAATGAGGCGTTGAAATCCGCCATGCAAGAGATTTATGCACGGGATGATAATGAGGCGTTGAAATCCGCCATGCAAGGACTGTGCACGGAATTTCGGCCGGGCACTCTGCCCTATCGGTACGAAGCGGAGCTTCACTAGGCTTCAACTGGCCGATCTGCCGAAACGGGATTCACTGAGCCTCTACCGGGCTATCTGCCGAAACGGGATTCACTGGGCCTCTACCGGGCTATCGTTTCCCATTGCTAGGCTGCAGGGAGATTACCCTGGTGTTGCGGCCTGTTTGAAGCACCGGTGAACACTTGCTAGTTCTTCTCAGCTTATATTGAATAAGCGTTGAGGTAAAGGGGTGGCATTGAGGTGACAAAGCTCGCCATGTAGCCCCATGTTTGATCGCCTTTCAATGCGATGCAGGGTTTTTATCCTGCTGGACAAGCGTGCATGGGTTAGATGCAGACTCGCCCGGGTGTATAAAGCCCGCCGGTCGAATATTTTCGACCGGTGTCAGCCATGGTATTGGGCAGAACTCGACCGTTGGCGGACATCATGCCATCTCCGGACGAGTCCCCCAGTGAAGTGCCATGGGCCAGGTGCACTAAGTTCCTGGTAGGGGGGCGGCGTTGAGGTGACAAAGCTCGCCCTGCATCCCCCTGTTGCTGCAGCTAGTGCGATGCAGGGTTTTTATCCTGCTGGACAAGCGTATATGGGTTAGATGTAAACTCACCCGGGTGTATAAAGCCCAAGCCGGTCGAATGTTCTCATGACCGGGGTCAGCCATGGTACTGGGCGGAACTCGACGGTTGGCGGACATCATGCCATCTCCGGACGAGTCCCCCAGTGAAGTGCCATGGGCCGGGTGGAGCCTATTCCCGGAATGTGTTCTGGAGCCGGTTGAATGCGTCGAAACTGGTAAGCGGAACTCGACCGGGCGTCCTGCCATATTGAGACGAGTTCCCCCAAAAGAGATGCGACTGGACAGACCTCGATCGTTGTCCGGACGCCATTGCATATCCGGACGAGGTCTCCAGTAATATGCGATGAAGAAGCCATGCAGCCGGTTGAATGATCATAATCGCGAACTGCCATGGTGCCGGGTGGAGCTCGACCGGGCGGCCAGCCGTATTGAACCGAGGCTTCATACCCGGATGGGTGCTAGCTCTCCAAGCGGTTGGATGATCATAACCGCAAGAGAGGTCTTCGAGAAATGCAGCGAAGAAGCCATGCAGCCGGTTGAATGATCATAACCGCAAACTGCCATGGTGCCGGGTGGAGCTCGACCGGGCGGCCAGCCGTATTGAGCCGAGGCTTCATACCCGGATGGGTGCTCTCCAAGCGGTTGGATGATCATAACCGCAAGAGAGGTCTTCGAGAAATGCAGCGAAGAAGCCATGCAGCCGGTTGAATGATCATAACCGCGAACTGCCATGGTGCCGGGTGGAGCTCGACCGGGCGGCCAGCCGTATTGAGCCGAGGCTTCATACCCGGATGGGTGCTCTCCAAGCGGTTGGATGATCATAACCGCAAGAGAGGTCTTCGAGAAATGCAGCGAAGATTGTGGCGCAAGCGTGGAATCTGGGGAAGTGGGAGAGCCTGACTCCTTGATTCCCGTTCCTACCTTCCTGCCGTCAGGATGTGGGACAAATGGCTGACATGCATTTAAGGAGGAAGTCCATCAATCCCGTCAGCTTATGATGGCGTGGGGAGGTTACCAACGCTGGGACACGTGCCACTGCGGGGCGGTCTTCAGATGGAGGGCCTGGATTCGCAGGCTTTTGAGTTGCTCTGATTACTTGTTTTGGAGGGATTTCGATTGCCTAGGGTATTGGTCCCCTCTATAAAAAGGCCTGTTCTTCTCTTCTTTCTGCTGTTGCTTCTTACTTTAGAGAGACTGAGATAAAAGGAGAAATCCGGCGACCACTCTGAGCCTTTCTTGCCTCACGAGATCTGTTTTCTTTGAACGCTCCCTAACATTGCGCGCTGCTTTCCGCGGGCCGATTGTCCTCGGTTGAGCATACTAATCGGTAAGTTTGATTTCTTTGCCCCATCGTTATTCTTGTTTCTGGGTTTGTTGTTTTGCCTTGGGGGGGGAGGGATCTCTGCCGTTGACGGAACTGCTTTGCGGCGAACTTGGGGAGAGGCCGCAGAAGGCGTTGTTGTACCTGTTGCTGACAAGCGCTAGGGTTTTGTGTTCTTCCCCTAGGTTAAGATGACGTCTTCAGGTTCTGACCGGGTTTCCGAAACGGCTGTCAGAGGTCCCCTCATGGATGATGCGCAGAGGCTGGACGACTGGCTGAGTTCGGAATCTCCGGAGACCGAAGTTGCTGACTGCTCCGGGAGCAGGGTTTCTACTCCGTCCTCGGCTTCGTCTTCCGGGGCTGAATCTTCTGAGACCGAAATACCGCGCGGGGTGCGATTTGCAGATGCTCCGGTTGTGAGCTACACCATGGGGAAAGGGAAGCATGCTGTAGTGTGCGATGAACCGGAGGAGAGCATGACCCCGGAAGAGATTGAGGAATTGCGGGAAGCGTGGGATATCCCGGATACTATTCTGCTGCGGCCCTTGAACCCTGGAGAGTCAGCCTGCAACCCGGAAAAAGGTTGGGTTGCTGCACATCCGGACCAGTTCCGGCATGGACTGTCGTTCCCGCTGCCAGACTACGTGCAGTACATGCACAGTGCGCTGCGAGTGTCACCCGCTCAGCTTCCTGGGCTCCAGTGGAGACGACTACTGAGCCTCGGCTGCTTGTACGAGTTCTCTGGGATGAACATTCCCACGGTGAACGAGTTCCGGGCCCTGTACAGGCTGTCGTTCTCCCGGAAGCAGGGGTCCCGTGGTTGCCTGTCCTTCAACAGCCGGAAGCCTCCACCGATCGTCACCAATGTGCCTTCATGGGTGGATAACAGCTGGAGGAAGAAAGTGGTGATGGTGGGCGGGAAGTGGCAGGCGAGGAATAGAATGTACTGTGTTCCTGGCGCCTTCCAACCCATTGGTGACCAGTCGTATGAACTATCGGACCTAGAGCGCGAGAGGATTTCGACCATAGCCGGGTGCTGGGACGATCTGGAACGGAGTTCGTACAACTTCATCCGGCGAGAAGTGCTGGAACACTGCCAGTTTGGGCGGGGTCCCGGTGCGTAGGAAGCGGTTGAGTGGTGATACTTTGTGTTAACTTCTGCAATATACTAACCGTTTGCTTTCCTTGCAGGTGCATCTTCTCGGGCGACTATCAAGCCCGAAACCACTCTCTCTATGGATGGGGAAGATCTCCTCAACCAGTTGATGGAGAAGGCCGAGATCGTCTCGCGGACGTCAGTGGAGGACGGGTCCGGTCGGCTTGTGACCCATGCAGAGCGGAGGGCCATGGATGTTGATGAGGACGCCTATGTCCTGAAGCGGGTGAAGACCCATCACTCGACAGGCCTGCTGGCGCCTGGAGAGGGCAAGAGCACCGGGGGGGCCTTAAAGATTCCTGGTGGAGCAAACAGGATCCCTAACCGCCCGGTGGCTGCGGCGCACGTGGCTCGCGCTGTTGGCGCAAGCGCACGATCTTCTTCTCCGGAGGGCCGGGGAGAAAAACGGAAGGTTGGAGACGTTCCTTCCTCCGCGCTGGTGACACTGACCGGCGAGTCGGTACGGGAGAATCTGGCGAAACGGTTCAGGAATACCAGCGGCGCGCAGACCATCGCTGCCGGGGAGAATGCCGCTGCTGCTGCTCGGCAGAGTAGTCCCGCGCCTGCGGATGCATCAAGGGGAAGCCCGAGTGGTGCAATCGTGCAGCAGGTGGCGGCGGACCTGGCCGGGCTTGGTCTGGATAGGCCCGGGGTTGCTGGAGTCCTGGCGGGTGGAAAACGTCCAAAATGCAAGGAATCCGTCCTCCGGGTAAGTACCGCATGGTACCACTATAGTGCTTGACTAACCTTGCCTTGCTGTTTGACCAACTCTTCGGTGTTGCACAGTTGCTGTACAGTCTGTACGAACCGGACGCGAGCGAGGGGCTGTCGGAGCTGCAGAGACAGATAACTGCTCTATCCGAATCCCGGCAGCGCCTGGAGGTAGAGAAGTCTCGCTTGGCCCGGGAGAAGGCCAGATTGGAGGAGAAGGCCAAGAGGCTGGAGGAGCAGAACCGGATCCTGGATAAGGAGAGGGCCGAGCTCAAAGAGCAGAACCTGATCCTGGAGGGGGAGATGGCCGCACTGGAGTCCAAGGTGGACGAGCTCCAAGTGGGAGCTGCTGCTCTGCACGCAGGCTCTGCTGCTCCGGCCGGGGAAGATGACCCGGAACTCTTCGAGCGGGTCGCTCTCAAATACCGGGAGAGCGATCAGTTCCTGGAGTTTCTGGTGAAGGCCAGGGAGGAAGGCATCTCGGATGCGTACACGGAATGGGCGGGGAAGGGATGGTTAGATACTTCCCTGATGTCGACTGCTGCCGAAGGAGATATTCATGAGCAGTCGGACATCCATCAGGAGGCGGTGGAGGAGCGGCCGGGTGAAGTGATTCGCTCGGACTTGGACTCTTTTACCACTGGTGCCGAGTCTGCCCGGGCTGAAGACCATACCGGAACTGATGTCGATGACGAGGGTATCGCAGGAGAGGCTGGCGGATTGCCTGCCGAAGGCGCAGTCGTAGGTCCTTAGGATTTTCTTGCCCTTTTCCTTGTAATGCTTCCGGATCGGTTACTGCTTGTATACTTGCCTGAATATGAATATAATGGAACTGGCAGAGCCGGTGAAATTTTCTCAAAAGTAGTTTGCATATATACTTGTTTTTACAACGGTTAGACCGTGAACTATGCCAAACTAACCGCTCAGACTAGCGGGTTTTACCAAGACTGGTCATTCTCTCGGCCGGGGTCTGTTCCTCTTCTCCCCACGTACCGCTGGAGCTGGCCGTTATCGATCAAAACCTGCACCGCTTGCCTGAGGGCGTGGCACTTGCTCGTTCGATGAGTAGCCTCATCATGGTAGGAGCAGTACTTGCCCGTCTGCGCCGTTGTAAGTTTCCCCTTTGGGAACCTTCTCGGGGGCGGTGGAGGAATGACACTCCCGTTCTCAAGTAGGATATCCTCGTAGGATGTGGTGAGAGCGGTGAAGACTTCTTGGTTGATCGGGGGTGCTGGCATGATTGCCAGGGGGCGCTCTTGGCGGAACGGCGCTGGCTTGTGCTCATTCTGAGGCTTATCAGAATAGGACCTCTGTTGCCGCTGTGGCCAGTTTCTGCTATTGGCGTTCCGGCTGGGCCGAGCGGTGCGGTTATCGGTCCGCTGATTGGGCTTGGCTTCCTGGGCGGGTGGGGGGTTCTCTTCCCGGGGATGATCCTCCTGCTCCTCATCTCGGTTCCTCTTCAGGAGGTGGTGTCCATAGGTCTCATGATCGGCCTGAGCATGCCGGATGGCCATAGCCATCAACTCGTCGTACCCCTGCGGGAGTTCTACCCGGACGGCGTAGGAAAATTTGCCCGCTCGGAGCCCTTGCTTAAATGCCATCTCGGCGATGCCCTTGTCCAAGTTCCGAACTCCGGCCGTAGCCGTCTGCCAGCGGTTGACAAAGGTTCTCAGCTCCTCTCCGGGGGCTTGCCTGCAATTGAAGAGGATGGTCGACGTCCGGGCTCCCTCGACTCGGAGGATGAAGCGGCTCACAAACCGGTCGGCCAACTGCTCGAACGCTTCAATCGAGTTTGGTGGAAGCTCGTAGAACCAGCTGAGTGCTTCTCCGGACAGGGTCTCCTGGAAGATGTTGCAGCAAACTGCATCGGAGTATCCCTTGGCGCAGGTTTGGGACTGGAAGCTGTCCAGATGCTGGTATGGGCAGCCGGATCCTGAGTAGGTGAGCTTGAGGGACTTCTGGTTGCCAGACCTTCCCGACTCTATGACCCGATGCGAAAAGGGGCCCATACGTTCATTAAACCGAGCGCCCTCCATTGGCCGCGCAGCCCTTCTCTCGTTAGCCTCCATCTGGGCTTTCAAGCTTGACACGGTGTCGGCCAGCACCTGCAGCGCGGTTGGCGTCTTAGCTCCATCTACTGACGAGGCGTCGAGCTGGCGGGAGGTCGTCGCGCTCTTTGGCGGGATGGCGCCTAATGGCGACTTCTGCTGTACAGGGCCACCGGACCGACCGCCCGAAGATTGCCCTCCATCGGTGTGCTGAGGTGGAACTGGCGGGATTGCCGCCTGTGCCTCGGCCATGGCGCCACTGCGCTGCTGCCCCCTCTCCAGGGCGGCCACCAGTGCAGTATTCACTGCCTCCATCTCTTCGTACCGAGCGTTGGACCTAGCTCTGTCCCTATCGCTCTCCTCTTTCAGACGACTGACCTCTGCGGCCATCGCCCGTAGCTCTCCCGCCATATCGCTATGGCCGGGGCTGTACGTGGGGTCCCGGCCCGGGCTCTCCGGGCTCTCGGATCTATCGCCTGAATCATCCGAGAACGTCAAGGCGAAGCCCCGCCGCTCTGGACTGTCTTCCTCCTCTGCCAGGCCTTTACCTCGCGGGCTGTCGCGATAGGGATCCGGCACGCGGGATGCTCCCCCGTAACTTCCTACCTCCTGACCGTCGCTTCGGTCGAGGCGCGGCTCCCTCACAATGGCTGGGGTGGAGGTGAGCGCCTGCACTACTGCAGGGTTTCCCTCCTCGGTGGTTCCTTTCTCTTGATTCATCTCCGATCTCTTTCTCAACGGTGTTGCTTACACGACTTCTCGTTCAAGGTTCCCACAGACGGCGCCAATTGTTTCTGCCTAAACCCGGGGGTCTAGTAGATACTTGATGAATCCACCTCTATCTCCTGCAATCCTGCTCACTAAGGAGAATACCGGGCGGGCCGGCCTTCACCTCTCCGATGCCTAAGTTAGTATAGTTGGAATGTATATAACTAAGGCACGTATGTAAGCGGGGAGAGAGACGAGTTACCTCATAAAGAAGGTAGTTGGGGCCCATATATAGGTGGTTGGGGGTAAGGACTGGCCTTACTCTTCGATGTGGGACTGATTCCCTTCTGCTTATACTTTCTGAAGCCCTCTTAGGCAGGCTGGCGCCCCCGGCCCCCGGGCTCCTGGAGGCAGATAGAGTGCCAGGCCCCGAGGCCGGGTGCTGGTGATCTGGTCCCGACCCTTGGGCCGGGCCCTGGTGCGCTTGCTGCGGGTCTGCGGGCCTGCTGTAGCCTCTCTGCGGCTACTGTCAACAATGTATGATAGACGTTTAAGTTTTGTTACATAAAACATCAAATCCAGAATTTTAGTTACTTTAAACTAGAAAAAAAAAATGGAAACTACTATATAAAGGCTCTACTTACAGTTTACAAATTTATTATACTTCAGCAACTGAAAATCGCAGAGATCAAATGATTTACGATATTCTTTGATTACCTAGTCCTTTTAGTTTTTACTTTCTCACCAAGACTAGAACAAAGATTATTAGTGTTCAAAAATCTAACTAAGCAACTCAAACTAGAATATCAAATAATCAAATCAAATCAAATTATCGTTTATAGATCTTAAAATGTTTTTTATCTATACATTTTAAATCAACATGTAATTGTCATATAGTTAATATTTGAGCCTGTCAATTTAAATTGTAAATCACAAATTCAAAAACTAGTTTATGTAATTAGTGAATAAAAACCTGTCAATTTCACTCGGTCGTATGATTTCCAAAGCCCTTCAGAAACAGTCTTAATCTGATGGAAGCAGCTAAAAGGGACTTACCCCAACATGCATGCATATATGTCATATATTGAGAAAAAATCAAACAAAGAGGCAGTGGCAATTTCTGTGATAAATTTTTGCCTCTTTTTTGTGCAATTTTAAAGCCAAAGAAAATAAATATAGCATGGATCTTGATGTCTAGAAGCTGTGATGTAATTAGTTAACCATCGTTCGTATTTGATATTCTATAGGAGCATACGTCAACTGAAAACTCTTTAGTTTTTTTTTATTCCTGCCAAATTATAGTGTGTTGCCAGCCTGCGACTAGTATTCGTTTATATACTAATTCAAGATTAATTAACACAATGTTCTCGGCCGCTTGATTGATTTTTAGTTTTATTTTTTATATTCCTTAGGTTTACTTATACTACTAATTAAATTATAGTTTCATCAAATGCAGGTCAAAATGCTCTAAATTCTTAATGCTAGTGTGATACGTATACCATCCCACCTTGGAGTACCAACTGGCTAGCTCTTATTCTGTTGTTTGAAGTATGTCATAATGTAGAGAAGCTTAAGATCTATATGATCGACTTATTAATATATGCTTTTGCGGGAATTTGACTTATTAATTTGTCGGGATATTTCACAAGCAATATATGGTCGACTGTATTAAGAAGATAAGGTGGATACCGAGTGATACATGATTTTGTTACAATGATAGAAAAAGTCATATATGTTGTTCTATACCCGTATCTTAGACGTATGAGAGGAGCAATGACAGACTGAGAGTCACGCCGAGAAATGATTGAACACTATAATAATTTATTAGTAATTTTTGTCAAACAAGTATAACATAATAATCGCGTTTAATATTTTGTTGACAATCATGTAAACCGTTGATAAATGACTTATTTATTTATAATTAGTAATATTTAGATATATAGCAGCACTTCAATCGGTTCGAAGTTGAGATTGCTAAACTTAACAAACTAATGCTACCTATTTGAACGTACTGATTTTTAATCACATACGATTATCAGCTTAAGTAATTAGGAAGCATCCAATAGCTTGTGTTGTGTCACTACTGGAAATCACAACCGAAAAAGTCGTCGTTTCGACACCGAAGAGACAAAGAGGTCGTCGCTCGAGGTCGTCGCTTGATTTTCGTCGTTTCGATTTCGAGGCGACTACTTTTCCTACAAAAGTCGTCGCTTGGATATTTCAAGCGACGACTTCAAAGTTTGTCGCCACATACTGAGCGACGAAGTTTGGGTCGACTCCTCACATTCGAGACGACGAATTTTGGGTCGTCGCTTCCAATTCTAGGAGACGAATTTTGGGTGGTCGCTTAATATTTGAGAGGACGAAGTTTGGTTCAAAAGTCGTCGCTAGAGTGTATGGGATGATAAATTTCATGCGACGAATATCAATGTTCGTCGCTTCATGTCTCCATTTTCGTTTTAAAAAAATTTCCCGCCGATTTCGTTTAATTTTGTTTTTATGTCCAGTTTTTGTCCAGTTGGCGGGGAGGCGGTGGAGGAGGCGACGGAGGAGGAGAACGACGTCGCCGTAGAGGTGGAGACGGTGAGGAGGCGCTCTGCCGTCGCTGCGGGAGGAGGGAGGAGCGGTGGGAGTGAGGTCTGCAGCAGTGGCTGGCGAGGTCGGCCGGTGTCGAATACTTGGATGGAGAAGGCAAGGTCGGCCGGTGTCGAATACTTGGATGGAGAAGGCGAGGTCGGCCGGCGTCGAAGACTTGGATCGCGACGGCGAGGGGGAGAGGGAGGGAGGCGGTGGAGGAGGCGACGGCAGAGGAGGAGAGGGAGTGAAGAGGAAGGAGGAGAGGGGGAAGATATTTATATAATAGGGGAGTGAATTATGGCCGTTAAATCTGGAAAATCTGACGGTTCATAGGGTCGATCCGCGTAATGTGTTTTAATTGGTTCTCAGCATGTGGCGCGGATTCTACACTGAAGCGACGAAGTAAGACAAAATCCGTCGCTTCAATAATATTTAAAAGTAAAGCGACGAAGTAATACAAAATCCGTCGCTTCAATAATATTTAAAAGATTATAAATTTTTTATTGATTATACTGAAGCGACGAAGTAATGCAAAATCCGTCGCTTCAATAATATTTAAAAGATTATAAAATTTTTATGAGATTATACTCAAGTGTACAACTTTTCGAAGCAACTATATAAAAGAAGTAAAATTTTGAAAAACACTGTGAAATAACATTTGATCTTTATGATGAAATACGGTTATGGTAAAAAAATCACTTAAATCCGACAAAGTTAGTGCCCCGATCGACGCGGTCAACCTTATTTAAACTTATTTCTCTCTATGGGGAACCATAGTATCGGGAGGTAAAAGTTACCAAATTTTTACATGGCTGATTACGTCTCATTTATTTGAGAGTTTAATGTTTAGAAGAGTCGACGAAACAAGGTCATCTAAAGGTACGTAATAGCGTTTTCGTCTGATAAGTTTTATGAAAATATGGTTGACCAGATTTTAAAACATGAAGCGACGACTATTGATCAAAACTCGTCGCTTCGTTTCATATCTCAGCGACGAATATTGACGAAGGTTATCAACTTCGTCGCTTGAATTTTGAGTCGGCGACGAAGATTGAATTTTCGTCGCTACAGTTTATAAAACATTGTTCGTAGGCGACAACATACCAATATTCGTCGCTTCAATAATTTGCGAGCGACGACTATTGATCAAAAGTCGTCGCTCTCGTTTTCTGAAGCGACAAGTTCAATATTGATCGCTTCAATGTGTTGAGGCGACGAAATTTGATTTTTCCGTTTCAATCTTCGTCGCTTCAGACCTGTTTTCCAGTAGTGCGTTCCAAATCTCTTCAAGATTAAAGCTGAGAAAAAAAAAGATAAAAAAAAAGATCTTTGTAAACTCAAACAGTGATCAATCATAAACAGTTGTGGCAAACAAGGAAAAGGAATGAGAATAATTCAATCCATTTCCCCGACATAGGCAAAGAGGTTGCGAAGTCAAACTCTTTGTTACCAGTAGGGAAATCATGTTGCCAAAAAGCTAGATCATCGACCTGGATTATATCCAAGCTGGGAGCGCCCTATATATCCACAAAACAAACAATGAAAGGTTCATTGATCGAGTAGTAATGAGGTCGTAAGTTTAACTCCCGTCATAATAGTCGAACTTATACCATTAAATGTGCATTATGAGACTAGTTACGGCAAGCCCTATAATTCTTGAGTAAGAGAATTTGGTTTTGCTACTTGATTTTTTGTGTTTAAATTTGTTTGGAGTTCTTATAATCATCGGATTGAATAAGAATGACAATAGTTATAAGTTGGTTGGATCATCTTTACTCAATCTAATAGTTATAAGAATCTAAGCAAATTCCAACACAGAAAATCTAAGCAAAGAAACCGAATCCTAATTAAGGTGAAGTTTAGATGCATGGTAATGTGATCGACATATATGTCTGATTATCATCCCTTTTTATTCTGCGGATTTATATTTGAACAGAAAACTTGCACCAATGAAAGAGGAAAAAACAAGCACTCTAGCTAGTTACTACATATATGCCGAGCCTCTGATGACAACTGTATGTTACTGGTTACTGACATTTTCTTAAATTGACAAGATAGTTTTGCTGGGTCTCATCACATCATCTGTATCAGTGTACCGTGTACGTATTGGGTCATTTCATCTTTTGGTCAGATGGTTAGGTTAACTGCTGGAGCTACTGCTTGCTGAGAATGAATGAATCGATCGAGCTCCAGTAGTCAACTTTCACCAAGTTGAACTCGATCCCAATTATTCAAGTTTCAGTTTGTTTTTAGCTGAAACGAAAAGACAAGAATTGAAGAAGAAAGGAGAGGCTTCCCCTTCCAGCACAACACTGTTACCCATCTGGATTCATCTGCATGTTAAGTCCAGTGCCCCCAAGCAACGTTCATATATAGACGTACTGTATTTGTATGTAATGTGATCTAAGCTGAGAGCAATGGATGCAGTATATAATTATATATATATATATATATATATATTAGCTGATCTGCGTAGAAATCACTGTCATCTGTCTATTAGAAACTAGCTTATGCCTTTATAATTAAATTGATTTGATGAGAACAAAACGAAGAGGAAGAACAAGAATAAGAGGGTAATTAAACAAATAGCGGAGTATACTAGCTGCCAAGAAATTGGCCGACCTTGTACATGCATTCGACTTCAATATTATAATCTCAACTATATCAAGATAATGAAAGTTGACAGTTTAGTGTTCTCAACATCTCGATTGCTGGCACATAGATTTAGCTTTATTTATTTTCGATTAAGATTTAACTTCACTTAGTTTACTTGTTTTATACCGACAGCTACGTACACCAGTACATAAACTGTCTTTCTGTACAAGGCATATATGCATACACAAAATCTCAAATACACATTCAAACAATTAACTACAAAAAGGAATGTAGGAAGTGAACCTCAAGGCCTACAAATCGGTCATACCGATCTAATGATTTAATTTAGAGTGGATTTTGACACCTGATTTCATATGTCAAACAGCAATATAACCACTAACTAAAACTGATCGAGGTTTCCACCATTTTTAAGATTTCTCCTTATGGATTGTTGATATGAGGCATGAACATGCATTATTTGTAATTGGCTAATTAGTCTTTAACATCTGAATGACATTCTTATCCTACGATTTGCATGTCGATCTGGATCTCGCTAATTAATGTATCAAGAGTGAAATTCAAAAGTTAGGACGAATGGTACGTTATAATATATTGGTTGTTTACATAACATCAAATACGGTACAAAATGCGATAATTTTCAAACTGATGTGATAATAATAGTTTAGAATAACGTAGGTTAGCGGTATAAATACGTAAGGAATATACTTACATTCTAGTGATGCAACCGTATGGCAACAAAAAACCCAAAATGAAAAGAAGAAAGAAAAAAGAAAAAAGAAAAAAAAACAGTGTACCAAACAAATGGTATAAGTATTATAGCAACCATAATAATACCAAAGCAAAGCAAACCCCAACCTCCACGTTGTAGAGTAGACGAAAGAAAATACAATAAATAACGTCACAGATAGCACGTAGAAATTCATATATAAAGACGGCGTCTATGACCAATCTTCATCTTTTTAGTCAATATCTTCTCCCACTAATCCTTTCCTTCCTCCCCCTTTCCTCATTTCAGCCTCTCAAATTTCTATATATCCCCACTCCCTCACTATTCCATAACCTTAATTTCTCAACCCTCTCATCACCAAGACAAGCTTAGCAGCCTTAGCTAGTAGCTAGCTAGCTGTTAGTTATGGATATGAAAGTAGCCCTTCCGGTGGCTCCGGTGGACTTCAACTTCGACAGCGCCTGCTCCTCCCCATACTTGACCGCCCCGTCGAGCCCTACTCGGTTCGGCAACTACTACTTCAGCGCACCCACCAGCCCCAACCGGTCTTCCTCCTTCTACCGCCAGTTTAATGAGTTCGACTACAGTCTTCATTCTAACAGTACTAAATACTCTCCTTCCACCATCCCTTTTAAGTGGGAAGAAAAGCCCGGGACTCCGAAATCCCTTGCTACTATCAACGGCGACGATGTCGAGGATTTCGAGTTCAACTTCAGTGGACAACTCGAGAGAGCTTCTTTGCCGGCAGACGAGCTCTTTGACGGAGGGAAGATCAAACCTCTGAAGCCTCCTCCTCGGCTACACGTCAGCACTAACCGAAATCAGGATCCGGGATCATCTTCCGGTTTATCTCCAAGGTCACCGTCGCCGAGATCGTCAAGAGTGCTATGCCAAGGTAAGAGAATGGTCCAAGACGTTTTGTCTCCACGTCATCATCACAGAAAAGTTGACTCCGATCCTTTCACGGCGGCCATGGAAGAGACTCGGAAAGATTGTTATAGAGACGAGTATGACTACGCAGAAGAAGAGTTTCAGAGCCGACGTGGGAGGGAAAGAATATCGAGAATGCCTTCGAGACACGTCAACGCTTCAATCAGAAAAGGAACCAGGTCGTTGTCTCCGTTGAGGATTCCGGACATCATGTTCGATGACGTTGCATCACCAGCGCCGACGACGAGTGCCTCTAACAGATCGATCAAGCCAGCCACACCTTCATCTGTTTCTGCGGCATACAACTCGATATTGTCAGCGATTTCGTTCTCGAAAGTGAACAAGAAGTGGAAACTGAGGGATCTCTTGTTGTTCCGGAGCGCATCGGAAGGTAGAGCCACGACGGGGAAGGATCCTCTAAGGAAGTATTCGCTTTTGTCGACAAAGAAGAGTATGTCGGAAGATGTGAAGAATTCTAGCTTCCGGTCGACGGACAGCGTCGGCTCGGTTAGCTCGAGGAGGAGAGGACCGGTTTCGCCGCACGAGCTGCATTACACGGTGAACCGGGCGGTGACGGAGGAGATGAGGAGGAAGACCGTGTTGCCTTACAAACATGGGCTGTTGGGTTGCTTGGGGTTCAACCATGGCTTGCATGAAATTTCCAGGGGTGCTTTTGGGTCCTTGGCACGAAGCTGATGGGATTGCTTGATCGATCTCGGCCGTAAATAACTTTTTTTTGTTCAATTTTACTGTCGAATCTCTTTGATCGGATATAAAATTATGTTTCAATTTTTGGTTCATATACATATTGGTTTATTTATCTTGGAGTTTTTGAATGTTCATTCATGGTGGTGACTCAATCACTAGGATGGACTCGGATTTATGAGACATCGTGTATAAGAAAGTAACGACTTGTGTTTGGTTTGGTTGGGGACAATTAAGAGTCTAACGAAAGGTGATTATTACGGATACGAATTCATGTTTTGGACTTGTCTCATCGTATTTATTTGTTCTCTTAAGCATAGCAATAACGTGGAGTAGTCTTTTACCAAACATATGTAAGATATACGAATGGAATCAATCACAAGATATTTTAATTAGTTTTGCGACCACCCTACAACAATTAACCGTCTATTTAAGTGCATCTCGAGACTAGAATGATACATAGTCATATATATTGATGAAGCTTCCCTAAGATCAATTTCTATTTTGAAAACAAATGCATGTGAAACTCTTATAATTCAACTTTATATGTCAAAAGTCGAGCTTTAATTAGGGTACATTTTACTGACTTATGATTAAACTCACAAGTTACTCGTGATTTCTCTATTATCAGACACTTCTAATTATAATCGAGTCTCGAACTTTATCAACTGAACTAGATTACTGGTTATGATCGAGAAATTGCCGTTAATCTTAGAAAGAATTTTCAAAGTCTATCAAGCTAGCGTACCGTGGATATCACTAGCTAATTAAGCTCCGTCTAAATCAACTAATCAACTAAAGTTTGAGCAAATTAACGCTCAACATGATTAGACTTGTTTATTTATATCCGCAAAACTCAAAACTTTCACTTCAGCGATGTGTAAATCCTCGTGTATCTTTCATACATAATTTTATTGTTCGCGACAACAAAACAAACTACAATCATATGATCTATAAAATTTGTTTTAGATAAGTGGTAAAAGATAATAATTTGATGGATCCTTCACGTACATGCATAGTAACTTTGGAGAATGATAGCAAGAAGTGGCCGAATCTCAAGAAAACCTTATCAAATACTAAAATTGCCGACTAAACTTTACAAGGATATATGCAGCACACACATGGGACCAAGAAAGAGACTTATATGCGATAATCATTATAGCAGTGATGTTTTACAGTGTAAAGTTTGTCTAAAATGCCACAATGGGGTTGTTTGCCACCAATAATCAAGCAAAAGTTGAAGAATCATTCGAATTCATTTAACTCGAAATTATTTGTAGCCCCAAAATTTCCCATCACACCACGAACACAAGCGGCAATGATGAAAACAGTCGGTTCTAGCTTATTGAAAATTCTAGGTCCATCGCATGTGCTTTGTCTAAACAATACAACAAAAGTAATTTGGTGCACAATTACAAATTGCAATGGTGTACTTGAAGTTTCAAACAATGAGAAAAATATAACTGGAACATCATGAATGTTAATCCTTGTTCTAAACATCATGACTAATCAACTCACAGATAACAATACTATGCGAGAAATATGGGCAATGAGAAACTTCCTTCATGTATGTCAATTATGGGGGAGACCCACATTACATTCTACACATATGAATTATAGTGTAAAGGCGAGGTGTGGAAATTAAGTCATGAACACTCGAAGCAATTACGGAAGTTGGCAAAATGCTTCATCGATCCCCATATACATTATACACTACTCTCCCTACATACCAATTGAAAATAAGATGAAAAGATTGTCTCACTTATATATGATGATCGATGATCATGATCACTATAAGATGTTGAAAGCACTGATAGTTAAGTGTGGCTGTGTTTGTGTGTGTATTATCTTCTCCATATATATATATATATATATATATATATATATCCTTATTATCCTCAGCTTAAGTCTCTGACTTGATCAGTAGCTATTAATGTGGGAATCGATTGTCTATGCAGCCTATGAGTTGAGTACTCCATCGAGTGTATTAAGATTGGAGAACCACGAAAAGCAACAAAAGAAGATATAAACAACATATATAATCGTGTAGTTTGCTAATAGTTGCAGTCAGAGATTTTGATAAGTTGGACAAAAAACCAAATAGAATCCAATCTAAAATCAGGATTAAAGTGTATCGATCTCATAATGTATTACTTCACACTTGTCACTTGATCATGGCTTGATGGTCTGAGTTCTTTATCGTCTATAGGGTGATCAGCGTTATTTTAATATCAAGAGTAATGTCCCTCAGTAATGGTCTGAATCTTCGCTTTATTAATTGTATAACACATGAATTTAAATTGTTTGGTAATCTCTTAACTTATTGTATAGTTGTATTCGATTCAAGAGACGGGGAATTCTATGGTACCTACATGTATGATACATGCCCGTGGCAATCTCTTTCTAAGATATCCATGCATCGGTGGTGGTTGTTTTCTTTGAGCATACTTATTTTCCCAAAATACGTACAGGACAAGATGGAGAGAGCTCATCCAATTCAAAAACACCAGCTGATACTTCTTTCGTTGGGCAGCTGACTGATCAATTATCTCAAAGCATGAGAGAATTGAAGATGGGGAAAGACCTAATTCTTGTAGGGCAAAAAGATAGACATTCTTTTTCTTTTTCGTGTTCAATTACTAATATAATAGTTTGCGTATTAATTCAACCTCTTCTTCCTCTCTAGCTAGAGCTTCTTCTTTCAAAAGTTAATTGCATTATTTAGGGCACGGATTGTTGGACTGATTTCACTACCAGAAAAGGGGTTATAGCCGACGATATGGGAAAAAACGGCCGACGAAATAGTACCTCGTCGGCTATAACCCCTTATAGCCGACGAACTACTATTTCGTCGGCCACATCGTCGGCTATAATATTATAGCCGACGACTGCCGACAACTCGTCGGCTATAACTATAGCCGACGAAACGTTTTTAGTTATAGCCGACGAGGATGGTATTCGTCGGCTATAAGAGTTATAGCCGACGAAAAGTTTTTGTTATAGCCGACGAGGGGGGTATTCGTCGGCTATAACTCTTATATCAGATCGACCTTCTGCATCAGGGAGCTCATTCGTCGATGAAATCGTCCAAAACGCTCTGAAATCGTCCAAAACCTCGGCCATAAGCTTGAAAGGTACGTATATTGCTGTGTGTGTTGATTTAGTTGGTTATATGCAGAGGTGTATTAATTTAGAGTTTAATTAGAATAAATGTGTGATTAATTTGATATATATATATATATATGTGTTGAGATGAGATTATTAATGGGTTGATATATATGTTGTATTGGTTAGATAGAATTGAAGTTTTGTTGAAGATTAGTGATTGATTAATGTTGATTTATAGGTGATTTTAGATGAATTTGATGAAAAAATGTATATATATTAATTAATTTAATTGTAATTAAAAATATATTGTTGGTATATATAAAAAATACATTGTGTTTAATTAATTAGGGAGATTGACGATGTTTTAATTAATTTAGGGATGCATGTGTATATATATATATATATATATATATATATATATATGTGTGTGTGTGTGTAATGATGAATTTTTTAATTAATTAGTACGTACGTAGTACGTGCATATATACATATCTATATATAGCTATATTTATTTCTTGAATTTACAGGATGGACAAGAGTTGGATTACCCTTGGAAGATGGGATCAAGCGTATCATGATGGAGTTAGGAGTTTCCTGGATTTTGTGATGGCTAACTGTGGAGACACTACACTTCATTATTGTCCGTGTAAAAAGTGCAAGTGTGCCACCCCACGACACCGGTTTTCCATAGAGACAGTGGAGCAACACCTGGCTAGATATGGATTTTGGGTCCTATACACTAATTGGATTTATCACGGTGAACCAGAGTTTGCGGGTCGTCATGATCATGGACAATTTGCCGAGAGAGGGAGTTCCTCCAATGATCCGACAACGAACTGGATCAACGATATGTTTCCTCGTGAGAGCGGTGTCTTTGAGGAAGCACCAGATGTGCAACTCCCACCTCCGGAGATGGAGTGTTTCCCTGATATTGAGCCACTCGAGCCATTACCCCGATCTCCGGTCAACACAAGTGGTATGGAAAAGTACAACAACCTGATCGCATTGCAACAGACTCCGTTGTACCCCGGATGCAGTAAGACTGTCCTTGAATCTGTCATGGGAGTGATGAAGATCAAAACGGAGAACAAAGGCACTGTCAAATCGGTTGATGATTGGCTTCGGCTATGGGGTGGGGCGATGCCCCCCGGACATCGGCTTCCTACCAGTCATCATAAGGTGCGACATATCCTTAAAGATCTCGGCCTTTCCTACATCAAGATTCATGCATGCAGATACGATTGCGTTCTGTTTTACGGGGAAGGACTTGCAGATCTTGAATACTGCCCATTATGCAATACAGAGCGGTATAAGTTCACTCCTAAAGGGAACAAGAAAGCTGTGAAGATACTTCGGTACTTCCCGCTGATTGATAGGCTTGAGCGGTTGTTCATGTGTGCTTTCACGGCCGAAGCTATGAGATGGTGGGCTGAGAGGAATGTGCCTGACGATGACACCCTTAGACATCCCGCCGACGGAGAGGCTTGGAAGAAGAACGTGTTGGAGTTTCCCGAATTTGCATCAGAGGTTCGAAATGTTTGGCTAGGGCTATCATCCGACGGTTTCAACCCTTTTGGCAAGAAAGAGCTTCAGTACAGTGTGTGGCCAGTTATTTTGATTCCGTACAACTTTCCACCGTGGATGTGCATGAAGAAGGAATATAACATGCTCACATTGTTGATTCCAGGCCCAGGTTATCCGGGAAAGTGTCTCGATGTGTATTTGAGACCCGTAATTGAGGAGCTTCGGTACTTGAGTCTGAACGGCCACCTGGTCTACGACCGGTTCAAAAATGAGATGTTCCGGATGCATGCCATGCTTGTTGGCACGATCAGTGACTTTCCTGGGAGGGGTATGTTGTCGGGCAGCGTCACCAGGGGTTACAGGGCTTGTTCAGAGTGCATGACTGTTGATTGCTCCAGTCCTCATTGCAGCAAGATTGTCCAGATGCGTCACCGTCGTTGGCTTCCGCATGACCATCCATTTAGGGACGATGCACAGGTTTTTGATGGGACTGAAGAAAGGGGCTGGGCACCGGAGCAATGGACAGGGGAGGAAATATTGGCAGTGTTGAATGAGTATGACTTTGGTCCGCTTAGCAATCATCCCGATGTGTTGCGCACGATTCCAGAGAGGCCGGATCGGTATAGGTTCTGGTCACACAAGAGCATCTTATGGGAACTTCCTTATTGGGCCAGGTTGGCTACCAGATACTACCTGGATGTCATGCATATAGAGAAGAACGTGGGTGAAGCCGTGGTTGGCACAGTTTTGAATTGGGAGAAGAAAACAAAAGACACCCCCAAGGCACGCGTTGATCTGAGAAATATGGGACTGCGGGACCATTTGTGGTTGAGAGAGGGCAGGAGCAAAATGCCCCAAGCTCCTTACACCGTCACCAGGGACCAGAAACATGAAATCTTTGGATGGCTGAGTAATGTCAGGTAACTTTTTATTAATTAGGCATGTATTCCCTAAAGAATCCATCTGTTGTTGGACGACTATATATGCATGAAATCTAACTGTTGTTAATGGCTATGCAGGTATCCTTATGGCTATGCGGGTAACATAAGCAAGTGTGTTAACTACCGAGACAACAAGATGTACGGATTGAAGAGTCACGACTGCCATGTACTGCTTCAACGCCTCTTCCCTATTTTCATTCGAGCGTACTTGGAGGATGAAGTGGTTGAGCCGTTGGTGGCGTTGTCAAGATTCTTCCAGAAGTTATGCGCTAGAGAAGTTAGAAAATCAGACCTCATGAGAATGCATGAGGAAATCGTTTTTATCTTGTGCAAGTTCGAGAGGATATTTCCCCCAAACTTCTTTGACATCATGCCTCACCTGATGATCCATCTTCCCCAACAATTGTTGTTTACCGGTCCCGTACACTACACTTGGATGTATCCCATCGAAAGGTACATGTTATTCATAAATTTGATTTATACATGTTTTTAAATAAAAGTTGCATGCTCTTAACACGCACTTGTTAACCTTGCAGACAACTTGGAGACTACAAGAAATATGTGCACAATAAATCTGCGCCTGAGGGGTGTATTGTTGAAGCTTACATTGCGCATGAGTGTGTAACGTACGCCAAGTTGTACTTGGGAGCGATGGAGGACCCCCCACAACATCCAAGTCGAGATGACCCCGAGTTCAACCTATCTATCGTCGCCAACTCTGTTGTACCATACGGAAGCTTCAAGAAAAAGGGTGTGGACAAGTTGCCTGACCATGAGGTAGGGATTGCCCACTGGTGGGTTCTAATAAACTGTCCGGAGGTACAATATTGGAAACGTCACCATCTTCACAGCAAGGAAGTTCGCGGTGATGTCGAGTACCACAACACGACGTTTGCAGACTATTTTCCACAATGGGTAAGTGTATAAATATATATATTAGATGGCTTTCTTTTACAGTTCCCTATTCTTTAATCATAAACACACCGAGTGATTTGAGTTATATTTTTCAGCTGATGCAAGTGGCTGCGAGGGGTGGTCATACAAATTACTCAGAGGAATTGAGGCTGTTGTCGATGAAGCCGATATCTTCCACAGTCCGCCCAATGTGTGATGTCAACGGCGTTAAGTATATATGTGAAGCTAGAGACGGGGAACGCAAAACACAGAATTGTGGGGTGATGGTCGATGGTGCAGAGGGGGGCGTGGATTTTTACGGTGTCCTACAGTCAGTTGTTGAACTCATTTATGGGAACCGCATGAAAGTCCACTTGTTCAAGTGTCGATGGTTTGATACTAGGCCGCACCGCATACGGATCGATCAGTACGGCATACTTTCGGTGAATACCGCCACTAGTGTGTATGAAGACGACCCCTTTGTTTTCGCCACAGCGGCCAAAAAGGTCTTTTATCTTGACGATCCTTTGAACAAAGGCACGTGGAAGGTAGTTAACCATGTGTCTCAGCGAGACATATACAGTGCTACCACACTTGGTGTGAGCACAGAGTGTCAAGAAGCGACCGCATACCAAGAGCCGGACGCCGGCGACATTCCGGAATCCTCCACCATCCGCGATAATAATGTGACGCCGGGCAGAGTGGTCCGACTTCCTAGGGGTCAGGTGCCCATGTATGATGTTAATCCGAATCGTCTATATCAGCCCGTCGATGACTCAGACGACGAGTACGAGCACCGGTTGCCAGATATTAACTACTATACTACGTCTGACTCAAGTGATGAGGATGATTCTGATTATCATCCTTAGTATACTATTTATGTATGTATTTGTGTACGATGGTGCATGCATGAATACATTTTTGTCCTTAATTACCGTTTTCCGAGTTTATGGGAAATTGTATTGAATTGTTTGTGTTATGTTTAGGAATTTATCAGGTGAAATAGGCAATTTTCAGGCCCTAAATGGCAAATTTTCAGAAAGATCAGAATTATAGCCGACGAAATGGACCATAATTCGTCGGCTATAATGCCCATACTTTAGCCGACGACTTGCAATTCGTCGGCTATAATGCCCATACTGTAGCCGACGACTTGCAAGTCGTCGGCTAAAGTATATTGACCGAAACCATACGTAGACCGTTCAAATGCAAAAGTGTCGTGAAATAAGATACGACCGAAATATGGAAATACGACTACGGTTGAAAAATGGGAAGATTCCGACAAAATCTGTGTGCCGAATGTTGCGATTAGGTGTTTTTTACTTCCGTTTTCCTATGGGTAGCCTGACGGTCGGTAAATTTTTGGAGGAAAATTTTTATACGGTTAGTTGCGTCGCATCGATTTGAAACTATTCTCTGTTGAAGGTCAGGCCAAAACACGTCATTTAGAGGGGCCAATTGCCGTTTTAAAGCGTTTCGAGGTTTGACCATGCAGTTTGACCGTCCCGATCGAGCCTTTAACGTTGTCAGATGTAGTTGGATTTTTTTTCCTACATGTATTTAAGCTTAACGGTGATATCTGACGGTTGGAATAGATTTTCCAAACTTTTAGATTCGAAATCGGAACATATGCAGTAATATTCCTTAACTTATTTACTAAGTGTTTAAGTGAATGTATAGTTTCAAATAGTTGCTATACGTAGACCGTTCAAATGCAAAAGTGTCGTGAAATAAGATACGACCGAAATATGGAAATACGACTACGGTTGAAAAATGGGAAGATTCCGACAAAATCTGTGTGCCGAATGTTGCGATTAGGTGTTTTTTACTTCCGTTTTCCTATGGGTAGCCTGACGGTCGGTAAATTTTTGGAGGAAAATTTTTATACGGTTAGTTGCGTCGCATCGATTTGAAACTATTCTCTGTTGAAGGTCAGGCCAAAAAACGTCATTTAGACGGGCCAATTGCCGTTTTAAAGCGTTTCGAGGTTTGACCAAAAGTTGACCAGGGAATAGCCGACGAAATACTTAACTTCGTCGGCTAAACTCTTGCGATCCGCGCCGTTTCATTGTCCGCCGTTGGATGGGCGAGATCTGACGGCTGGTGAGAGCTTATAGTATAGCCGACGAGATTCATATTATAGCCGACGAGATTCATAGTATAGCCGACGACATTCATATTATAGCCGACGAGATACTTAACTTCGTCGGCTATAATCGGCCCGCAAAGCCCAACTCCGGCCCGGCCCGGATTTTGGCCCGGCCCGTAAGAGTATAGCCGACGAATTTCGTCGGCTATGACTATAGCCGACGAATTAAAATTAGATCGTCGGCTATAGTCCTTCGATTTAAACCGAAACAGAGCGCGCCTCCCTCATTTTCTGCTAACCCTAAATCCCTAAATCCCCACCTGCTGCAGCCGCCCGCCCCTCCCCGACGCCGACCGACCACGACGGAGCCTCCCCGACGCCGATCGACCCTCCCCGGCCCCACCCGATACCTCCCCGCCCCGGCCCCCTCCTTCCCGAGCCCTCCCCGACCCGAAAGCCGCTGCCGGAGCCGCCCCGAGCCGCCCTACCCGCCCCTGCCGCCCCTGCTGCAGCCGCCCGTAGCCGCAGCTGCCCCTGCCGCAGCCGCCCCTGCCGCCGTCGCCGCCGTCGCCGTCGCCGCCGCACCGCACCACCGGTCCTCGTCCAGACTGCACCACCATGTCAGGTAGTCCCGATCGAGCCTCATTTACGGTTTTTATTAATTTTGTCGAATTTTGTGAATTTTAGGGTTTTTGTGAATTTTTTGTGGAATTTAGGGTTTTTGTGAAATTTATGGAATTGTGTGGATTTTTTGTTAAATTTGTTAATTTTGTGGAATTTATATACTAATTTTGTGGATTTTTTGTTAAATTTACGGTTTTTATATACTAATTGTGGAATTTTGTTGAATTTATATACTAGTATGCCCATTATATACTAATTTATATATAATTAGGTATAAATATTTTTTTTCATTTTTATGACGATATATATATATATATATATTTTTCGGAATATATATATATATATATATAATTAGGTATAAATATAGTTATGTATATATATAATTAGGTGTATATATATTTAAAAAAGTTTTTTATTTTTTTGTGAAATTTAAGGAATTTTGTGTTATATTTCGGAATATATATATATATAATTAGGTATAAATATATTTAGGTACGTATATATATAATTAGGTATATATACATTGAATGATGTTTTTAATTTTGTTTTGTGGAATTTTTGTGCAATTTATGGAATTTATATACTAATTGTGCAGGAAACCGGCGCTTTGTAGACCGATGGCTTGGCAGACGGACCGAGAGCGACCCCGACGCTCAGGCAGGATCCAGCCGTGGGGGGAGCGGATCCAGCGGTCGTCGGGGCCTAGGCCGGCCTTTGAGTCGACGAGAGGAGACGTTGATGGGATTGACGCCGAGCGATCCACGTGGGGGCTCCTCGTATGAGTCGACGGGAGCGGGCCCTGACTCGAGTGTCGGAGGAGGACGCAGAGCCACCAGACCCCAGTGCACTTCAGCACTGTTCCAGGATCGGCAGCCGACCCCACCGCGCGCCGATCTGGACCCTCCAGAGATGCTCCCTGTCCCCCCACAGCGACAGCGTCCACAGCTACGGGGCCCACCGTCAGGGGGAGCAGGCCCCTCAGGGTCCACGCCCCGTATGTCTCCGCCATCGGGGATGTACATGGTCCAGTTCCTCCCTGCCATCCCTGAGTACGACGCCAGGGGGAGGCAGATTTGGAGGCACGACCGGCCTCACGAGATTCCCTGGGAGGAGGCCTACTTCTACAGTCCTTTCGATTCAGAGGACTGCCGCGGCCTGTGGGCCGTTCGTGAGAAGGACAAGCAGTACAACGACGCAGGTAATTGGTTAGTTTAATTAATTATTTAGATTGTTTAATTAATTATTTAATTAGTTAGTTTAAATAATTATTTAACTATGTGTTCATTTTAACAGGCGTCCTCGTCAATAAACCCGCGGGGACGAGACGGACCAGAGGGCCAGCGAACATGTCGACCCTGGAGAGGGAGCTGGCCGGTGGGATCAGAGAGATCCTGCCCGGTCCCGGTGAGGATGGACGCCCGATTGAGCGGAGAGACACCACCACCAAGTACATCAACGCGACGGGCATGCTCGTGCGGGACAGGGTCCCACTGTTGTGGCCCGACTGGGGCTCTGTGCCCGATGAGATCAAGGCGCGAGTGTACAATGCACTGTCGGTGAGTTAAATATGATTTTTATTATAGAAAATAAACAATTATGAATTCAGTCCTTATAACTATATAAAAATATTTTCTAATTAATTTATAATGTTGCAGCAATGGTTTAGAGTCCATCCTACCTTGGACTGGTGGAGAGACGAGCAGCTGAAGAACAGGTTATGTGTTTTGCTTTTTTTTGTATAAATATATTTATTGGCAGTGTACGAATATATCTAACAGTTGTGTTCTGTTAATATAGGTACTCCGAGTGGAAGAACGAGCTGTCCACGCACTACAGGACGTACCATGTGGAGCAGCGCTTGGGGCGAGCTGCAACCCCCCACGAGTTCCGGTACAGGGAGTACGAGTGGCTATGGCTGGTAGCCTACTTCGGGAGCGACAGGGTCTCGGTAAGAAAGTTTAGCCTGGTAGTATATAACTTTTTAATGTTATTTAATAATTAAATTATGTAGTTACTTAATTCAATTAATTAGTTAGTTAGTTAGTTATTAGTTATTAAATTAAGTCAGTTGGTTAGTTACATAGTTAGTTAGTTCGTTACTAAATTAAATCAAATTAAATTAAATAAAATTAGGTAGTTAGTAAGTTAGTTAGTTACTAAATTAAATTAGTTAGTTAAGTAGTTACTAATTAAATTAGTTAGTTAAGTAGTTACTAATTAAATTAAATTAGTTAGTAACTAAATTAGTTATTAATTTTATTTTGGTTAGTTCCTAATATTTTAATTTAGTTACTAATTTATATTTGCGTTTATATGTTTGTTGTTATAATACAGAAAATCTCGCGGACGAACAGCGACAACCGCAGGAGGAACGAGCACCCCCACCACGGCGGCGCCCGCTCCTGGAGGCAGTGGGCAGAGATGGCGAGGAGGGACCGACCGCTGAGGCCGTTGTCGTGGATTCATGCGCAGATGTATCCGGGGCGTCCCGACCAAGTGGTAAGTATTCGTCCATCTTCAATAAAAGTGTTTCATGAAATTAATTTATATATATAATTTTTAATTCGTTTATTATATTTTCTTGTCAATTAGGCGGAAATAGATGCGGAGACCGACGCGATCACCTTCGGGATCGCGCGAGACACTCTGGGAGACGGGGCGTCCGACGAGGCGATCTTGGAGTTTGCCTCCACGATCGACACCCTTGAGCCGCGCTTGGCCTCTCAGATCATGCACGCGGCGGTAGGGACGGGGAACAACTACTTCTACCAGAGAGGCCTAGGCGCGGCGGGAGATGGGGTTCTCAAGTTCACGCCGGCCAATCCCAGCACGCAGCGTGCGGCTTCGACGAGAGGAGACTTGCAGACGCAGCTGCAGAGGACTCAGGCGGAGTTGGCGAGGGCGGTGGAGGCGCTCCAGCAGGCGGAGTTGGCGAGGGCTGCGGAGGCTTCGGCGCAGCAGGCCAGAGACGCATCTGTGGCGGAGATGTACCGATGGATGCAGCAGTCTTGGGAGGCCCAGCAGGCTGGACTCCAGCCCCCGCCTCCGCCACAGATGCCCCAGTTCGTCGTCCCCACTCCCCCCCCCGCATCGGAGTACGCCAGCCGATCAGGACAGCCATAGCCACCGGAACTCGAACGATCCGGTCGACGACGCTACGCGTTTAGGGGGTGATGATGAGTAGATATAGTGGGTTAATTTGTACAGTATGTAGGATATTAGGGATGGATTGATGTGGATATTTGTTGGATATTTGGATGTTTGTTTGTGCATTTTCTGCAGCCCCCGAAGACGAAGAGAAATTGGGCCCGAGTAAAATTTTTTAATTTTTTTAAATATTTAGGGGTTATAGCCGACGATATTGGCATTATTTCGTCGGCTATAACAGTTATAGCCGACGATTTTTACCAAATTTCGTCGGCTATAAGGGCTATAGCCGACGATGTTTACCATATGTCGTCGGCTATACCCTCCCGGCTTCAGGCAAAAAAAAGCCGTTCCTGGTACCGGCGATTGTTATGGCCGACGATAGTGTCGTCGGCTAAAACGGACGTATAGCCGACGATAGTGTCGTCGGCTATACTTCGGGTTAGGGGCAGTTACGTAATTTTTAAAGCCGACGATCTTCTCGTCGGCAATGTTCGAAGTATAGCCGACGACGCTTTTTTCGTCGGCTATACCTGGTGTTTCATAAGCCGACGACTTACCCCGTGTGTCGTCGGCTATACTATAGCCGACGGAGCAATCCCGACGAGATAATAGCCGACGATACTTCGTCGGCTATGACTATAGCCGACGAATTAATGGAAACGGCCGACGAGATGGCGTCGTCGGCTATGACGCCTTTTCTGGTAGTGTTTGTTGAAGTTTTTTTGCAGAAATTATGACATTTAGTTGCAAAGACTGTGCTTTCTACTGTGCTTGAGTGGCAATGTCGATCGAATTATAAAGGATGCATGAATTATTGGAAAAGTTATATGAGTCAAAAGTGAGAGTGAAGAAGGAACAACAAGCTCCTGTATACTTCTCTGAGTTCTTTCTCACAGTTGATGACTTGGTGCGCATGCGCAGGAGGACCAGATAACCCCACGCACAGACATGCTTTTAGTTTTATACGATGCTAATAGTTTGATTCACGGAGAATAATTATTGATTTATTGTGTATTGACATTGTTACAAGCATATGAAAAAATAATAATGATAACAGAGAACGTACAAAACTATGCTGAGCAGTGAGTACATATATAGATCAATTGAAGATTGTTTATCTATATTTATGAAAATCCTACACAAGAATGACTATAAGGTGCGGAAAATTTTGCTATACCGTATTTCGAATGCGTACATAAAAACATTTGAACGTACTCGGAAAAGACATACATAATATAATTATTTAAATTTCCTCAATTTTTCGTAATTACTGTAGTTTCATCAACAATGTTATTTCAGACCAATGACACCAGTTTATCTCAATTAGACATGCAGGATAAGTAACAGGCTAGTTGACAACTAAATTAACTAGTATACACTCGTAATTAAGTTAGGATTGATTGTCGATCATGATGAATCGACATAATATATGTTTTCATATAAATGACACGACTCGTACGTTTCACATGAACAAGTAAGATGTATGTTATCAAATTAGGCTAGTGTAATATCAATAGCTCGATCATCGACCAAGACATTTCATCAACAACCCAGAGATATATATATGAAACACGAAAAACTTGTTCAACAACTAAAGATTCTCTAAAATCCTTTCTTCTTTCGGTTTTGCTTCTTTAGTGCGAAACACACACGTCCGTAGGCTACTCACACCTGATATTGACATCCAACGCTCTAGTTCTGAGAGACTTGACACAACTAGAAACCCCATATGTCGAAAGAAAGGCAAACACTTGACGTGTAACGAGAATTTGCATGGATGTGAAATTGCATGGCTCTCTCTCTCTCTCTCTCTCTCTCTCTCATTCATTCATCTTTACTGCACCAGCTCCTTGTTGTTGACTAGGAGTCGCTGAAACCTTTCAGACGACCAGTTTAGTCTTCTCCTCTGTTCTTTGGCCGAAATGGATGACTGCTCAGTCGTATGATGAAGGACCAGAGCAAAAAGTCTCAAAGTATGCCATTCTACTAAATAATGAAGAGAAAACCAACGTGCAAAACTGCATTATGGTGCTTGCAAGTTGCAGCTTCGTGCTTTATAATAAATGGTGGTTGTCTGGAAAATCACCCAAATCGCAACGGTGCAGCTAGTCTAATCCCTCCCCCATGCTAGTGAAATAATGTGGAAATTTTAGCCCCTCAAATTATTCATAATGTTTGGATTCCTGCTACCGATCACATTGTCAGTAATGTTTAGTCTAACGAATCATCAACATTGCCCCCACTAAACAGGTTGAAGTGTTGATGCTCGACTTAGGGTTGAATGGAAAGAAGTTCTGAAAAGCATTACGGAGAAAATTATATGGAGAAAATTATGGAGAAAATTATATGACGAAATTGACCAAATTAGAATCTCTCCAATGTGGCCATGAGGGTGTGTACCAGTCTTTAGTTTCTGGATGGAGGAAAGAATTGGTTGTCGGGATTGAAAACGATTTCCATGTTCAATAAACCGAGTTATACGTTCCCATTTCCTCTACGTTCATTCTGTGCTGGATGATGCTGATGGGCACTGATGCACGATCAGCCATGTAAACTGGACCACCATACAAATCTATGCCGACGACAAACAGAAGACGGCCGTAATAGTCTCTTTCACACGTCGGTCAAATTAACCGGTGATCAATTGTCCAGTTGCCCTTCAACATCCACCCGTCGTTCAGCATCCGCTGAGAGGTCTACAGATCGTCTGTTCTACGTCTTCAAATTCAAGCTCAAGTGGCATTAGGGCAAGGTGAGAGAGAATTGAAACTGTAGGTTGAATCTTGTTAGAGTGAAGAAAGTTCCAACCCCGGAAAAAATTGTCCCTGAGGTGAAGCCTCTGTTTACAGGTCTTGGTGTTGGTAATAGCTACTGGCAGAGTTCTTGGAAACTAAATTATTAACACATGCTACATTATATCACAAATAATGAGGGTGTAAGGGGACACCAGGCACACATGCTGCATTTGTAGCCTAAGGAATTGGACTAATTAGTCGGGTAAATGGTCACCTCAAGTGTATTTTCAACAGAGGTGATGAGATTTCTGATCCACTGAAAACTGTCAACAATTTACACTGAAAACATTCTACCAGTCAAATTTGCACAAAGAAAAAAAAAAAGGAAAAAAAAAATTACCAGGATGATGTTCTTTTGCAGAACTCTGGTATATTATGTTACCAAAATATCATATTAATCTTCATATTCAAACAAGAATCTCGATTATTTATTCAGATTGATGGTTTGACATCAACAAATCATGTTAATATGGTTCCCAGAGGCACCTGAAAACATGAAGTGAAATCAATCATCTAGAAAAAACAAGGTGTAAAATCCCAGACGAATTGACGTCAGACATGTTTATCAACTTTATAAATATGAGTGCTGTAAATTCCTCATTCTGGATTACTAGGCATCCATATATCATCATATCATGCTTAAGTTGCAATATTGATTTCCATAAGCTTAACAGATGTTTGCTAAACGGAAATGCCATACAAGCAAATGCTTAGGAACTACACCCCTTCAAGCTGCTCATGTCAGCTAGTAAATTCTTAGCAATGATGGCCGTGAACACCAATGCTGGAATGGTAAAGGCAGTAAAGTAAAAACAAAAGCTAGAGCTATGAGATTTACTTTCAGCCTATTGTCCAGCACTTGCAGTTCGAAGAAGGCTCAGAGTCCCATCATTTTGAAAGAACCTATTAACCAACATCTTTCATGACAAAACCTACTAATCAATAATGCCACAACATTGTACAAATAACATGTTACTCACCAAATCTGCAATGCTACTGAGCAACCATTAGCTATCGGAATATATAATTGGAGACATCATATTAGCATCCAAAAATTTGGACCAGCCGTTACATGATTACATCTTGCATTCCAAATTCTTCACACAAGTTCTGCAAAATAGTTCAAAGCACATGCATTAGTATATAAAAGATAAATCAGTTGAAGTCTATAAAATTAGTAGGCGTTGCAATAAGAAACAGTAAAGAAAGAAGTAGTAATGTAAGATGTCATTTTCACTTTAATAACGGGAACTGATCCACATGTGTAATTACTACTCCAGACTCCAGACTCCAGACTTGAAAAATAGGCAACTATCAAGCCCCCAATCCTGTAAATATGTATCTCTCTGGTTCTTGAGATTGTGATGAAATATCAATCAGTCAATGACAGACACTAGTGAGGTCATTAACTCACATGAACTTTTACAATCTCATCCATGTCTATTGCGAAGTTCACGAACTCATTGCGTCCTAAATCCACTTGTCCTAGTTGGAAATTATGATGGCACATAAAATGTTCATTACACTTTATATTCCTTGCAATACCTAAAAGGTTCCAATAAACAAGACTTTTGCGGATCCATTGGTTCCCCAGAATAAGCATTATAAGTGCTCAGTACTAATAGCTAAGCTATATGACCAAATTATTGAAGCTTTTTGTAACGTCCTATCACCCGGTGATCCGGGGTGAGTAGTCATATCCAAAGTCTGCTAGCAGATTTCCGCCCGGGTCCTAGTCTTGCACAAGTCAAATCCGGGTCAACAGGGTCAAGGCCGGAGGGGGTCCGGCCTATGACTCTCCCACGCTTAAGTTAGTCGATGCGGTAGGAGACTTAGCGTGAGAGTTAAGGACTTCGGAGGAACTTACATGTTTTGGAAGGTTGTGCCTGTTATGTAGGCTGGCTGGTGTGGGGAGAGCCTGACAGTGCCCTCCAATGTGGGACTTGCTAGTTCGTGGTTCTGGGAACTTGGTTCCTCGGAGGTGGTTCCTAGAACCCTTCCAGACGTGTTCCAGGCAGGAGTCATGGGCTCCGACGGTCGGACGATGTCGCCGAGGATGTGGGCATGGCCCACCAATGGAAGGCAAGGGCTCCAGGAGATGGACCGGCAACAAATGTGAGGGGTAAAGTAGCCATCCGGAGAGGGGTATAAACAAGTCCCCCAAGTCCCCGGTCGAGAAGTTCTCTCAGGTGGGGAGTTAGTCCCTAGAATTTGCCCCGAGCGTGAGCCCGCGTGCCGGGGAGCCGCTCTGGAGCCATTACCAGTCCCCCAATCCCCATGGGAGAGAGCTTCACTGGTTGGGCTGGTGCCGGGATGGTTTGATACTTTGCTGGCAGATTTGCGCGAGTGCTGGAAGCATTATTGTTGTATCACTTAAGGAACATCTCTGCGCGGGTGGCCAACCCGCGGTCATTGATGTGCATTTAATGTGTCAAAAATGTCGTTGGTTACGCAGAACGAGATAAGGGCGCGTTAAGTGGCGGGTCTAGGATTGTGCACGTTTAATGCGTTTAGTGGCTGCGCATTTAAAGCCCTCTCATGTCGTGGGACACGTGTTGGTCATCCGACAGTTGGGGACTTTTGGCGCGCACGATCAGGATGAAGTCGTGGTTTGGTATATAAAGGGTTGTCTCTGTCAGTTTCGTCACTTAAGAGTGAGAAACTGAAACAAGACCAATTTTGAATTTTGGGTGTTTGTGAGGATTTGAAGGTTTGTGCTTGAGCTTGTATGAAACCAGAATTCTGGGTAACGTTCAATTCCACCCGCGATCGATAGCGTGTGAAGCTTCAGACGTTTGCAATCGTCTAGAACCACACTATTTGTACCGAGTACAAAGAGAACATCAGGTTAGTCTTTCTGATTCGGGGTTTTGGGGACCGTGTTTTTGGGAATATGCGTTCTTCCCCTTTCTGGGTTTCAATAGCATTGGTTTTCTGGGTTTTTGTTTGTGAGGAAGAGACTAGAGTGTAATATGGGGTTTTGTTGCTGTGTGGGTGAGGATTGGACTAATTGTTGTTGGGGTGCAGAAATGGCACATCCAGTTGGGGTGCCTCGCGGCGAGGTTGTTAGAGGTTTCGAGCTTGTCATACTCGGTTCGGGCACCCTTGACCGGAGGCTGGAGATTGTGGATAGGGTGATAGAGAGGATTATGGAAGAAGTTCCCACACCTAGTGACACAGGTTCTCACATCACGTCTTTTGACTCCCTATTGCAGACAGTTGAAGATTTTGAGATGGCGGAATCGGCAGTTCATTCGGTGCAGTCCTCGTCCGGTGAGGTCCGTGATGTTGTGTCGGCGGCGGAGGTGGCAGACTCGCACTCGCATCCCCGCTTGGCAGACAAGAAGCCGATAGATCAACGGGTGATAGATCAACTGGCCGGAGCATGACCATTGAGGAGTTGGCGGAATTTCAGGAGAACTTTCGAGTGGACCAGTCCATAATCCTGCTTCCGCTGGAGGGCGAGATGGCGCATGACCCGCCCGAGGGGTTCGTTGCTGTGTATGAGCATCTGTTCGCGTGTGGATTATCACTTCCGTTCTTGGACTATATCACTTCCGTGCGTGTTGGACGCTGGGATACAGGACGAAGACGGGTAGCAGCGGCTGCGTGACGCTGAAGCCGCGAGGCAAGAGGTTCAGCCGGATCGTGGACGAGTTGCCTAAGTCAACGTATGGCCAGTGGCGGGACAAAGTGTTCCTAGTAGGGCTGGGCGTTTGGGCCCGAGCCCGGCCCGAAAACCCGAAAAAAGACCGACACAGGCCGAGCCATAAAATTTTTAGGACCGGCCCAAAGAGTGATTTCGGTCCGAGCTCGGGCCCTGTTTTTTTTTAGACCGAAAGCTCGACCCGGACCGAAAGTAAGTTGAGCCCGCCCAGGCCCGACACTTATGTCCCAGTTACCCTAAGTCCCTAAATGGCTAAATCCCTAAATCCCTCTGCTCCAGGCAATTCAAGTCCCCGTCTGGCCGTCTCCCCCGAGCCGACATCATCTCCTCCAACGCCACCTCCGTCCTCTCCAACGTCTCCTCCACCTCCGACCGCGTCTCCGCCAAGGTCCGCGAGCTCGACCTCGCCCAGTCGCTCATCAACTCCACGCTCCTCCGCCTCGACGCCATCGTCTAGCGCACCAACTGCATCGACGGCGTCACAACCGCCCTCGACTCCCAGGACTACGAGTCCGCCTCCAGTTTCGTCTGCCGATTCCTCCAGATCGAGTCAGAATACTCTGATTCTAGCTCCGAACAGTGCGATCAACTCATGGAGTCCAAGAAGCTTCTCGAATCCATCGTCAAGAAGAAGCTCTCCGCCGCCGTCGATCAGAGAGCATTCCGACCTGTTGAGATTCATTAGGCTCTACACGGCTTTAGGGATCGAAGAGGAAGGGCTGCAAGCTTACGTCACTTACCTGAGGAAAGTGATCGGGATGAACTCGCGGATCGAATTCGAGAACCTGATGGAGCAGCCCTAGACTTACACTTACACAGGAGGAGTGTGATTCGAGGGGACCATGTTTTTGAAGAAGTATATGGAGTACAGGAGGTTGCCTAAGCTTTCGTCGGAGATGAATGCGCAGGATATGAATTTGCTTGGAGTGAAAAAGCCCGAAAGCCCGACTCGGCCCATCGGGCTCGGGTCGGTCCTCATTTTGGAAAAAGCCCGGCTCGGCTCGGACCGAGGGGGTCGGGCTTTGGAAATTTTGGGCTCGGCCCGGCCTGCGCCCAGCTCTAGTTCCTAGTGGGAGGTGCTTGGCAAGAGGAGGGAGTGTGTTTTTAGGTTCCAACCACGTTTCCGTTCATTAGTGTGTTTTGTGGATTTTGTTTTGTTACTTGGTTTCTCCCCCCTTCTCTATTTTTTTTCTATTTTTTTTTTTTATGGTTTTTGTTGCTTAGTTAAGCTGAGGAGGCCTGATCTGTCTGAGACAATTGGCTAAAAACAGGTAGCTCAAACCAGTGGCCAGCAGAAAACTTGTATACTGGAATCTAGACTAATGAAACTACAATAAAAAAAGATGAAAATAAAAATTTCAAAAACTTACCCTTCATGTTGCGCATACAAACTTGATTCAGAAGCCAAATCATTGTGGCCTGTAAAGACCAAGTAATGGTTTCTCTCTGTCTTGAACTCTCTTCCTAGCGGCCTCCCTTGCTTTGAGTGCAGCTGCTTCTTCTGCAGTCATAGCCCTTGGCTTCTCCTCTTGCCTCTTTCTTTTGCCAACGAGAACTTTAGAGGGAGCACCTTTAACAGATCTCATAGCGTTTAAAGAAGCTGAAACCACTGGCCCAGGTGGAGGCTCATTTTGAGCTTGATCAGCACCTTTTATTTCTGAAGCTGATCCTGCCCGTGAATTTGGCACTTGCTTCTTCAACATCGTTGATTTATGTCCAGAATTTAAGAAAAACTGAGGGCTTGCATATGCCTCTTCCTGTGTCACCCATTTGCCTGTTGAGTTTCCTAATGTTATCAAACCGACTACTACAAATATTCTGAGAGGACTATTACGTCAAAACAAAATTAAAATATAAGAGAAATGAGTCAATACCTATAACATCAGAATAGTAAAAGCCGGAGTTCGCGTCATAGCAAAAGCCATTACTTTGATGGTAGTAATAACCAGAAGCGCTGTGATACTGCCATTCTGCCATCAAACAGAGTTGAATCAGTTTTAAGTTTTAACAGTTCTATACTTGAAATAAGAAATATTCATGAATTCCCCACTCAAAAAGGAATGCTTATCAGGATAGCAATATTAGAGGGGTATTCAGTATTAGAGGCCTATTCAGTAAAAAACAACAGAACATAGCAAAACAAGCAAAAGATACCAGAAGCAAGTATCATTGACTTTATTATGTCTCAGGTTGGAACATATTAATGCTATCATAAGAATTGTTATCAATTAGTAATAAATTGTTCCATTACTTTTAAGAAAATCTTCTTAACATTTTTGTCGCGAACCAAAGACCAGACCGAACAAGAACAAACCTCAAAGCGTGCTTCACCTCGTTCTTTCTAGACTAATTTTTACTCACAAGCAATGCCGTTTCCTGACACCAAATTTAATATAGATATTGCCCAGCCTACTAAAGGATTTAACTGAAAAGGGTAAAGGGAAGAATCTAGACCACAGCTAGGATAGCAGAAAAACAACGGAATACTATGCCATTCAGAAACATACTTAAGCTAGACCCATACAATTTCTAAAAAGAATAAGCTTATTGTTTATCAACAAATACATTTTGTTAATCAGCTTAACTCAGATATATTTCTTACATTTCTATCCCTACCCTACACCAGAGCTTGTAGACTTTATTGTTGCACTTGTTAATAAAAAAATAATATGAAAATTAAAAATGAAGATATGCTAGATACTACTTTTTTTTCTTTGTAATGTGCTTTGTCCGGTAAACTGCTTTACGTATCATGCATAAGAACAATTCAGCGAAAAATTCCTAATCAGCTGTAAGAACCTTTGAGGATAGAATTCTTCACACTATGTTAGGAATGAGGAATATAGCTTCTGTATAGTAAAATTGTCATAGTAATAGGCTGATAGCCTAGACATGGTAGGTTCTTTGTCAGTCAGTCAGTCAAGTGACTGGGCTGTAGGAATGAGCTCAGCAATTCTAAGATCCCCATGGGCCAACTACAAGATACTAAAAGACCATAACCCTTTTGGTTCGGTAAGGAAATAAAGCTTTCCACAGCAGGCTGTGAAACATCAACTTATGGATGGCGTGCGATCACACTAGGCCTTTTCTCAGAGAATGGGACTATACTAAAATGGCAACATTTGTGGAATTACAAACATATGGATGGCGTGAAACATCAACTTATGGATGGCGTGCGATCACACCAGGCCTTTTCTCAGAGAATGGGACTATACTAAAATGGCAACATTTGTGGAATTACAAACATATAGTACATACTCTCTTCACCATCGTCCCCAACATCTAGTGCACGTGCATTAGTATCTCTAGCCTCCTGAAAGTTCGTCATATCCTTTTGATAGCTGCGCTTGGCTTTCTGCAAACATTTAGGTCAAAAAAAAAAATTCAGCATACAGAAAGAACATGAATGAAGTCAATGTCTGGTAGAATAGAAGTTATTTTCTTTTGCCAAAGAATAAATCATCAAAAAATTTCACTTTTGGACTTCAAAATGTATTCAGGGATGATGAGGGAAACATATTGACTGATGATTATTTGTGGAAGTTAAATTCATTTGAAACTAAATGAGGTTTAAAGTTTTAAAAAGAAACAAGTCTGGGGACAAATATATGAGAAGCCTAAGTTACTAAATGTACTACTAAAGGGGTGATGCACTACCATCATAGAATTGCCAACTCTACAATCACTGGAACAGATGCACATATATAGATTTATTATAAATTGGTAATGATTGTCTAATACTCACTGCTTCAATTTGTAAGAGGGCACGTTCTGCTTCTTTTTCTTCCTTCTCCTTAGCAGCTCTGTCTTTTCGCATATCAGTAAGCTTCTTAGCAACCGCATCCTTGTGACGTGTACCGAGCTCATGATTTCTAATACTAGAAGGATTGTTTGATATGTAAATTTTGCAGAAATCACACCATTTATTACCCTGGCTAACCCAATACTGCAGATACAGCAAAACAAAAACAAAAATGATGTAAGCTAACAACAAGCATGATTTCAAGTCAGCAGACAGAAACCTATCGAAAAATCAGAATAAATTGTATACAATATTCTAAAGTGAAAACCTCTTTCGATAACAAAATAATGAGCTACACTACCACTATGCTAGCGAAATTCAAACAAAATTCCAAGGCTTTGCATATAAGTGAATACATTACTTTTGAAGTCGTAATATTGAAACAAAGCTTCATTCTTTCTATCCCAAATCCCAATAAACATGCTCCAATTTGCAGTTTAACAAACACAGAGTACTTACTATTAAAAATCTAATCAACCTAATTTCAACAGACCAATAACTCTAACAATGGCAAGGCAACCCATATCTTATTGTGCTATTGAATTAGCTTATCATTCATGAATTTTGTTCGTAATTGCCCATATTGATTGACTCATACACATAGCCAAATCAATCCCACGAAATCAAAATTCAAAAGAATCAGTAGAATCAAGAAAAGCCATTGCTTTTGCAAACAAGTATCAAAATTTAGGGAACTGGAAAAGAGTAAGGGGGAAGACGATACCTCAGTCATGGTGGCGAATTAGGGTGTTGAAGCTTGGTGGGAGGAAACCCTAAAATCAGACCGTTGGGGGAAAAAGGAGGATCGGATATTGGTTTTGTTGGAAGAAATTGTAGACCGAAAATCAAAAACCTTTCTCTCTCCGCAAATATAAGAATTCGGTTTCGGGTTTCCGACGAGTTTTGGAGCGGGTCCTTTTATATTAAAGCCTAATCCACCAATTATTGGGCCTTAGATCCGGTCTGTCGTAGAAAACCAATTGAGAGAGTCTTTTTGATTGAAACCATCCTCACTGTTTGATAAAATTTGTGAACACAAAAGACAACCTTGTAAGAATGTCGACTTTTTATGGGGGGAATGGATAAATTTCATCGATTAATACAACGACCACACTCGGTCAGTCTTTATGTGTATTCAGTCCACTATGATTTCCTTATAAAACTACTAGCCTAAACTACTACACCTTAATCAAAAGAAGCTACAAAATATTAACTATATCCGCTACCGCTAGAGACCCAACGGTGTAAATCAATATATGAAAAGTTGGATTCAATAGAGTAACACACCAAATAAACAAGTGATACATAGCCATAATCCACTATAATATAACCACTAAAAGTAGCGGATTATTAGACAAAATTTAAAATAAAAACAGAAACACTAGCTGTTGACAGTAGCCACAAAGGAGCTACAGCAGGCCCACAGATCCGTCGCTAGTGTACCAAGGGCCGAGCCAAGACCCGGGACCGGATCACCAGCACCCGGCCTCGGGGTCCAACAGTCTATCCTGCCACCAGAGGCCCGGGGACCGGGGGCGCCTGCCTACCAAAGAGGTCACCAAAGCTGCCATTTGGTGTGCAAACAGAAGGGAACCAGTCCCACATCGAAGGGTAAGGCCAGACCTCACTCCTGGCCACCTATATAAGGGCCTCAACTACCCTCATTAATGGGTAACTGATCCTTCCTACCGCTTATATACGTGCTTAAGTTATATCTATTCCAACTATACTAACTTAGGCATTAGAGAGGAGAAGACCGGCCCGCCCGGTATTCCCCTTAGTAAGCAGGTTTGCAGGAGATAGTACGAAGATTTACCTATCTCTACCAGGCCCCAGGGTTTGTGCATAAACAATTAGCGCCGTCTGTGGGAAGTTTGGACGAGAAACCACGTAAGCACTATCGATGGCAGAGAGTTCGGAAGCAAGACAGGAAAGAAATACCACCGAGGAGCAGCGTGCTGTACCAATGTAAACGCTTGTCTCCACCCCGGTCGTTATGCGAGAGCAGCGCGGCGACCAGGGCGATCAGGAAGGCGGGAGCTGCGGGAGGCCGACCGGCACGCCGGGGCCAAACCACGACAGCTCGCGCGGCAAAGGGCCGGCAACTGAAGACAGGCCTGTGCACCAGGGCTTTTCTCTGACGTTCTCGGATGATCTGAGTGACCGAGAGGAGAGCCCGCGCTGCAACAGTGACCGAGACACCACGTACAGCCCCGACCAGAGCAGTATGGCGGGAGAGATACGAGCAATGGCCGCAGAGGTCAGTCGCCTGCGTGAGGAGGGCGACCGGGATAGAGCCAAGTCCAACACCCGGTATGAAGAAATGGAGGCGGTGAACGCTGCCCTGGTAGCCGCCCTGGAGAGAGGACAACAGCGCAACGACGCTATGGTCAAGGCACAGGCACCCCCGCCAGTTCGATCTCAGCAGTTTGAAGCGGGGCAGTCATCGAGCGGTAGGCCCAGTGATCCCGGGCGAATGGATTCACCGGCCGGCACGGCCCCGCCAAAGAGCACGCTGACGCCTCGCCAGCCCCACACTTCGTTCGAGGATGAAACCGTGACCCCGACTGCACGGGCATTGCAGATGCTCGCCGACACTGTGTCGGATTTGAAGGCCCAAATGGAGGCCAACGAGAGAAGAGCGGCACGGCCGATGGAAGGCGCACGGTTCAACGAGCGCATGGGCCCCTTCTCGCACCGGGTTATGGAATCGGGGAGGTCCGGTAACCAGAAGTCCCTCAAGCTCACCTACTCGGGGTCCGGCTGCCCGTACCAGCACCTTGATAGTTTTCGGTCCCAGACATGCGCCAAAGGCTACTCTGATGCAGTATGCTGCAACATTTTCCAGGAAACTCTGTCTGGGGAGGCGCTCAGCTGGTTTTATGAGCTTCCGGCAAATTCAATCGAGACATTCGAGCAGTTGGCCGACCGGTTTGTAGGCCGCTTCATCCTCAGGGTCGAGGGAGTCCGCACATCGACCATCCTCTTCAACTGCATGCAAGCGCCCGGCGAGGAATTGAGGACTTTCGTCAACCGTTGGCAGACGGCGACAGCCGGGGTTCGGAACCTTGAAAAAGGTATCGCCGAGATGGCGTTTAAGCAAGGGCTCCGGCCAGGAAAATTTTCATATGCCGTGCGGGTAGAACTCCCGCAGGGGTATGACGAGTTGATGGAAATGGCCATCCAGCACGCCCAGGCCGATCACGAGACGTACGGGCAGCACCTGCTGAAGAGGAAGCGGGAAGAGCAGCAAGAAGGCCACCCCCGGGAAGAGCACCCCCCACACCGACAAGAAGACAAGACAAGCCAGCGGACCGAGAACCGAGCTGCCCGGCCAAGCCGGCCCAACAGAAATTGGGGGCAACGGCAACGGCAACAGAAACCTTATCATGACCAACCCCAGAACGAGCACAAGCCGGCGCAGTACCGGCAGGAACGCCCCCTGGCAATCATGCCAGCACAACCGGCCGGTCAAGAGGTCTTCACCGCTCTCACCTCTTCATATGAGGACATTTTGCTCGAGAACGGGAACATCATTCCACCACCTCCCAGGAGAAAGTACCCAAAGGGGAAGCTTACCACGGCGCAAACGGGCAAGTACTGCTCCTATCATGATGAGGCTACTCATCGAACGAGCCAGTACTGTGCTCTCAAAACAGCGGTGGAGGCTTGATTAGTAACGGCCAGCTCCAACGGTATATAGGGGAAAGGAGAGCAGATCCCGACCGGGAGCAAGACCAGGGCTGGTAAACTCGCCGAGCCTCCAAGCGGTTAGTTTGGCATATCACCGGTTCGACCGTTGTAACATCAAGATGTATATACAAACTACTTTCAAGAAAAGTTCCACCGGTTTCATCAACTCAAGTATATTCATAGTCAAGGGATAATACAAGCAGAGGCCGTTCCGGCAAGTTTACAAAAAGAGCAAGGGCAAAATCCTAAGGAGCTACGCCTCCACCCTCAGCGGGCAATCCACCAGCCTCTCCGGATGAAGCAGCCGAACCTTCAGCAATCTGAGGTCCACCCTCCCCTTCTGGTTGCTCTTCCGCCGACTGCTCATGGATATCCGACTGCTCATGAATATCTTCATCAGCAGCCTTCGACATCCGGGAAGTATCCAGGTACCCCTTCTGCTCCCATTCCGTGTACGCATCCGCGATGCCCGATTCCCTGGCCTTCTCCAAGATCTGAAGGAACTGATCGCTCTCATGATATCTGAGAACAACCCGCTCGTACAGTTCCTGGTCCTCTTCCCCGGCCGCAGCGGCAGAGGCGGCGCGCACAGCGGCAGCTCCCACCTGGAGCTCGTCCACCTTGGCCTCCAGTTCGGCCTTCTCCTCCTCAGCCAGCTCCTTCTCCCTCTCCAGGCTCCGGACCTGCTCCTCCAGCTTGGCCACCTGCTTCTTGGCCCTCTCCTCCAATCTGGTCTTCTCCCGCTCCAGCCGGGACCTCTCTGCTTCCAGCCGCTCTCGGGCTTCTGTCATCTCGGCCACCTGCCTCTTCAGCTCCTCGCTCGGATCGGGCTGGTACAGATTGTACAGCAGCTGCATAACAACAGAGGCAATTAAGCAAGCAGCAAAGGAAATAAGTTACGAGCGGTACAATAGCACCGGGCAATTCTTACCTGCATGACCGACTCCTTGAACTTTTGGTGCTTCCCGCCCGCTAAGGCTCCGGTGACCTCAGCCCTGTCCAGACCAAGGCCGGCCAAGTCTGCCCCAGCTGCCGGGCGAGTGCACTCTCCGGGCTTCCCCTCCGTGCCTCTGCAGGCGCGGGGCTCCTCTGCTGGGCAGCGGCAGCCTTCTCCCCAGCGGAACTCGATGCACCGCTGGTTACCTTGAGCCGTTTGGCCAGATTCTCACCGGACGACCCACCGGTCAGCGTCACCAGCGTGGAGGGATGAACGTCCATGATCCTCCGCCTCTTCTCACCCTGGCCGTCAGGCGAAGAAGATTGAGCGCCTAAACGGGTTACCCGGGTGACGAGCGGGACTGACCCCGGCCGGTATGGAATCCGGCTCACTCCACCGGGAATCTTCAGTGGCCCCCCGGTAGTCTTGCCCTTACCGGGTCCCGCCTTGGGCGCAGCAGGATGACTCTTCACACGCGCTAGGACGTAGCCCTCGTCCTCAACATCCATGGCCTGCGGTTCGGGATGAACCGTAAGCCGACCGGACTCCTCGTCCACCGAGGTCCGTGAAACGGCCTCGCCCTTCTCCTTCAGCCTCGCGAGAAGGTCTTCACCGTCCATGGATAGGTTTGTTTCGGGTTTGATGACCGCCCGGGAAGATGCACCTGCAGGACGAGCAAAGGTTAGTATTTAAAAGTCAGCAAAAGTGTCACCACTAGCACTCGCTACGCACCGGGATCTCGCCCGAGATAGCAATACTCCAACACTTCTCTCCGGATGAAGTTGTAAGAGCTCCGTTTGAGATCATCCCAACATCCGAGTATGGTCGTGATCCTCTCCTGCTCCAACTCGGATAGCTCGAACGATTGATCCCCAAGGGGCTGGAAGGCACCAGGAACCCGGTACATCTTCCTCCTCTTCTGCCGCTTACCGCCCGCCATCACCACCTTCTTCCTCCAGTTGTTATCCACCCAAGTAGGCATATTGGTGATGATAGGTTGAAAACACCGGGCGCTGAAGGACAGACAACCCCGGGACCCTCGCTTCTTCGAGTAGGACAACCTGTACAGTGCCCGGAATTCGTTTACCGTTAGCATACTCATCCCGGACAACTCATACAGGCAGCCGAGGCTCAGCAGTCGCCTCCACCTAGGCGGGCAAGCGGTTCATTCGAGTATGATACCATAAGCCCGACTGCACGGGCATTCCAAATACTATCTGACTCGGTGTCAGAGATGAAGGCCCAGATGGAGGCCAACGAGAAGGCTGCGAGACCGCCGGAGAGCGCGCGGTTCAATGAGCGAGCCGGGCCCTTCTCACCCAGGGTTCTGGAATCCGGAAGATCAGGCACCCAAAAATCACTAAAGCTGACATACTCTGGGGCTGGTTGTCCATACCAGCACCTGGACAGCTTCCGATCCCAAACGTGTGCTAAGGGTTACTTCGACGCCGTCTGCTGTAACATATTCCAATAGACCCTATCCGGGGAGGCACTCAGCTGGTTTTTCGAGTTACCGGTGAACTCTATAGAGGCATTCGAGCAGTTGGCCGACAAATTCGTAGGCCGGTTCATATTAAGGGTCGAAAGGGCCCGGACCTCGACAATTCTCTTTAACTGCATGCAAGTAGACAACGATGAGCTAAGAGCTATCGTTAACCGTTGGCAAATGGCCACAGCCGGGGTCAGGGACCTGGACAAGGGGATTGTCGAACCAGCTTTCAAGCAGGGTCTCCGGCCCGGAATGTTTTCGTAAGCTGTGCGGGTGGAGCTCACACAGGGTTACGATGAACTGATGGCAATGGCTATCAGGCACGCCCAGACGGACTACGAAACTTATGGGAGTCGCCAACACAAGAGAAGGCAGGAGGAGCCGGTGCCTGCCCGGTAGGAAGTCAGACACTAGCAGCAGGGCCAAGACCGAGGAGCTTCATCCGATAGAAAGCCTAGGAGTTGGGGGAACCAGCAGCGCCGGAGGGACAATTTTGACACCCCCCAACGAGGTGGAAAGCCCTCGTCCTACCAGCAAACCCGCCCCCTGGCAGTCATGCTAGCTGGACGACAAGAGATATTCTCCACCTTAACCACTTCTTACGAGGATATCATGTATGAGAAGGGAAGAACATCCCTCCGCCGCCAAAGAGAAAGCACTCAAAAGGGAACTTGACCAGGGCGCAGACCAGTAAATACTGCTCCTACCACGATGAAGTCACACACCACACAAATGACTGCCTTGCCTTGAAAACAACAACAGAGGGACTAGTCCGAAGCGGCAACTTGCAGCGGTATCAAAGAGAACCCAATATGTAGGGACTGCGTGGAACCGGGACTTCTATCCCGCGAAACCAAGGCTCGTATGACCGGTTGAAATCTTAAACCGCCCGCTCAAACCCGGCGCCTCCCCCAGTTCAAACCCGTAGAGAAGTTCAGCGGTCCAACAACTTATCAACCCGAGAATAAAATGCTAATTTTTCCAACACAATTAGCTAGGCATTCCAACCGGTTCGACCGGTGTAATTTTAGGAGTCGTCTATTCCAACTTTATTTCCAAGTAAATGCAAAGGGCAAATCATTTGTAGCCAAGTCGAGCAAATTGAAAAAAGACATAATACAGGCTCAGGCAAAGTGTCCCTTTATTAAAACTCAAGGTAATGTTTACAGGGGACTATGCCACCTGCAAGCAACCCGGTGGGAGGAAGAAAAAAAAAGTATCGAGTATGGAGTTTGCTAAGGCACTTCCGCCTGCTTCCCCTCTTCAGTAGTCGCTCCTTCAACAGCCGTTCCACCAGCTGCGTCCTCCCTAGCCGGATCGGTTTCTCCCTCCGGGTCCTCTTCGGCATCCGCCTACGCCGGCGGTAGTTTTAAGGCGTCGAGATAGCCCATTGCCTTCCAATCATCAAAGGCATCTGTTATCCCCGCCTCTCGGGCCCGTTCCAGTAGATCAAGAAGCTCATCACTTTGCTGATACTTCTTAACAGCCCGCTAGTACAACTCCAGGTCATTCTCATCGACCGCCCTGCCGGCAGAAGCGGAGGCCGTCGCCACCTGCCGCTGGAGCTCCTCGACCTTATTCTCCAGCTCGGCCCTCTCCTCCTACAGGCCCTTCTTCTCCTATTCAAGAACCTCAACTTGGCCCTCCAGCTTGGCCACCTGCCTCCTGGCCCTCTCCTTCAACCGGGCCTTCTCTTGTTGGAGCTTGGATTTCTCCACCTGCAGGACGTCCCCGGGCGCTTCTCAATGCCGCCACCTACTTCTTCAGCTCGGGAAACTCTTCACTTGCATCTGACTGATACAAGTTGTACAACAACTACAGTTTGACAGGCACCGGTTAGAAAGCAACGAAGCACATAATAATGATTGGACGAATACCAGTGGCAGACTATCCTTACCTGGATGGCCATCTCCTTACTTTTCCGCCGGTGCTCCTCCGGCCGGCCTTCCGGAGCCCCAGGCTTATCCAGCTCCATGCCCCTCATATCCATAAGCAGGCTCCGGACGAGCCGTTCGTCCGGACAACCGCGCTCTGGTCCCCGCTCCGTAACAAGAGTCTTCTCCGCCACCGACGCGTCTGTGCCCGGAGCGGAAGAGCTAGAAGCCACAAAAACCTTGGCCTTGGTGGTAGTGGTGCCACCACTCGTTAGCTTTAGCCGCTTGGCCAAGCTCTCACCAGCCGACCGGCCGGTAAACGTAACAAGCGCGGAGGCCGGTAGCTCCTGAACCCTCCTCCTCTTTTTACCCAGATCAACCTGTAAGGAAGAAGATCGGGCGGCAGACAAAGGGGACCTGGTGACAATAGGCACCGATCCCAGACGCTGGGGAATCTTTGCAGCACCACCCGGGGACTTGGACGGCCCCCCAGGAGTCTTCTTCGATCCAGACACCGCTAGGCGTCCCACAGCAGGAGTCTTTACGCGTTTTAAGGTGTAATCCTCGTCCGTAACATCCATGACCACGGGTTCCTCGTGTATGGTTAACTCACCGGTTTCTCGGTTTATCGTGGCCCGCGCTGCAGCATCTCCTTTAGCCTGCAGTTTGGAGACAAGATCTTGATTGTCCATGGACAGCGTTTCGTGGGGTTTAATGGCCGTCTGGGAAGATACACCTGCAGAACACCAAGTAAAGGGGTTAGACAAAACACCAACTTACTCAACGGGAACAGGCCCAATCAATCTACATCCCACCACCCACCGGGATTCTCCCCTAGGCAACACAGTTCCAACACCTCCTATCGGATGAAGTTGTAGGAACTCCGCTCCAGGTCGGACCAGCACCCAAATACCCGGGCGATTCTATCCCTCTCCAGGTCAGACAGCTCGTACGACTGATAGCCGATCGGCTGAAAGCCGCCCCCCCCCCCCCCCCCCCCCCCCCCCCCCCCCATCACCACTTTCTTCCTCCAATTATTGTTGAGCCAGGAGGGCAGGCGGGTTATCACCGGCTTGTAGTCCCGGGCCGAAAAACTCACAAACCCCCGGGATTTACTCGATCATCTTCTAGTACGTCAGTCTGTACAGGGCCCGAAACTCATGCACCGTAGGGAAGCTCATATCACACAGCCAATAGAGACAGCCTAGACTCAGTAGCTGCCTCTACTGGTTCCGGGAATACTCCACCTTGCCCGAAAAGCTGCAATCTCCCCAGGACTTAAAGAGCCCTCAAGCTCATCACAACCTATGTTTCTATTCCCATTCCCAAGTGTGTAGCGCGGGGCATCTGCTACACTCCATAGGGAGCATCCTCCTGTCCTAGAGACCCAGACGATGACGCCTCACCAGTCGAACGGGCGACGACATCTGGCCCCGAGGACGAGGAGGCAAGCCAGTCCTCCATCCTCTCTTGGTCGCCCGTCAACGGTCGCCTGGCGGCCGATTCAGAGTTTTCACTGGAGCTCCTAGTATCCATGTAACCTAGGGGAAATTAAAAAAAAAAACCCTATGGCTAGTCAGTAGTACAACCTAAACAACGGTCGCGGGGCAGCACGAAGCATGTCATGCCTGCGGCACGTGTCCCAGTATTGGTATGTTCCCAGGCCATCATAAATGATGGGACTGATGGAATACCCTCTTCAATGCATGTCAGACACTTGCCTCACATGCAGAGGGTAGTTGAAAGAGCAGGGGATAAAATCGAACCTTCCCGCCTAGAGCCTATTCCAACGGTACGGGCATTCTAACTTATATTCCAACAGTAAGAGGTATCCCAACATATATTCTAGTGGTATGAGGCATTCCACCTATTGAACTTATTCCACCTTTACGGCCAGCAAGAATGGCTAAAACCGGGAGATTTGATCCTCTCATACAGGACGAATCTTCCAGCAGGCTCAAAACCATGCGCATGTTTTATCTCGCCGCCGGGCGGTTGATTAAAGGCAGGAAACAACGGCTATGTATCCCACCGGAAGAACACTTCCTCTAACACATGAGACGTCTTCCCGCAGGCTAAAAACCCTGCAGGAATATTATATACAGGCTACGCTATTCCAACTGTAGTACCTGTTTCCGAGTAAACGCTACGATATCCGGCGATATAGAGCATGCTCCAACTAAAGGCTATTTGCCGGTACATCCAGCTTGAACCATTGGCTGCGAAATTTCACCAGCCAGGTCTGCACTTGCTTATCGCTCACTCTTACTGAATAACCGGTCGTGCGAACCGAGACATTCCTACGGACAACCTTGTATGACCTACGGGCTCCAGGTACCACCGGGCTTTATAAATCCGGGAGATTTGATCCTCTCACATACGACAACTCTTCCCGCAGGCTAAAAACCCTGCACATACCTCATGCACGTACGAACAGGACTGAGAAATGATCAGGCATGTTGGCCAGTACGAACACAGGGCCGCTTCACCCCACCGGGAGATTTGATCCTCTCATACAGGACAACTCTTCCCGCAGGCTAAAAACCCTGCACATACTTCACGCCTGTAGGAACAAAGGCAGTCAAACGGCACCCCATCGGGAACTCCTCTAACACTGGACACGTTTCCCACTGGTACCGAGTTACCTCATCAAGACAACTTTATTTAAGGCACCCGCTGACCTTTCCGGTTACCGTTCTAATTTGGGAGACTCGTTCCACCCGTGCGCTATATTCACTCGGAATTCCCGGGACATAGCATGGTACGGCGGATTTTAACGCCACATTATCATCTCATGCACTACATCTTCTACCCATATGCAACTGTCACCATGAACATCATAACCATGCACTCATTACATTATGCATCATCATAACAGGTTTATTCGAAAGCCCGACCAAGCCCAATCTTAAACGCGGACTTGGGGGGCTAGGGCACCGTTAGGTTCGTATCCCAGCGGGTCTGCATGCCTTTAAAACAAGATAGATTTAAGTGCCCATTCAAGATGACACTCGACCAGGAACTTGGGGGACTTGTTGACAGTAGCCATAGAGAGGCTACCTAGGCCCCCAGACCCGCAGCCAGGACTCCTGGACACGGCCCAGGGCCCGGGAGCAAAGCATAGACACCTGTGATCGGGGCCCGGGAACAGGGGATGGTAGCTCCCTAAACAGGGGCCGAAATAGTCCGGCAATATGTGCAGAAGGGGGCTAGTCCCACATTGAAGGGTGAGGCCAGTCCTCATACCCGGCAACCTATATACGAGTCTCAACTACCCTCATTAATAGGTAATCAATACTTCAACTACTCATTCCCGCTTAAGTTATCAGTTTATCCCAACTATACTGACTTAAGCATCGGAGCGGAATAGACCGGCCCGTCCGGTATTCCCTTAGTTAGCAGGATTTGTCAGAAGGAACAACACCAAGATCCACCGGTTTCTGTGAGTCTACGGATTCAGACAGAAACACCTTCGTTTGTTTGTCCTTTGACCTTTGCCTTTGTTCTCAAATTCGTTTCTTGTCGTCCTTGTTTAAAATTAAACCCTATTGCACCCTTTTTTGTTAGCCACGAATTTGTGTCCTCTCTTAGAAAATTTTGTTTGTTGAAGCAAGAAGAATGACACTAGAATTTTCTTTCAGTTCATTGTTTGGTAAAGATGGAGGATCGTCCTCTACACCTCGTAATGTTGTTGTTGTTCAAAACTATAGTGGAGGAGTTCCATTTAACATTCAGGTGATTTGTCATTATTGTAAGAATTTTGGTCACTACAAGAGTCAATGTCCTCAACTTATGAGACGCAACTCCAACAACGTTGGATGGAAAGGGGGTAATAATATTCACAAGGGTAAGGCTGCATTTCAGTTGGTTCAGAAGTAAGAGACCGATTTCTATGAAGTGGAGGAATAAGATCTTATCAAGGGTAATACTCTTGTGACTCAAAAGAAACGAGGTAAAATGGGTGCTGCTTTACACGTTTCAAGCTTTACTGTTAGTAATACTTGGATAACTGATTCTAGTGCGTCTGACCACATGACCTATGATAAGTCCTTGTTTGTTGAGTTGTCTTCTCCGCCCATAACACATGTGTCTAATGCTAATGGCGAGTCTTTTCCAGTCTTAAGAATTGGGTTGGTTCAGGTTACACCTTCCATCATTCTCTACAATGTTTTGTTTGTCTCAGCTTTGTCTCATCATCTCTTATCTGTGTCTGAATTAAACTCATAAACAAATGCTATGTAACCTTCTTTCCTATGTATGTGATCTTTCAGGATTTGTGCACTCGGGTGATAATCGGCAAAAGGGACCTGAGGGAGAGACTGTTTCATTTAGATTGCATGTATGCAGGACAAATACAAGCGCCTCCAAGCAATCAAGCTCCAGTTGCCCTGACAGTGAGCTCTGATCGGTTCAATGAACTGTGGTTATGGCATCTCCGGTTGGGTCAACCATCCTTTGGAGTCCTGAAGAAATCTATGCCATCCTTATTTTTCGGAATAAAAGAGTCTAGTTTGCACTGTGAGACATGTGCCTTAGCTAAAAGTCATAGATCTAGCTATCCTTCTAGTTTTCAATCTAGTACAATGCCTTTTGAATTAATTCATTCCGATTTATGTGGAGGTTCCAAACATTCCACCATTTCGGGAATGCGTCATTTTGTTTTGTTTATTGATGATTTCACTAGATTGACATGGGTTGTTTTACTCAAAACAAAAGATGCTGTCTTTTCTGCTTTTACAGCTTTTCATAATCTTGTTCGCACCCAATATGATGCTTGTATTAAGATTTTCAGGTCTGATAATGGTTGGAAATTTGTCAATCATTCGTTTCGTGATTATTTCCAATCTCATGGAATAATTCATCAAACGACTTGTCCACAGACTCCAGAACAGAACGAGGTCTTTGAATGGAAAAACAAGCATTTGTTGGACATGGGTAGAGCTCTTCTTCTTAGTGCTAATATGCCAAAATATCTATGGGGAGAAGCCATATTGTGTGCCTCTCATCTCATCAATCGTCTTCCATCTTCTACCCTTCAAGGTCGTATACCCTTTGAGGTATTGTCAAAGTATGTTCCTATTCCATCCCTAAACACTCTTCCTGCCCGTGCCTTTGGATGTGTTGCCTACGTTTACTTGTATAAGAACCAACGTTCAAAACTATATGAGAGGGCTCTCAAGTGTGTCTTTGTAGGGTATGAGACTAGCCAGAAAGGATACAAGTGCTACCATCCTCCTTCCCAAAAGTTCTATGTCACTATGGATGTCACATTTAGTGAAGAGACATGTTATTTCTCGCCATTTACGACCCATATTCAGAGGAAGCAAGGGGGAGTGTATTTTGAAGATTGCTATCTAGCAGGTCCAACGATCGATCGTTCCCACATGAATGATCGATCACCTAGTGATACAGAAACCTCTGGTAGAGAGACGATCGATCGCTACACACTCCAGGGACTTCGGAAACAGAAACGATCGATCGTCAAAAGGGCCTGAACAGTCCAGTGAGTTAACGATCGATCGCCAGGATAGCAGCGATCGATCGTTAGAAAAGGAAAAAGAACCAGTGACTACGGATGCCTCAACGATCGATCGCCAAGTACAAAGCGATCAATCGTTCCATCCAGAATCAGAAAATTTGCCTCTCGAAGACTCTCCAATTTCTCTCTCTCCACCAAAGGTCTCTCTTACCCCATCTTCACCCGAGGTAGCCACTTTGTCTTTGTCTTCTAATCCTCTTTGGTCTAATAATAGTGTGCCTTTAGTTAATCATTCACAAGTTCAAACACGAGTCTTGCCAGAACGAACTACTCGTGATCAAACATCAAAGCAATATGAACCTTTATTGAGTGCTAAGGCTAGGTATCCTGTAGGAAATTATGTGTCTACCCATAGATTGTATAAACCATATGCTTTCTTCGTGAATCAATTATCTCTGTATCACTTCCCAGTAAAGTGCAGGATGCTATGAAGGATGAGAAGTGGGCGAAAGCAATGGCTGTTGAGATGGATGCACTTGAAAAGAATTATACTTGGGAGCTTGTGCAGCTACCTCCTGAGAAGAAAACAGTTGGTTGTAGATGGGTGTATACAGTGAAGCACAACTCTGATGGTTCGGTAGACAGGTATAAGGCCAGACTAGTAGCAAAAGGATACACCTAGAAGTATGGTGTGGATTATGATGAAACCTTTGCTCCAGTTGTGAAAATCAATACTATTAGAGTGCTCTTGTCACTAGCCACCAATTTGGATTTGCCTCTCAAGCAGTTCGATGTTAAAAATGCCTTCTTGCACGAAGATCTGACTGAAGAAGTTTACATGGATTTGCCTCCAGGATACCGCACTGCCACTGGAGAACAGGTAGTATGTCATTTAAGAAAGTCGTTGTATGGTCTTAAGCAGTCTCCAAGAGCCTGGTTTGGTCGGTTTACAATGTTTATGAGAAGAATTGGGTACAAACAAAGTAATTCTGATCACACCCTCTTCCTGAAGCATCAGAAAGGTAGTGTCACCGCACTCATTATTTATGTGGATGATATGGTGGTCACTGGTAATAATCTGGAGGAGATAGGGAAGCTACAAAGAGAGTTATCTGCCGTATTTGAAATGAAGGACCTGAGAAATCTAAAATATTTCTTGGGCATTGAGGTTACTCGGAGCAAAGACTATATCATGTTGAGTCAGCGTAAATATGTTCTTGATTTGTTGGCAGAAACATGGATGTTGGATTGTAGACAAGCTGATACTCCTATGGAGCAGAATCATCGGCTAGCTGAGTATCCAAATAAAGTACCAACAAACAAGGCATGTATCAAAGGTTAGTCGGGAGATTGATATACTTGTCACACACCAGACCAGATTTAGCTTATGTTGTTAGTGTTGTGAGTCAGTTTATGCATAATCCTAGTAAAGCACATATGGAGGCTGTGTTTTGAATTTTGAAGTATCTGAAGTCTGCACCAGGTAGAGGGTTAGTGTTCTCTAAACATCAACATCTTGATGTGTTAGGGTATACAGATGCAGACTGGGCAGGTTGTGTAACTGACAGAAGGTCTACTTTCAGGCTATTTTACATTTGTTGATGGAAATTTAGTTACTTGGAAAAGTAAGAAGCAGAAGGTTGTGGCTCGTTTAAGTGCTGAGGCAGAGTATAGAGGAATGGCTCGAGGAGTGTGTGAATTATTGTGGTTAAGGAACCTGTTGAGAGGCTTAGGTTTTAAGCCAAAAAGGGCTATGCCGTTGTTTTGTGATAATAAAGCTGCAGTTGAGATTGCTCATAAGCTTGTTCAGCATGACAGAACCAAACATGTGGAGGTGGATCGACATTTTATTAAAAAAAAGTTGGATCGGTAGATCATCTCCTTTCCATTTGTGCCAAGTGTCAATAGAAGAACAGTTGGCGGATATTCTTACAAAGGCAGTTTCTAGCAAAAGTTTCTGCGACTCACTTGACAAGTTGGGCATACGTGATATGTACGCTCCAACTTGAGGGGGAGTGTTGGCGTGAGTCACCCTTGATTCACTCCTGATTACATTCTTAATTGTATTCTTTTATTATAGCAATTGTATGTAATTAAGATTGTAGAATATTTTGGTGTAAATAGGGATATCTTTCCTAATAGGTTACTAGAATACTTTGTATATATATATCCCACTATTAGGAGAAGATAAAATATCAGAAAATTCTCCAAACTTGTCTATGTAATTTGTTTCTGTTTGACTTACACTCACCATACATCGATGAGGCTAGCAGCTTGGTGCAAGCATGGGAGTCACCGGACGAGAGCTTCAACTTACAAAAGAAACTCTCGCCGCTCTCTGAGAGGAGATAGAGACGACTCTCGATTTTTTATATTTGATCATTTCATAGCATGTAAAACAGTTTAATATGGAAGTTTTTATAAGTTAATTTATAGTTTTATATAACATACACTAAATGTTAAGGACATTTTATCAAGTGTGAAAATGCTAGTATCTCAACATATTGATAAAAAAAATTGGGAGTTCCTAGGAAAAAGATAACTCATGTAAATGTTTTTTCTTTATAATTGATGGCCAAAAAGTCCAGAAATAAAGAGAACTACATATCAAAAATAAAAAGCTACATTTCTATATCTCTACAACTTTCACACAAGTCATCAAGCAAGGAAGGCATAACTTGTGGAAGAGGTTGATCCATGAAGTGCACTCCAATGTCAGTAGCCAAACCAACTTCGAAAAGCACAGCATTAGTTTCTTTGTGAACATGTGTAATCTCACACCTCCGGAGCTATCTTCTCAGAGAATTACATAACCAGTGATGGTTTTTAAAAGATATAAACTCCACATTATTAAACCAAATCATACTCAACCAAAAGATGATGACATTAAAATGTAAAATGTGTTGTATTTTTTGTATGGGCACTGATAGGGCCTAAATAAGGCCTATGATTTGTGGCATCAATCATATGTATCATGCCATATAAGCAAACACAAATTCTTATTTTTAATTTCACGTATTATATATTGCCAAATTATAATTTTATAACACCAATTTTAACCTTTTATATTTCCTTTTAGATTGAAGAGGTGAATCAATGACATTAATTAAGTTGATTCAATTTAATTTATATATTGATATATTTCATTTCCATCTTTGTAGATCTAATTTAATGTTTTGACTTTTCCAATTTAATTGTAATTTGAATAAATCTATTAATCTCTATTGAATTTCTTTTAGACGAATTAGATATATATATATATATATTAATTATGTATATTAATTTATTTGACGAAATTATTTTTTCTTGGAATAAAATATTGAACTCACATTTCGAAAAAGTATGTTTTTCAAAATATTGAATTTTCGCATTATATTTAGAGTTGAAATTTAAGTATTATCGTATTGAATAAGAAAATAGAAAACAATTGTAAAAATGTGTTTTTTTATAAAATAAAAACAAAATAATATACAGTCGTTAGATTGAAAATGATAAGATTATTTTTTTTATTTAATATTAATATAACATGAATTTTCTAATTGGTGACGTGTTTAACATTCATTGTATGCAACCTAGAATTGAGACCCAAAATTTTATGCCACAAATCATTTTCCTTTTTATATTCTTTTGATTTTTTTGAAAATGAAAACTCATGTAAAATGCCTTTTTTTTTCTTTTTTTTTTTTCAGTGACCAATGATATAAAGTTCTGGGCCACTCTAGAAAAAGAATGATATAAAGTTCTGGGCCCGACCCCGACCGACCCCAAAATATTCCCATATAACACCCATAAACCACAACAACTCTCTCACTCCAAACCATCAGCTTCCACAGTTCCACTCTCACTCTCCATTCTTTGCTATCAATGGCTCTTGAAGTTGCTGCCAAGGCTGCTGTCGGTGCCCCTGACCTTCTTGGGGACTGCCCTTTCACCCAAAGGGTTCTTCTCACCCTGGAGGAGAAGAAAGCACCCTACAAACTCCACCTCATCAACTTGGCTGACAAGCCCCAATGGTATTATATATTTCTCAATCTTTTCAACTCTTAATTCACTATGTATATGGTTTTTGCATCATTTGTGGATTTGGGTTTTTTGATTCATAGGCTTACAGAGGTGAATCCAGAGGGAAAGGTGCCTGTGGTGAAGTTTGATGACAAATGGGTGTCTGACTCTGATGTGCTTGTTGGGATTCTTGAGGAGAAATACCCTGAACCTTGTCTCCAAACTCCTTCTGAATTTGCTTCAGTGTATGCACTTTATCTCCTCGACACAAATTTCCCAACTTTTTTTTGCTATTGATATGACTTTATTTTTGGGCTTTCGTATTGTGATTTGTAGGGGATCAAAGATTTTTGGGTCATTTGTGACATTCCTTAAGAGCAAGGATCCCAGTGATGGGTCAGAACAGACTTTGCTTAATGAACTGAAGGCTTTAAATGATCATCTCAAGGCACATGTATGTGTTTTCTCAGATCAAGAGAAACATAACTCTTTGAAATGAAAATCATTGTCTTTCATACTAGTGTGTTTGTAATATGACTATATGAGCTAATATGGTTGGGATTAAACAGGGTCCATACATTGCTGGAGAGAAGGTCACTGCTGCTGATCTAAGCCTGGCACCAAAACTGTACCATTTGAAGGTGGCTCTTGGCCATTTCAAGAAGTGGACCGTCCCTGCAAGTTTGACCCAGTACCACAAGTACACTGAGGTATGCTGTTCAAATGAATGATCCCCATACTTTAGGATAACAACTGTTATCGAATATCTTTCGTCAAGTATGAAATTTTATTCGTCCATTTATCTCTATTTTGATGTTGATGCTATTCTCTGTTCTGTTTGCGGTCCATTTTCTGCATAGAATTTGGTTCGTAGAATTTACTAGTGTCTAGTGTTATAATTAGCTACATGGGTATTCCTGTTATAGTAGCTTTATTGCATAATCTAGTGCAGCATGATGTGGTGCTTAGTTACGTTGGTAAAATTTCATTGTGTGATAACCATGCCCTTGACTGGCCAGTAGTTAATCAGTGTGAGACTAGAGACCAATGCCTATCTCTTCTTCCTTCATTGCAGCACCTCCAGTGTGTGTGAGAACGTTGGTTAACTTGCCTTTCTCATTTGAAAGTGAGAAAGTTTGTTGACTGGCCTTTCTCATTTGAAAGTGCACTTTGATGCAGTTACTCTCACAACCTCCACTGTGTGTGTAGGACTTAGAGCTTAACAAACTACAGCTTTTGTTGACCTCCTGCACTATGATGATAATACGCATCACCATAACTTGAAAGTTGTTCATCATAAGGATAAGCTCATGATAACTTTAGCAACGCATTTGCATTTAAAATAGTTGAAATGGATAAAATCTTCTTTGGCTGTGACCTTTCCATCTCTCCATGTTATTGTTCTGCGATGTAGTGAAGTAGAATTAAATGGATGATTTGGACTTTAGCGACGCAATTGCATTTAAAAGTGGAAATGGATGAATCTTGTTTGTCTGTGACTCTCCATCTCTCCATGTTATTGTTCTGTGATCTAGTAAAGTAGAATTGGGTGGACTATCTGACAATTTGATTTTCTAATTGTTTTCTGATATCAATTTTGCAGTTGTTGTTCGCAAGGGAATCTTTTAAGAAGACCATTCCTGAAGACAAATATATTATTGCAGGATGGGAGCCGAAAGTCAACCCCAAATAAGTTTAGAACGTAAGGGTCTGCTGAAGTTTAGATATGCGATGTAATGTGTGAGACTTCTTCTATGAATGTCAAACTGGGTAGCTAAACTAGACCTTCTTCCTATGTCTAATAAATGTATTAAATCTCTATCATCAGCTATGCTATTTGGTTTTCTTGGTAACACCGGGCAAAGCCTCTAGTTATGTTATATTTATATTTGGATCACACATATTCTTGTTCTGTTCTGTTTTTCTATACTACTGCTAGTGCTTGAAATGTTATGCCAATATAGCCAGTGCAACAAGAGCAGTTCAAACACCAAATAACGCAATGAGATTTACAGGAACACATAAGCTTGTGAAAGGAAGGGGAACAAAAATAGATAAAGAAAAGGTTGGCCTTATTCATATTGCAGATTCTGTTCTACCTGTGCGTCATCAATTCTATCAGACTATGCATCAGAAAACCATTCACAACCCTAACTTATCAGAAGATCAACTATTTGTATATGCTTGAAAAACACTAAAATGCCTATATCTTTGCTATAGCCAGCTGCCAGCAGAATCAAATTCAAGAAGAAAATAGATGTATTTGATCGAGTTGTGGAAGTGGAGGGAGGAATGAGAGCATTAGGAGGAAGCATTGATCCATGGTGGCTCTCTGATTTGCCTCCGGAGTGTACTCTTGACTGAAACAGAAGAGTCCGTCTCCACTGAAGAAGAGCCGATGGTTTTCAATTTTTTTTTTTTTTTTTATTATTTAGGATTTTAGACCGGTGAAATTATTCTTATTTAACGACCTACTACATTAGTAATTATATGACACGTGTGAATAATAAAATATGTATGTTAAAAGCATCACCCCGATGAATAAACTAAATATATGCTTTCATTAACACAAACTTTTATTAGTAATTGGACATCAAAATAACATAACACAATAGATGAGCAAAATTAGAGATACATCAATAAATGGTGTTCAGATTTAGTGGGCTGAATGAATCGATGTGCTCACTTCTTGGAGGAGGACGCTTCGGGGCTGGCGGGCAATTAACTTTCTCTGGTGGAGGCAGTTTCGATCCTCGGTCTGTTGGGGTTGTTGAAGATGTCGGCATTTTGGCATCCGTAGCTGCATAGTCTTTTGAATTATCTGAAGAACTCATCTTTTGGAGAATTACTCTTTTGAATTCTTAACCGTTGCTTGTTGAATTGATGAGAAGAACAAGACCAAGGGGCTCTATACATAGGGCTTGTTTTTGCTTTCCAAATTTCAAGAGGAATTTTAGTAGGATTAGGAGTAATCTTGCCAAAACATAATGGAAGATTTTCTTATTCCAAAAAGGAAAAGGGAAATTCTTAATTCGTGTCAAACTGAGTTTGTTAGGAATGTTGCCAACATGAAAGTCCTGTGTCTCTAGAATCTAGACACCAGAGCCAGCATTGTCTAACAAGAATCGCCGTACTTCCTTAGTTCAGATAAAAGGGAAAAGACCTTTTAGCATCGTTTAACAATCCCTGTAATTTCCATCAGAAGAAGACCTTTTTAAGTGATCAACAACACTCTCCAGCAAAAAAGGATACAAAAATAACCCGATGACTTCGAACTTTGGCCAGACTCTTCTTTGCACTGATCCTCCACTAGTGCTCGCTCGAAAAGTTTTGCGGCAAGTTTAACTGACCCAAGGCAAACGCATGAACCCCAGTTATGAACGTACAGATCACAGAGTAGTTTAACACCAAATTAACACTTTTACAGGAACAAAACATCAGCTCGTGAAAATAAGGGAAAAAGTAAACAAATAAACATTGGCCATAGTGCAGATTCTGTACTACCAGTGTATCACCAATTCTATCAGCAGACTATGAATCTGAAACTTTGTTGTGAATGCTTTTCAGGTGCATGGTCTGATAGAACTGGTGATACACAGGTAGAGCAGAATCTGCACTATGAATAACCGAGCTTCGAACTTCGGCTCAACTGTTATTTGCACTCTCTGCACTAGCGCTTGAAATGTTCTGCCCATGTAGCCAGTGCCCAGGAAGATTATGAAAGGAAATGCCTGAACGGACCCCAGTTATGAACATATAGAGCAGTTCAAACACCAAATAACACAATCAGATTTACAGGAATATAACATCAGCTAGTGAAAAGAAGGGAAAAAGAAAACAAAGTAAACTTTGGCCTTATTCATAGTGCAGATTCTGTTCTACTTCTACCTGTGTATCATCAATTCTATCAGACTATGCACGTGAAAACCATTTACAACCCAGAACAACCCTAACTTTCTATCTATCAAAAGACCAACTATTTGTACACTTGGAAAAACAACAAAATGTCTATAACTGTGTTATACTATAGCAGCAGAATGAAATTTCCAAGAAGAAATGTTAGCATCAAAGGTATCAGATAGGCCATAAAGTGAATCAAAATGCACGGAAGAATTGCTCCTCATCATTATCATTATACTAAGGAATAAGGATACTATTGCAGAAATGTAGGTCGAGACTTGCAAGTTGCAACTCAAACAACATAAGTGCTCAAGATTCTTACAAAAGATTGTAGAAAGACTTCCTTCAAATCATAATGCCAGAGTGGTAATTTCTAGTTGATGAGTTGATCACAATCACCAGACACAATTGGACATAAAGAGAGAATGAATGCAATACAATTGATACATCAATCTAGTAATTCATTACCAAGTCAGTCGGTCCCAACAACTACATGACAGTCATTACATATTACCTCTACTTACCTGAAATACAATTCTGCAGCCTACATCGAAAATGAGCTGAGCAACGAAAGCAATACATTTTAAAGGAAATCCTTACATAGGTTAACCCGTTGAGGACAGCCACATCTTTACTCAGGACAAAATGTCCTATCTCGACGAAAGCCTCTGATGCAAATCGTCAGCCAGTGCTTGCCTCAAGCTTTCCCCAAAGTAGTAAAATGACTTCTCACTGTCAAGCACCCTCGGAGGCATCCCATTCTCCTCAGGGTCCTTCCACAGCTCCGGCTCAGGCTCCCTCGCAATCTGGCACAAATTATGCAACACACAGCAGGCAACAATCGTCTGCGGCACATGATTAATTCCCACATTCAAGTCCTGCAGAATCTTCCACCTCCCTTTGAGCAACCCAATCGCCTCAACCACAACCGACCTACCCTTCATCAGCATTCCATCAAACAGATTCTGTGCCGGAGTCCCCATCCCATTGGGCGAAAAGGGAGTCAGCAGGAAACTCAATAACGGATAGCACCAGTCGCCGACAATGTATGGCCTCACAGGATGACCCCTCACATTGATGACCTTATCCCACACAATGTCACCGGAAGTGAGCCTATTATACAGCAAACTCTCCCGAAAATGCGCCGCGTCGTCGGTTCCCCCCGGAGCCTTAACACACACATCCCAGAAAATCTTCTTGTGGTCAGCAACCACCTCCAGCTGTACAGCATTGTAGCCGTACCGGCACTTGTAGTTCCCAGGCAGATTACTCTGCTTGTGGAGACGAATCGGACTGCCGTCAATGGCGCCGCACATGTTGGGGAGTGACGTCAGCTCCTCGAAGGCCTGGGTGGTCTCAATGAGGCGGCGGCGGGAGACGGGGATCTTGATGAACTCAGGGTAGAGCTTGGTGGCGAGTAGGCGCGTGACCATGTTGGTGATCTTGGAGATTAGATAAGGCTCGAGTGAGTAACGCGCTGCGAGTGACGTGGCGGAGAAGCCGTGGGTGAGGCGGGAGAGGACCATGGCAACGGCGTAGTCAGAAGGGAGGGAGAGATTGGAAAGAGCAATGTGGGGTTTGAGTTTATCTACGACAGTCGTAAAGACGGGATACGACAAGCCGTAGAGGGAGCGCCATTGGGCGTCGCGGAGAGGGGGTTGGAGGGACCAGATGTGTTCGGTGGAGAGGGCGCGGAAGGCGGAGACGGAGTAGTCAGCGGCGGAAGGGGTGGAGGTGGAGGGGGAGGGGGAGGAAGTGGAGGAGGAGGAGGAGGAGGGGCGGGAGGAGGCGATGTAGGAGAGGACGGAGGCGATGGTGAAGAAGAGGAGAGGGGCGGCAGAGGAGGAGGTGAGGAGGGAGGTGGGGGAGGAGGAAGGGGTGGTGGTGGTGGAGGAGGGGGAGGAGATGAGTGTGGTGGTTGGGTCAATTGAGTTGTGGAGGTGGAGGAGGTTTGAGAGCATTAGCAGGAAGGATTGATCCATGGCTCTACGGACTCTCTGCTCTCTTTGACTCAAACACACAAAACTGTCTGTCTTCTCTACTCAAGAAGAAGAAGAAGAAGAAGAAGAAGAGCCGATGTGGGTTTTCAATTTTTTCGATTTAGGATTTTAGACCCGGTGAAGAAATTGTTCTTATTAATCTGGGACCTATTACCTCTAACAGTTATATGCCACGTGTTAAATAGTGAAAAATATTTACTTGAATTCGTAAGTTTTTATATTATCCACTTATGGTACATGAACATTATCGTTATAAGTCCGGGTAGATGAATAACTAAAAACTACAATTTTGTAGTGATATTTATCAGTAGTAAAATTATTTTTTTAAATTACCACTAGTAAGTTTCCATCCAAAACTAACTGAATCTGTTAACTCATAAATTACAAAATTATCATCAGAAATTAATACCATTGAGTCTCAGAAATCAATACCGCTGAGGCTCAGAAACTAAAATATTCTAATGCTACTGACCATCAGAAACTTTACCTCCGTCGTCCTCCGCCGCGATTCTAATGTTACTGACCCTCATAAACTTTACCTTCGCCGCGATTCCAATACTACTAACCCTTAGAAACTTTACCTCCGCCGCGATTCTAATGTTACTGACCCTTAGAAACTCATAATTTCCATTCGCCCAAGCTCAAAAAACAAAAATCCACCTCCGTCGTCCTCTTCCCGCTCCAATACTACTGAGCCTCAGTAATCAGGATTTGAGCCAAATCTGACCATAACCAACACACAAAAGCAAAAACCCCAACACACAAAAGCAAAAACCCCAACACACAAACAGAGAGAGAGAGAGAGAGAGGAGCTGGTGAGGCTTCAGATTGGCGGCGGCGACCTCGAAGCTGCTCCGATCGGTGGAAGGAGAAGTTCTCAGCCTCATAAATCTCGCTATACCTAGTGTGAGAGAGAGATAATGGTTGCCGACACGTAGTCCTGGGAGTCGAGAGCGGTTGTCACGCCATCGATGCAGTTGGTGCGCTCCACGATGGCGTCAAGGCGGAGGAGCGTGGAAGATTCTGGCGGTTTGGTAGATTTGGGGGAAGGTGGGGCTAGGGTTAGGGTTTCAGAGGGGGATTGATCGAGGCGGTGAGGTGGGGGAGTCAGGGACGAAGCGGCGGCCGTGATGGAGGGTGGAGGCGGCGGTGGAGCCGCAGTCGAGGAGGTGGTTGTCGATGGGGGACAAGGCGGAGAGGGAGAGGGAGAGGGCGGAGAGAGAGGAGAGAGAGAAGGAGGGTGAGGTTTAGGTTTGGGGAATATATAGGATGACATGGATTGTAATTAATAGATTTTCAGGGTTAATTATGTCATTAAATAGTGGACGGGATAACAGGTCTTAACTGTTAATTCCTTGCTGATGGTATAAAAAAAAATTAGGTCTTGCTATTGGTAAATATAATGTAATGAATAAACTGAATGTAATGAATAAACTGAAGATTGTTGTAAAGTAGAGAAAAGATAGAGAGAGAAGAGTTCGGAGGAAGTAAAAGTCTACTCATTTATTCTCATTAGCCTATTTATATAGAGGTATAGTTTACATCAAAGTACATAACTAATGAGTATTTACGTGGACAACCACATACTTTATAATATTTACAACACTCCCCCTTTGATGTCCACGAATGAATGATTGAAATCGAACGCGATTATTGTTGTCTCATTAAAAACCTTGTCAGGTAACAAAAACCCAGTGGGATAAAAATAACCCTGGTCGAAGGAGAAAAAGAGCACAACACGCATATGTCCTGGTAGCATACTTCTGGATGCTCCCCCTGATGATTGCAAGTTCATGCACCATGTATAAGGATTTGATGATATGTCTTCACTAAAGTGAGAGCATGTGCATTTTGCATGTTGGGGCTCATCATAAAATTTTGGTACCTGCAAAGTTAAAGCAGTACCAACAAAACGAGATAATTTCACATAAGTCTTACCTCATCTAATAAGGTTAGAAACAACATGCTCAATTCATACAAAGTAATAGCTAAACAACAATAAAAAATAATTGACACAGTTAACTTCATATATCAAGCAATACACATCAATGTTTTTGTACATTTATACGTCTTATACAGGCTCTTCCAGAACCCTAAGTAATTCATAACTTTGCAAAGTTAGAATATGTTGCAACATAATGATCATAATTCGAATTCGATCTTGTAGTCTTGTCATAATACTCATTGAGGCAATTAGGTCGCGTTAATTATAACGCAACAAGTATGTATGAGCTAGCTTTAGACTCTTTCATTCCATGAATTAGTTCCAGGCTCTTTTCGCTATGCATATCATGGATTTGCAATTGAATTCCTTAAGAATTTGATAAGCATTAGATTTATATTGACACTTTACTTTTGAGAATTTGCTTTTAGCAACGTTTGTTTTAAGATCCACATCATATCCGATGACAAGGTGTCGTAAGTCTCTCGTCAATATAGCAAGTATACACGACCCGGTACTTATAGAAAAATTGTCATTCGAATGAGGGAAGATTTTCACATTCTCATTGTGTCATAGTGATTTATCTTCACTACTAAACATTCTTTTTGTATCATGTGGAGTTAAACGTATAGTGATTTATCCAAAGTCTAGGTATCTCATCACGTTTCAAGTATTAAATTTCATTGGAATTGCCTCTTTCTAATTTGGCCAATAAGTATACTTTGTCGACATTCATAATGAAACGTGGCATAACATCAATACAGCCCTCAATGATGTTTAGTAGCTACCATATGTAAATCATCTTCGATGATCATCAATCATAGATCTCACACATTCTTATATGCCTGCATTAACTTTGAATTTATTTATATTGGGTACCCATGCCACTTCTAGAGCAGACATTGTCACATCAAGAACAAATGTCACTCAACTATCTAGCGAATGTGGATCTTTTATTTATAATCTCATACAGAACATTATAGGGTAGTATAATCTATCATTTTCAGGAGCTTAAAACTTTAGACCTAGTGGACACATTCCACGCATATTCACGCCTGTTTCTGTTGTAACCCGTAGGCCTGACAGAGACTGATGGATCTTGGTGTGATTCCTTCCCGCAAGTCCTGCTAACTAAGGGGAATACCAGGCGGGCCGGTCTTCTCCTCTCTGATGCCTAAGTTAGTACCGTTGGGATAAATGGATAACTTAAGCGGGAACAATAAGTAGTTGGAGAGTTGGTTACCTATTACTGAGGGTAGTTGAGGCCCTTATATAGGTTGTCGAGCGTGAGGTCTGGTCTCACCCTTCGATGTGGGACTGATCTCCTTCTGTTCATACATTGGGGCAGCTTTGGTGGTCTGTTCAGCAGGCTGGCGCCCCCTGCTCCCGGGCCCCTGGCCATAAGGTAGGCTGTTGGGCCCCGGGTCCGGGTGTTAACGATCCTGCCCCGGGCCATGGACCGAGTCCGGGTGGTGCGGCTGCGGGTCTGTGGGCCTGGGTAGCCCCTCTGTGGCTACCGTCAAGAAGTCTCCCAAGTTCCCGGTCAAGTGCAATCTTGGATGAGGACTTAAATATGTCTTGCTTTGCAGGCCCGCAGACCCGCAGGGTTACTGACCCAACGGTGCCCTAGTCCCCCAAGTCCGCGTTGAAGATTGGGTTTGGCCGGGCGTTCGAGCAGAAAGCCTGTTATGATGGTGCGTGGTGATGCGAGTGCCTGTTCATGATGATGTGCAACAGTTATGAGTATGAGTTGTGATGATGGTGGTGTGGTGCTTTAGTTCCGTCGTGCCCTGCATATGGAATCGGGTGAACCCGGACGAGTGCATGAGATGATAATGTGGCGTTGAAATCCGCCATGCCATGCATATGGGATGGGGTGAACCCGGATGAGTGCATGGGATGATAATGTGTCGTTGAAATCCGCCATGCCATGCATATGGGGAGGGGTGAACCCGGATGAGTGCATGGGATGATAATGTGGCGTTGAAATCCGCCATGCCATGTTCCGCAAGGACTCGACCGGTGAACTGTCATGTCGGAACGAGTCAGGTATGAAATGCTCCGGGAGGACCCGACCGGTGAACTACCATGTCGGAACGAGCCCCCCAGTGAAAATCGCTACCCACGGTGGTACAAACCAGAGAATATATCATGTGTTAGAGGTTAATTCCCGGTGGGGGGGTTGTGGCCATGTTATGGCATCAGTCAGCACCCGCTGATTCGTCCCAGCTTGTGTTGGAATAAGCGTGGGGTAATGTGCAGGGTTGCGAGCCTGCGGGGAGAGCTGTTGGGTGTGAGCCAACAGATCTACCGGTGGGATGTTGCGGCCGTGTTAAAGCACCGGTCAACATCCGCTGATTCGTCCCAGCTTGTGTTGGAATAAGCGTGGGGTAATGTGCAGGGTTGCGAGCCAGCGGGGAGACCTATTGGGTGCGAGCCAACAGATCTACCGGTGGGATGTTGCGGCCGTGTTAAAGCACCGGTCAACATCCGCTGATTCTTCTCAGCCTGAACGTTATAGGCGTGAGGTTATGTGCAGAGTTTCTAGCCTGCGGGGAGATTTGTCCTGTTTGTCCTGTGTTAGAGAAACAATTCTCCCGGTGGGGTGGCCCGGCCATTTGTCCCCCATATTTTTCACAGCTTTGTGTGATGTAGGGTTTCTAGCATGCAGGAAGATTTGGCCTGTGTTAGAGGAACAATTCTCCCGGCCAATGACCCGGTTGTTGTTGGGTGTACCACTGATCGTGTCACAGCCCTTGTTTGTACAGGCGTGATGTATGTGCAAGGTTTCTATCCTACGGGAAGATTTGTCCTGTGTTAGAGAAACAATTCTCCCGGGTTTATAAATCCCGATGTTTTGATGCCTTGAGTTGTTGTTGGCTTGTCCGTGCCCGTAGGCGCGAACGAAAGTGACTAAACCGATGGAATGCCACGGAACCGATGTAATGCCAGGTGGAACCAGTGGAATGTATATTACCCGTTGGAATGCCTGTAAACCGGTGGAATGCCACATAACCGATGGAATGTATATTACCCGATGGGAAGCCTGTGAGCCGGTGGAATGCCACATAACCGATGAAATGTATATTACCCGATGGGATGTCGATGGCAACGGAAGTGACCCGATGGGATGACTTTCCTTGAATTGAGGTTGGCGCTTGGGGAAGTGATGGGGGGTTGGACGCCTCGGTTCTCACCCCCATCTCGTTCAACTGCCGTTTGTAGGCGAGGCAAGTGGCTGACATGCATTGAAGGAGAAAGCCCATTAGTCCCATCAGTTATGATGGCGTGGGGATTTTACCGATACTGGGACACGTGTCAGTAGGCAGTGGTCTGAGATGGAAGGCCCGGATTCGCAGGTGTTTGACTTGCCCCGATTGAGTATTTTAGGGGGATTACAAGGGTGCCTAGGGTGCCGGACCTGTCTATATAAAGGTCTTCCTTGTCTTCATTGTTTACTCTTTTTTTTTTTGCTCTTGTTTGAGAGAGAAGAAGAAAACGCTGGAGAGGAATCCGGAAAAAGTTCTGTGAAGGTATTCTCGCGCTATCCGTGCTTCAGGCGTGCTTGCTCTTACATACGATTGTTCGGTGTTTTCCCAAGACTACCTTTCCTCGGTTGTGCATAGTAATCGGTAAGTTTCGCCTCCTTTGTTTCCGTTTTTTCTTTGTTGGTTCTTGTTTTGCGGGGGTTTTCTTTTGCCTGGGGATCCCTATCGCAACGGATGAGTTGTTTGGAGCGGGGAATCTGCGGCAGATTTGAGGAGCAGCCACAGAGGGCGCTGTTTTAGGTTGTTGCTGACCGGCGGTGGGGTTTTGTTTTCCTCCCCTAGGTTACATGGATTCTGGGAGCTCTGATGGAACTTCTAAATCGGCCGCCAGACGACCTGTGACGGACGATGAGGAAAGGTTGGAGGATTGGCTTGCGTCGGTTTCCTCGGAGTCAAAAGCCGTCACCCGCTCCCGGGGCGAGGCCTCGCTGTCCGGGTCTCTGGGGCACGAGGACATCCCAATGGGGTACCCTTTCCTGGTACCTCGCCCGCAGTTTACACGATTGGGGATGGGGAAGGGGAAGGGGCTGTGGTGTGTGATGAACCAGAGGGTACCATGAGTCTCGCAGAGGTTGCCGCCTTCCGGGAAACGTGGAGTATCCCGGATGAGGTGAAATTACGGCCGTTGAATCCCGGAGAATCGGCTTGTAACCCGAAGAAGGGTTGGGTTGCTGTTCATGGAGGCCAGTTCCGTCACGGGTTCTCCTTCCCGCTGCCAGACTTCGTGCAGTACATGGTCAGCGCTCTGCACGTGTCTCCCGCGCAGCTTCCCGGAAATCAGTGGAGGCAGCTGCTGAGCCTTGGTTGTCTGTACGAGCTATCCGGGATGAGCATGTCGACGGTGAACGAGTTCCGAGCATTGTACAGACTGTCCTTCTCGAAAATGAAAGGGTGTCGGGGTTGCATCACCTTTGGCGCCCGACACTTTAAGCCTATTATCACCCACCTGCCTTCCTGGCTGGACAATAGCTGGAGGAAGAAGGTGGTGATGGCAGGGGAGAGGTGGCAGAAGAGGAGGAGGACGTATCGGGTTCCTGGTACTTTCCAGCCCCTTGGCGACCAATCATATGTACTGTCTGAGTTGGAGAGGGATAAGATTGCCACGATATTCGGGTGTTGGTCCGGTCTGGAGCGAAGATCCTACAACTACATACGGCGGGAAGTGTTGGAGTACTGAGGCCTAGGGCGGGATCCCGGTGCGTAGTGAGGATTTTAGCAGTGAAGTTCCCGCTGACCGAGTTTATACTACGTCTAACTCTTTGTTTGATGTTCTGCAGGTGCATCTTCTCGGACGGTCATCAAACCCGCTAACACGCTATCCATAGATGATGAAGATCTTGTCTCGAGGCTGAAGGAGAAAGGGGAGGTCGTTTCGCGGACCATTGTGGATCGGGAGACTGGTCGGCTTAGCATCCACGCCGAGCCGATGGCCGTGGATGTTGCGGATGAGGACTACGTTTTAAGGCGTGTGAAAACTCATGCCGCGGGATCCTCAGCGGGGCCCGGGAAGGGAAAAACCGCTGGCGGGCCACCAAAGGTTCCCAGTGGAACGGATAGGATTCCACATCGAGTGGAATCGGTCCCACTTGTCACCAGGGTCTCCTTGCCTGGAGCACAATCTTCTTCACCGGTCGACCTAGGTGAGAAGAGGAGGAGGATCATGGACCTCCCGCCTTCCGCGCTGGTGAGGCTGACTGGTCGGTCGTCTGGTGAGAACTTGGCGAAATGGCTTAAGTTGACCAGTGGTGGGACGAGTCCCGCTAGGGATAGAGCCCCTGCGGCTTCAAGTTCTACCGCCCCGCAGAGTAGTCCCGCTCTAGTGGAAGAACCGAGGAGGGGAGGTCCGGAAAGCCCGTTCGTCCCGAACCTGCGGGAGGACTTTACCGGCCTGGGTCTGGATAGGCCTGGGGCCGCTGGAGCCTTGTCGGGGGAGAATCGTCAGAAGAGCAAGGAGTTGGTCCTCCGGGTAAGAATAGTTTGGTGCTACGGCACCGGCCAAACAACATTTTTTTTTTCTAATCGGTGGCCTGTCATTCTGCAGCTGTTGTACAATCTGTACCAGCCGGACCCGAGTGAGGAGCGGCCGGAGCTGAAGAAGCAGGTGGCCGTTCTTGGAGGCTGAGAAGTCCAGGCTTGAGCGGGAGAAGGCCAGACTGGAGGAAAGGGCCAGGAGGTAGGTGGCCAAGCTAGAGGGCTAGGTCCGGAGCCTCGAGGAGGAGAAGGAGCGGGCTGAGGAGGAGCGGGCCGAGCTGGAGGCCAAGGTGGAAGCTGCCGCTGCGCGTGCCGCCACCGTCGTTGCTGTTGGAGAAGAGGACCCGGAGCTTTTCCAGCAGGTTATCAAGAAATATCACTATAGTGAGCAGTTTCTTGTCCTTCTGGAGAAGGCTAGGGAGGCGGGTATCGCCGATGCCTACGTGGAGTGGGAAAATAAGGGGTACTTGAATACCTCGCAAATGTCACAGGCACAGGCCGATGATGATATTGATGGGCAGCCGCGGGAAGAGGAGCAGCCGGAAGAGGAGGGCGGATCTCAGCAATCCGAGCCCGCCGGGGAGGATGCGGCGGTTTTACCGAAGGAAGCCGGTGGACAGGCTGAGCCCGCGGGGGAGGAGGCCACGGCTCCTTAGGCAGATTTTTTTTTTGTTATACCGGCCTGGTAAATTGCTGGAATGGATTTTTTTTTTCGCTCACGGGCTTTTGTGTTGCCTGCTTTTGGATTTTTATAGTACCAGTGGTTTGCCTTGGATTTCGTTCAAAACAGTTAGAATATATTTCTTGTAATGTTACATCGGCTGAACCGTTGGTATACCAAGCTAATTGTGTTGGAAAAATTAGCACTTAGCCTTGGGCTCAAAATTTCTTGTGCCGCTTGACCTATCGCGGGGCCCGGGCGTGCTTACCAGCCCTGGTCCTGGTCCCGGGCAGTATCTACCTGCCTTTGCGGCTCACACAAATAATAACCCTACAAAAGATCGTTAGTAGTATAAGCAAGTAGGGATTGTTCTAGCCGGAGATTAAGGGTACCTGAAATATGAGATTGTTAGTCAAAAATATTCACAGATTCACATTAGAAAACGTCATATGGGGGAGGTATAAGCATCGGCAGCAAGACTGCCCCTAAGACTAAGAACACGAAAATAAGGCTGAAAATAAATTCTAGACTACTATTTACAAGTTGGATCATCATCTCTCACAAAACATTTAGCACCAAAGACTCTTTAACATGTAGACTAATATGCAAGAAGGTAAGGAACAAGTATTGATGCTATTTCGACTTAACCAATTTCGATCCCAATTAGAGCCTACGAGGTCATCTAATCGTTTGATTACTAGAGTTCTTAAGATTAACCACGGGTATAATCCTAAGGTTATGCTAACCGATTTTACATGATTAACAATTAAGCACATGAATCACAAATCGAAGACAAGCGAACAAGTAGGGTTGTCAATCCTCTTATTATCTTGCAAGTTCTAAGGTTATTACTCTAAGTGAACAAGTGATTAAGAAAACTACGAGTATAACTCAACCAAATACTCTAGCTCATGAAACCTAGCACTTAGAATTACATGCTTTAAACAACAAATGCTTTAAACAAAACTAGTGTGTCGATTTAATGCCCTAACCTTAGATTACTAATCGAATTAAGTTCTCAAACAAGCATTGCATACCTACTGTCCTAATTATCAAACATAAAAATCCACAAGTTACATATTACAAATTAGCATGCAAAATCATTGTTCTTGTCGAAACCTAAACTTAAATCTAAGCATCGATTCAAACAAATCTTTAACATACAATTTATAAAACCAAAATCGATTTATACATAGACATATAAACCAACACCAAACATACATGAGTGTTTCATAGACAAAACTAAACATAACTAAACAAAAATTACTAAACCGAAGAAGGGAGTGGATCACACTTTGAGACACCTTGAGAGCTTCACGTCGATTGGATCCGGCGAAGTATGGAGGCTGGGGTGAGGCTGCACAGCAGTGAGTCACGTCGGCAGTAGATTATGGGGGCAGAAAGTCCAAGGTTTCGGCAAGGCAGAAACTTGGTTGAGGTGAGGTGAAGGTGGTTTTCGGTTTAGGTTTTTGTCTAGGATCTTTGGAGAATTTTGGTAGAGTTTAGGCCTTGTGTTTAAGCTTGAGATGAGATGATTTTCAGAATGACAAAGTGAGGCTATATATAGAGGAAAGGGTGCCGGCTGCCCTAGATGCATTAAGGTAATCAGAAAACCAAGTGGATTAAGGATTTGAAACCTTCCTTTCATAGTTCAATTAGGTTTTCTTTTTCTGAATTTTTCTTTAAGGCTTGGGCTTCACATCTTCATGGACTTCTTGAATAATCTTTGGACTTCATTGGATAAATTTTGATCCACCGAAAATTGCCCCTAACCCGCCGGCATGCATTGCCAGCAGCTTAGCAGTCTGATCGGCACCATCTCCTGGCTTGACTAGGAGATGCACTTTTCTTCATCTTTTTCTCCATTGATTTAGCTTGGTGTCTTCCTCTTTCCTTCCTTAAGCTTAGACTATCATCATATATGCATTTGTGCATCAATTTGTCCATCAGAAACAGAAATTGCGAAAAGGAGGCAGTAGCATCCTGGAATCGGCAGAAACGACCTTGTTGTAGTAACTCCGGCATATCTCCCTCCTCGGAGCTCCGATTGATGCGATTCCAAGTCTCAGATAAACTAGACACACATAGCTACCTCCATATAAAACAGTTCGTTCAAATTCCTTGTGAGTCGTCGGGAATGATTTTTCGAAGTTGGGACACAGTCCCAGGAAAATCCTGGAAGTCCCTGGATTGGTTTGCTCGAACTTCTGTTTTGCAGCCATCTTTTGGGCGACTTTCCGAACTCCAATTGATCTGAAATTTTAACACAACATTTCTCAGTATATGAATAATAAGCACACCAAGTTTCATTAAATTCGGACAAGGATAGATCGCATTTTTACTCATCTCAGAATCACGAAAAAGATAACTTGCATTATTTTCCAGATTTCTCAAACTTGGTCATTTTTCGAATTCTAAAGCATATTTGATTAAAATTCTACCAAATCGACACTAAATTATATTATGACTCAATCTTAGATAAATAAGGGAAAAACGAAGTATAAACGAGGGCATAAGCATATAATATCGTCGCACATTGTGCTCCTATCACCGCTGCAGCTGACCGCTGCTAACTAATCCCTCCACCGCTGTTTTGAGGGCGATGCAATTGTTTGTCCTATGGGTAGCCTCATCGTGGTAGGAGCAGTATTTACATGTTCGCGCCGGGGTGAGGTTCCCCTTTGGATGCTTCCTCTTTAGCGGTGGGGGAATGATGTTCCCGTTCTCGTACAGAATGTCCTCGTACGAAGAGGTTAGAGTGGTGAAGACTTCTTGACGTTCCGCTAGCATGATCACCAGGGGGCGTTCTTGTCGGTAATGCGCGGGCATGTGCCCGCCCTGGAGCTTGTCAGGAAAGGTTTTCTGCTGCTATTGGTTTCCCCAGTTTCTAGCCAGTTTGTTGGGTTGGGCACCTTGGTCCTGGCCCCGCTGTCTGGTCCTGTTTTCTTGGCAGATCGGAAGGGGCTCCTCCCGCTTCCTCTTGTGCAGGTGATGCCCATAGGTTTCGTGGTCCTCTTGAGCGTGCCTGATGGCCATCGCCATCAGCTCATCGTACCCCTGCGGGAGCTCTACCCGCACGGCGTAAGAAAATTTCCCTGGCCGGAGACCCTACTTGAACGCCATCTCGGCGATCCCCTTGTCTAGGTTCCTAACCCCGGCAGTCGCCGTTTGCCAGCGGTTAACGAACGTCCTTAGCTCCTCACCATCTGCCTGCCTGTAGTTGAAGAGAACCGTCGATGTCCGGGCTCCTTCGACCCGTAGGATGAAGCGGCCGACAAACCGATCGGCCAGCTGCTCAAATGCCTCAACGGAGTTTGCCGGCAGCTCGTAGAACTAGCTGAGTGCCTCTCCAGACAAGGTTTCCTGGAAGATGTTGCAGCACACAGCGTCGGAGTAACCCTTGGCACACGTTTGGGACCGGAAGCTATCCAAGTGTTGGTATAGGTAGCCGGCTCCTGAGTACGTCAGTTTCAGGGACTTTTGGTTACCGGATCTCCCGGATTCCAAAACCCGATGCGAAAAGGGTCCAGTACGTTTGCTGAATCGCGCACCTTCCAGTGGTCGCGCTGCCCTTCTCTCGTCGGCCTTCATTTGGGCCTTCATATCTGACACGGAGTCTGACAGTACTTGTAGTGCCCGTGCGGTCGGGGTCATGACTTCATCCTCGAATGAAGCGTGCAGTTGTCGGGGGGCCGGCATGCTCTTCGGTAGCGCTACGTCTCCCGGGGACTCCACCTCCTTGGGGTCGGTGGACCTTCCCCCCGATGATTGTCCCGCTTCGGGGCGCAGGGGCTACCTCGGTGTGGATACATGTGCCCTTGCCAAAGCGGCGTTGTGTTGCTGTCCTCTTTCCAGGGCAGCCACCAAGGCGGCATTCACCGTCTCCATTTCCTGATACCGGGCGTTTGACTCTGCTCTATCCCAGTCGCTCTCCGCGCGCAAGCGATCGACTTCTGCTCTCATCACCTCTACCTCCCTCGCCATATCGTGCCGGTCGGGGCTATATGCGGTGTCCTAGTCGCTGTCGCCGGCTAGACTATCTTTCTCGTCGCTCGGGTCGTCCGAGAATGTCAGCGAAGGGCCCCGGTACGTTAGTTGGTCGCCTTCCGCCGGGCCTTTCTCGCGCGTGCTACCGTTGCATGCCCCTGGTGTGCCGCTCGGCCCTTGATAGCTGTCGTCGGTCTGGCCATCTAGGCCGGGGGGCTGCTTCCGTATTGCGACCGGGGTAGCGATGAGCACTTGCTCTGGTAGGATCTGCTGATCCTCTTGTACATTTCTTTCCCGCCCCGCTTCTGAACTTTCTGCCATGTTTTTTTTTTGAACCCGCTAGTAATGCAACGTAACTTTTTTTTTTTTAAATCTTCCCACAGACGGCGCCAATTGTTTCTGTTGTAACCCGTAGGCCTGACAGAGACTGGTGGATCTTGGTGTGATTCCTTCCCGCAAGTCCTGCTAACTAAGGGGAATACCGGGCGAGCCGGTCTTCTCCTCTCCGATGTCTAAGTCAGTACCATTGGGATAAATGGATAACTTAATCAGGAATAATAAGTAGTTGGAGAGTTGGTTACCTATTAATGAGGGTAGTTGAGGCCCTTATATAGGTTGTCGACCGTGAGGTCTGGTCTCACCCTTCGATGTGGGACTGATCCCCTTATGTTCATACATTGGGGCAGCTTTAGTGGTCTGTTCAGCAGGCTGGCGCCCCTGCTCCCGGGCCCCTGGCCATAAGGTAGGTTGTTGGGCCCCGGGTCCGGGTATTAACGATCCTGCCCCGGGCCATGGACAGGGCCCGGGTTGTGCGGTTGTGGGTCTGTGGGCCTGGGTAGCCCCTCTGTGGCTACCGTCAACAACGCCGTTAATCAAACGACAATATTATTCTTTTCTCACCCTAACAACGGGATGACCGTCTTATTATGACCATGCATAGTAAAATGCATTTAAATATATTGGCAGGTGACTCACACAAACCAAATTGAGGTCAAAAACATTCAATCTATGAGCATCAACCATATTGGTTTTTTTTTTCTTGTATCGCAAAAATGTCATTATCTAATGGCGTACTTACAACCTTTGTATGTGTGTACATATTAGGAACTTTGTCATTACTTAATGACATTCTCTACAGGAGAACCATGCCACTTAGATGCACATGTACCCCACAAAACAAGTGGGGTTAAATAAATATGACATACTAATTCATGTCGTTCTTCAGGAACATTCTCTCTCTCCCTCATGCAGGAGGAGTGTTTCATTAAATTGAAGACTAGCAAATGTGTAGTAAAATAGCCAGTTGCGTATGCACAATGAACTTCTGGTTCATAACATTATATCTTATTTATATATTAGGTATCAAGAAAATCTTCTCCAATCATATCGAAAGTACTAGCTTGATGTAAAGAGAGAATATTATGTACTTTTTTGGAGCCATTAGTATGTGTAGTCGAAGCTTCAGGTTCGAACTATCTATATTATCACTACAGGTTCTCAAATTTCGCATGTTGAACTTCATGTTCTAATAATTTTAGTGCTCGAAGCTTCAGGTTCGAGGTAACTATGTGAATCTTCAGGTTCACTATAACTAATTTATATTTTATACTCAAAACTTCGGGTTTGAGTTTTTTTCCGTTAGAACTTCTGGTTCAAAAATATTATATCCGAAATTCATATATTCGAGACATAGGGTTGCTAGCCGATAAGAATAAAATAAAAACAAAAAATTAAAAGATAATACTGTAATGAAAGTACATAAGAAAATAGAAAAATTTGCATAAATTATATACATAATAACTTTTACAATCACTACCAGAAAAGGGGTCATAGCCGATGATATGAAAAAAAAACGGCCGACGAAAGAGTACTTCCTCGGCTATAAGGGGTTATAGCCGACGAATTACTCTTTCGTCGGTCACATCGTCGGCTATAATATTATAGCCGACGAGTCGTCGGCTATTACTTGACGTCGTCGGCTATAACTATAGCCGACGAAAAGTTTTTTGTTATAGCCGACGAGGAGGGTCTTCGTCGGCTATAACCCTTATATCAGATCTATTCTGCACCAGCGAGCTCACTTCGTCGAAATTTTTCGAAAAAATTTCGAAAACGCTCTGAAATCGTCCAAAACCTCGGCCATAAGCTTGAAAGGTACGTATATTGCTGTGTGTGTTGATTTAGTTGGTTATATGCAGAGGTGTGTTAATTTAGAGTTTAATTAGAATAAATGTGTGATTAATTTGATATATATATGTGTTGAGATGAGATTATTAATGGGTTGATATGTTGGTTAGATAGAATTGAAGTTTTGTTGAAGATTAGTGATTGATTGTTGATTTAGAGGTGATTTTAGATGAATTTGATGAAAAAATGTATATATATATTAATTAATATAATTGTAATTAAAAATATATTGTTGGTATATATAAAAAATATATTGTGTTTAATTAATTAGGGAGATTGACGATGTTTTAATTAATTTAGGGATGTGTATATATATATATATATATGTGTGTGTGTGTGTGTGTGTGTGTGTGTGTAATGATGAATTTTTTAATTAATTAGTACGTACGTACGTACGTAGTGCGTGCATATATACATATCTATATATAATTATATTTATTTATTGAATTTACAGGATGGACAAGAGTTGGATTACCCTTGGAAGATGGGATCAGGCGTATCATGATGGAGTTAGGAGTTTCCTGGAATTTGTGATGGCTAACTGTGGAGACACTACACTTCATTATTGCCCGTGTAAAAACTGCAAGTGTGCCAGCCCACGATAACGTTTTTCCATAGAGAAAGTGGAGCAACACCTTGCTAGATATGGATTTTGGGTCCTATACACTAATTGGATTTATCACGGTGAACCAGAGTTTGTGGGTCCTCATGATCATGGACAATTTGCCGAGAGAGGGAGTTCGTCCAATGATCTAACAACGAACTGGATCAACGATATGTTTCCTCGTGAGAGCGGTGTCTTTGATGAAGCACCAGATGTGCAACTCCCTCCTCCGGAGATGGAGTGTTTCCCTGATATTGAGCCACTCGAGCCATTACCCCGATCACCGGTCAACACAAGTGGTATGGAAAAGTACAACAACCTGATCGCATTGCAACAGACTCTGTTGTACCCCGGATGCAGTAAGACTGTCCTTGAATCTTTCATGGGAGTGATGAAGATCAAAACGGAGAACAAAGGCACTGTCAAATCGGTTGATGATTGGCTGAAGATATGGGGTGGGGCGATGTCCCCCGGACATCGGCTTCCTACCAGTCATCATAAGGTGCGACATATCCTTAAAGATATCGGTCTTTCCTACATCAAGATTCATGCATGCAGATACGATTGCGTTCTGTTTTACGGGGAAGGACTTGCAGATCTTAAATATTGCCCAGTATGCAATACAGAGCGGTATAAGTTCACTCCTAAAGGGAACAAGAAAGCTGTGAAGATACTTCGGTACTTCCCGCTGATTGATAGGCTTGAGCGGTTGTTCATGTGTGCTTTCACGGCCGAAGCTATGAGATGGTGGGCTGAGAGGAATGTGCCTGACGATGACACCCTTAGACATCCCGCCGACGGAGAGGCTTGGAAGAAGAATGTGTTGGAGTTTCCTGAATTTGCATCAGAGGTTCGAAATGTTTGGCTAGGGCTATCATCCGACGGTTTCAACCCTTTTGGCAAGAAAGAGCTTCAGTACAGTGTGTGGCCAGTTATTTTGATTCCGTACAACCTTCCACCGTGGATGTGCATGAAGAAGGAATATAACATGCTCACATTGTTGATTCCAGGCCCAGGTTATCCGGGAAAGTGTCTCGATGTGTATTTGAGACTCGTAATTGAGGAGCTTCGGTACTTGAGTCTGAAAGGCCACCTGGTCTACGACCGGTTCAAAAATGAGATGTTCCGGATGCGTGCCATGCTTGTTGGTACGATCAGTGACTTTCCTGGGAGGGGTATGTTGTCGGACAGCGTCACCAGGGGTTACAGGGCTTGTTCAGAGTGCATGACTGTTGATTGCTCCAGTCCTCATTGCAGCAAGATTGTCCAGATGCGTCACCGTTGTTGGCTTCCGCATGACCATCCATTTAGAGATGATGCACAGGCTTTTGATGGGACTGAAGAAAGGGGCTGGGCACCGGAGCGATGGACAGGGGAGGAAATATTGGCAGTGTTGAATGAGTATGACTTTGGTCCGCTTAGCAATCATCCCAATGTGTTGCGCACGATTCCAGAGAGGCCCGATCGGTATAGGTTCTGGTCACACAAGAGCATCTTCTGGGAACTTCCTTATTGGTCCAGGTTGGCTATCAGACACTACCTGGATGTTATGCATATAGAGAAGAACGTGTGTGAAGCCGTGGTTGGCACAGTTTTAAATTGGGAGAAGAAAACAAAAGACACCCCCAAGGCACGCGTTGATCTGAGAAATATGGGACTGCGGGACCATTTGTGGTTGAGAGAGGGCAGGAACAAAATGCCCCAAGCTCCTTACACCGTCACCAGGGACCAGAAACATGAAATCTTTGGATGGATGAGTAATGTCAGGTAACTTTTTATTAGGCATGTATTCCAGAAGCATGGGACTGCATGAAATCTAATTGTTGTTAATGGCTATGCAGGTATCCTTATGGCTATGCGGGTAATATAAGCAAGTGTGTTAACTACCGAGACAACAAGATGTACGGATTGAAGAGTTACGACTGCCATGTACTGCTTCAACGCCTCTTCCCTATTTTCATTCGAGCGTACTTAGAGGATGAAGTGGTTGAGCCGTTGGTGGCGTTGTCAAGATTCTTCCAGAAGGTATGCGCTAGAGAAGTTAGAAAATCAGACCTCATGAGAATGCATGAGGAAATAGTTTTTATCTTGTGCAAGTTCGAGAGGATATTTCCCCCAAACTTCTTTGACATCATGCCTCACCTGATGATCCATCTTCCCCAACAATTGTTGCTTACCGGTCCCGTACACTACACTTGGATGTATCCCATCGAAAGGTACATGTTATTCATAAATTTGATTTATACATGTTTTTAAATAAAATTTACATGCTCTTAACATGCACTTGTTAACCTTGCAGACAACTTGGAGACTACAAGAAATATGTGCACAATAAATCTGCGCCTGAGGGGTGTATTGCTGAAGCTTGCATTGCGCATGAGTGTGTAACGTACGCCAAGTTGTACTTGGGAGCGATGGAGGACCCCCCACAACATCCAAGTCGAGATGACCCCGAGTTCAACCTATCTATCGTCGCCAACGATGTTGTACCATACGGAAGCTTCAAGAAGAAGGGTGTGGACAAGTTGCCTGACCATGAGGTAGGGATTGCCCACTAGTGGGTTCTAATAAACTGTCCGGAGGTACAATATTGGAAACGAACCCATCTTAACTGTAAGGAAGTTGGCGGTGATCTCGAGTACCACAACACGACGTTTGCAGACTATTTTCCACAATGGGTAAGTGTATAAATATATATATTAGATGGCTTTTTTTACAGTTCCCTATTCTTTAATCATAAACACACCAAGTGATTTGAGTTATATTTTTCAGCTGATGCACGTGGCTGCGAAGGGTGGTCATAGAAATTACTCAGAGGAATTGAGGTTGTTGTCGATGAAGCCGATATCTTCCACAGTCCGCCCAATGTGTGATGTCAACGGCGTTAAGTATATATGTGAAGCTAGAGACGGGGAACGCAAAACACAGAATTGTGGGGTGATGGTCGATGGTGCAGAAGGGGGCGAGGATTATTACGCTGTCCTACAGTCAGTTGTTGAACTCATTTATGGGAACCGCATGAAAGTCCACTTGTTCAAGTGTCGATGGTTTGATACTAGGCCGCACCGCATAAGGACCGATCAGTACGGCATACTTTCGGTGAATACCGCCACTAGTGTGTATGAAGATGACCCCTTTGTTTTCGCCACAGCGGCCAAAAAGGTCTTTTATCTTGATGATCCATTGAACAAAGGCACGTGGAAGGTAGTTAACCATGTGTCTCAGCGAGACATATACAGTGCTACCACACTTGGTGTGAGCACAGAGTGTCAAGAAGCGACCGCATACCAAGAGCCGGACGCTGTCGACATTCCGGAATCCTCCACCATCAGCGATAATAATGTGACGCCGGGCAGAGTCGTTCGACTTCCTAGGGGTCAGGTGCCCATGTATGATGTTTATCCGAATCGTCTATCTCAGGCAGACGATGACTCAGACGACGAGTACGAGCACCGGTTGCCAGATATTAACTACTATACTACGTCTGACTCAAGTGATGAGGATGATTCTGATTATCATCCTTAGTATACTATTTATGTATGTATTTGTGTACGATGGTGCATGCAAGTATGAATACATTTTTGTCCTTAATTACCGTTTTCGGAGTTTATGGGAAATTGTATTGAATTGTTTGTGTGATGTTCATGAATTTATCTGGTGAAATAGGCAATTTTCAGGCCCTAAATGGCAAATTTTCAGAAAGATAAGCATTATAGCCGACGAAATGGACCATACTTCGTCGGCTATAATGCCCATTCTGGGTAATTTAATATGCAAGTCGTCGGCTAACGCCAAAAAGTTGAAGGTCGTCAGCTAAAGTATAGCCGACGACTTGCAATTCGTCGGCTATACTGTAGCCGACGAATTGCATTTCGTCGGCTAAAGTATATTGACCGAAACCATTGCTTCACCCTTCAAATGCAAATGTGTCGTGAAATAAGATATGACCAAAATATTGAAATACGTCTAAGGTTGAAAAATGAGAAGATTCCGACAAAATCTGTGTGCCGAATGTTGCGGTTAGCTGTTTTTTACTTCCGTTTTCCTATGGGTAGCCTGACGGTCGGTAAATATTTTGAGGAAAATTTTTATACAATTAGTTGCGTCGCATCGATTTGAAATTATTCTCTGTTGAAGGTCAGACCAAAAAACGTCATTTAGACGGGCCAATTGCCGTTTTAAAGCGTTTAGAGGTTTGACTTTGCAGATTGACCGTCCCGATCGAGCCTTTAACGTTGTCAGATGTAGTTGGATTTTTTTTCATACATGTATTTAATCTTAACGGTGATATCTGACGGTTGGAATAGATTTTCCAAACTTTTAGATTCAAAATCGTAACATATGCACTAATGTTCCTTAACTTGTTTACTGAGTGTTTAAGTGAATGTATGGTTTCAAATAGTTACTATACGTAGACCCTTCAAATGCAAATGTGTCATGAAATAAGATATGACCGAAATATTGAAATACGTCTACGGTTGAAAAATGAGAAGATTCCGACAAAATCTGTGTGCCGACTGTTGCGGTTAGCTGTTTTTTACTTCCGTTTTCCTATGGGTAGCCTGACGGTCGGTAAATATTTTGAGGAAAATTTTTATACGATTAGTTGCGTCGCATCGATTTGAAACTATTCTCTGTTGAAGGTCAGGCCAAAAAACGTCATTTAGACGGGCCAATTGCCGTTTTAAAGCGTTTAGAGGTTTGACCTTGCAATTTGACCAAGAAATAGCCGACGAAATATTTAACTTCGTCGGCTAAACTCTTGCGATCCGCGCCGTTTCATTGTCCGCCGTTGGATGGGGGAGATCGTACGGCTGCTGAGCGCGTGAAGTATAGCCGACGATATTAAAGGTATAGCCGACGACATTCATACTATAGGCGACGACATGGCTAAATTCGTCGGCTATAACCGGCCCGCCCCCCGCACAGCCCAAGGCCTGGCCCGTACCTCGGTTCGCAAAGCCCAACTTCGGCCTGGCCCGGATTTAGGGTCAGAGTATAGCCGACGAAATTCGTCGGCTATACTATAGCCGACGAATTAAAATGGACATCGTCGGCTATAGTCCTTCGATTTAAAGCGTAGCAGACAGTTTTCCCTCATTTTCAGTTGAATCCCCTCAAAACCCTAATCGCCGCCCGACCCTCCCCGACGCCGACCGACCACCACCGACCCTCCCGACCCTCCCCGACCACCACCGACCCCTCCCCGACCCCTCCCCGTCCTTCCCGACCTTCAGCCATTCCAGAACAGGTGCGAACGCAGCCGCCGCCCCTAGCCGCCGTCGCCGCCGCACCGCACCACCACCGGACCTCGTCCCCGTCGCACCACCATGTCAGGTAGTCCCGGCTCTCCCTCATTGTGATTTATTGAATTATTTAGGGTTTTGAATTAGAATTTTTTTGATTGAATTAGGGTTAAGTTTTTTTTAGGGTTAAATGATTTAGGTATAAGTGTTTTAGGGCTAATTGTGAATTTTGTGGAATTTTTTTTAATTTTGTGGAATTAACACTGAATTTTTAGGAGGATATATATATATATATATATATATATATATATATTTCAGAATATATATATATATATATAATTAGGTTTAAATATATTTAGGTATATATATAATTAGGTATATATATATTTAATGAAGTTTTTTATTTTTTTGTGTTATATATACTGAATTTTTAGGAGGATATATATATATATATATATATATATATATATATATATATATTTCAGAATATATATATATATATATAATTAGGTTTAAATATATTTAGGTATATATATAATTAGGAATATATATATTTAATGAAGTTTTTGTTGTAGGAAAATGGGAATTGGTCTACTCATTTCATTGATAATCCCCTTTATATAGGGTGAGTATTACAACGGTAATAGGAAATACATTAATGACAATAATGACTACATAATTATCTATCGTCAGTTACATTGACGAAGGCACATAATACGTTTTTCCTTCAACACTCCCCCTTGTGCCGAGTCAGAGATAGAATGGTGCATGTGGTGTTGCCTCATTAAAAACCTTGCCAAGTAACAAAAACCCAATGGGAGAAAATAAAACTTTGGTCGAAGGACAAAAAGAGCGCAACGCACCTATTACAATTGGAAACAACATGTATGTGCTAGACTCCCCCTGATGTCTGCACCTCCCCCTGATTCTTACATTAATCATGGGATTCTCCCTGATTCTTTCATTTGATCAAGGGAGCTTCAGTAACATTAGCATAGTTATGCATTTTCACATGTTTTTCCAAATATGACTTTGAGCAATGATTTAGTAACTAAATCTTGCCACATCGTCCTCAGATCCAACTTGATTTACTTTGATCTTGAGGATAAGGTTGTTCATGAACTGAATGCATAGGTTCATATTGAACATCAGGTTCACTCGTGGTATGACCTTCATATAACAAAATAGTCATAACTTCGTCTAGAGTATGAGTGAACCATTAAGAGATTTGAAATTGATCTGTGATAACAGATTTTCTTATCTCACTTTTAATGCGTTTTTCTTTACGCATAGTTAGCTATGACGTGGATAATTTCTTTATCATGTCACATTCTATGTAGAGATTGAATAAGCCCAAATCTTTCATATCTTTAATGAAAGAACTATTTGCGTTGCGTAGGCGCATAGCTAGACATAGCTTTACAAATTTACATCGAATGAGAGGTCGAGTCATACATATTATGTTTAAGTACAATCATGCGTCATTGCACTTGTATAGGAATTTCATTTCCCAATACTTCTTCGTCATCTTCCTTTAGATGAAAAACGGATCTATTGTTAGAGTAAAGACTTCGACTGATCATGGGAATATCTGTAGGCCTCACTTTATTCTTTAGAGTGCCTAAGCCGATTGATGGATGATCACCATCATTACAGTCCTTGAGTTCCATTTCAAGACTGTGTATTCCCAAAATCTTTTTCATTCTCAACTTAGGATTTACAATACACTGAGTTTCTCTTATTTCATTTAGAGTTCATATATATCCATAATGAAAACGCAAGGGCATAATTCATCAATCCCTTTCCAATCAAGTAGTCACTTTAGTGAACGTTTCAATTTCTTTTGCAAATGTACTCATGTGATCTAGAGTCACTTGATTTGGGTGGATCAAGTCCGTTTAGGATCCTCATGTATATCTCTTAATTTAGATCCCCATAGAGGTATATGTTTTGATCACTTTTCGTAAGCTGCATGTTCAGTTTTTCGGAAACTACCAAACTGACAAGGTAGTGGAGTGCAATGACATCCATTACGAGAGTTTGTCTCATCGTAGTCCATTACGAGAGAATATCTCCTCGTAGTCGATTCCAGTGCGTTTTTGAGAGACCTTGCGCCATAAGGTGAGTTTGCATACTCTTATTCTCATTACGCATTCTAACAAAGATATATTTGATAGGGTTTATATTTGCGGTGTCGGCGTCACCTGCCCAAAAGACCTATCTCTTTGTTTATACTGGATCGCTTCTTTCCATTAGGCCAGTTTACTAAGTTGACATTTTTCAACGAAGTATGGTTCGATAGTAGACTCATTATTCCACGTCCTCATGTACACTAGTGTAATGTGTTTGTAGAGATCTCTATACTTTAAGGATTGGTTCTAACATTTGAGGCGTCCCCCAATGATAACCACAATCCATAAATATTCTCATGAGTCGAATTTGAGTATCACTGATCAATAGATCAGGTTGTGCCAAACATGTTTTCTTCCTTTACACAAGTATGTATCGAACTTAAGGTGGCCTCCCCCTCTTCCTTGGAGAGCCACGGCCTGTGACACCATTTATGCCACTTATGGAGTCACCATGCCACCATCCATGGTGGCAGTGCAATACCCAATTCCTCTTGGGTGATACCATGTCCTTTTGATAAAACACAATCCTTGCAGGTATATTTGCAGCAGGTTTATATGATCTCGTCACTTTAATGTATAAGATATCTACACACCTTACTTTGTGTGATTTTTGGGGATCGAGATGAGACACAGTGGGGACAAACCACGACAATTCCTGTCGTTCCACTTGAACATGCTTGTTCTTATCTCCCCCTAACGACGGGAAGACTGTCTCATCAAAGTGACACTCCGCAAATCTAGCGGTGAAGAGATCGCCTGTCAAGGTTTCGACATAGCGGACTATAGCTGGAAGTTCATATCCAGCATAAATATGTATTCATCTCAATGGACCCATCATTGTGCGCTGTGGCGGCGCAATTTTGGCACATAAAAACATTTAATGGAGCTCAAGGATTGTAGATCCGTGTCAATCCAAAAGAGCTCAAGGATTACAAGTTCGTTTGAAATCCTTTAAAATCCTCACACATAGTCACTAGCTATGGTGTAAATTGGTTCAATGATGATGGCCATAGATGAAAAAGTAACGCTGCATGCAAAAAATTGCATAACCCAAAACGGAAGTATTGGTGTGCTTTACCAATATTAAGACTATTACTGTAGTCGTTTTCCGTGAGACCAATTGGGTTTTTATATAGGAATATGATGTCCATTACAAATCCCATATAATAAGCCATAAAATCATCACACCTACGGAAATTAACCCGGCCTAGGTGCTTTGACTTTCTAGCATAAGCAGCATAAATTTTAATTGTGGATGGTGTCATGACATGTGACCAGCGTGTCGACACAACAACCAACACCATAAAATATCTATGGTGTCCGCAAGTTGGTTGAATCGATCCACTGAATCCTCTTTTGATTCAATATAACAACATAATGAGAAACTCATGTGTCCTTTGCATATGATGATCTCAATCATAATTGCTTTAACGAATAGGCTTTGAATGATGTACTTTTATCCATAAAATCACGACTGATAGGAGAAGCATAATAAGATATAAATGCATATGCTTGTGCATCAATCATAATGCCACCTTGGGGGGGCGGTGGAATTTAGGGTTTGAACATACGTCTTCAACCCTACATGGATTGTATCGAAATAATATTTGAGGATAACATGTTCTTTGGTCGTCCTCGGTTTCGTGTGGGAACCATATTCTTTTGGTGTTTGCTTCTATTCATCCTAATTATAGGTGTCCATAGTAGTTGCTTTAATGTATGGATCGCCAGATCAAAGCCAATCTATGTCAGAATTCCAAAAGATCATTTTCTTATGATGTTGGATTTAATTAGTGGTTACTTAGAACCTACTAAGTTGACATATAATCTTCTCTAATACTCGTTTACATTCGTAGTCATTTAGAGGTAATGCAAATAAGCTCAAATGAATTCTCACTTGTGTCTTTTTCACATGAAAATCGTGGCATAAATTTCTTTATAATGTGGAAAACAAAATTCAATTTTCTTTTATCGCATAAATTGTCAATTTGACATATGCTCAATATATACATCGAAACGTAACTCAAGTTCTTTAGAGTAAATCGATGGGGATTGTAATGAAAAGGTATTGTAATCCCAATTAGGCAGGTGTATTATGAATCCCAAAGGAAAATATATACTGATCATTATCACTTTCTTTGATATACTAATCATTATCATATACTATTGATATAGTGTTACTGTTCTTCAGTACTATTATTTTAGGGATTACATTGTGAGTTTCTTTGCACACGGTTCTTTGTTTCATGCCTATATTATGATATGTTGCTTTACTTTATGCAATACTTTGCAAAGTTAGATGTAGAAAATTGAATCATGTGTATTATGAATAAAATTTGAATAATCTCAATTCCTTTAGAGAAAATTCAAAAAATTAACATGCCAACGATTACATTTAGTCTTGTCCAATTTAGAGAGAGAAACTTTAAGACCAAAAGTCTAATTTAGGACCAAAAGTCGTATTTAGGCGTAATGGCCTTTATAAGGATATCTTAAAATTTTTAAAGTAGACTAATCAAAGTCTATCTTGGATTGAGCCAGATCCTTTTTGCTCTTTTAATAGCTGCAATGATGAGATTTGTCATTTAACATATTCTTCCCAGATGTTATGTTTTTAGTTGTAAACTCATTTTCAATGTTATTGTTGGATATTGAAGATACTTTTCCAAAATCCGCGTATTTATATGATTCTTCATATTTATTGAAAGTCGTAGCTAATTCACTGCACATGACATGTCCCCTATGTCATCTTTTAAATGTTACATTGTTTCCACTTACTTTTGGATGATTATATGAATTTTACGTCCATGGTAATTACCCTTTGTTTTAGGGTCGTTGCATTACTTTACCCAATTTGTTCAAGAATATATATATATATTTTTCTAAGACCTTACATCGTCATTGCTTTTTGATTTAGGGTTGTTGCATTACTTTGCATAATTTGTTTTTAGGAAATTTATTTTTATTAGACCTTACATTGTCATTGCCCTTTGGTTTAGGGTTGTTGCATGACTTTGCATAAATATACCATGCTCAAGCCTTAGTTGGCTCAATAGGGGAATTTGGTACTCAAGTTCTTCAGAGTCCAATATGTCAAAACTAAACTGTGATGGTTAAACCATCTGTAAAATATAGGAAGAATAAAATGTATTAGTTTCGCGGTCTAAATGACATTCACGACAACTAATATAAACCAATATACATTATGGTAAATCCGATGCTTCGTGAAATTTCGTTATCACAATAAAATTTTGATTTTTCCATATTCATTGCATGTAAAGCTAATGAAATTTCATTATCATTGCTTTTTATATAATCAAGAAGATACCCATGATGAAAATTTTTTCAAGAAATTAAAATTGGATCTCAAGACCAAAATTTGTAATGGTCATATTTTTCTTACTTCGTGAAAATACTTTTCCACAGTATAGGTTTGTCACTTTTTCTTTATATTACAATGCTCATGAAATTACATTATCATGACAATGCTCAAACTAAATAACATGTTAAATAAAACAATTATTTAACACTAATAAAATGAGCATATAATGTTTCAAGTTTCATATTTATATAAAATACTAATGCGATCAAATTGAATAAAGCATTATTTCATATAAATAACTGAAACAAAATATAATGAAAGCAGAGCGTCAATGTAAATATTACTTGTAAGTTTGCCAAATAAACTGCATATGAATCGATTGCTCGATCTCCGACTCCAAATTTGTCGTTGCATATTCATCGCCGCATCATTAAATTGATATGTCACATAAAAAAATATTCATATGATTAGTCAATTTAATCATACATTTACCATATCAATTAAATAATTTAATATTTACCATTAAATTCATAAAACTGTAAATAGTCACAGTAAATAAGAATTACTATGCGGTAATTTTAAAATTACCTTCAAATTTTATCCCAAAAAAAAAAATATGTTTTTTTTTCGTGGGTCGGGTCACCCAGATCCGGGTCGGGTCGGGTCGATTGCAAGTTCTGCCGACAAAATTTTCGTCGGGAGACCTTCTGAGGCAGCCTTTTCCCGACGAGCTGTCGTCGGTAAGAGCTGGATCGGGTTCCGGGTTCCTGTGCTTCGGGTTCCTGTGCTTCCGGGCTGCAGCGGCGATCTGGGGCGGGGCTGCTGCGGTACCGGATCGTCGTCGAGGGCCACGTTGACTGGGCTAGGCAGGTGGAGGCCACGAAGGCGGGATCGGGATCGGGATCGGTAGAAGGAGACGTCGTCCTGCGACGTGGCCGGAGCTTGGCTGGGATTCGCCGGCATGGCGGCGTCGAGGGTTGCAGGCGCTAGGCGACGGTGGCGCTGGTGGTCGATCTCGTCGACGAGATGAACTAGTGCCGGATCGGGGGTGGGCTGAAGGAGGTCCGATCTGCAGCTCGGGGAGGATGGGTGGCCGATCTGCAGCGCGTACGGGTGCCCAGAGCAAATTTCTGGGTGTCGGGTCGATGTGGGTTGGCGTCGTCGGCGCTCGGCTGGGCTGACGTCGTCGGCGCTCGGCTGGGGAGATGGAGGCCTAGCGATACTAGGCTGAGAGGAGGGGGTAGCGGCGGCGCCGGGGGGGGGGCTGCTGCCGGCTAGGGTTTTTTTTTCTTTTCTTTGTTTATTTTCTTTGGCTGCTGCTGCTTGGGTTTTTTTTTCTTTTCAGTATAAATTTTTTTTCTTCTTAGCTAAAAATCTCAGCGTTAGGCAAAGTGCTGATAACGTGTTGTAGGAAAATGGGAATTGGTCTACTCATTTCATTGATAATCCCCTTTATATAGGGTGAGTATTACAACGGTAATAGGAAATACATTAATGACAATAATGACTACATAATTATCTATCGTCAGTTACATTGACGAAGGCACATAATACGTTTTTCCTTCAACAGTTTTTTATTTTTTTGTGTTATATATACTGAATTTTTAGGAGGATATATATTTCAGAATATATATATATATATATATATATAATTAGGTTTAAATATATTTAGGTATATATATAATTAGGTATATATATATTTAATGAAGTTTTTTATTTTTTTGTGTTATATATACTGAATTTTTTAGGAGGATATATATATATATATATATATATATCTATATATATATATATATATTTCAGAATATATATATATAATTAGGTATAAATATATTTAGGTATATATATAATTAGGTATATATATATATTTAATGAAGTTTTTTATTTTTTTGTGGAATTGTTGAGATTTTTTTGGATTTTATATAATAATTGTGCAGAAAACCGCCGCGCTGTAGACCGCTGGATTGCCAGACCGAGCGAGAGCGACCCCGAAGCTCAGGCAGGACACAGCCGTGGGGGGGGGGCGGACCCAGCGGCCGTCGGGGCCTACGCCGGCCAATGAACAGGCGCGAGGAGACGTTGATGGGATTTACCCCGAGCGATACACGTGGGGGCTCATCGTATGAGTCGACGGGAGCGGGCCCAATCTCGAGCGTCAGAGGAGGACGCACAGCCGCACCCTCCAGACCCCACTGCACTTCAGCACTGTTCCAGGATCGGCAGCCGACCCCACCGCGTGACGATCAGGATCCTCCAGAGATGCTCCCTATCCCCCACAGCGACAGCGTCCACAGCGACAGGGCCCACCGACAGGGGGATCAAGCCCCTCAGGGTCCACGCCCCGTATGTCTCCGCCATCGGGGATGTACATGGTCCAGTTCCTCCCTGCCATCCCCGAGTACGACGCTAGGGGGAGGCAGATTTGGAGGCACGACCGGCCGCACGAGATTCCCTGGGAGGAGGCATACGTCCACAGGCCATTCGACTCAGAGGACTGCCGCGGCCTGTGGTGTGTTCGTGAGAAGGACAAACAGTACAACGACGCAGGTAATTAGTTAGTTTAATTTATTATTTAGATTGTTTGATTAATTATTTAACTACGTCGAAGCTTAGTTCATAGTTAGTTAGTAAATTAAATTAGTTCGGTCGTTAGTTAGTTATTAAATTAAATTAGTTAGTTAGTTAGTAAGTAAATTAAATGTGTTAGTTAGTTAGTAATTTAAATTAGTTAGTAAATTAAAGAATTTAGCTAGTTAATCTAGTTACTAAATTAAATTATTTAGTAAATTAATTTAATTTAGCTAGTTATTAAATTAAATTATTTAGCAAATTATTTAGTTAGTTAATTACTAAATTAAATTAGTTAGTTAGTAAATTATGTACGTAGTTGGTTAGTCAATTAGTTAGTTAGTACGGAATTTTTATTAGGCATGTATTCATTTTAATTATGAAACAGGCGTCCTCGTAAATAAACCCGCGGGGACGAGAAGGACCAGAGGGCCAGCGAACATGTCGACCCTGGAGAGGGAACTCGCCGGTGGGATCAGGGAGATCCTGCCCGGTCCCGGTGAGGATGGACGCCCGATCGAGAGGAGAGAAACCACGACCAAGTATATCAACGCGACGGACATGATCGTGCGGGACAGGGTCCCAATGTTGTGGCCCGACTGGGGCTCTGTGCACGATGACATCAAGGCGCGAGTGTACAATGCACTGTCGGTGAGTTAAATCGTATTTTTATTATAGAAAATAAACATTTATGAATTGAGTCCTTATAACTATATAAAAATATTTTCTAATTAATTTATAATATTGCAGCAATGGTTTAGAGTCCATCCTACCTTGGACTGGTGGAGAGACGAGCAGCTGAAGAACAGGTTATGTGTTTCGCGTTATTTTACTATCATTCGAGTTAGATTGAAGACGATTAAAGATGTACGAATATATCTAACAGTTGTGTTCTGTTAATATAGGTACTCCGAGTGGAAGAACGAGCTGTCGACGCACCATAGGACGTACCATGTGGAGAAGGGCTTGGGGCGAGGTGCAACCCCCCACGAGTTCCGGTACAGGGAGTATGAGTGGCTATGGCTGGTAGCCTACTTCGGGAGCGACAGGGTCTCGGTAAGAAAATTTAGCCTAGTCTATAACTTTTTAATGTTATTTAGTAATTAAATTATGTAGTTACTAAATTAAATTAATTAGTTAGTTAATTAGTTATTAAATTAAGTTAGTTAGTTAGTTACATAGTTAGTTAGTTCGTTATTAAATTAAATTAAATTAAATTAAATTAGGTAGTTAGTAAGTTAGTTAGTTACTAAATTAAATTAATTAGTTAGTTAGTTACTAATTAAACTAAATTAGTTAGTAACTAAATTAGTTAATAATTTTTTTTTTGTTAGTTCCTAATATTTTAAGTTACTTACTAATTTATATTTGCGTTTATATGTTCGTTCTTATAATAAAGAAAATCTCGAAGACGAACAGCGACAACCGCAAGAGGAACGAGCACCCCCACCACGGCGGCGCCCGCTCCTGGAGGCAGTGGGCAGAGATTGCAAGGAGGGACCGACCGCCGAGCCCTTTGTCGTGGATTCATGCGCAGATGTATCCGGACCGTCCCGACCAAGTGGTAAGTATTCGCCCATCTTTAATAAAAGTGTTTCATTAAATTAATTTATATATATTTTTATAACGACCTAGGTTTTATTTTATTTTATATTTTTTTTTTTAGAAAAGATTTTAATTTCTTTATATTTAAATATATCTCTTTTACTATATATATATATAAGTATAAGTAAATCAGTATGTGTAGATATATATATATATATACGTATATTTTATACTTGTGTTGTGTAAGTATGTTATATATATATATATATATATATATATATATATATATATATATACATATATATATATATAAGTAGTAGTCGATCGGGAGAAAGAAAAACAGAAAGTAAAGAGAAGAAGAAGAGAGGGCGAGAGAGAGAAAAGAAAGGGGAAGAGAGATGACGAACCCAGAAGGAAAAAATAGCTAGAAATCCCCAGAATTTTCTAGCTCGAATCTTTGTCTCATCCCTTCATCGTTATCACCTTCTTTCCTTAGCCCAGAAGCTTAGAAATTCAACCCAAATCTCAGAAAAAGCTGCATCAAAATCCCTAATTCACTTTACTCAAACAGGAGGTGTAAATTCCAGATTGAAACAAGGTGACTCACGCAAGCTACATCCTTGGAAGATGAACCCTAGAACCAGAGGTGGAACCCTAAACTAGGGAGGTGTTAAACCTACTATCCAGGTGTAAGTTCCCTGAGTTATTTGAATCCAAATTGTTCTCTTCATGCTTATCAGAAATTGGATGTTTACTTGCTTAGATGATCACTATAAATAGCTGAGATTAGAAGCATGCTAGATATAATTTGGTGAGTCTTTTCCTAGTATAAAGTTAGAAAGTTAAGAAGCAGAAGGGGTGCTGTAAGAAGAGAGATTTAGAGGTTGGTCCTCTTGTTATAATTTCTGTTTTGATTTGCGTTGATGTGATTCATTGTCATGGTGTCTTTAAGGTGTTGTTTGAAATTACTACTTGGTTACAAAGACATTCAAACTTTGTTTAGTGTCTATCTTGTACTTCAGATTATTTGTTTTAAGGAAACCAAATCTTACAAAAGAATTTTGTATGTTAGTTTTCTAAATCAACAAAAAGGTGTTATTTGAAGTACTTAGTTCAACTATTGTAACTCATTACTTTGTATGGTTTACTGTGTTTGAAACATTGAAGTTTTTAGTTTCTATCGATATAAGCTTTTTCAGATTTCGAAATGGTGTAGTAATACAGAAAAACTTGCAAAACTAGTTCTTAGTGCAGTTTTTTTTTGAAACAGAAGCAGAACTTTGAAAAATCATAACTAATTGTAAAAAACTTGTTTTTCTGAATTTCCAACTCTCAGATTTTCCTTAGTTTGTCTTCTGTATTTCATTAGAAGACACTGATTTCAGATCATGCACCATTCGGTACAGTTTTTATGTTTTGTACTGCTGGGTCAGAAAAGTTACAGGATTGTTCAGCTTTCCTAAATAGTTTTTTCTTTGTTATATGTTAGAGTTTTCATTACATACTATTAAATCCTATATCTTGTGTTTTATTTGATTTGTTAGTTGGTTGCTGGAAACTAAATCAAGTTAGTTCCTCATATCATGCTGAAGATTGAATTTCCAGAAATCATGTTAGTTGGCTGCTGTGTTCAATTTCCAGAAATCATACTGTTTTGCACACTCTTGTTTCTGTACTGCTACTTTGAAAATACATAACTAATTGTGTAAAAATCCTTTTCGGGTGATTCCAGTTCTGGTAGTTTCTTTAGAGTGTCTACTTTAAAATGTTATGAAGACACCATCTTGTTTTACTAAATCTAGCTATATCAATTCTGGTCAAACAGTTTTCTGGGCAGAATTCTCGTCAGAAAATCCTGGACTAATGTCAAACTTTGAAAATTCATAACTTTTGTTTGGAAACTCGTTTTTGAGTCATTCCAAGTTTGAGAATTTAATTTTTTTGTCTGTTACAAATGTTTAGAAGGAATTGATGTGAGATTCCTTACCGAAAAATATAAATTTCAGGGTAGAAGTACTAAGGTCAAAAGACTGATTTTCTGGTTTGAGTTATGCAAAAACTGAATTTTCTTGTGGTACTAAGGCAATGTTATGCTTTTATTCTGCACTTTTTATCAGTGTAATGCTTTAGATATAGGATGTTAACTCTTTGATTTTATTCTTTTACTAGGAGCTGAATTTTAAAGAGGGAATCGGCAAAGGTAGGGGGAAACAACGGGAAACCTCTATGCTTGTTGTTTGATAGATTGTTTAATGGTTATTATTTTGCTGAGATTATTATGTATATGTTATATATTTAAAGGTATAGATATGTTATATTAGTTTTATGTACAAAGTACCTTGGGTAGAGAAGTTTGGGTTAAAACTTTTGCGTAGTTGAGTCCATAACCTCGGCAGGTACCACGCCACCATGTATGCCCAAAATAATGAGCAATTAGTGTAGGAAAAAGGGTAATTCGGGGCTGGCGACAGGGGAATGGACAAGACGACTAGCAAAAGGGGGATAGGAATAATGGGTTGAGAGTTAGTTCATGTCGTAAAATGTTTAGAATCACTCTTGTGGTAAAATACACGGTATGAGACGTGTAGGCTCTTTAGATTTTACTTCATGAATTAACTAGTTGTAGAATGCATTTGGAATTGTTGATATGCATTGTTTTGTGAGACTTTTACTCCCTAGCCCTTTAGAAATTTTGCAGGTCAAGATCTTGAAGGCTAGAAGTGAAGGTGAAGACAAAAACGTGTTTATAGTTTTACTTTCCGTTATGTGCATTTTCAGCTTTGTTTGAAATAAGATGTGGATTGCCATTATAGATGGTAATTCATTTTGTAAATAGGTGTGTTGTTAATAAAGAAGTTTTCCCCTCAGATTAGTAGCCTATCACTGTTCTATTTCAATTTTTTTTTTTTTTTTCATATTTCAGTTTTTAGACTTTTATGTCTAATATTGAAATATGAGTGTTTTCCCAATTTTTGGGTTGTGACAATTTTTTTATTAATTCGTTTATTATATTTTCTTGTCAATTAAGCGAGAATAGATGCGGAGACCGACGTGATCACCTTGAGGATCGCGCGAGAGACGCTGGGGGAAGGGGCGTCCGACGAGGCGATCGTGCAGTTTGCCTCCACGATCGACACCCTTGAGCCGCGCTTGGCCTCTCAGATCATGCACGCGGCGGTAGGGACTGGCAACAACTACTTCTACCAGAGAGGCCTAGGCGCGGCGGGAGATGGGGTTCTGAAGTACACGCTGGCCAATCCCAGCACGCAGCGTGCGGCTTCGATGAGGAGAGACTTGCAGACAGAGCTGCAGAGGACGCAGGCGGATTTGGCGAGGGCGGTGGAGGCGCTCCAGCAGCAGGCTTCGGTGCAGCTGGCCAGCAACGCGGCCGCGGCAGAGATGTACCGATGGATGCGGCAATCTTGGGAGGCCTAGCGAGTTGGAGAGGAGCCCCCGCCTCCGCCACAGATGCCCGATTTCGTCGTCCCCACTCCTCCCCCGCATCGGAGTACGCCAGGCGATCAGGGTAGCCATAGCCACCGGAACTCGAACGATCCCGTCGACGACGCCATCCATTTAGGGGGTGATGAGTAGTTAGTGTACGTAGATGGCTAGTTAGGGGGTTTGTACAGTAGGATATTACGGATGGATTGATGTGGATATTTGTTGGCTATTTGGATGTACATTTGTGGATTTTCTGCAGGCAAGCCGAAGACGAAGTGGAATTGGGCCCGAGCAAAATTTATAATTTTTTTTTAAATATTTAGGGGTTATAGCCGACGAAATGGACCATATTTCGTCGGCTATAACCTCCCGGCTTCCGGCAAAAATAAGCCATTTCCGGTGCCGGCGAAGGTTATAGCCGACGATAGCGTCGTCGGCTATTATGAGAACATTGCCGACGATAGAGTCGTCGGCTATTATGAGAACATTGCCGACGATAGAGTCGTCGGCTATACTTCGGGGTTTAGGGGTTAGGGGAGAGTTATAGCCGACGACTCTATCATCGGCAATGTTTTCATAATAGCCGACGACTCTATCGTCGGCAATGTTCTCATAATAGCCGACGACGCTTTGTTCGTCGGCTATACTTCGTGGTTTATAAGTCGACGACTTAGCCTCAGTGTCGTCGGCTATACTATAGCCGACGGGGCATTCCCGACGACGGAATAGCCGACGATACTTCGTCGGCTATGACTATAGCCGACGATTTAATGGAAACGGCCGACGAGATGGCGTCGTCGGCTATGACCCCTTTTCTGGTAGTGAATGGAAACTTCTTGTTCCATGAATGAAGAAAATACACAGAATTTTTGGCATGGTTAACATTAGAAATATGATAATCTTGTTTCTCTCCTCAAATTGTACAATAAAATAATAATAAAATAAAGCGAGGAACTTCAGGCCCTCATATGATTAGGGATCACAAGATGTGGTTTCATTGTTGTATAACTCAGGAACTTCTGGCCCTTGCTAATGACATAGACCGAAGATTCAATATTTTGGTAACTTGAGGAACTTTTGGCCCTCATAGGTTGATCAGGGGACTTCAGGTCTCCACCTATGATCACAAAACTCACAACTAGATGCAGACGTGAGTTTCTCTCAATTCACAAAATTGAAATATTATCGTGAAATGGACAAATTTAATCCAGATTCGACGAGATGACAAATACTTCAATTAGGATCATAAAACTTGATTAAGGGGTATATGGAGTAGCCATATAAAAGCTGAGATTCCAAAACGAGAAAAACCAAAAATAAACTCATGGCATAATTAAACTAAACTGATGTGTGGAAACTAAACTCATTGCATGATTAGTATTACGAAAGAAACAACAGTAAACTGATCCATCTTTATATTGAATGGTCCAGTAAAAGAATTAGATTATGAAAGAGACAAAATACAAAACGTATCTAGCAAACCCAGGAACTATACGTGATCGTTAACCAATGCAAAAGAAAGATGATAATCTGATCAAATAAATCGAAGTATGTAGATTATAGCAATTGATCATTCAACATCTTTGAGAATAAAAATTCAAACTCATAGATCATGATAATCATGGTCAGATAGCAACAAATGTTGCACCAAGAATATATGATCATCCTCGAGTTAGGATGAAGAAGAACATAGAAAAGAGAAGTAGAAGCAAAGCGCTCAGAAATTAAATTAATTTGGGTATCCTAGGGTTCGATCATTTTCAACTTAAGGTAGAGTTGTGCTGATAACGTGTTGTAAAGTAGAGAAAAGATAGAGTGAGAAGAGTTGGGAGGAAGTATAAGTCTACTCGTTCATTCTCATTAGCCTATTTATATAGAAGTAGAGTTTACATCAAAATACATAACTAATGAGTATTTACGTGGACAGCCACATACTTTATACTATTTACAACAAAGATATGTTTTCATTAGCAAACTCTTTTCTTAGCAATCCTACATCAAAATAATGGTGAAAAGTACACAAACATAATACAATAGACTAGCAAGACTTTTTTTTTTTTTTTGAATCAGTAGTCAAAAATATATTGCTCAGTAAACAGTACAAGAAATAATAAAACCCCCAATAGGGGTGACAATAAGAATTACTCCCTATGGCAATTAAGCACCTAGCTGCACCTAGGAATTCAACCATCAAAAGTACATTCACTTTCTGAAGATCGTTTATAGCACCTTTATTTTCACAGACTCAAAACACTCATGAAGAAGCTGGAATAAAGGGTAACAACCCATGAGTTGAGTCTGCCCTTGATCCAAAATTAGATCTGACTATGGATCATAAATATCCAATTCAACCAAGGCCATCCCAAAAGAATAGCCCACATCAACCAACTAATACATTTGGAACTAACACAGTTGGACTTGGTAAAAGCCCAATTCCTCATCAGCCCAACCATACCAAACCCTAGGGGTAAGAACGTCAACCACCACGCCGTCACCATCGCCTATCCTTTGACGCAGCCGGCATCCGACCAAAATACCATCGGCAAAAGCCAGTTTCTTCCGGCTCCATAGGTCGTTGGAAACCATTCCAAAAACTGTCCCAAATTCAAAAAGAAATCATTCAAAACAGGACATAACTTCGACTGAACTCCATAGTGCAGATGCACCGCCGCATAAGATGGATCGTCCGATCCACCAGCCGCCATAACCCACAACCAACTTGACTCCGAGCCAATCTCGTCAACGTCAATGTTGTCTCCACCATCAGGCAACAAACCCTGTAGCAGAGACAAATCCACATTGCCATTGCAACCACGCCTGCGTTGGCAATTTAATCCAGGTCACCAACCCACGTACGCCTCATCAAGGCAATTATACAGAGCCACATCTTCAAAACCAACACCCGCCGGCGTCAATGGTGAGCCGACCAGATCGGAGACCATAGTCTTGAGTTTGAGAATTCCAGATCCAGGCTTTGAGGGAACAAAGCGATAAAAGGTGGCCAGAGCCATACCTGAGATTTCTGATAGCCTTGAAGGATTCCGGATTTGGATCCATCGAAGATGAACTAAGGTGTGATTATATGCCACCCACGGCGGCGGTCGCTCAAAACCTAGAAGAGGAGAGAGCATAGTTTGTGGTGATAAATATCGAAATTCACTCACATTCATTGTAATAGACTAGTAAGACTTGAGATACATCAAACCTACTTTTATTAGGCTCTTAAAACTACTTGAAGAGCTTCTCTCTTGATCAATAATTTCCCCATGTTGTGTTCAGATTGAGTGGGCTGAAAGAATCGCTCTACCCACTTTTCAGAGGAGGACTGTCACGCCCCGGTCCCGACGTCGGTGGGGCTTAGGCACCCGGCGCCGATCCCGAGATGTGATCGAGTGTTACAAAGAGGAATGTAAATAAAATTTAAAACTTCTTTCTAGGCTCTTGACCATAGGCTCGTCCGACACTAAATACTTGTCTGTAAAACAGCAAGTAAATGGGTGGATGAGCAAAACCACGCACTCAGTAAGTGCCTTATGTAATATGTCAGCAAAGCCATGTCATTTTACGCACGCTACAAAATACGTATATCGTATATTTCACGTCGACCACAATACAGTTAGTCACATCGCACAATCCCTTCTTATTAGGCATCCTTCAATTTAGTGATCTCCCACGGACACCTAATGGCTTCATGCCGTATACAACCGTGTGCCACATCCTTATTTCTGCATAACCCAATCAAGAAGTTCTCATGTTCCATGACTTTCAAACAATGGATCCAACACCATAATATACATAATCTCCACATATTTCGCAAATAGACATGCTTCACTTGAAAATAGAGAGATATTTCATAAATAGATCAAAATCATACTTTTCGACTATTTTAAAAGCATATAAGAATATTTGAAACACATTACATAAAGCACTCACCTCGACGAACCGAATCGACACCCAGATCGTAAATCGAGCAACTTAGAACAAGACATCTAGAAATCACCATTGGATCTAATTTCAACCACCCTATATAGAAACGATCGCGTCGATACGAATCTGTAGCCACTCGAGGATTCAGAATTGGAGTTACGGATCCGCAGAAGTTTCGTCGCAAATCTAATAAAATAATAATATCTAGAAACAGAAAGATGTGAGAAATCTAGAGAGAGAAACCTCTCCAAAATTCTAGTTCGGACTGACGGGGGGAGGGGGGCTGATCCCTATTTATAGGACAGCAAGACTAATTAAAGAGTGACAAATGTCAAAATGTGAGGCTTCCACCAACAAGCTTGTGCCAAGTGTCAAGCAAGGGACAAAGTCATTCCCTCCAAGTGGTAAGTGTCTTGTGACTCTTAGGGCTTACACTTAGTCACTAAGAAAACTTATTGACCAATAGAAAGGCGATACATCACCATAGCAGTCGAATTTCGATTAAACTTTGCAAAATCGCTAAAAATAGCTTAGGAACTCAAATAATTCACCGAAAAATGTGACGACCTCTACTGTCTATTTCTCACAAGAAAAATAGAATTTGACCAACTTCAAAAATCGGGATATTACAATTTACCCTCCTTAAAGAATTTTGTCCCTGAAATTCACACCACTTTTAAAAACACAAAAACACTTATGGCTCTAAGCTATGACACAAGAATCCTAATCTACCACATATCCTGGGGTTCTGATCCAGGGGTTCTAATCCCTGGTTTGCTCTGATACCATTCTGTCACGCCCGGTCCCGGCGTTGATAGGGTTTAGACACCCGGCGCCGATCCCGATGTATGATCGAGTGTTACAAAGCGGAATGTAAATAAAAATTAAAACTTCTTTCTAGGCACTTGACCCTAGGCTCCTCCGACACTTCGACTCGACAAATACTAAGTACTTGTCTGCAAAACAGCAAATAAATGGGTGGGTGAGCAAAACCACGCGCTCAGTGAGTGTCTTATGTAATATGTCAGCAAAGCCAGGTCATTTTACGCAAGCTACAAAATACGTATTTCGTATATTACACGTCGACCACAATACAATTGGTCACATCGCACAATCCCTTCTTATTGGGCATACTTCAATTTAGTGATCTCCCACGGACACCTAATGGCTTCATGCCCTATACAACCGTGTGCCACATCCTTACTTCTGCATAACCCAATCAAGAAGTTCTCATGTTCCATGACTTTCAAACAATGGATCCAACACCATAATATACATAATCTCCGTACATATTTCGCAAATAGACATGCTTCACTTGAAAATAGAGAGATATTTCATAAATAGATCAAAATCATACTTTTCGACTATTTTAAAAGCATATAAGAATATTTGAAACACATTACATAAACCACTCACCTCGCAAACCGAATCGACACCCAGATCGTAAATCGAGCAACCTAGAACGACACATCTAGAAATCACCATTGGATCTAATTTCAACCAACCTATATAGAAACGATCGCGTCGATACGAATCTGTAGCCACTCGAGGATTCAGAATTGGAGTTACGGATCCGCAGAAGTTTCGTCGCAAATCTAATAAAATAATAATATCTAGAAACAGAAAGATGTGAGAAATCTAGAGAGAGAAACCTCTCCAAAATTCTAGTTCGGACTGACGGGGGGAGGGGGGTTGATCCCTATTTATAGGACAGCAAGACTAATTAAAGAGTGACAAATGTCAAAATGTGAGGCTTCCACCAACATGCTTGTGCCAAGTGTCAAGCAAGGGACAAAGTCATTCCCTCCAAGTGGTAAGTGTCATGTGACTCTTAGGGCTTACACTTAGTCACTAAGAAAACTTATTAACCAATAGAAAGGCGATACATCACCATAGCAGTCGAATTTCGATTAAACTTTGCAAAATCGCTAAAAATAGCTTAGGAACTCAAATAATTCACCGAAAAATGTGACGACCTCTACTGTCTATTTCTCACAAGAAAAATAGAATTTGACCAACTTCAAAAATCGAGATATTACAATTTACCCTCCTTAAAGAATTTTGTCCCTGAAATTCACACCACTTTTAAAAACACAAAAACACTTATGGCTCTAAGCTATGACACAAGAATCCTAATCTACCACATATCCTGGGGTTCTGATCCAGGGGTTCTAATCCCTGGTTTGCTCTGATACCATTCTGTCACGCCCGGTCCCGGCGTTGATAGGGTTTAGACACCCGGCGCCGATCCCGATGTGTGATCGAGTGTTACAAAGCGGAATGTAAATAAAAATTAAAACTTCTTTCTAGGCACTTGACCCTAGGCTCCTCCGACACTTCGACTCGACAAATACTAAGTACTTGTCTGCAAAGCAGCAAGTAAATGGGTGGGTGAGCAAAACCAAGCGCTCAGTGAGTGTCTTATGTAATATGTCAGCAAAGCCAGGTCATTTTACGCAAGCTACAAAATACGTATTTCGTAAATTACACGTCGACCACAATACAATTGGTCACATCGCACAATCCCTTCTTATTGGGCATCCTTCAATTTAGTGATCTCCCACGGACACCTAATGGCTTCATACCCTGTACAACCGTGTGCCACATCCTTACTTCTGCATAACCCAATCAAGAAGTTCTCATGTTCCATGACTTTCAAACAATGGATCCAACACCATAATATAAATTATCTCCACATATTTCACAAATAGACATGCTTCACTTGAAAATAGAGAGATATTTCATAAATAGATCAAAATCATACTTTTCGACTATTTTAAAAGCATATAAGAATATTTGAAACACACTATATAAACCACTCACCTCGACGAACCGAATCGACACCCAGATCGTAAATCTAACAACCTAGAACGAGACTTCTAGAAATCACCATTGGATCTAATTTCAACCACCATATATAGAAAGATCGCGTCAATACGAATCTGTAGCCACTCGCGGATTCAGAATTGGAGTTACGGATCAGCGGAAGTTTCGTCGTACATCTAATAAAATAATAATATCTAGTATCGTATATTTCACGTCAACCACAATACAGTTGGTCACATTGCACAATCCCTTCTTATTGGGCATCCTTCAATTTAGTGATCTCCCACGGGCACCTAATGGCTTCATGCCCTACGCAACCGTGTGCCACATACTTACTTCGGCATAACCCAATCAAGAAGTTCTCATGTTCCATGACTTTCAAACAATGGATCCAACACCATAATATACATAATCCCCACATATTTCGCAAATAGACATGCTTCACTTGAAAATAGAGAGATATTTCATAAATAGATCAAAATCATACTTTTCGACTATTTTAAAAGCATATAAGAATATTTGAAACACATTACATAAACCACTCACCTCGCAAACCGAATCGACACCCAGATCGTAAATCGAGCAACCTAAAACGAGACATCTAGAAATCACCGTTGGATCTAATTCCAACCACCATATATAGAAACGATCGCGTCGATGCAAATCTATAGCCACTCGATGATTCAGAATTGGAGTTACGGATCCGCAGAAGTTTCGTCGCAAATCTAATAAAATAATAATATCTAGAAAGAGAAAGATGTGAGAAATCTAGAGAGAGAAACCTCTCCAAAATTCTAGTTCGGACTGATGGGGGGAGAGGGGCTGATCCCTATTTATAAGACAGCAAGACTAATTAAAAAGTGGCAAATGTCAAAATGTGAGGCTTCCACCAACAAGCTTGTGTCAAGTGTCAAGCAAGGGACAAAGTCATTCCCTCCAAGTGACAAGTGTCCTGTGACTCTTAGGGCTTACACTTGGTCACTAAGAAAACTTATTGACCAATAGAAAGGCGACACATCACCATAGCAGTAGAACTTCAATTAAACTTTGAAAAATCGCTAAAAATAGCTCAGGAACTCAAATAATTCACCGAAAAATGTGACGAACTCGTGACGACCTCTACTGTCTATTTCTCACAAAAAAATAGAAATTGACCAATTTCAAAAATCGGGATATTACAATCTACCCTCCTTAAAGAATTTCATCGCCGAAATTCACACCACTTTTAAAAACACAAAAACACTTATGGCTCTACTCTATGACACGAGAATCCTAATCTACGACAGATCTAGGTGTTCTAAACCCTGGTTTGCTCTGATACCATTTTGTCATGCCCCGGTCCCGGCGTCGGTGGGGTTTAGGCACCCGGCTCCGATCCTGAGGTGTGATCGAGTGTTACAAAGCGGAATGTAAATAAAAATTAAAACTTCTTTCTAGGCTCTTGGCCCTAAGCTCGTCCGACACTTCGACTCGACAAACACTAAGTACTTGTCTGCAAAACAGCAAGTAAATGGGTGGGTGAGTAAAACCACGCGCTCAGTGAGTGCCTTATGTAATATGCCAGCAAATTAAGCCATGTCATTTTACGCATGCTAAAAAATAAGTATATCGTATATTTCACGTCGACCACAATACAATTGGTCACATCGCACAATCCCTTCTTATTAGGCATCCTTCAATTTAGTGATCTACCACGGGCACCTAATGGCTTCATGCCCTATACAACCGTGTGCCACATCCTTAATTCGACATAACCCAATCAAGAAGTTCTCATGTTCCATGACTTTCAAACAATGGATCCAACACCATAATATATATAATCTCCACATATTTCGCAAATAGACATGTTTCACTTGAAAATATAGAGATATTTCATAAATAGATCAAAATCATACTTTTCGATTATTTTTAAAGCATATAAGAATATTTGAAACACATTACGTAAACCACTCACCTCGACGAACCGAATCGACACCCAAATCGTAAATCGAGCAACCTAGAACGAGCCTTCTAGAAATCACCGCTGGATGTAATTCTAGCCACCATATATAGAAAGATCGCGTCGATACGAATCCGTAGCCACTTACGGATTCAGAATCGGAGTTACGGATCCGCGGAAGTTTCGTCGCAAATATAATAAAATAATAATATCTAGAGAGAAAAAGATGTGAGAAATCTAGAGAGAGAAACCTCTCCAAAATTCATGTACGGACTGATGGGGGGAGGGGAGTTGATCCGTATTTATAGGAAAGCAAGACTAATTAAGGAGTGGCAAATGTCAAAATGTGAGGCTTCCACCAACAAGTTTGTGCCCAGTATCCAGCAAAGGACAAAGTCATTCTCTCAAAGTAACAAGTGTCTTGTGACTTTTATGGCTGATACACTTGGTCACTAAGAAAACTTATTGACCAATAGGAAGGCGACACATCATCATAGCAGTAGAATTTCGATTAAACTTTGAAAAATCGATAAAAATAGCTCGGGAACTCAAATAATTCACCGAAAAATGTGACAAACTCATGACGACCTGTACTGTCTATTTCTCATAAGAAAAATAGAATTTGACCAACTTTAAAAATCAGGATATTACAAGGACTCTTCGAGGCTGGCGGGCAAGGAAGTTTCTCTGGTCGAGCCAGTTTGGATCCTTTATCTTTTGGGGTTGTTGAAGATGTCGACTTGTTGGCATTTGAAGGTCCGTACTTGTGAATTGTTTTCGTACACTTGTGAATTGTATGAAGAACTCATCTTTTGGAGAACACTAAAATTCTTAACTGATACTCTTATTGAATTTGATGAGAATAGCATGACCAAGGACCTCTAATATATAGGGCTTGTTTTTCCTTTCCATAATGCATGAGGAATTTGAATAGGGTTTGGAGTAATTTTTTCAAAACATAATAGGGAAATTTTCTTAATCCAAAAGTAATTAGGAAAGTTTAGAAGATCTCCTCACCTAAATGACATGTCTAAAATATAACCGACAAGTAAACTTAACATGTGCCTAGTTTTAAGTTGTTATAATATTTAGTTTTTAATTTTAATACATGTGGCTCAATTCGCTTTTCCATCATAAGTGAGTATTCTTTTCAGTCTTGGACCCTTGGGCCGTGTTTGTTTGCCCAGATTAGTAGCTGAATAGGACAATAAAATATCTATGCTAGTGTTTGATGAATTAGATTACTCTAAGATATTCAAATCTTGTTAGAGCAGGATAACAAATCTTGTTACAGAGGTGAGATGTAGACATCTCCTACATGATTAAAACATAAAACAAGGACGCAATCATCCTCTGCGTCTCTGCGAACTCGAAATTAAACACGTCATTGAAGAAAAGCAAGCCGTGCAGAATGACAACAGTAACGGCAAGTCGGAAAAGTGTCATGGCCTTATAAACAGCGCTGGTAGAGACGCTAAGGACTTTGAATTGGCCTCCATGGAGGATTTGGGGAAGTCGCAGAAGTCGTATACGGTGTTGTTTGGGCAGGTGATGGAGTTGACGGTGGGGACAGAGGGTTCCCAGTGGCTGGAGACAACGAGGATGAAGTCGGGTTTTTAATCTTATCCTAATCCAATCCTATTATTATCCTAATACATGCCCATCCTAGTTGCCAAACGTAGCCTTGGTCTCTATATCACAACAAGAAAGTTCAAACTAATACGTATTCGTAACTCTTGGTTTGTCAATATTATTAGACCTTGATAATGTACAGATTACAAAAACAAAAAAACTGTTGCACCAACTTGAAACTTGTGTCAAACTTCATTTGAATAGATGCTCTCAACATATATTCGTGTCCTGCATATTACGGTCGTTCTTCGTTTGCAATATCAATTTTTGTGAAAAATTCTATAATTTGGGGCCTTGCTAATGGGTTTCTAAAATTGTGTTTAGTTGCTCAAAATATGTTAAAATTGGGCTGTGCCCATGGAAAACATAGCTCTAATTTTGGTAATTTGCCTTTACATTATCGAGGTTTTGTCGGATCTACGAACACCGCACCTACTCACAATAATTTGATCTCCCAGCAGGAGTCGCAGGCACAGCTATGAGTGAGAATCCATTTCCATAACCTTTTTGATGGTTTGCTATTGGGGGAGTCCTTTTCTCTTGTTCATCTTCATCTTCGATTCACACCTGTCTCTCTGGTAAGGATGAGTCGCTTCTCTGCAACTTTGATTCTCTCGCTGTGTGCTTCCTCTGGCATTCAATAATTTCAGCCAGAGCTTTTCTTTAATTTCAATTTCATATTTTTAGTGGATTTTAAAGTTTATATATTCATTCATATATAACTAGAAGGTTTTTTAAAGAGCAATATCAAGGCACGAAATTTTACCTATAAATCAGCACAAGGATTTCGATAAAAAAAAAATTCAGCTCAATGATAAGAAAATCTAAATTTTTCTTTGATTACGAGTGTTGGAGCACCCAAAGAGTTTCTCTATATATTCCAGCTGTTTTTGGATGACACTCTTATGTTAGCTTAAGTATTCGAATCGAAGCTACAACATGCATTCATGACCTGTTTGTAGAGTGATGCGTGAATTATTGTGCAGATGATATAATCACACCTGATCCAACAATGAAGAAGAAGAATACCAAAACTGAGCCAGCCAAGAGTGACGGTGGAAATGTCATTCTCGGACTCTCATACGACGTAGTCCTGGATATCTTTTGTAAAATCCCCACCAAAAAATTACTTCAGTTCAAAACCGTGTGCAAGTCCTGGCTCTCTATCCTCTCGGATCCTCAGTTCACCAAAGACTTGTATTCTCAAACTCCTTCTTGCTTTATGATGTATAGCCAGTATAGACGCATCTCGAACGGCACGTTTATAGTTGATCCTGAAAAGGCCTCGTGCCCGGATGGCGCCTCAATGAGGGTGCCTAACCCTGCTAATGATGTTCAATATTGGATGCGTCGTGTTGTGGGTTCATGCAATGGCATCCTCTGCATACGCCATACTCAAGTCCAGGGTAAAAAACGGCTTAACTTAAAATACTTTTTACCTCTTGCAACCCATTACAGGTGAGACTTTAGTCCTTCCAAGAGTCAAGAATTTTGGGAACCATCACATTTATTTTGTTTATGGGTTTGGGTTTAGTCCCATCACCCACAAGTATAAGCTCCTAGTTATTATTCATCCAACTCCAAACTCTGATGAATGGAAGGCAATGGTGCTGACAGTGGGCTCAAAGAGTTGGAGAAGCGTTGGGAGTTATAAGAATCCAGGTAGCCTGAAAGAAGAGATGGTTTTTTTCGAATGGCTTCCTTCATTGGTATGATCTTAGGAGTCATTCGATTCATGCATTCGATATTGAAAGTGAGCGGTTTCAAGAGTTTCAGGTTTCTCCACTGAGAGGAGATAGTCATCGTCACTTTGACCATATGGGACTGCGAATCTTGGGAGGCTGTCTCTCCCTAACTGGATTTAGGAAAAATGATCGTTATGTTACTGGTATTTGGGTGATGAAGGATTATGGTAATAAAGAGTCTTGGACCAAAGAGTTTGAAATTAGAGAGTTTGGACTACAACCGTTAAAATTTACAGAAGGAAAATTAATTGTGGCAGGTTTTGATCCAGCTTGTGGAAGAAGTTTGATGGCTTATACTCCCGGAACAAGGAGCCTTGAGAGAATTGAGGTTGTTGGTATGCCGCATGGATGTTATGTTTATAGGCTCTTTAAACCAAACTTGGTTTCGCTAAAGGATATCCTCGGGGTTCGCTAATATGAGTCTGGTTCAGCATTTGGTGGTATGCCTCGTCTTTCTTGCTATCTGCATCTGGTGGAATGGGTACTGTTGGTCTTTGTTTGCAATATCATTTTCTAGTGCAAAATTCTACGATGGATTTTAGGTACTGTGATGACTATCCCTTGGTCTATTGTCTCTTCATTGATGAATAAGTGATGGTATGTAATATTCTCTCAGGCTTTGAATGCTTGGCCATCTTTCTCTTCTTTTTATTTCTTCATTTTCTGCTATAGAATACTGTCAAGCCAGGCCCTGAGCTTGCCAATAGAGTGCAGATTGCTTCAAAGATTGTTTAGTTTGTCTTTGTTGATGTCATCATTTGCTGCTGGTGGGTAGATTGGCCAAGGTGGAGTACCCTTTCAGAATTGCATTAGTATTCTTAAGTGATCAATCTGAATCTGATTCTCAAAATAGCAGACAGCAACCTGAGTCAAAATTCAAGACTACATTTTTCAATCATTTCTTATTTTTTGGACTAAGACGTAGGCTTTCTATTACGATTTATATCCTTACCAACCAAGGCAAGATTCAAATATAGGAAGCGTATATTACATTATTAATAAGTTTACCACTCATGCATTTGATCAATTCAGCATATACATGTATTAATTTGAAATTCCTGCTCACTGCTCACACAAAGAAGAATATAATAGCCAACATGAACAAAGCAAATGGTTGAGAGCATTTTCTTGTATTGGAATTAAAAGAACTGGTTTGCATTCTCTTTTGGAAGTTTTCTACCTGCAGGCAAAAGATAAGTATACTGTTAGCACTAGTTCTTGTGAGAGAACATATTAAACAAGGGAAATAAAATTACTTCCTATCTTGAAGTCTAAATACATGGGCGGTTCAAACACATGCTCCAAAAGAAACTCAAAGAATGAGGAGAAATAACTCTGGATTCAGTTTTATCTCTCCTGTGATGGGGACAAAGTAATGGAAAAAACAACCAAGGAAAGTAGTGTTTTTCATAGCTAATTCATGTATATGTACATGATGATGGTTATCCTGTGTAGATGACATCATCTTCGGTAAAACTTTTGTGGGGCTGATCTTGTTTGACTTCTGACACAGAGAAGGTCCTGAAGGAGGCAGTGGCCTTTGGGGAAGCATCACCTGGCTCCATCAAAGCTTTTTGCTTCCATTTCCTTCAAATTCTTCAAATGTCTGCTGCAACTTCCCACTGCAGCCATTCCCAAAAACAGTCTCACAAAGATAGCAAAACCCGGTAACAATTTCTTTGAAAGATGAGGGTGATTTCTAAGATAAAACAAAAAAAAACAAAAAAACAAAAAAAGCAAATATGCTTATTCAAAAAAGAAATAAAATATGTTGCTTGGTTTGCATCATGAACGGATACATTTGCATTTTACACTGACTAACCATATTGGTGTGTGTAGAATATTTTAAGATATTTACTTTTTTTGTATGTATAGGTAAATTAATTAGTGTAATCTTAGAATATATTTTTTTTGTAGATGTAGGTTTGTATCTCTATATATACCTCCTCTATGGAGAAGAATAAATTATTGAAGCATTAAACCCAAATCATATTCTTATTTTCTAGTGTGTGGGAGTGGCTTGCATAAATAGAGCTCAACCTAGTTTGATTTGTTGGAAAAATGGGTTAAAAACTAAATTTAAAAGGATTAATTAAAGTGCGATGCACTTATAATTAATGAAAGGTGAATTTGTATTCTCCACAACGAGGACTACAAGATTATGTGTTCATATGTCTAATTTAGTTTTGATGCGAATGAAAAATTGTCACTCAAAGCCGAAATTGTAGTTGCATTCATGTTCACAGGTCGCGCAGGCACCCTTGGTTTTGCAAGTAGTTAGAAAAGAGTTATGCCCTAAATAATTCCCCTAAAAGCGACCTCACTTCTCTCTTGCATAGGTAATCGTTTGCTTTGAGGACTTCATGTTAGATATCCAGTTACTTTAGTACTCTTACTTACTCTTGCAAATAGAGACCCCTATTACAAGGTAATCAAATGAAACGCTTTCGTGTGCTCCTAATGGTCTTTTAACAAAATATGACTCATTGGTAACAATATGGAACATCGGCGTCATATGAGACATCTCTATTTGAAAACGTGAAAATTGAGTTGCCAACACATAAATATTGTAGACAATGTGCTTGATTCTCTACAGACCAAGAATGCTACTCAACATACACCATGTTAGAATCTTGGAACTTCCCTCCACTCCAATACGAGAAAGTCTTGCTCGATATTCGTTGTCAACATCATCTTCGAACAAGGGCTTCAGCTACAAGAACAAAACATATACCAAATAACATTATGAAAAGCTTTTTTAAGAACATAACAAATAATTGAAACTTGATGTAACTGATCAACTTGCAAAACTACATTGTCAGGCATGTCATATCACCATCAATATGGTTAGACTGAAGTTGCAAGCTCACTAATTGTTCAAAAGAAGAGAGCTTACTTAAAATGTCGCCAACTTGGTAGTCTTTTGTTGAAGTTCAATTGTCATAATCTCTAGTCTTCCGAGTTCCAGAAATCCAGCCATGAGAGCCATCAACTCGGTAAACATCATTCGAACAAGTACATCGTAAAGCTGGTTCTATTTCTCATTGCAGATAGATAAAGAAGTGTGATAATTCTCATGCCATACCAAAAGGGGAGAGAAAGAACGGAATAAGTGATCAACTGGCCAACAATTGTGTGAAACCAGAATGAAGAGGCAGGTGAGTGAAGTTTTCTGTCATCTGTGAACTGTGCAGCATAGTATGCCGGCTTGCATATGAACGGCGTGTTTCAACCTTCTCTGATTGACATGAATGCCCATCTGACCTGGAAATAAGACTGAAATTCATGAGCAATGGAATATCAGGTTACAGAATTGAAATTCAAGCGTACAATGCATAAGCATAAATCACTAACAACAATATTTAACAGAGCATACATCCTTCAAATCTTCTTTCAGTCTCAAATGTATCTCTTCAAATCTCATCCTCGATGCAATTTCGAATCCGCGTCAGGGGCATCTCAATATAGGGTCTAAGGCAAAATAAAATAACATGTGCCCCGTTCTGAACTTGCTGGCCTGGAAGATGGTACCAAATAGAAACATCACACATTTTTCATCCTCGATCTTTCATTACAAGGAAGAAAAAAAAACATCATTGCTTCACCAAGTTTTGCTTTGATATAAGGATTGATTCTACAATCTGGAGAAAGTTTTGCTTTGATATAAGATTGATTCTACAATCTTGATAAAGAGTTGGCTGCAAGGATTCGGCAGTAAGTGGTAACCACCACAACAATGTGTGAACTGAATTTGAAGAGTACAACGATGAGTTATATTCTATGCAGTACGGACACGAGTTCGAGTGTCCAATACGGACACAATTCAATACGTGGACACGTCAAAATCAATTTTTAGTCGGACATGGACACGCGGTGGACACGTTAATTAAATAATAGTATATATATATATATATATATATATATATATATATATATCAAAAATTGTAGCCCAAGCCCAGTGACCAAAGCCCAAACTTTCCCGAACCCAGGTCCGAGGGCCCACACCCGAGTCATTTCAATCATATATATATATATATAAAAGATTTGATCTGGCCACCCAGAAATTTGATCTGGCCACCCATCTCCTTCTCCAATCTCTTCCGGCATCGTGCAGTTCGGATCAACGACGCCAATCCATGTCTGATCCCAGTCTAGCGCAGCCAAAGCTTTGAGCCGCTAGCCCCGTGCCGCTCCAAATCCGGCGGCCCTCCTCGCCTTTCCGACGACGACTGCGCAGATCGACATTGAGAGCGTGATCGGCGCCGCCCCAACACATGTCTGAGTTGAATAGCGCCACTGTCCATTGCCGACGAGCTTGACGACGACCAAAAGGCGACGATGCCGCCACTGTCCATCGGCGACGATGCCTAGCATCGCCCTGCTCGACGGCCTCTGCAGCGAACGTGTCCAATCTCAGCAGGTCTGTGCAGAACACAGACATGTCCAATCCGTTTCCAAAAGGAATTCGCGTGTCCGAGCCTATTTTGTCATGTCCAGGCGTGTCCGTGTCTGTATCCGCGTCCGACACGCGACAGGCCACCCACCAGACGTGTCCGTGCTAGTTAGGTTATATTACTTATATATTCCCATAATATAAGGAAGAGAGATGACATCATAAAGAAGAATAAAAATATTTGTGCCCATTTTTCCCTTGCCTCACTACAACATACAAGTGCACGGAAGCTAAACATCTGTTGCAAAGTTGCTATATTGTATAAGAAATTGTTAAACACAATTTGCTTATACTTTAGTTGGAACTCTGAACAAGTAAAAAGAGCATTTTTGGGACATTTGAACTGATATAAGAACTTGAAGATGACTTCCTAGGAAGCAACTAAAAGCAAGTATCTTCAAAATCAAAAAATTGTGCGTGTGCTTGTATACAAATAACTAGATAATATGCATTACTGTTGCATAAAAGCCCCCATAACAGAATGGAACAAGTAAAAAGGGCAAAGAAGCAGCTAGCGATGTCCAAACCCACAATATAGTGTTCTCACAATTTTTTTGACAATCTTGTGAGAGCCTCCCACAGTTGAATCATGGAGATGGATTCAAACCAAAATTAAGAAGTAAGACAGAAAAATCTACAAAAAGCTTCAAAGTTTCTGTACATATATAAAGCAATCTACCAGAAGTTTCTGTACATTTCATTAATTCAAACCAAATACAGCTATTATACACAAACTATACTTGAGTCGCATAAGCATGCATGTATAGTTAGTTAGTCACTTACATTCATCAGGACCTCCAGCAAGTGAAGGAAAGTGCAGTGGTAAATGAAGAATCATCACAAATAAACCGGCCAATGGACATGGCAAAGGAAAACACGGTTCATTGCAGCAAGCCACCATAGCAACAGTAAAGTAATTTATCTGCCAACAACCAAGCCGCAGATAAGTATGCACTTCGGCGTACAACCTTCATCATTTACTAGGTCAATGAGAGAAAATGACAACCAGCTTGAATGTTTGCAATCATTTTTCTCTTTTTTTATAAGAGAATAATTTGCCATTATTCACCCCCCTGCAAAAGCGCTTGCTCCACTATTTGGAAGGAGACCATCCTTGGCCATTTCACCAAGGACACTGAAAACTGCATCCATATTTCCTTCTTTATGGTTTGTTTCAACAAGTAGCTTTGCAAGATCAGCCTCAGTAAGCTCACAGCTCCTCAGAGTGTTCTCTATGACTTGACTCAGTTCATTATTCATTCCCTCTGTGAAAAGTTCTTTAATCAGCGCAATAACAGTCACAGTATGAGGAAGAAAACCAGAAAGCAACATCTCCTTGTACAGATCCAATGCCTTCTGAACATTTCCTTCCCTACAATGACCGTGTATGATAACGTCATAAACAGCCCCATTAGGTTTGTATTTCCTCTTAATCACTGTTTCAAAAACTTGATCTGCTTCTTTCATCAATCCCTTCATGCAGAATCCCTTTACAAGGGCAACTACACTCTTAAATTCAACATTCGGGCAGCTCTCTATTAGGGTATTATATGTGACATCATCTGGGACAGACTTTTCGTAGAACAACTTGAGTAGAAGCTTCTTTGCTTCTCTCGTCCGAGCTTGTTTATTAAGTCCATTGATAAGCACACTGTAGGTCACAACATCAGGTAGGAAACCTTTGTTTATCATTTCATCATTCAACTGAAGAGCCTTATTCAAATCCCCTTCCTTGCAGTAAGCATTGATCAAGGTTGTGTATGTGAATTCATCAGGACGCAAACCCATACTTATCATTTCTCGGAAGAGATCACAAGCGTCAACTAGTCTCCTTTGCTGACAGACGCCTTGAATTAGTGATGAATAGGTAACAGCATCTGGTGGAATCCCCTTCTCCAACATCTCTATCTTAAGTTGGAATGCACTCTCCAAATCCTGATGCCGACAAAACCCCGTGATAATAGTACTATAACTTACTACATCAGGGGACAACCCTTTTTCTACCATATCTTGTACAATTCCCATGGCCTCTTCCATCCTGCCTAATAAGCAGTATCCATTGATAAGGGCATTATAAGTCACAATTGAAGGTGAGAATCCACCCCCAATCATTTCATTCAGAAAACCATTAGCTTCATATAAAAAACCCTGTTGGGAGAAGCCATCTATCAACGTAGTATATGTCCTCTCATTTGGACGAAGTCCTCTAACAGGCATCTGCTCGAAAAACTCCATTGCTCGATTCATATTTTTAGACTTACACATGGCACTGATCAATGCTGTATAAGTCACCACATTCGGAGACAAGCCACTCCTCCGCATCTCCTCTTGCAACACAAGTGCTTGGTGAAAATTACCTTCCTTACAATACCCACTAATGAGTGTATTATAAGTCACCTCATCCGGAACAAAACCCTTCCCTTTCATCTCCTCAACAACCTGACTCGTCTCCTCCATCCTCCCCTCTCGACACAACCCATTAATCACCACATTATACGAAATCAAATTCGGCTCCAAACCCTTCACCGCCATCGACCTCAACAATCCGAACGCGTCATCAATCCTCCTCAACTTACAGTAAGCATCAATCAACGTATTATACGTAACCACATTCGGCAAACACCCATTCCTCTCCATCTCACTCCAAAACCACAAGACCATTTCCAAATTCCCCGCCGCACTAAAACCCCTAATCAAAATGTTATATGTATACACATTCGGCGAAACTCCACTCCTAACCATTTCACTAAACACCTCCTCAGCAAACTTCACAGAGCCTCTAGACCTAATCACAGCATCTAAAATCGCATTATACGAAAGCACGCCAGGCATGAAACCGTGAGCTTTAGCTAAACTAACAATGTTCATAGCCTTATCAACTAAATTCAAATGAGAGTAAGACTTCACTACCAAGTCGAAAACCGCCGAGCTGGAATTGCAGACTTGAATTGAGTCAGTGAGGTAGTCAAAGACCAAATTTCCCTTGTCGTCTTCGGTGGTGGCGGCGACGTCCTCGGCGAGGGCCTGAGCGGACTTGTAGAGCTTGAAGCGGGTGAGGATGTGGAGGGCGAGGCACTTGGGCTGGAAGGTGAAGAAGTTGCGGTGGCGGGCCCAGTTGAGGAACTTTAGGGTTAGGGTTTGGTCGAATTGGGACTTGAGGAGTAGGCAGGAGGCGGCTTCAGGGGTAAAATGGGAAGAGAAAGAGTGGAGGTTGTGGGGGTGGCGTTTGAGGTAGGTGATTGCTTTGTCGGCGAGAAGGGCGTCAGAGGGAGCGAAGCGGAATGAGGACTGGGTTGGAATATGTGGTCTTGGGAAGGGCATTTCGGTAATAATAGGAAACCCAGAAGCGCGACGGGAACGTTTTAAGTTCTAACGGAGAAGATGAAGCTCTCTCTCTCTCTCTGTAAGTAGTGACTAGTGAGAGAGTATTTTCTTTTGGTGGGCCGGGTCGGGTAGAAGTGACACGGAGACCGCTTTTTATTGACCCAAACCTTTTATTCTACAGATTTTAGGTAAGCTTCGGTTTTTTGCTAATTTTGGATCGGTGAAATTGTTCTTATTTACCCCGACCTACCGCCTCCTCTCAGGTTCAGGCTTTCATAACATCCAACACGTGTTATAGTAAAAAATAAAGAATAGGTAAGTCTCAACCGTAAAAAGTACGTTTTTACAATATATGAGAAATAAATAATAAAAAAATATAATGGTAAACATAATACGATAGATGAGAAAAACTGAAGATACTTTTCTTAAACTCTTAAAATTACTTAAACTACTTCTCTCTCAATTAACAAGCTATTACCAAATGGTATTTAGATTGAGTGCGGCGCTGCTGCCCACTTTTTGGAGGAGGACGGTTTGGGGCTGGCGGGCAAGGAACTTTCTCTGGTGGAGGCAGCTTGGATCCTTTGTCTTTTGGGGTTGTTGCATCTTTTGAAGAACTCATCTTTTCATACTGTGACTTACTTGAAGAACTCATCTTTTGGAGAGCAAATTGTTTGGGCCTAAATTGACATTTGTTCGAGATTATAGATCGAGGCCCACGAGGTTATTCATTAAAGAATAATATGATATACATTTAACTTTTTCCTTCTTAGAAAGGAGTTGGGGTTCTTTTGGAAATTCGAGAATGATGTGGTTTAAGGTAATTGAATCCTGATTGATCTCCAAATCTATTATGCTACTTGATACGCAAGTATTAGGGTTTGGCATCCTCTATATAAAGAGCTCTTGTTCAACGCAAAAAAGGTTCACAACCATTTAACAAACACACAAGCTTTTGCACATTGCAATTCTTGCAAAGTCTCCCCGGAGCATCTTACGCGCACTGACTCCACAAACCGCAAACAACCACCATCCAACCTCGCTGCAACCTTACGCCCGTCACCGGTCGCTGTATACTTGCACGGTTGTCGAAGTGTGCCTTGCATTAGTGTCGAGAGTCGCCTCGTGTCCGCGTTCGCTGAAGCACCCAGTGTCAGTCGCTACGCCAGTAGCAAATCGAGTCGTTACTCCGGTAACAAAAAGTAAACCAATCTGCTATAGGTTGGAGGAGAACTATTCCCCGCGATCTTGAATTATTGCTCTGCTTTGCATCGCAGGATCGAAGTAAGATTACTCAACCTGCAATAGGTTGAAAGAAAATCATAATATACTTTTGTTAGGTCTTGTTCGAGCCTCTTATGCCGGCCTAGTCAACGCCCGCGTGACAGTCGCTTGGTCAAGAAGTCAGGAATTGGGGGCAGACATATACGCTAGCCAGAGAAGTACGCTCGCTAGAAGTACGCTCGCCAGAGGTCGCCCGCATCGAAGTTGTACCTAACTCAAAGGTACTGGCACGCTCGCACACATCACAACAGGACTGAAATTGACGTCCGTCACCCCACGTGTTGACCGTTCGCCGGATACTAAATCTGCCACGAACATTTTGGCACGCCCAGTGGGACGAGTGTCAAGATTGCGGGATCTAATCCATATCGACGAGTCATGCCTTCCTGCAATAAACCAGAACACAGGTTGTTCACCTCGCACAACTCATCTGAGTGTAGAGGTTTAACAGAGACAGAAGTAGGCCTCAAGCTTGGAGGTGTGGTGGCTAACATTGAGGATCTTACTGAGGTCGTCAATGTTGGCAGGGGGATTTCTGAAGCTCCAGTAGCTGCTGGTAGCCAGAGAGAACCCGCCAGCATTCTGAATAAAAATAAGGCTGATGCCTCAGAATCTTTAGAGATTTCTGAGGAGGATAACAGAGCGGTCATTGTCGTTCCATCTCCTGAAGATGTAATGGAATCTTTGAACTTGATGTTGGCAAAGTCAGCAAGAACCGATGACGTTCTTCAAAGGATTGAAGCTAGTTTGAAAGAGCTAAGGACGGGACAGATCGGGAATTCAACCGACATTAAGTGGTTGGCGGATCAGCACGACAAAACCGCCAACCGGATGGTTGCCCATACTAAGGACTTCAATGAGAAAGTGAAAGCTCAGCAGGAGCAGATGACCCAAACCTCAGCTGCTATTGAACAGTTATCACTATTGTTCAGACAGAGGTTGGAATCTGAGTTTCAGGAAACGGAGGAACCGACTCAGCCTATAGTGGTCGGAAAAAGGCAAGGAAAAGGTTTTTCCAGCACGATACGGCCTCGTAATCAGCCTCGCACAACTCAGGGTTTGGATTCTTCTGAAGCTACAAAACGGAGAAGAGGAGGAGGAAAGCTTGTTAACCCTCCATCTGATGACGTAGAAACCGACGAGCCAGAAAAGGAGGAAGTCCCGGTTCTAACTATAGATGCTATGAATAAGCTGTTTGAAGAGAGGATGAGGGTTATGCATGGTTTGCCAGATACAAACCGAACTTATGCTAATCCGTTTCCCATAGAGGTGAATGCGCTCCCTTGGCCGCAGAACTTTAAGCACGTCTGATTCACCCAATTCTCTGGGGATTCCTCAGAAGATGCTGAGACTCATATTACTCGCTTTAACAACGAGTGTGGTCCCTATGCAAACAACTCCATACTCAAGCTGCGAGTATTTGGTACATCATTGACAGGGTCCACATTAGCATGGTATAAGGATTTAGCGCCAGGTTCGGTTCCAGACTGGAGAACTATGGAAGTTCTGTTTAACACTATGTTTAGGGTTGTTGAGGCCAAGGTCACTGTGAAGGTCTTGGCTGAAACAGAACAACAACCCGGCGAGTCAGCCATGGATTATCTAAAACGCTTCAAGCTGCAGATAACCAAATGCAAAGATAAGCTCCCAGAAGATACTATAGTGGACTTGGCTATTGCAGGGTTAGAGGAGGAAGTCCAGGTTGGCTTTCAGCAGGTTTATGTTACCAATATGGCTGATCTGAATAATAGGTTGGCCACTCAGCAACATTGGATTGATCGAATGAAGGAGAAGAGACAAAGGAAGAAAGGCGTCCCTATGTCTTATTATCCCAGCTCTCTGAAACCTAAAACAGGTGTCCCTTCTGGCTCAAAGACGGTTGCAACTGTACAAGCTGAATCATCTCCAAACCTGACTTGGGTTGAGGAGGAAGACGAAGAAGGAGTCGCGGTTGTAGAAGTGGTTGGTCGCCAGCAACTACAATCAAAGAATTTGAGACTGACCAAGGAGCCAATCAAGATTGTGACTTCGGTGCCGACTAAGTCGGCCTTTGAGTCATATACTTACAATGCACACAAGGCTCCAGAGATCTTACAGAAACTATTTAACCTAGGGCGGCTTAAACATGACGGAGTTTTCATCCCCAAGCCAGATTACATGGCGGGTAATAAGTATTGCAGCTTCCATAATATGACTAACCACTACACTAAAGATTGTGTCAAGCTCAAGGATCATATCCAAACATGGATTAATGATCAGGTCATGAAGATAGAAGCTCCCAAAGAACCTACTTGGACAGAATCTAAGCCATTCCCCCATGTGAACACGATAGATTTTGTCTCCAGTCCATGTCAACAATTGAGATCTGGTCAAGTTTGCACATTATACATATAATGCAAATAAGGCCCCAGAGATTTGGGAATTCTTGATCCAGGAAGGGATGGTCAAGTCTGCTACCGCTCGCCTACCACAAAAGGAGACAACGCCGAGGGAATCCTACTGTACCTTTCATCATTCTAACGACCATCATACCTTCGGATGTGTTACATTAATGGACCAAATTCAAGAATGGTTGAATGATGGAATTTTGAGGTTTGCTGAAAAGCGGTGGCTTCTATACCTGAATTTTGGGTAAATGCCATCGACGAGAATAAGTCAGAAGCAAAACAGCAAACTGATAACAATGACCATCCGCCAGAAAAGGAGGAGATGGTGCTGGTACCACGATCTAAGCTATGTCTTAACTGTAAAATAGGTTGTCACCTACTTATCACATATGAAGAGTTGCAGATGGCACTTAAGGAGGCAGAACAGAAAGCCTTAGAGAAGGCCAAGCGCACTCATCCAGTTCCTGAACGATCTAGGCATGATGCTTACAAGTGAGCGAAATATCATCCTTATGAACGAGAAACTTATGCCAGCAAGCTGAGGTCTCGGCCAGATCCAGGACCTAGTGGGGTCAAGTCTGTACCGGTTTATGGTCCTTCCAGAGTATCAGATCCTGAGGTTACAAATAAGCCGTACGTTCCACCAGAGCTTAAGACTGATAGGTGGTATCAACAGCAAAATGGTAAGGCTGTGGAGGTACTCCCTAATCCAACTAGGAATATGCAGAAGTGGTATGGTAAAGCAAAAAGAACCCTGGATGCTTTGGTCACAGGGGAGTTGACCCCAGCAGAGCTTTCAGTTCCGATTAGACACATACGGGAGACCTATAGGCGGTACAGGGCTAAAATATATGTTGATACTCGCCGAGCATGAAATAGTCACGTTTCGCCGCCTAGCAGAAAAAGTGCTAACGAGAGGCTTTCGGAGCCGGATCAGGCAGTAGGTGCACCTAGGAAGTCACCAAGGAGGAAACTGGACTACTCTCCAGAGAGAAATCATATTAGGTCTGTCGCATCCGACAAAGCAGATCCTCAATCTAGAGAGAATATCCTAGAGGTTGGAGGAAAGAAAAACGCCAATATCCTGAAGTGGAGACCGAAGGAGGCGAGTGTCACTCAAGCTACCAGGGTAACAGGGGTTCCTGAGGGGCAAGCAATTCCCAAGGAATCCAAGCTCGCGAAAGTAGAACCAACCAAGCCTATTATGATATTGGCTCGGCCAAAATCCTCGGGTATTCCTCCCGGCATGTCCTTGCCTCAGTACGTAGCACAAAAGCTAGGTACTGACCCACCTTCGAGAACAGCGGAGAGTGAGTCCAGATCCCTGCCTTCGAACCTGGTGGCGGACGAAGATCTACCAGAAGCGGATGATGAGATGCAGAAAGATGATGAAGAGTTGATGGACGAAGATGATGCTATCGTAGATTGCAACGTGGTCTCATTGGATCCAGAGGTGTTGGATTGTCACATGACATTTATTTTGTCTTCTGATTACGCCTTACTAACACCTATACCTACTTCCCAATTCATCCAAGAGGAAGGGAATGACAGACTAGTATACCATATACAAGAACCTTAAGATGAGGTAATGGCAAGCGTGGAAAGAGAAAGATCTCAATCCACCAACAAACCTCCAGAGAAGTTGGCTGAGCCTTCACAGCTAAATGTGGCGTTTCCAAAGCCTACATTTGTCATGTCTCAACACCTCAAGCCGCTTTATGTATCAGCAGAGGTGGCAGGCCTCAAAGTTAACAAAATTTTCATCGACACATGACCCGCGGTGAGCGTTATCACACTATGGAGAAGCTCCAGATTCCTGAAGAGAAGATTATAGGTACCACTATGAAGGTTAGAGGCTTCGCTAGTGCGGTCACCCCAACCAGTGGTATCTTAATGCTCAAAGTAAAACTTGGGCCCTCTGATGCTTTTCAAGGGTTCATTGTCACGGAATCCGCCAGTGCCCCATATAGCATGATCTTGGGGAGAGATTGGATCCACAATACACTTTCAGTCCCATCATCATTACATCAAGAGCTGATCATGTGGGATCCAGTGTCCGATATTCCGGTACTGATCAAGGTGGATGATCACCCTTACACAATAGCAGCCTATTCGCTTGAAGCAGACTACTATTATAGTTCTATTAAACCTCTCAGGATTGAGGGTGTTGACAACGAAGGACATCCAATTGGGGTGATCTCGACTGACCTCGCTCAGTGAGGTTTGACACAAGCCAAATCAGACGGTTTCAGGCCCACCTCCATCGACTTCTTATCAGATAATGTCAATGCATGACAACCTCACAGTTGAGGAAACAGAAGTCCTTGCTTCTATGATGCAGCGTTGTGCTGTTTTTAGAGAGGAGCAATTGGCTTGGAAGGTGGTCGCTCTAGTTGAGTGTATCGATGAAGACGAGACAATAACTATGGAAGAGGTGGAGGCTATACAACCGGCCCCAGCAGCATTAGATGATACTCCACCTAAAGTACACGATCTAGTGGAAAAAGTTAATCTCGGCACCACTGAAAAACCTATGGAAGTTGGGATTAGTCAGTACTTAGAACCAGAATTGAGGCAACAACTAATTGAGTTGCTGCAAGAATTTAAAGACTGTTTTGCCGAAAAGTATCAAGATATGCCAGGATTATCAAAAGAATTGGTCTGCCATCGGTTGCCTATCAAAGAAGGATTCAGACCAGTCAAGCAAGCGCAAAGGCGGATGAATGCTGAAACTGTCATGGCGGTTAAGAAAGAGGTTCAGAGCATGCTTGATGCAGGCATTGTCAGGCCAACACAATATTCACAATGGCTGGCGAACGTTGTTCCTGTCAAGAAAAAGAATGGCAAAATCAGAGTCTGCGTGGATTATAGAGATCTCAATGCTACTTCACCAAAGAATATTTACCCAATGCCTATTGCGGATATGTTGGTTGATGCAGTGGCAGGACACGAGGTGTTGTCATTCATGGATGGAACGGCTGGATAACATCAAATTCCAATTTATGAGCCTGACATCCCCAAGACTGCTTTTCGTTGTCCTAGTTTTACAGGAGCTTTTGAGTATCTTAGTATGTCATTTGGTCTCACCAATGCAGGGGCAACCTATCAACGTGCTATGAATCTAATATTTCATGATATCCTAGGGGTATTTTGGAGGTTTACATTGATGATGTGGTGGTGAAATCAAAGCAGAAAAAGGACCACATTACTCACCTTCGAGATGTCTTCACCAGAATGCGAAGGCACCAACTTAGAATGAATCCAGCTATATGTGTATTCGGAGTTCGTGCAGGAGACTTCTTGGGGTTTGTGGTGCATGAACGGGGTATTGAGGTGTCGGGAGATAAGGCACAAGCTGTCTTAGAGGCTCTAGAACCTAGGAATAAGAAGGAGCTTCAGAATTTGCTAGGCAAGATTAATTTCCTTAGAAGGTTCATATCCAACTCAGCTGGAAAGATTGCTCCATTTTCATCTCTTTTAAAACTCAAAGACGGGGAGCACTTCAAATGGGGACCTGAGCATCAAGCTGCTTTCGATAAGATTAAGGAATGTCTGGTGAGACCGCCAGTATTACGACCTCCTTTACCAGGGATCCCACTCGAATTATGCATTTCTGCTTCCAGCAATTCTATTGCAGGGTTGTTAGCTCAGGATGACACGACCAATGAAGGAAAGAGAATCAAGTATGCGGTTTATTACCTTAGCAGGACCTTGTTAGACGCAGAAACTCGGTACTCGCCAATAGAAAGGTTATGCTTAGCGCTGTATTTTTCCGGTATCAAACTTCGTCATTATATGCTTTCTTTCACCACCATTGTGGTAGCTCAAACTGACTTAGTAAAGTACATGCTTACTAAACCTATCATGAGAGGTAGGGTTGGCAAGTGGATCTTGGCCCTATCTGAATTTTCCTTACAATATGCACCTTTGAAGGCCAAGACCGGACAGGCGATTGCTGATTTCTTGCTCCATCACCCTCTTGAGGAAGAGATTCCAGAACAAAGTTGGTATGTAGCCATGATCAGGACTCAACCTTGAATACTGTACTTTGATGGCAGTAGTACTGACACCTTGGCAGGTGCAGACATTTGTATCCAAGGCCCAACTGGGACCACACACTCATATTCTTTTCAATTAGAATAGAATTGCACCAACAACCAAGCAGAATATGAGGCGTTAATCATTGGTCTGGAGTTACTATTGGATATGGATGCTAAGGAGATTGAGGTCTATGGTGATTCTTTGTTGGTCATCAACTAGCTTTCTAGAGCTTACAAATGTCTTTCTTTCCACCTGGTACACTATTGGGAACGAGCATCAGAATTGCTTGAGCACTTTGCTGATGTGGTGGTTGATAATGTCCCTCGCGAGAAAAACTTTGCAGCTAATGAGTTAGCACAATTGGCGACAGGCATTCGCCTGGCTTATGGTGCTAAGGAAAGAATCTTGAAGGTGGAACGAAGAACTTTACCATCTTTTGTTGTTCGACGACAGGAACGCGATGAGTGGTTGGTTGCTACAGTTGAGCCAATTGATACAGATTGGCGACAACCAATCATCCAATATTTACAAAACCCCTCCACACCGTCCGAAAGACGGATTAGGTACTTGGCCACTAACTATTTACTTAAGGGTTGCGAGTTACTTCACAGATGTGAAGATGGCGTTGACCTTAGGTGTGTCTATAGGACAGAAGACAAGAGGCTTATGCGAAAGGTACACCTTGGCGTTTGTAGTTCGCATCAGAACGGACCAAAGATGAGGTGGCTTATTCGTAGATACGAATATTATTGGCCATCTATTCTTAAAGACTGTATCTTTTTTGCACAAGGTTGCATTGATTGTCAAGTTCATGGGCCAGTTCAGAGAATTCTCAACATTCCGATGCAACCTATTATCAAGCCTTGGACCGCCCGAGGCTGGGCACTGGATTTTGTTGGGGAGATACACCCTAATTCTTCCCTTCAACATAAATATTTGTTAATTGGTACAGATTTCTTCACTAAATGGGTTGAAGCAGTGCCTGTCAGGAATTGTGACGCCGCAACAGTCATCCGCTTTGTATTTCAGAATATCATTTGCAGGTATGGTATTCCTGAATGTATAGTGGCGGACAGGGGGACAGCTTTTATGGCAGAGAAGACTCAAGAGTTTCTGCAAGGATATGGTGTTCAATTTTTCCATTCCTCCCCATATTATGCTCAATCCAATGGTCAGGCCGAGGCTAGCAACAAGGTGATTATCTCCATTATCAAGTGTATGCTGGAAGATAATCCAAGAACATGGCATACTGAATTGGACAACACTCTGTGGGCATATCGTACATCCAAAAGAACTCCTACAGGCACCATACGCTTTGATATACGGCCATGATGCAGTTTTGCCCCTGGAGATTAATGTGCACTCCCTTCGCGTTCAAGAGCAGCATCAGGTGATTGGTGATGACTATGTTCAAGCTATGTTTCAGGAACATGAAGATCTCGATATGAGGCGCCTAGAGGCTTTAGAGAATATAATCATGAAAAAGAAGCAGGTCGCGAGGGCTTGTGATAAACGGACTAAGGGCAGGTCTTATGGCGAGGGCGATTTAGTTTGGAAAGTAATACTTCCCTTTAGCGAGCGCGATACAGGTCGTGGTAAGTGGTCTCCCAAATGGGAGGGTCCCTTTGTCATTAACCAGATTATTGGCAAGGGCGCTTATCAACTCAGAAACATTGATGGAGAGGTCCACACAAATCCCATTAATGGCCGCCATCTCAAGAAATATTTTCCTATTGTCTGGGAATATAAGGAGCCGCTAGCCATGGTTGAGGCTGGGGGGTAATCTTTTCCTTAACTTTACTCGCTTGGGGGGCAACCAGACTTAGTTTTCTTGGCTTCCCTTCACTACGCATTTCCGTACTCACTTCAGCCAATGAAAACTGAGGGGCAACATAGGACAATATCAGTGCACTTACGTCCGCCAGAAGACAGAAGCCAGAAGTGATTCAACCCAAGGAATTTTTGAAACTGAAAGAGTTTCATTGAGGTTTATTAATCTCGAATTCAACCCTGGGACCAATACCCGTGGTCCTACTCTTATTTTTTTTTTTTGTATTTTCATTAATACAATAAAGTTAAATTCATGAAGGAAGACAGTACATATGTTTTTCTGAATTTAAATTTAGTCAATGACTTTGCGGTCAAAGCTTTTACAAAGTATGGAAATTACAATACAAAGAGCTATTAACTAGCTCTGAAACCATGTCTATACTAAAGGAGTTTGATCGATCACAAGGAAGGGTTGAATTTCTAATTTGAACTGTGGTTCACAATTCCTCCGACAAAGAGATGAGGTTGAAGCGGGTTCATCTCCTTGACTTGCGGAATGTGGAATTCCCTTCCTTGATCGTCCTTCATTGCCATCCTCCTTGTCTTTTGGGAACCAACAGACAGCAATCCTCATCCGTCAATTTTCAAATTGATCCTTGACGAATGAGTAGGCCATCTTCTTGGGGTTCAGAACTTCTTGGTTAGCAGAAGAACAGAAGGCAAGGATCCTCCATTCGCCAGATCGAAGCAATCGATGTGTTACCATCTTTCCTGCCAGATCTTTCACGGAGGAGGGCCGCGAGGCTGACGGATGATGCCTAAGTCGATAGTCCAGTATCATACCAAAGGAGGACATGAAGAATCTGGCCAAATACTGACCAACCATCTTTTATCACGACATCCAAGGGCATAATACCAGATTATGCGACTTAGGATTTTGCTAATACCAGATTACACGACTTAGAGGTGTTCATAAAAACATCTGGGTGTAATCTGGAGGAAAAGATTGTGGAAGCCATAAGGGCTGTGAAGCAAACAGAGAGAAAAGAATAGAAGTCATGGCAAGATTGAAGGACTGAACAATCTTAGGAGAGGGGTTCCTTTATATAATAGAATGCGTAAGCAATCCAACGCCTGGGGTGATTTAGGTTTACCACGCGAACTGCCGAAATTTATTGGGTAGTTATCACATTCAACTGTTTGCGTTGGGAGCGTTGAAGGGGTTTGAATACCGAATCCTTGAGAATTGACATTAGCAGTTATTGAGCATTGAATCGAAGCGTTGAGTTGTTGGTTAACAAAGGCATGAGTGGAGATGTGGGCCGAATTATGTTCATTAGAACATAAAATGATGACACAAATATTACAAACTCAAAGCCCAATTTACTTGGAGGGCATTGTCTTAAGTTCAATCAGGTTCATCCCTATTTTCCGTATCTTAGCCTGTAAGTGATCAATGTAGTCCATAAGATCTTCTTCTTCAGCTTGACTTCTTTGAGTTTCGTTGTGGACAGAGGTTAGAAGCGTTCTTTTGATCATTCGCCTGCTGAAGACATTCTGCTTGCCTTACCCTGGCACTAGCTATTTTCAAATCAAGAATTTCCCTTTCTTTTTCCAGGCGAGTGATCTCGTCCTCCCATTCATTGCTTGCAGCAGATACAAGGGTAGAATATGCATTCATAGCACTGGTGAGGGCTGCGGTTGCATCTTGAGTCTTACCTTGCTGAGATGGAACCTTTCCTAATTTATCATGGAGAGATTTTAGAAGATCAGGAAGGCTCGCCAGGAGGTTCTTAAAGTCTGCTTGAACCATGGGCGGCAGGCGGTCAACATGATTTTGCAATGTTTGAACAAAAGAATGAAATTTGGTCGCTACTGCCGCGTCTTTCAGATCCAAGCTTCCCAGCTGTTGCACGAAGTTCCATGCTTCTCTCAGTTCAGGGGGATTTCTCTTGGGGGTTGGGAACTTTAAAAGTGGATCCTCTCCTAGTGGAGGTAAGACCAATCCTGTCTTGAGAGGTTGAGGAGTTGAAACCTGGATAAGAGATGCCTCAATCTGCACACCCTGGCTGGGCAAAATTGCAACTGAAGTTTGCTCGCCAGAAGCCTCATCATTCCTAGTTGCAGCAGGAACTTCACTTACCTATACAAACATAATTGTGGTGAGGCTTGGTAAAGATATCATCAAAAATACAAAGAGCTCAAGGGATTTTAAGAGGTATCTCAGACACAGGAGAGGCATCTGTCAGATGTTCAGCTTGAGGTTGCTCTTGAGGTTCTGGAGATTTGGGCAACATACTTGAGCTCGCTCCAGCATCTGTATAGCTTCTAGGAGGCGAGTAAGGAGCTACGTTTGGGTCTTCCAAGATGACCACCTCGGGAGACAGAGAGGTGTCATTCTCACCAACAGCCGCTTGGAATACTGGAACGTTTTCTGGTTCTGTCCAAGTGAGGGCAATTTATTGCTCAGCATCCGCCACAGCTACAGGGACTTGTGTAGCAACCGCCTCTTCAATCACTAGCTCTGCAGGGAGAGTTGGAGTGGTCAGAGGGAGAACCTCGGCAATAATCGAAGCAATCGCCAGGGGATTGATTGGAAGACTAGGAGTACCTGTATCAGCAGGAAGAAATCTTAGTGGTGGTACATTAAGAACAGTGTTCTCACGAACCCGTTGAATCTCCTTTTCAATTTGTTGTGTCTGTTGTTGGATTTCAGCAAAGTCAACAGGCTCTTCATCCCCAAGGGAAGATGAACTATGAGATGATTCAGATGACTCACCTGAAGAAACTTCAATCACAGTGGCGGACGAGGTTGAAATTGATTTCTTTTTCCTTACTAATCCCTGGGGGAGAAAATTTGACAACTACATCAGGCTTGATATGTTAAAATCATTGTATAAATCAATGGTGCAGTAATACATTAGAGTAAGTGCAGATAACTTACTGGCTCGTGATCTTCAGGATCTGACTCTTCAGCCTCTTCAGCCACAGTAAGAGTTCTTGCCTTCTTTTTAGCAGGTTTACTTGTAGAGGTCTGGGAACTTTTCCTTTTCCCCTTGCTCTTGCTTGGTTTGTCAGGAGCTGTGATAATGAAAATCAGTTATTGGTCTTCACCAACAAATTAACATATAGATCCAGAGAGTGAAAACATACCTGCTCAGGGTCTATTTCTGGGTAGAGAGGTCCTCCTTCAAGCACCTTGACATCGTCGGTGGTGAGGAACTGGCGCTGGCTTTCGAAGAGAGCCCTGAAGTAGTGAAGGGATTCTTTTTGAAAGAACCTTCCTCTAAGTTGTGCCCACCAAGCATTGTATTCTTTAGCAGCCTCGCCAGAGATTTCCAGTTCAGGGCATTGTTCCAAGCTTGGGAAGTTGGCGGGCCGTAAGGCAGACGTAAGATTGGCATCTTCATCAGCAGGGGTGTTTCTGCTTGGCCGCCATGCTGAAAACATGTTCAGACTTTGGACTGGGGGATAGGGCAGAAGTTGAGTCAATCCCAACTGTCTGGCGAACAATTGGGGGGCATATACCTTGACACCCTGCTCCCCTTTGTCAGAGGTGAAGAGGGGGAAGTCTGCCATGGATATACAGTGGAGGAACAGTCTCCGTCCTTCCTCGCACTGGTTTGTAGAAGGAAGGAAGCCATCTTTCAAAGCCTTGGGGTGCCTCTTGTGCAGAAGCATCTGAGCCTCTGAGTAGAAGCCTTGAGCATCAGTATTGAAGATAATGTCAAATCATACTGCATAGCCTCGACCGTAGTTAGGCTTGCATCCAGCATAGGCAATCCCCGAGCATCTGTCTTCGTCAATCTTGATAGGTTCAGGAGGTGCCAACCCAGGAAAGTACATCTGCGACCAGATTTCTAAGATCCAAAGATGTCCAGATACTTTGCAGCTTAGGGGTGTGGCGGATAGGGTATGAAGACACCGATACAGGTGAGCCAGTACTATTTGGCCAAGGCCAACTTCCTTGCAAGCGTACAGAATCTCAGCCATTCTGCTGTGGATTTTGGTCATCTTGTTGGCGGTTGAACAGAATACGAACTTGTTCAACCAGAAATCAAGAAAGGCTATCCCACCTATGTCGTCCTTATAGTTTCCGAACTTGGCTATCCAGTTTTGCCAGCTCTGAGTAGGGGGCTCGGGAATGGTGATAGAGGGCACATCCACCTCCGGATAGTCATCCACACTAAAGGGTTTTTTGCCTAGGGGAAATCCTAGGCCAGCATGCATGTCTAGTAGGGTGATACTAGCTTGCCCGAATTTCAGATCGAAGGCATTAGCAAATGGGTTCCAAAGACTAATCAAAGGCATGAGAGCACACCTGTTTCCTCCCTTTGGGTTGAGTGCGAAGCTGCTGTAGAGGGCTTCGTCAATCCCTGCTGCTCGCCATCGGCCTTCATCAACTGACCGACTTTCCTCATACCATTGTACCAATACCGGGGTTGACAACGGCCAGGAGGCGGATGCTATTGGGATTTCGTAGTGATTGGAGGTCTGCCAATCCCCACATTTGACACCTTGTTCGCGAAAGGTCACCGGAAAAGGTCGCGAGCTATCAATAAAAGGAAAGATAGAATCTTGGCGAAGCTCTTGTTGGCGTGGACCCAGCCCGGCACGGCCATAGTCGTCGGGTGGGGAGATAGAGGTTTGATAGGAGCTTCCAACCTCGATAATGTTGGAGACATTTCTTTCCTTTCCTCTAAGGGCTTCGGGGTATTGAATCTCGAAAGTCATAATCTTTTTTGTTAAAGAAGATGAGAAGATGGAGGTTGAGATATGAATTGGTGATTCTTGATCTGAGTTTTATGGAATCTGAAAGGGGTTCTCTGAATTTTGAAGAGGTAGGATCGACAACGTTTGAGGGTTTCGGGAACAGTTCTCTAAGCTCAGTTTGGTAAAGTTGCGGTGTTAGAGGGAACGTCGCAGCGCTTCCGTTTTTAAATGGGTTTGGATTGGGCTTTTCAACCTTTATCAATTTCACTAGGCTTTCAATCTCAAAGGCTAGGGGGCAATGTTTGGGCCTAAATTGACATTTGTCCGAGATTATGGATCGAGGCCCACGAGGTTATTCATTAAAGAATAATCTGATATACATTTAATATTTTCCTTCTTAGAAAGGAGTTGGAGTTCCTTTAGGAATCCGAGAATGAGGTGGTTTAAGGTAATTGAATCCTGATTGATCTCCAAATCTATTATGCTACTTGATACGCAAGTATTAGGGTTTGGCATCCTCTATATAAAGAGCTCTTGTTCAACGCAAAAAAGGTTCACAACCATCTAACAAACACACAAGCTTTTGCACATCGAAATTCTTACAAAGTCTCCCCGGAACATCTTATGCGCACTGACTCCACAAACCGCAAACAACCACCATCCAACCTCGCTGCAACCTTACGCCTGCCACCGGTCGTTGTATACTTGCACGGTTGTCGAAGTGTGCCTTGCATTAGTGTCGAGAGTCGCTGAGACCTATCGCTTCCAGCATACCGCACATCGTAGCCGCAACTTGCCACCATAGGTACAGAGCCGCACCTCACCGCCATACGTACAGAGTCGCACGCTCGCCTCTTGTCCGCGTTCGCTGAAGCACCCAGTGTCAATCGCTACACCAGTAGCAAATCGAGTCGTTACTCCGGTAACAAAACGTAAACCAATCTGCTATAGGTTGGAGGAGAACTATTCCCCGCAATCTTGAATTATTGCTCTGCTTTGCATCACAGGATCGAAGTAAGATTACTCAACCTGCAATAGGTTGAAAGAAAATCCTAATATACTTTTGTTAGGTCTTGTTCGAGCCTCTTACGCCGGCCTAGTCAACGCCCGCGTGACAGTCGCTTGGTCAAGAAGTCAGGAATTGGGAGCAGACAGATACGCTAGCCAGAGAAGTACGCTCGCCAGAGGTCTTCCGCATCGAAGTTGTACCTAACTCGAAGGTACTGGCACGCTCGCACACATCAAAACAGGACTGAAATTGACGTCCGTCACCCCACGTGTTGACCGTTCGCCGGATACTAAATCCGCCACGAACACAAATATTGACTATAGTGCTTAACTAAAACTTTTTGAATTGATGAGAAGAACAAGACCAAGGGCCTCTATATATAGTGCTTGTTTATCCTTTCCAAAAAAACAAGAGGAATATAGGGGGCTTGTTTATTCTTGCCAAAAAAAAGTGAAAAACAAGAGGAATTTTAATAGGATTAGGAGTAATCTTTTCAGAAAATAATAGGAAAGATTTTCTTAATTCAAAAAGGAAAAGGGAAATTTCTTAATTCTTGAGTAGCTCCAACCGTTGAAGACTTGAAGTCCTAATTCTGTTTTGTGAAATCCACATTGCCTCTAGGTCTAGGGTCATCAACTTTGCAAACATGGTCCATATGAACAAATTCCACAGTGAAGCATCACCCAACGGAATTCAGTGAGTACTCTTTTTTCTTTTTTCTTTTTTCTTTCTGTGAACAAGAATCAGTGTACTTCTTTAGTTCAGACAAAAGGTAAAATTTGAAGTAAGCACTGAGAATAAGCTGAGCAAATGGCTACGCATGATACCAAACCAAGCAAACCATCATACAGCCGTTGGTCGGTGATCACATCTAGCATATTACTCCCATCAGTCCCATGTAAGTTGAAGCAACGTAGGACTTTCTTTTGAACTAGCTGAAGAACGTTTAGAAGAACGTTACAGATATTGCAGACCATAATTTAACGTATACAAAGCAGCATCGTCAAACAAGTTGATGAATAAATATGTAATTGCCCATTTAGGCAAACTAACTACAGCTTTACACTCTCAAGATCAAGGCATCATTCAAACCAGTAACCAAGCTTGCACCGGCAGTGTCGGGGAACTTCTAATATTGATGAATTGCTTGCTCCAATTCACCTTGTGTTGCGAAAGCGGGTTGAAATTGACCATCTTGAAAGACCTCCAGATCTCGAAAATCAATCCCTTGGTGCATCAAGTTTATGCAACACATGCTCATTCCGATTGGCTAAAAATACTACTGCATATCTTCACTAAGCCTTGACAAATGTCCGGCTGGACACACCATGCAACAACTTTACAAACCCAAGGAAGCTTAGTTTCCCATCAGTGTGCCTAATCCAGTCATGGAGAACCACATGTAATGGAATAGAGGGACCAAGTCCAAGTTCCTGAATAGCAGTTGCAGAAAGTGTAACTGTCGTCAGTAACTGGGCCCTGTATATCTTTTATCTCTAAACTAGTAAAATAAGAAGAGAAAGAAACGAAAGAAATGCACCAGATCCTGTTCTCTATGTTGATCTTACAGGATAAAGTCGACATATTATTCAAATTTGGAATTTCTAATCCACATATCAAGAACCATTAATTACAGCATTGCCTCGACTTCTAAAGAGAAGCATCATTTTGCTTTATACTATATTCATATTTTGTCATCACATTGAGCCCAAAAGCCAGATTACTACCTGTGAATGCAAACACTATAACAAAGTTTTATTTTGGTGGATGAATGGACTGCATTTGCTTCAACTAAAAAGTTAGAAATCGGTTGAAGCAAATGATGGTGCACTCTGATTGTTTTACCAATAATTTAAGAGGTTACAGTGTATCGAGTAAAAATTGTTAGATATCTAAATTAGTCCTATCTGTAAGTATAATATTTGTAGTCGGAATCACTGTGTTCATGTTTTTTGTTTAAAAATTGGAAACAGCCTACATCTACCAAAATAATAATTTAATGTAGTCAGACTGCAAAATGTAACAAAGAATAATCAACTTACCGAAGCAAGTTCTTCAATGACAATTGCCCTGTTTCCATCCTTCTCAAAAAGTTCATATGCACATCGAGCATGTTGTTCCCAACGATCAAGTGCCTCAAGCTGATGTACACTTAGTGCAGCTGCACAGAACTCCTCAAAATCCATTCTTCTGTATTGAAGTGCATTTAGCTGTCATGGAAGATTATTAATCAGTCAGACCTATGTAACATATATGCGTATAACCAAAGCAAAAGTCATGGATCATCAAAGCAAAATTAGCAAAGAAGTTATTAGTTTATTACCGATGCAATAAGATCAGGAATGCGAGACTCCTTCATTGCGTCTGTAGCATTATTCAATAGAGCCTGTTCAAGAACCAAAAGAACAATTGGTATATCAACTTATCTCATCCATGTTTTTGTATGTATAAATAGTGTGTGTGTACAGAGAGAGAGAGAGAGAGAGAGAGAGAGAGAGACCAACCATTCTAATATTGTCAAGAGTGATGGTGCCATTCTTGTTTGGTACTAATAGTGCAAACTGCTCTTTCAGATAATAGAGTTCATCCACAGTCAATGTCTTAGACAGCGCCTGACACATTTACATAAATGAATGCTAAGAAATTGATTGCATATGTTATATTACAAAGTTCTAAAAAATATAAATATGCAAACAAAAAAATATATATATGAAATTGCAAGACTGCAAACATATTTAGAAAGGAAGTTCAATGAAGCCATGACCAAATGAAATTTTTATCAAAGCTTTCGCCCCTGATAATGATTCAGAAAAAGGTGGGAAAAAGCTTTGAATTTCAGAGAGGGATGTGATGGGGAAGCCGACAAAAATTTATGCCATAGAAAGTTCTTTAGGACCAAAGAAACTGATCCAGAACAAAAGAAGTCTCTCTTCTTTCATGAGTGATAACATATACACACCCTTAAAGCAGCCTTTCGAAGGGATGACGATCGCATATACATCTTCGTGAGTCTAAATATTAAAATGTCAAGGGGCACTTTTACATCGTTATAATTCCTCATCCAAGGATGACCTGCCAACAAAAGATTATGGCCGGTGACTAAGGGGCTCAGGACAATATAGCAGAAACTGAAAACATAATAGAGATATGGAATACTCACTTAATGCTTGAGCAGCTGTCATTCGCTTCCGAGGGTCCTTATTTAATAAGCGTTTGACAAAGTCCTTCGCTTCAAGAGATAACGAAGGCCACGGTGCTTCATCAAAACTGGGATCAGCTTTCAAGACCGCCCGAAAAATTCCAGACTCTGTCCGAGCCCAAAATGGCCGACTACCACATAAAAGAATATATGCAATTACACCTATACTCCATACATCAGCCTCTGTACTATAAGATCTATGTAGAACCTCAGGAGCCACATAGTATGCACTTCCAACAATATCATTAAGCCTCTCATCTGCAAGCCAGAATGACCGTTATAACCTATTCCATAGTGTGAAAAAATTGATAATAAAAGCAACTGTGCTGTTGAAGCAAAAACGGACCTGGTTTGGCAAAATCTGATAAGCCAAAGTCAATGGCTTTCAATGGCGAACTCTCATCCTTAGCAGTATACAAAAAGTTCTGATATTAAAGGAAGAAGAGAATTAGTTTAATGTAAAGAGAACAGGATACAAAAACCTAATCACCATGATAAATACAGCCAAGGACATATGAAGGACTGTCAGGTGTAAATAAATCTTTGCAACAGAAAACAATGACATGTAGCCTGTTATTCTGTTTCCTAACCCCTCATTTTCTTTTCTAGTTTGTAAAAAGGAACAAAGGGGAAACTACCTTTTGAAGGTTTTAGTTGAAAAAGAAAATTACCAAACTTTCCGGACTCCAGAGAAAAGATATCAGAAACCTGTGAACTTAAGGTACACGCTCCTTACTTTGAGACCAGCTTAAAATCGACTCTGATGATTGCAGGTATTTAAACGTACTCATACCACTAGATGAAAACTTGAAAAAAGGTGATAGTCCTACTGTAAATGATGTTTATTTTCAGTCCAGACTACAAAAGACATTGATCATGGAAAAGTACGAAAATATGAACAGTGAGGAACTATTATAATATACTAATTAGATACTACAAGGGAAAAGAAATGTTCCACCTCTGGCTTAAGATCGCGGTGCACCACACCCTGAAGATGACAAAATGCCACAACATTCAGTATTTGAACCATGACAGTCTTTGCATCATCTTCAGAGTATTTTCCACCCCTGCAGAAGTAATAGAACATACAATTATTAGTGGATAATAACAGCATCCGGGATTTCCAATGAAGATTTTTAAGATGTACATATCTAAGATCTAAATCATACCTTGAAAGTATTCTATCCAAAAGTTCCCCGCCTTCACACAACCTGCAATGTCAAAATTGCATACCATGATGTTAGAGATGAGTTTTATGAATGTAAAATAAAATAAATAAACCAAATTATACCACACTCATGATAATTAATAGACGCAGAGCTTAGGACGTATTGCAAATTATATGACTTTGAAGTGCGCTCAATAACTATAATTTGTGCAAATGCATGATGGGATATTCTTTCAAATAATAATTCAACTGATAAACTTACTCCATTACTATGTAGACATTATCACTATCTTCAAATGCATCATAGAACTGAACTAGATTTGTATGTCCAGTCAAGGCACGCAATATTTTGACCTCCCTTCTCACATCCTCAATTGCAATGGCAGTTGTCATCTGACAATAAAAAATACATTTCCATGAAAAATTTATATAACTGCAATTAAAATGCATAAAATTTCCGCATACTAAGAAGTAAGAACTAAAGAAACCACAAATAGCAACCATATCTCGTAGCATTATGTTGCCACGACCTTTTACTTCATACATATAATAAGACCAAATCTCACTGTATCACAAACCGTTATCTGTATACTTCATCAGGTGTGCCTCATAAATCATATTTAACATCCACAACTTACTTGAAATGGACAAGATTTATGAGTTGATAAATTCAATTGTACCAACCAGGATATTGGAATATTTCTCTTGCTCTGACTTTACATTAGTCAAAAGCTTTTTCCAACTTCCCCTGTTCATTTAGAATGAAAATTAGGGAAGAAAAGCAACATATGTGACTAGAAGTCGTCATCATTTATATGTTAGGTAGATCTTGGCCTTTGATATATGGTTTTAATCCTCCTATTTTGATAATGGTTAGGCACTTAAATCTTGGTTACAAAGACATATATTAGGAATTGTATGAACACCGATAATTGGTAAACCACCTCATCTTGCAGGATCATAAGAATAAGAAAAATCATACAATATTAAGTACATTGTTCCTTTCCTCTTGGAATAAGTATCAGATCACCTACTGTGGCTTTTAGTAGTGAAACAGGTCCCACCAATAGTTTTGGCCAGTTTGAGATGGCTGTATGCTTGGGAAGTTGCTGGCCATTATCCGAATGGCCACGCATATGATCTACTTAAATTGAATGGCCCTGTCAAGGCCAAGACCACAATTTGAACCATGAATTTTCTCAATGATTAGGTCCACTCACAACCATTGGACTGCATCCTTGTTTATCCTTTAGAAAAACTCAGTTATATGAATTAGTAATTAAAGAAGTGCTATCCCCATTGCCCATTGCATGGATTTTAGCCAATCATACACACCGACGCAGTTAAGGGAAAACTGCCTATCATTCCACAAAGTGATTGAGCACAAAACGTCCAAACTTTAGGCTGGACAACTCGTGATGTTAACCATTCAGGTGGATCAAGTAAGCCAAGAGGTCAATACCTATCATTGACTGAGAGAAAAAACACAATAAACCAACAAGTTGGTCACTTTAGGCCTCTCTTCCGGTAAGTAGAGTTGTATACATTTTAAATTAAATTAATGCCTAATATTCCCCCATCCAGGAAGACTCCAACACAGTCATTCATCTCAACACATGACCACATCCTTTAAAGATCTTCGGCCTAATCTAATCACCACTAACTTAACACAATCACACACTAAACTCCAGTTAGTTCCTATTAACAACCCGGCATTATCTACCTCCCACCCACAACACAACAACAATAGTAACAAACAAAAATGCAACAAAAAAAAAGAACAAAACTTTATTTAAAAAAAAAAAAATTAGGCAAATGAGAGCATTGAAATCCAACTTGAGCTACAATGAAGAAAACAGAGAGAGAGAGTAAAGGACATAAAGGTAAATTAAAGCACGAACCTTTGCTTTAGGGATGACTTTAACAGCAACCTGCTGGCCCTTAAACTCACCCTTTTTGAAGACAGCAGAGCAAGTATACCCAAAATGCCCTCGCCCCACTTCATCCCCAACCTCCAATCTGCTAGTTAACTCTTTAGAGAACCCAAACCTCTTATCCAGATCAACCCCATCCTCCTCATCCTCGCCGTCCTCCGGAATCGCCACCGACGCCGTCGCCTTCTTCCCCAGTCGCCGCGCCAGCACTGCCTTAATGTGCTTCGCCGGCGACGGCGGCGGGAAGGGTCGCCGGAAAAAGCGGCTGGGAGTGGAGGCGCCGCTCTTGCTCTTCTGGGTCGTCGCCGGAGACTTCTTGAGGTAGTGGGCCGGGCTGGGGGAGTAGAAGGGGAAGAAGGGTGACTGGGACTGGGATTGTCTGTGGTGGCCGGAAACGGCGTCGTCTTTGGAATTGCGGTGGGGGGTTTGGGAGGGGAGGGATTTGGGGGTTTGTGGAGGGGCAGATTGGTCATTTGGGTCTCTGGAGGCGTAGGGGTTGGATTTTGGTGGCTTGGAGGTGCAGGTTCCCATGGTGAGAAGGAATTAAATGGTTGTAGTTTTTTTTTTTTTTCTGGGTTTTTGTTTTGGGGAGAGAAACTGGAGGAAATGGCTATGGAGGTGGAGACATTGGGGGTTAGAGGGTTAGGGTTTGGTGAGTGCAAGTGGGTATGGTGTGTTGTTGTTTGGTTCTTCAATTTTTCTGTTTGTCTTTGAGAGACAGAGGCATATATATATATATATAGAGAGAGAGAGAGAGAGAGAGAGAGAGAGAGAGAGAGAGAGAGTGGTGGAGCTGGTGGAGTAAATATAAAGGGTTGGGGAAGGTGTAAATACTAGAGAGAGAGAGGAGAGAGAGAGAGAGAGAGAGAGGATTTGTTGGGGAAGAAGAAGAAGAAGAAGAAGAGTGAGGAGTGGAGTGGAGTGGGAGTGGGAGATGGGAGAGTGATGACTGAAAGTGTGATCTGTAGATTAATGTTGGGGGGTGGGGTTGATCTGAGGATGATCTCACGGTCCACGTGTCAGCACTTGTTGTGTTCTGCATTTTCTTGTTTTTATGACTGGTTGTGTAAGAATTGGGAGTTGGGTTTGTGGGAAGGTTGGATGGGATCATGCCATAATATTTATTGGTTCATGATGCTTTATCATATTCTAAATTTGTGTTCTTAGTCTTAAAATATAACACAAATGCATATAACATTTTACCTAATAACATCTCTTTTTACTTTTTTTAAGTGTAACTATTATATTCCTGAATTTTATGAAAATTATGATTCTCTGGATTGGATTTATATTTGTTCTAACTTGGATCTCATTTCATATATAACAAAAGTTACCTAAATTCTAGATTCACACGTTATCTCGATTTTATTAAAATTGGGATCTAACTATAAACTTCAAGCAGAATGCATAAGCATATAAAATCCCACAATCATGAAGAAATTGGTCTGCCATAAAAAATTTCTTTGTAATCCTTTAAGGTGCCAACATAATCATAAGATCTAATTGACACCGATGGTAAATGGACAACCCTTATATCAATTAAAAAATTGGTCATAAATTTCTACATAACATATATTCATGTTCAAAACACAAGTTCTTAGACAAATAACACTAGTTCATCACTTCATCATTAGGCCAAATGTGTCTGCTCAAGCTGCCAAGTCCGACAATGTCACTTTCAAGAACAAAAACCTAACTCGAAGCACCACAAATACTATGGATTATATGGGAGATCCACTTCATTTCAATAAATCAAACAAGAGAGAACTACCACTATGTAATCCAATTAACTTCTTGATGTTGAAAGATAACCTAACAAAACAATGCCTATGAGGGAGAAATCCGAAAAGGCAAAGCATCGAGTTCTATTAATCCACAGTTCCACACCATGACAGAAGACCCTCAGTTGCACACCAAATAGTGAAACTCTAAAATTACAATCAAAGTTTGTTTTTTTTTTCCTTCATTCTACAAAGAGCACCTCCTACCAAATTAACTAAAACTATTGAGAAGGGATCCCATCACTACCAGAAAAGGGGTTATAGCCGACGATATGGGAAAAAACGGCCGACGAAATAGTACTTCGTCGGCTATAAGGGGTCATAGCCGACGAATTACTATTTCGTCGGCCACATCGTCGGCTATAATATTATAGCCGACGACTGCCGACAACTCGTCGGCTATAACTATAGCCGACGAAACGTTTTTGGTTATAGCCGACGAGGATGGTATTCGTCGGCTATAAGAGTTATAGCCGACGAAAAGTTTTTGGTTATAGCCGACGAGGAGGGTATTCGTCGGCTATAACTCTTATATCAGATCCATTCTGCAGCAGCGAGCTCATTCGTCGAAAACGCTCTGAAATCGTCCAAAACCTCGGCCATAAGCTTGAAAGGTACATATATTGCTGTGTGTGTTGATTTAGTTGGTTATATGCAGAGGTGTGTTAATTTAGAGTTTAATTATAATAAATGTGTGATTAATTTGATATATATATATATATATGTGTGTGTGTGTTGAGATGAGATTATTAATGGGTTGATATATATGTTGGTTAGATAGAATTGAAGTTTTGTTGAAGATTAGTGATTGATTGTTGATTTATAGGTGATTTTAAATGAATTTGATGAAAAAATGTATATATATATTAATTAATTTAATTGTAATTAAAAATATATTGTTGGTATACATAAAAAATATATTGTGTTTAATTAATTAGGGAGATTGACGATGTTTTAATTAATTTAGGGATGCATGTGTGTGTATATATATATATATATATATATATATATATATATATATATATGTGTGTGTGTGTGTGTGTGTGTGTGTAATTAATGATGAATTTTTTAATTAATTAGTACGTACGTACGTACGTAGTACGTGCATATATACATATCTATATATATAGCTATATTTATTTCTTGAATTTACAGGATGGACAAGAGTTGGATTACCCTTGGAAGATGGGATCAGGCGTATCATGATGGAGTTAGGAGTTTCCTGGATTTTGTGATGGCTAACTGTGGAGACACTACACTTCATTATTGTCCGTGTAAAAAGTGCAAGTGTGCCACCCCACGACACCGGTTTTCCATAGAGACAGTGGAGCAACACCTGGCTAGATATGGATTTTGGGTCCTATACACTAATTGGATTTATCACGGTGAACCAGAGTTTGCGGGTCGTCATGATCATGGACAATTTGCCGAGAGAGGGAGTTCCTCCAATGATCCAACAACGAACTGGATCAACGATATGTTTCCTCGTGAGAGCGGTGTCTTTGAGGAAGCACCAGATGTGCAACTCCCTCCTCCGGAGATGGAGTGTTTCCCTGATATTGAGCCACTCGAGCCATTACCCCGATCTCCGGTCAACACAAGTGGTATGGAAAAGTACAACAACCTGATCGCATTGCAACAGACTCCGTTGTACCCCGGATGCAGTAAGACTGTCCTTGAATCTGCCATGGGAGTGATGAAGATCAAAACGGAGAACAAAGGCACTGTCAAATCGGTTGATGATTGGCTTTGGCTATGGGGTGGGGCGATGCCCCCCGGACATCGGCTTCCTACCAGTCATCATAAGGTGCGACATATCCTTAAAGATCTCGGCCTTTCCTACATCAAGATTCATGCATGCAGATACGATTGCGTTCTGTTTTACGGGGAAGGACTTGCAGATCTTGAATACTGCCCAGTATGCAATACAGAGCGGTATAAGTTCACTCCTAAAGGGAACAAGAAAGCTGTGAAGATACTTCGGTACTTCCCGCTGATTGATAGGCTTGAGCGGTTGTTCATGTGTGCTTTCACGGCCAAAGCTATGAGATGGTGGGCTGAGAGGAATGTGCCTGACGATGACACCCTTAGACATCCCGCCGACGGAGAGGCTTGGAAGAAGAATGTGTTGGAGTTTCCTGAATTTGCATCAGAGGTTCGAAATGTTTGGCTAGGGCTATCATCCGACGGTTTCAACCCTTTTGGCAAGAAAGAGCTTCAGTACAGTGTGTGGCCAGTTATTTTGATTCCGTACAACTTTCTACCGTGGATGTGCATGAAGAAGGAATATAATATGCTCACATTGTTGATTCCAGGCCCAGGTTATCCGGGAAAGTGTCTCGATGTGTATTTGAGACCCGTAATTGAGGAGCTTCGGTACTTGAGTCTGAACGGCCACCTGGTCTACGACCGGTTCAAAAATGAGATGTTCCGGATGCATGCCATGCTTGTTGGCACGATCAGTGACTTTCCTGGGAGGGGTATGTTGTCGGGCAGCGTCACCAGGGGTTACAGGGCTTGTTCAGAGTGCATGACTGTTGATTGCTCCAGTCCTCATTGCAGCAAGATTGTCCAGATGCGTCACCGTCGTTGGCTTCCGCATGACCATCCATTTAGGGACGATGCACAGGCTTTTGATGGGACTGAAGAAAGGGGCTGGGCACCCGAGCAATGGACAGGGGAGGAAATATTGGCAGTGTTGAATGAGTATGACTTTGGTCCGCTTAGCAATCATCCCGATGTGTTGCGCACGATTCCAGAGAGTCCGGATCGGTATAGGTTCTGGTCACACAAGAGCATCTTATGGGAACTTCCTTATTGGGCCAGGTTGGCTACCAGATACTACCTGGATGTCATGCATATAGAGAAGAACGTGGGTGAAGCCGTGGTTGGCACAGTTTTGAATTGGGAGAAGAAAACAAAAGACACCCCTAAGGCACGTGTTGATCTGAGAAATATGGGACTGCGGGACCATTTGTGGTTGAGAGAGGGCAGGAGCAAAATGCCCCAAGCTCCTTACACCGTCACCCGGGACCAGAAACATGAAATCTTTGGATGGCTGAGTAATGTCAGGTAACTTTTTATTAGCCATGTATTCCCTAAAGAATCCATCTGTTGTTGGACGACTATATATGCATGAAATCTAATTGTTGTTAATGGCTATGCAGGTATCCTTATGGCTATGCGGGTAACATAAGCAAGTGTGTTAACTACCGAGACAACAAGATGTACGGATTGAAGAGTCACGACTGCCATGTACTGCTTCAACGCCTCTTCCATATTTTCATTCGAGCGTACTTGGACGATGAAGTGGTTGAGCCGTTGGTGGCGTTGTCAAGATTCTTCCAGAAGTTATGCGCTAGAGAAGTTAGAAAATCAGACCTCATGAGAATGCATGAGGAAATCGTTTTTATCTTGTGCAAGTTCAAGAGGATATTTCCCCCAAACTTCTTTGACATCATGCCTCACCTGATGATCCATCTTCCCCAACAATTGTTGCTTACCGGTCCCGTACACTACACTTGGATGTATCCCATCGAAAGGTACATGTTATTCATAAATTTGATTTATACATGTTTTTAAATAAAAGTTGCATGCTCTTAACATGCACTTGTTAACCTTGCAGACAACTTGGAGACTACAAGAAATATGTGCACAATAAATCTGCGCCTGAGGGGTGTATTGTTGAAGCTTACATTGCGCATGAGTGTGTAACGTACGCCAAGTTGTACTTGGGAGCGATGGAGGACCCCCCACAACATCCAAGTCGAGATAACCCCGAGTTCAACCTATCTATCGTCGCCAACTCTGTTGTACCATACGGAAGCTTCAAGAAGAAGGGTGTGGACAAGTTGCCTGACCATGAGGTAGGGATTGCCCACTGGTGGGTTCTAATAAACTGTCCGGAGGTACAATATTGGAAACGAACCCATCTTCACTGCAAGGAAGTTCGCGGTGATGTCGAGTACCACAACACGATGTTTGCAGACTATTTTCCACAATGGGTAAGTTTATAAATATATATATTAGATGACTTTCTTTTACAGTTCTCTATTCTTTAATCATAAACACACCAACTGATTTGAGTTATATTTTTCAGCTGATGCAAGTGGCTGCGAGGGGTGGTCATACAAATTACTCAGAGGAATTGAGGCTGTTGTCGATGAAGCCGATATCTTCCACAGTCCGCCCAATGTGTGATGTCAACGGCGTTAAGTATACATGTGAAGCTAGAGACGGGGAACGCAAAACACAGAATTGTGGGGTGATGGTCGATGGTGCAGAGGGGGGCGTGGATTTTTACGGTGTCCTACAGTCAGTTGTTGAACTCATTTATGGGAACCGCATGAAAGTCCACTTGTTCAAGTGTCGATGGTTTGATACTAGACCGCACCGCATACGGATCGATCAGTACGGCATACTTTCGGTGAATACCGCCACTAGTGTGTATGAAGACGACCCCTTTGTTTTCGCCACAGCGGCCAAAAAGGTCTTTTATCTTGACGATCCATTGAACAAAGGCACGTGGAAGGTAGTTAACCATGTGTCTCAGCGAGACATATACAGTGCTACCACACTTGGTGTGAGCACAGAGTGTCAAGAAGCGACCGCATACCAAGAGCCGGACGCCGGCGACATTCCGGAATCCTCCACCATCCGCCATAATAATGTGACGCCGGGCAGAGTGGTTCGACTTCCTAGGGGGTCAGGTGCCCATGTATGATGTTAATCCGAATCGTCTATATCAGGCAGACGATGACTCAAACGACGAGTACGAGCACCGGTTGCCAGATATTAACTACTATACTACGTCTGACTCAAGTGATGAGGATGATTCTGATTATCATCCTTAGTATACTGTTTATGTATGTATTTGTGTACGATGGTGCATGCATGTATGAATACATTTTTTCGTCCTTAATTACCGTTTTCCGAGTTTATGGGAAATTGTATTGAATTGTTTGTGCGATGTTCAAGGTCGTCGGCCCGGATGTTGACCGAAATCATTACGTAGACCCTTCAAATGCAAAAGTGTCGTGAAATAAGATACGACCGAAATATTGAAATACGTCTACGGTTGAAAAATGGGAAGATTCCGACAAAATCTGTGTGCCGAATGTTGCGGTTAGCTGTTTTTCACTTCCGTTTTCCTATGGGCAGCATGACGTTCGGTAAATATTTTGAGGAAAATTTTTATACGATTGGTTGCGTCTCATCGATCTGAAACTATTCTCTGTTGAAGGTCAGGCCAAAAAACGTCATATAGACGGGCCAATTTCCGTTTTAAAGCGTTTAGAGGTTTGACTTTGCAGTTTGACCGTACCGATCGAGCCTTTAACGTTGTCAGATGTAGTTGGAATTTTTTTCATACATGTATTTAATCTTAACGGTGATATCTGACGGTTGGAATAGATTTTCCAAACTTTTAGATTCGAAATCGGAACATATGCACTAATGTTCCTTAACTTGTTTACCAAGTGTTTAAGTGAATGTATAGTTTCAAATAGTTGCTATACGTAGACCCTTCAAATGCAAAAGTGTCGTGAAATAAGATACGACCGAAATATTGAAATACGTCTACGGTTGAAAAATGGGAAGATTCCGACAAAATATGTGTGCCGAATGTTGCGGTTAGCTGTTTTTTACTTCCGTTTTCCTATGGGCAGCCTGACGTTCGGTAAATATTTTGAGGAAAATTTTTATACGATTGGTTGCGTCTCATCGATCTGAAACTATTCTCTGTTGAAGGTCAGGCCAAAAAACGTCATCTAGACGGGCCAATTTCCGTTTTAAAGCGTTTAGAGGTTTGACTTTGCAGTTTGACCGTACCGATCGAGCCTTTAACGTTGTCAGATGTAGTTGGAATTTTTTTCATACATGTATTTAATCTTAACGGTGATATCTGACGGTTGGAATAGATTTTCCAAACTTTTAGATTCGAAATTGGAACATATGCACTAATGTTCCTTAACTTGTTTACTAAGTGTTTAAGTGAATGTATAGTTTCAAATAGTTGCTATACGTAGACCCTTCAAATGCAAAAGTGTCGTGAAATAAGATACGACCGAAATATTGAAATACGTCTACGGTTGAAAAATGGGAAGATTCTGACAAAATCTGTGTGCCGAATGTTGCGGTTAGCTGTTTTTTACTTCCGTTTTCCTATGGGCAGCCTGACGTTCGGTAAATATTTTGAGGAAAATTTTTATACGATTGGTTGCGTCTCATCGATCTGAAACTATTCTCTGTTGAAGGTCAAGCCAAAAAACGTCATCTAGACGGGCCAATTTCCGTTTTAAAGCGTTTAGAGGTTTGACTTTGCAGTTTGACCGTACCGATCGAGCCTTTAACGTTGTCAGATGTAGTTGAAATTTTTTTCATACATGTATTTAATCTTAACGGTGATATCTGTCGGTTGGAATAGATTTTCCAAACTTTTAGATTCGAAATCGGAACATATGTACTAATGTTCCTTAACTTGTTTACTAAGTGTTTAAGTGAATGTATAGTTTCAAATAGTTGCTATACGTAGACCCTTCAAATGCAAAAGTGTCGTGAAATAAGATACGACCGAAATATTGAAATACGTCTACGGTTGAAAAATGGGAAGATTCCGACAAAATCTGTGTGCCGAATGTTGCGGTTAGCTGTTTTTTACTTCCGTTTTCCTATGGACAGCCTGACGTTCGGTAAATATTTTGAGGAAAATTTTTATACGATTAGTTGCGTCTCATCGATCTGAAACTATTCTCTGTTGAAGGTCAGGCCAAAAAAACGTCATCTAGACGGGCCAATTTCCGTTTTAAAGCGTTTAGAGGTTTGACTTTGCAGTTTGACCAAAGAATAGCCGACGACATACTTAACTTCGTCGGCTAAACTCTTGCGATCCGCGCCGTTTCATTGTCCGCCGTTGGATGGGCGAGATCTGACGGCTGCTGAGAGCGTGAAGTATAGCCGACGAGATTCATATTATAGCCGACGAGATTCATGTTATAGGCGACGACATAAGTACTTCGTCGGCTGTAACCGGCCCGCAAAGCCCAACTTCGGCCCGGCCCGGATTTCGGGTCAGAGTATAGCAAACGAAAGTATAGCCGACGAAATAAAATTAAATCGTCGGCTATAGTCCACACTATAGGCGACGAAATCCATACTTCGTCGGCTATAACCGGCCCGCAAAGCCCAACTTCGGCCCGGCCCGGATGTCGGGTCAGAGTATAGCCGACGAATTTCGTCGGCTATGACTATAGCCGACGAATTAAAATTAAATCGTCGGCTATAGTCCTTCGATTTAAACCGAAACAGAGGCGCCTCTCCCTCATTCTGCATAAGCCCTAAAACCGGATTTCGCCGCCCACCGAAACAGAGACGCCGACCGACCGCCGATCTAGACCGTACCGACACCAATCTGCTATCCCCGGCCCCACCCGACCCCTCCCCGCCCCTGCCCCCTCCTTCCCGAGCCCTCCCCGACCCGAAAACAGTCCCCGAACGACAACGCCACAGCCGCCCCTAGCCGCCGTCGCCGCCGCACGTCACCACCTCCCCTAGCCGCACCACCATGTCAGGTAGTCCCTCTCTCCCTCATTTAGGGGTTTTGTTAATTTTGTGGAATTTTGTGGTTTTGTGGAATTTAGGGATTTTGTGAAATTTTATGGTTTTTGTGAAATTATGTGGAATTTAGGGTTGTTGTGCAATTTATGGAATGTTGTGGAATTTTTGTTGATTTTGTGGAATTTTGTGGAATTTTTAGGAGGATATATATATATATATATATATATATATATATATATTTCGGAATATATATATATATATATATAATTAGGTATATATATATTTAATGAAGTTTTTTATTTTGTTGTGAAATTTATGGAATTTTGTGGAAATTTTTTTAATGTTGTGGAATTTTTGTTAATTTTGTGTAATTTTTAGGAGGATATATATATATATATATATATATATATATTTCGGAATATATATATATATATATAATTAGGTATAAATATATTTAGGTATATATATAATTAGGTATATATATATATTTAATGAAGTTTTTTATTTTTTTGTGAAATTTAAGGAATTTTGTGGAATTTTTTTTAATTTTGTGGAATTAACAAGAATTTTTAGGAGGATATACATATATATGTATATATCTATATATATATATGTATATATCTATATATATATATGTATATATCTATATATATATATATTTCAGAATATATATATATATATATATATATATATAATTAGGTATAAATATATTTAGGTATATATATAATTAGATATATATACGTACATTGAATGAAGTTTTTAATTTTTTTGTGGAATTTTTGTGCAATTTATGGAATTTATATACTAATTGTGCAGGAAACCGCCGCGCTGTAGACCGATGGCTTGGCAGACAGACCGAGAGCGACCCCGACGCTCAGGCAGGAGCCAGCCGTGGGGGGAGCGGATCCAGCGGTCGTCGGGGCCTAGGCCGGCCTATGAGTCGACGAGAGGAGACGTTGATGGGATTGACCCCGAGCGATCCACGTGGGGGCTCCTCGTATGAGTCGACGGGAGCGGGCCCTGAGTCGAGTGTCGGAGGAGGACGCAGAGCCACCAGACCCCAGTGCACTTCAGCACTGTTCCAGGATCGGCAGCCGACCCCACCGCGCGCCGATCTGGACCCTCCAGAGATGCTCCCTGTCCCCCCACAGCGACAGCGTCCACAGCTACGGGGCCCACCGTCAGAGGGAGCAGGCCCCTCAGGGTCCACGCCCCGTATGTCTCCGCCATCGGGGATGTACATGGTCAAGTTCCTCCCTGCCATCCCTGAGTACGACGCCAGGGGGAGGCAGATTTGGAGGCACGACCGGCCCCACGAGATTCCCTGGGAGGAGGCCTACGTCTACGCGCCTTTCGACTCAGAGGACTGCCGCGGCCTGTGGTGTGTTCGTGAGAAGGACAAGCAGTACAACGACGCAGGTAATTGGTTAGTTTAATTAATTATTTAGATTGTTTAATTAATTATTTAATTAGTTAGTTTAAATAATTATTTAACTATGTATTCATTTTAATTATGAAACAGGCGTCCTCGTCAATAAACCCGCGGGGACGAGACGGACTAGAGGGCCAGCGAACATGTCGACCCTGGAGAGGGAGCTCGCCGGTGGGATCAGAGAGATCCTGCCCCGTCCCGGTGAGGATGGACGCCCGATTGAGAGGAGAGACACCACCACCAAGTATATCAACGCGACGGGCATGCTCGTGCGGGACAGGGTCCCACTGTTGTGGCCCGACTGGGGCTCTGTGCCCGATGACATCAAGGCGCGAGTGTACAATGCATTGTCGGTGAGTTAAATCGTATTTTTATTATAGAAAATAAATATTTATGAATTCAGTCCTTATAACTATATAAAAATATTTTCTAATTAATTTATAATATTGCAGCAATGGTTTAGAGTCCATCCTACCTTGGACTGGTGGAGAGACGAGCAGATGAAGAACAGGTTATGTGTTTCGCATTTTTTTGTATAAATATATTTACTGGCAGTGTACGAATATATCTAACAGTTGTGTTTTGTTAATATAGGTACTCCGAGTGGAAGAACGAGCTGGCGACGCACTACAGGACGTACCATGTGGAGCAGCGCTTGGGGCGAGGTGCAACCCCCCACGAGTTCCGGTACAGGGAGTATGAGTGGCTATGGCTGGTAGCCTACTTCGGGAGCGACAGGGTCTCGGTAAGAAAATTTAGCCTCCTAGTATATAACTTTTTAATGTTATTTAATAATTAAATTATGTAGTTACTTAATTAAATTAATTAGTTAGTTAGTTATTAGTTATTAAATTAAGTTAGTTAGTTAGTTACATAGTTAGTTAGTTCGTTACTAAATTAAATTAAATTAAATTAAATTAGGTAGTTAGTAAGTTAGTTAGTTACTAAATTAAATTAGTTAGTTAAGTAGTTACTAATTAAATTAAATTAGTTAGTAACTAAATTAGTTAATAATTTTATTTTGGTTAGTTCCTAATATTTTAATTTAGTTACTAATTTATATTTGCGTTTATATGTTTGTTCTTATAATACAGAAAATCTCGAAGACGAACAGCGACAACCGCAAGAGGAACGAGCACCCCCACCACGGCGGCGCCCGCTCCTGGAGGCAGTGGGCAGAGATGGCGAGGAGGGACCGACCGCTGAGGCCGTTGTCGTGGATTCATGCGCAGATGTATCCGGGGCGTCCCGACCAAGTGGTAAGTATTCGCCCATATTCAATAAAAGTGTTTCATTAAATTAATTTATATATTTTTTTTATTAATTCGTTTATTATATTTTCTTGTCAATTAGGCGGAAATAGATGCGGAGACCGACGCGATCACCTTCGGGATCGCGCGAGACACCCTGGGGGAAGGGGCGTCCGACGAGGCGATCGCGGAGTTTGCCTCCACGATCGACACCCTTGAGCCGCGCTTGGCCTCTCAGATCATGCACGCGGCGGTGGGGACGGGCAACAACTACTTCTACCAGAGAGGCCTAGGCGCGGCGGGAGATGGGGTTCTCAAGTACACGCCGGCCAATCCCAGCACGCAGCGTGCGGATTCGACGAGAGGAGATTTGCAGACGCAGCTGCAGAGGACTCAGGCGGAGTTGGCGAGGGCGGTGGAGGCGCTCGAGCAGGCGGAGTTGGCGAGGGCCGCGGAGGCTTCGGCACAGCAGGCCAGAGACGCATCTGTGGCGGAGATGTACCGATGGATGCAGCTATCTTGGGAGGCCTAGCAGGCTGGACTCCAGCCCCCGCCTCCGCCACAGATGCCCCAGTTCGTCGTCCCCACTCCCCACCCGCATCGGAGTACGCCAGGCGATCAGGATAGCCATAGCCACCGGAACTCGAACGATCCGGTCGACGACGCTACGCGTTTAGGGGGTGATGATGAGTAGATGACTAGTTAGCTAGGGGGTTAATTTGTACAGTAGGTAGGATATTAGGGATGGATTGATGTGGATATTTGTTGGATATTTGGATGTTTGTTTGTGGATTTTCTGCAGCCAAACCGAAGACGAAGTGAAATTGGGCCCGAGTTAAATTTTTAATTTTTTTTAAATATTTAGGGGTTATAGCCGACGAAATGGGCCATATTTCGTCGGCTATACCCTCCCGGCTTCCGGCAAAAAAAAGCCGTTCCTGGTACCGGCGATTGTTATGGCCGACGATTAATTCGTCGGCTATGCCGGACGTATAGCCGACGATAGTGTCGTCGGCTATACTTCCGGGTTAGGGGCAATTACGTAATTGTTGAAGCCGACGATCCTATCGTCGGCAATGTTCGAAGTATAGCCGACGACGCTTTATTTGTCGGCTATACCGCGTGTTTTATAAGCCGACGACTTACCCTCAGTGTCGTCGGCTATACTATAGCCGACGGAGCATTCCCGACGAGAGAATAGCCGACGATATTTCGTAGGCTATGAGTATAGCCGACGATTTAATGAACACGGCCGACGAGATGGCGTCGTCGGCTATAACCCCTTTTCTGGTAGTGCATGTGTATGATTATTTAGTTTGAAGCACTATTGTCAAGTCCAAAATATATGATTCTAAGAAGATCTTGTGAGTTGAAGTAGCGGATTATCTACTCCATGGTACATTATAATACACAATAATCTTATAATTAAAACCAGCTGATCTTCATGTGCAAAATAAAATGCAAATCTTCTAATCGTTTATCGCCATGCACCAATGCACGTACCTTGACTTCAAAATTAATTTGGTCTTGATTCTAACCTCTGCTCCATATCTTCTATATATAATTTCTTTAATTAATTTTACGACATATTTTTCGCCGTTTGAGATAACCATAAAAGAGAGCAAGAATATATAATATTTTGACGTAAAATTGCAAACAATTGTCAATGAAGTTCAAAGCCAATGTCATTTTCCAGAGAAAGATCAAATTAGTGGTTGGTACCATACTATAGTATTAGCGTATTATTGCTACGTATATAATCCAGTCAAAACAGTTGTAATCCATGATTCCAAATCCCAATTTCACTTTTGGATACTATATAAATCTGACACAATATATATTCTTAGCATTATTTGCAAATTAAAGCTAGCGAGTTCTTTGTTTAATGCAAATTGGCAAGAACTTTTTGATTCAAAAACAAATGGTTGAGTAACGTAAATCTTAATTAAAAAGTAATTGTATGTGATTAATTTTAAAATGGACGCAATTATTGAGAAATCGATACGGGAAACAGGGAAGCATAGAGAGTAGTACAAATGAGAAATGATTAAAAAGGATCGTATCCCAATTTTCTATTGAGCTAATCTCTCGTAGTTCTATGTGGTTTTGGATTTTTAATTGTTTGTTTTTGGGACAGAAGATTACAACTGAGATTTTAGAAGAGACAAAGTTAGAAACAAAGAACACAAACCTAACCAAACCAACCTGCTAATGTTGAAAATAAAGCAGACAACAAAGTGAGCAATTTTTTCACTCAAGGAAGACAAATGTAGTGAAGAAAACTAAGGAAACTTGATTTGTGTACATAGGTATAAGTTAATTGACAGAAAATCATTCTACGCAATAAAATATCACGATGTTAAATGAGTTTATATTTGAAATTATTTATTGTTAATCATTTATTTTGAATATATTCTCTTTCTAATCGTGAATAAAAATTGATGAAACCCTAAGAATTCAACTCTATTTCATAACCTTGCCCTAGCCAGTGAGCTACTCTACTCTCTTTTAGGGTTCGCTAGCTGGTATTGTGCTTGTGATTTGATCTAAGTTGCTTAGTTGTTTGACAACAGCTTTTCCTCTCATTGATTGCCCTCCGATGGCCTAGCTACATCACATATGGTTGCCATAATTCCACCCTCTCCGGCCAACTCTTGCGCCCCGGTTCGGGGTGGAAGGTGGTTTGAGTGGATCTTCTTGGTTTTTCGTCTTCGAGGATTCTAATTTTCAGTCATGTGTCTTGTAACGTTTTTCTTTTGTCAATCTTTTTGTTGGTGTTTGGCTTCAAGGAGATCGACCATGGTTGTCACTCTTTAGGATAAGCCTCCACATATCATTTGTTAAAGAGAAAGGGAATTAGTATAAATTACTAATTCAAGAAGGCAAGAACATACCTCATTTTTGTTGTTGTTGTTGTTGTTGTTGTTGTTGAGCTTTTGATACGTTATCATTCCTATCTTTCATTTCGTGATTGAACTTTCCATTCAAAAAGTAGCAAAGCTAGCTAAAGCAGTCCAAAGAATGATGGCTGCGACTGTGATTCTATTTGGGTGGTTTGTGGGTATTTCTTTCTCTTTGACACTGCCAAAGAGGGTTCTAAAAATTCCCACTTTCCTTTATTCTTCAAATTCTCTACAACTTTGTTGTTTCTTAAAGGGTGATCTAAATTATTCGTTCCCCAAGTCCAAATGACTTTCAAAATCCTTCCCCTCCATTATCCTCTTATATGGTACTTCAATGAGTGCGTTCCCCACTATGTGTCATTGTAAGGGAATAAATAGGCTTTCTTTCTCATCAACCTGTTTTTGTCACACGACATTTCACCTCTATAAACCTAGCAATGTTTGCCCTAATCAATGCTCATGTGAAGGAGGTGCAGGACAGTCCTTGAGGCTTAGATTGGAATGCTATATGATTCATGAAGCACTTTGTATCGAACTTCATAATTACTGGTGTTTCTTCAAAGCGAACAGAAATGGTTCATTACATCAAAAAATCTTCAATACACGATGTATAAATACACAACTCATGCATTTAGATCAACGGATTTTAGATGTTTATTGTACACCAATTGATTCTAAAACCATGTACGTGTGGATATTGAAACCTAGTGAAATTCTCAAATCGCTTTTTGGCTATTTAGAGTGGTTTTATCGTAGTAATCTTTCATGTATTTCATTCAGTAAAATGCTATGAAATTTCAATCCATATCTCTAAAGATAAAAATTGATGGGATGCATGAGAGATTTTCTGAACCCAAAGAATCCAAAACCTGCAGCTAACTTGCAGTTTTTACTTTGATTTTCTGAAGCAAAGCGGATCCCTGGTGGCCATCGATGTTGATATGAGACTAGCTTTCCAGTTCTGAGTTTCTGACCTCTCCGCAGCCTTACCCCATAAAAATAAAAGACCACCCAACTGATAGTGATCGACGATCATTGAAGTTAAAGGGTGAGAGATAGAGGGAATCATATGCTGTGTGATACTCAATCCCCTTTGTGAAAGTGAAAGCAACCACTACCATCAATACCATTATAACTAAAGCTTCACTCCCAACCTCTCCTTCGAATGTCATATTTAACCCCTCCTGGCCTTCTGAAAACAACCACCAGTATTAGTATTAATATTTGCCTTGAAATTTCAATTTCCATGGAAATTGACACAATAGGGAGATCATGACATCTTGGATTCCACTTGTTACCGATAACAGTAATAAGATGCCCACAAGTATCCATGGAGCACAGGGCAATGGACTTGGCCAAATTACAAGACAGAAGCTTAGAAATCAAAAATGAGAACCTTAAAAATTCTAGCAGCCTGCGTATCATCTTCACTGGTTGTAAAAAAAACTATAGCCGGAATATTCATGTAGTCGCTTGACGTGAGTCTGTTGCCAAAGCACCAAATTGTACCACCGGCCTTCTCCACAAGCTGAAACACATAACGGCCAGAAGAACGCACAAAACCAAACGAGTAGTCGAAGAGGGAGTGACTACGTACACCCTCTCTAAATTTAACAAAAATGGGCGACGGGTAAAATTTTGTAAGACCAATTTTGTTGCAGATGCGACAACGTACTAATTTAGGCACAGTGTTCATATATGAACTATTTGGATCAAGAAGTTGCCATTATATGCACTCACTGCCTTTAATTTCGATGAGTTTCGATGAGTTTTAGTTGTTTTTTAATTGTGATGATCCTTTCGTCACAAGAAAAATAAAAATTAATTAAGATGGTCGAGTTTTTACTACTGCATGCACTTGTTAGTTGAAGCATCGTTTTCTTTTCGAACCAGCCGGCCAGTTGGTTCTAAGAGCTAAATAACCAAACGATCAAATCGGTTTCCAAATAACAAACAAGGACAGATCTCAAAGATCACATCTCACCAATCATCCTTGTGTTTTTAGGTTTCTGCTGGAGTGCAGGGTACGTTCTCATCAGACCGGCCATGCATAATTGCATAAACCTTACAGTTCGGAGGATCCAACTCGTACCTTTTGTACATTTCCGGTGACAAACTTACCGTCTGTTCGTTCCATCTGTCCAAATTAATATACCAAGATCCTAAATGATGATTACCAAACCATTTGAAGGCAAAGGTGGTCATGCTACTAATAGGGATGAAGGACAGTCTGCATATATATATATGTACCTCCCCCAGTCCTCATTTTTCTTCCCGTTGTCACGTCTTGCTATGTTTTCTTCCTCAACGTCCATCACATCTTCCGATCCTTTATATAACTTAGAACCACTGATTAATTAAGAGAGATTTCAGTTATAGCAAAAAGAAACTTATACGTAACATTTGGAATAAACCTATCTTTCACTTCACATGTTCCATATGCTAAGACGTAGTTGTGGCCCCTATTGAAATAGACATAAACAGGGGTTTAATTGAAAAACAATCTAAAAGCCAATTCATCAGCTTCTACTCAATATAAACAATCAAAATCCAATGTGAAGCTGATGAAATTGAGCAGATAGGATATTGATTTGTATAGATATTATATTAGACATTGGGTGTTGTCACGGTATGATTGTCTTGATCAATATGGCTACTTATTTGAAGCACAATCTAGTCTCGTGTCTTGACTTATAAGTGAAATCTTTGTAGCCAGGTTGCTGGTGCTTGATTGATTCTCTTTTGTGGTTATTTCAAGCCTTGACCTTTGTTTATTTAGAAGCCAACGAAACTAGGTATATGTCCGGGAGAAATCAGCAAAAACCAAAAATAATATAAGATACAAAAGACACATTAGGATTTTCGAGGGATCGATTACTCACTAAACGCCATGTACTAGCCCTTTTAAGAATCAACACTCTGACCCCTCGAGTGAATTGAGGATAAGAAGGGACTAGAAGCCAGACTTTGTCTATTCGAAATTTCGAATACCTACCCCTTAATTGTTAAAACTCTTTGAAGATTACTTTGGAAGAAGAAGCAAATATACTTGGTATATAAGAAACAAGGCTTTCCTTCATTTAGGGAGTAAAAAGCTCAACACTCAAACCAAGAATCCTACACAAAGTTAAAGCAAACCAAAACCTGAAGCTCAACCTTGCTCGATCATGGAAATCCCAGATGATCACTTTCCCTATGTTTATATTAGTGCACCCGCCAGTCCTGGTATATGCAGCCCTCACAATAACCTCCACTTCTACAGTGTTCCCAGTAGTCCTACCAGAGAAACCTCAACAGATATCAGTCCATTTGGTTACCAAACTGATCTAAATGAGTGCCCAACACCAATGTCCTACCACGACGCCAATTCCTATCTCGATGACTTTGAGTTTGAAACCTGTCGAAGTTTTAGTCTAAATGTTGGTGATCATCAGAATGCGGTCCAGTCGAACTTTGGCCTTGATAGAAAGCCAAGGCAGCGTGGGGATTCACTTCCGACCACCATGGCATTTGCCGATGAGCTTTTCTGTGATGGGAAAGTCATGCCTCTTGCACCCCCACTCAAGCTTCCACCGCGGCTTCAGAGGAAAAGAAATGAAGAGCTAGCAAGCCAAGCAGGGACTGGTGCGTCTGCCCCGGGTTCTCCAAGCAACTTTGTCCTTAAATTACCCTTTGGATATAAGAGGTTGTGGAATGATGACTTTGATCCATTCATGGCGGCATTGAAGAATGTCAAGGAGGAAAAGAAGGAGAAAGCTTCAGCTGCTTCACCCTCATATGTTGCAAACAATCAGAGCACGAATGAGCCTGGGGACGAAGACTCAACAACTTCTGCACATGAAACGATATCGAAAGAAATCGGCGGACAAATTGTTCCAAAGAGGCAGCTGGCTGAGCCGAAAGGAGTCGAGTTTGCAAGGCAAGTTAGACTTATTCAAATGGGTCAGATGAGTAAGTTGGACAAGTTCGGGAAGCAAAATGAAAGAGATGACAAAGCAGAATCAATAAGGAAGAAGCCAACATTTCTAAGGAAACTGAATTTTAAGTCTGGTAGAGCAGCTCATTGTAAAGAGGAGAAAAGGGTATCTCATCCTCGTCCTCATTCTCAACTGAGCAAGATGGCGCTCATGCATTACAAACCAAGAGTGTTACTTTGCTTGGGTTATAAGGCAATGTAGCTAGCCATGTCACGTAGGCATGTACCATGAACCATGGTAGCTACGAACAAGGGATTGCAAAACATGCATGGGTGTTTAAAGTAATTGTCATCAGGGTGTCGAAGCTAAGGCCACAAGGGTTTTAAACTAAAATTGTTGAGTTATTTTCATTCGTGTGCATATAGTACTGTTGATACTACTTTCATCGTAGGTTCTATAATTTATCAATGAACTCATCAGTTGTAATTTATTTTAAACATTGATTCAGTTGTTTCTAAAGAGTGCATCAAATTAAGTTGCTATCACTTGTTGAAGTTGTTTTGGAGACACTTTAAATTGTGTGTGTGCGTTTTTTTTTTTTTTTTTTTTGAGAATGACACTTCAATTTGTTATATCTGAGCTTTGGCAGAAAACAATAAGAGAAAAACAGTAATTAACAAAACACTTTATTAAGAAAATATATGGTGCGGTGGACTCTCAGATTTTGGTGTTTGTAGGATGATGGGTCATTGGTTCTATAAAGGCTCTAAACTTCTAAAAATGAGCCCTCTTCTAAATTGGTGGTTGGACAATAGTGCTGCTCAAATTTTTGGCTTGATACACCCTATGTCATAGGAAAAATCAAACATGAACGAGTGGAGGGTGGTCTTGAGTTCAAACTCTTATGCATGGTAGCCATAGCCGCTTCTGGCATTTGGTTGTGTTCTTACTGTCCAATTCAACTTAGATGCGATCATGCATCTTATTTTGATTCGGCGGTTTTATTTTTCATGCATTAACATCACCCTTTATACTCAAAATTATAATTTGTCGTATTCTTTATAGGGTAAAGTACAAATAAATACCAAAATTTTGAAACTCATTTCAATTAAATATCTCATATATAAATTATTTCAAATAAATACCCGAACTTTGAAGCTCATTTCAATAAAATATCTCATTTATAAATTATTTCAAATAAATACTCGAGCTATACAAAATCCTACAAAATTTCAACTCCGTTAAATATTCCGTTAAAACAACCGTTAACTTTATTGACTGGACCCGCCATCGAGGGTATTTTAGGCAACACAAACTTATTCCCGCTTTCAGCCATTATCCTAAACGTTCAGCCATTTTCCTCAACACTTAAGCTTAAATGAAAGTACTACATTGCAAACTGCAAAATAGAAATCAACTTAATTGTATGTAAAGAAATTTTTTGTACAAATTAGCTACGTACAAAAATTTATTTACATACAATTAAGTTGATTTTCATTTTGCAATTTGCAATATAATACTTTCATTTAAGTTTAAATGTTAAGGGAAATGACTGAAAGTTTAGGGTTATAGGAGACATTGAGTAGGAATAAGTTTATGTTGCCTAAAATACACTCGATGGCGGGTCCAGTCAATAAGTGAAATACCCCTCATAAACAAGTTAACGGTTGTTTTAACGTGATGTCTAACAGAGTTGAAACTTTGTAGAATTTTGTATAGCTCGGGTATTTATTTGAAATAATTTATAAATGGGGTATTTAATTGAATTAAGCTTCCAAGTTTGGGTATTTATTTGAAATAATCTGTAGATAGGGTATTTAATTGAAATGAGCTTCAAAATTCGAGTATTTATTTGTACTTTACCCTTCCTTCTAATGAATTAAGAAGAACTAATAATAACACCAAGTGTCGAGTGTGATCACTGGTCAAGTACTTATATATATGATCATCTAATAAGTACAATAATATGTCAAGTCTTTATGACAAGTTCTTGTTATTTTCTAGCTCAAAGGCAATTTATTAGTTAATTATGAAAAAGAAATCAAGCACCATTGCGCCCCAGATCACAATAGAATCCCGTTCTTTATGAGAGTGCCTCGATCTCAAACTCTCAGTAATGCCAGCCCCGGATTTTGGGGAAGACAAAGAACCTCATCATTCCGTCCTTACAATGAGCACCACCGTGCTCGCCACAAGCGAAGAAGTACGGCTGCCAGCTCTTGAGCTCAAACTCAAAGCCATCTCCGCCGCCCTGTGTTGGACTTCCCACCATCCTGGCCTGGCTTAAGTCGCAGTTTATGAAGCTCCACAGGTTTGGTAGCAAGTACACACTATGAGGACGTGTGGTATCGTTTGGTGGATCGTACTTGAAAACTGTCAGCACCATCATCAAGTATATATAATCATTAATCAGGCTAGGTATACTGTATACATTTCTGTCAATAAGCAGGCTGAAAATGATGCTGTGATTTGTTAGTAGTTTGATGAACAAAGAAAATAGAATTCACCAAGAGTGTCCTGGACGTAAATTGAGCTATTTTTCAAAGACCAATCTGCGTAGTTAAAACCATAATGCCAGTCCGAACCACCAACAACGATCTTGTTGGGTGCGTTTGTCGAGTTGAGGTGATATGGACCATGGTTAGAACCCCAACCCCAGCCCCAACCAGTGTAGTTCCCGTGCTTCCAATCCTTGTTGGCTGCGCTGCCTGCGCAAACTGCCACCATTGAAGCAATTAGCAGCATTGCAGAAAGTGCTTGTGCAACACTGGAACCCATTTTAGTCCTCTAAAAAATGCAACACTTGAATGAAGAAAATGATCGGGATGAATGAGCCAGAGGATAAAAGGCCGACACTAAGAATGGAATGAGATGGTGAATTCTGATGGTGTTTTGCATGGTTCTTATAGATGTAGCTAGGCAGCTGCCTGATTGTAGTGCAAAACTGCCAAATTACAACCCTTTTCTAAGTTGGTGGTTGGTAAGAAGAAAGTAAACATAATGTAATTATACTAGAACAAGTGTGGGCGGAAACAGCAAATTAAGAAACTAAGGATAGTGAGCTCTGTATCTTCCACCTAGAAGCGCACAAAGTAAATTAGTCCGAGAATTTTACAAATACATAAGTCCTCCATTTAGGTCTCTTTCTTTTTCTTCTTCTTCCCTGCTCTTTTCCTCCATTGATTATGAAGCGTAATTAACATGACTAGCATTGTTTTTAATTGGTAATGGTTTGTATAGATAATAATAATAAAAAAAAAATTAGATCTAATTACATAGTCAAGGAAGCTTCTCCATGGAACCGAAAAGATCGAGGGCGGGTCAACCAGTAGTCTTCTTATTTAGTTTGGAATTAAGTCAGAGCATTGCGAATTTAACCGAACTGCAAGTTGGGGAAAACGAGTAAGAATTTAAGCACCACTTAGGGAACACATTTTCCATCCCTACGATTGTATGACATGTTGATGATGACATTGAACAGGATCATAGTATAAATATTAGTGTGAAGAATTTCATGGCAACGTTGTACGTATCTTACACTCTAGTTTTCTAGTATATAACTGTTTTAATTTACACGCAGGTTGACATTGTGTTTATACTTTGTTTATAAAATTTCATTAATTATGCTCGTACAAGAAATTAGACAATGTATCCAGCTCCTCTAAACCGAGAATTAATGGTGTTAAAATTATGTAACAATTCATGAGATCGAACTAAATGGACAACCACATACGTACTAATATACAGCATATCTTTTTATTTTTTTTATATTTAAATATAAATCAGATACCATGACTATATATACATACTGTATGTGTATGTATGTAAATACGCATAGATACGTCAATCAGCCAGATTCGTAACAGGGTGGCATATCTGGTGGCGGAGGCGCGCAGCAACCTTTGATGCCTGCGTTTCCCATTCTTGACAATAAAAATCGTGTTCATTCCCCCCATGTTAGGTGGCGCTCCAAATGGCAGTGCAAGAACCATACTCCTGAAACAGCAAAAATCTTTTTGTAATTAAAGATATATTCATACAACATAATGATCTAAATTATAATTGTAGCATGATTACCAGGATTTACGGCCTTGAATCTCATTGCTGCCCATCCACTTATGGGGACAGTCACAGTGTTCCTAAGAGGAGGATCAACAAGATTGTAGCTCAATGGGTCCTTTTCTTCATCAAAGTTCCCAAAATCAGTTCCAACAATGTAGAAGTCATATCCATGAAGATGCATAGGATGATCTAACCCACCCCCTAAGTTGGTTTTTGAAACACAACTTCCATATCAGTCCCATATTTTATAACCTTCACCTTCGTCCCCCTCTTTGCTATTTGCAGAAACAGAGGCAGGTCCTGACCAGTGTAATTAAACACGTACGGCGGATAAGATGGAAAACCTTTTTTGTAAACTCCATGGATGTAGTAGTAGTAAGCTTCAAGTATGTCTACTGTATTAGGCTCCACAAAGCTTATATTGTTCAAGCTGGCAGCGAATCGTGTCCCGTTGGGTCCTTGACATGTTTGATTTCCCTCGCAAGGGAATCTGTTGATTGACGTCGTTGAGATTATTCGCCTGTTGATGGTTTTCGGGATAGGCTCCTTGAAGTCCACAGGCAGGTTCCTGAGTCTGCTGAAATAGCCAAAGGCTGCTGCTGTGTCATTATAGTCAGGAAGTGAAGGAAATGATGGAGTATCATTCCCATTCTTATTTCCATTGTTGTAATCAACTATTGCTGTGGTGGTGGTGTTGTCGAAACCAACTACTGGGTTACTGTTGTAAGCCCTAGCAGCCATGTAATAGTGACCAGCTTCTTGGTCCGTGACCAACAAGACATCCATGGATTGGCCAGGAGATATTGTGATGTAGTCTGTTTCGATTGGCTTTGTGTAGCTTGCGTCTGTTGCGACCACCGTGAGCTTGTGGTTTGCCACCGCGAGGAAGAGGATCTCGTTCATTACTGCGTTGACCATTCGGAGCATGTAGGTCTTGTTTTGGTCCACAGAAAGCTTGAATGTATCTGCAATTTTTTGTGAAGGAAATGAAAGCATACCCTTTAATTAAAATCAAATAAACCAAAGATAAGGAGAGTGATTAGATTTTAAAAAAAGAGAGAGAGAGAGAGAGAGAGAGAGAGAGAGAGAGAGAGAGAGAGAGAGTGAAATTTGGCTTTAGAAAATTAAACTAATTAATTGAGAGAATACCTGATTTTGAGCAAGGATAGAGGTCTCCAGGTTGACCATTTATGGTGTAAGCGTCAGAAATATTTGGAGCTCCTCCGCTTCTAACAAATTCTTCAAGTACCTCCATTACATCCTGCTTCCACCACTCACCTGCATTTTTCAACAATTCATTACCTGTTGGTCATCTCCATATATAAAGGGATAATGACCATTTGCAAAAAAGATGAAAAACTTGTCCATTCCAATGTTACCTACCAATTCCAATGAATTTTGGCAAAAATACATAATTACCTTATACTAAAACCATATATATATCTCAAGCTAAGGTTTCACTTTTCTAATCACTCTCCGATCCTCACTACCCTCACCCTCCTCCTCTCCTCCACCGCCACCACACCGCCGGAAACCAACTCGGCCTCCACCTCCGCCACCTACCCGAAATCAACCTCTTCCGCTCCTCCTCCGCCTCCTCCTCCCCCGCCCACTCCTCCTCTTCAAACGACGAAGTTTCCACCAACTCCTAACCCTACCTCATCCTCCTCCGCCGCCGCCTTGAAATCCACATTGCAACTGGGACAACTGGGTGGAGTTGTCGCGAGACGAGCAGTAGGTGGTCCAATTCCGGGTCGAGGTGACGATCCGGGTTGGGTTCGAGTACAGGGCGTCTGTTTGGAGGCTGGGAACGGAAGAGCAGAGGTGATTGGTCTGAGTGGTACGATCTGTTATTTTGGGTGCCCAGATCAATCTTGATCTGAGGCCAGTGGTGCCGATCCGGTTCGATCTGGGTGGTCATGTCGTCGGCCAAGGCTGCTGGGTCGACGTTGGTCTTGAAGAAACAGCGGAGTAATCTTCCTCTTGGATCTCTGTTGAAGCACCAAGAAAGTTTTTGTGCACCAAAAAACGGCGGAGCAGTCTTCATAATATACATGAAGCAGTCTTCTTTATTTGTTAGCATGTTATTATGATCTCCTTCTTTATTTGATTGTCAACTATCAACTTTCTTCTAATGTATGTATTCGATTGTCAAACATCCCGATCTGCTGTTTTGGGTGCCCAGATTTGCTGTTATTGTCAAGTTATCAATGAAATCTTAGTACCAGTATAGTGTGGATGTTTTGTGATTAAAGTTTTGCAACTTCATGAACTCTGGTAATGGATTACTGGGGGTCAGTAACCTGATTACTGGGGGTCAGTAACATGATTACTAGAGGTCAGTAATTTAATATTGAAAAAATAATATTCCGGAAAAAAAACCAAACTATCATTTAGAGAAAACAAACTATCATTTAGAGAATCCGGCGACTCCGGCGATCGGCCATGGGAGGTCGGCGGAGTTGGGTGACATTTCGGCAAAATTTCTTTATCTTCCATTTTCTCAGCACATTATAATTCTAAAATATGTTGATAAGACAGAAGGACAAAAAAGGAAGAAAAAATTAAAATTGTACTAGGGTTGAAAAAGATTTGTTCAAATGGGCAATAGAGTTGTTACCTTATGTTTAATAGGGGAAAAAATAAGATGGTCATTGGAATGGGTAATGAGGGGGTCAAATTAGCACTAAATGGACATTTTCTAATATATAAATCCAAAATCTGAGAGTTAAAGTAGAACTATATATGTTCGAAAGAACACATTTTGTGTATTTATTTATTTAATTTCAATCTTAATGTAACGCATGGAATAGAGAAAAAACTATTTGATACCTAATATTATGGGAATTTCATGATGGGGCTTGGGAAAAGGGTAGCTAGTTCCTTCCTTTGGATAGACATAGATTGCTCCGATCCATGAACTGTAGCACGAGACCAATCACTATGAGCGTGCCACCAGAGGGTGCCTTCTTCTGTAGAAAATATGATCTTGTAGTTGAAACTTCTCCCAGGTTGGATAGGGCATTGTGTGATGTATTCTGGACCATCAAACCATGGATTCCTTGGTTGCTTTACTCCATGCCTATTGTACTCGATCGTCGAATTAAGTAAGAAAAAAAGCACTTCGTACTTATAACAATCTTTTTTCAAGTTATAGATACATACATAAATTTCAAAACTTACCAGTGAAGAGTGATATTGTATATATCTCCCTGCGTTATGAGCATTGACATAGATTGTATCTCCTCTATGAGCTCGTAGAACTGGTCCAGGAAATTTTCCATTAACATCTTCTTAGTGCTGCAAAGCCTTGTATATGTAGCTTCTTTCACCTGCACAATAGCTAATTAAGTCTCTACGTAAATATAAAAGCAAAACAAAGTTGAGATTACAGACCAAGGAACTAATTAAGCAAATACATACGACCCAATTATAATCTTTCCAAGCGTCACTATGAAAGAAGACTAGTAGAAATGATAGGATTTGCAGGGCGAAGTTCCAGTTTTTAGACCACATCATTAATTCTTATTAATAAGAATTGAACACAATCGCATGCAGAGTCCTCTAACTTCTTCTGCTTTCCTACTAGTAATTAGTAATTACTGATCGAAAACATTCTAGTTTGCTGACTTTATAGAAGATCAAAGTTGATGGCAGATAAGGGGCTGTTTTCATTGATAAAGATGTAAATCGTAAAAGACAATGTATTTCAATTAGAGGCGTCTTAATTTAGTGTCACGAGATTAAGACTATTCACTCTCGTTCCCAAAGTGATATTTCCGTTGTTCATTTTTTCGTTCTAATCAAGTATTTTTAGGTTTAAATCAGACCAAATATTTTGAATACAATTTGTATCCAATCGGCTATCGATCTTCATTTGACAATTGGTATGTGCGCACTAATTACAAAATTGTAGAAGCATTTAGGATTGAATTAAAGGTCACGTTTAACTAAACCACATTGGTAGGAGTAGATGTTAAAACCCTCTGGGAAAGTACGTATCCGACTTTAGATAATTTTTTTGTTGAGTTACGTAGTTATATTGATAACAGATTGTCCCCATATACGTACATTCTGTGGGATGTGATCGACATTACTTGCAGTAGTAATATTGCTTCCGATTCAAGTATATGAAAGACACAATTTTTGGAGCATGCTCAATTACAAGAATAGCTGCTGTTTCCGCTTTTCAGTGAGTTATGATTGTCAATTAATATATTTCTATTTGGAGACGTACCAGCGAATACTTTCAAAAACTATTGGAAGCACAACCTTTTTTCTTTGGTGAAATTGACAATTCACCATTGTGTGCATAAGTATTGTGAGTTTGATATATATATATATATATATATATATCTGATTGCAGTGGTGGAACTACTCAATTAGGTATGACACCATTTGTTGTAGTGATAATATTAAGTATGACTAGCAAAACCCAATCAGTCATCCTGTGTGTCTCATCCTTACCGGGAAGAAGATGAGTTTGAGGGGGTGCGAGAGCTTGGTAAACTATCCTTTTTGTTTTCAGATTATCTTTGGGAAGAAAGAATTTCGCTAACAATCTTGTCACCGCTAACAGCTGTTGGGGGAGGAAGTTTACTGAATCCAACAGAGTTTTCCACCGCGAGTTGGTTAACATAGGAAGAAATACGAGCGTTGATTCCTCCTTGTGGAAGGGGCGGCGATGAAGGGGCAATCGTATGTAGAAGATCGAACTGGCTACAATTCGTCGTTGTCAAGATCGAGAAGACCACAGCTAGCGCTAGGTAGGCAGTCGTAGCAATAGGAAATTTAAATCACGCGCGAAATGGTATCTGATAGTTCCTGATCTAGCCATCGACTTCAATTCGATCATTTTGAATGCAACTCTACATTTCTTTTATACGGTCACTACAAAGAACTATTACAAGAAATGGGTGTACCAGGGGTCACATATATGTCAAAACTTTATGCCAAGTCTTGTTATTTGCTCAAAGGAAGGTAATTTATTAATCAAATGGGAAAAAATTATTGCAAATACAATATGTCAAAACTTTATGCCAAGTAATTGTAATTAAGGTCGTCCATCGCACCCCAGACCAATCTGTCTAACTTTCCGGCCGTTTATTTCTGTTCTTGAGAGTGCATGCGTAGTCACAGTCTCAGTAGCCCCGAAGCCTTGGGAAGACGAAGAACCTCATCATACCGTCTTTACAATGAGTACCATTGTGCTCGCCACAAGCGAAGTAGTAAGGCTGCCAGCTCTTGAGCACAAACTCAACGCCGTCTCCGCCGCCTTGTGTTGGACTTCCCACCAACCTGGCTTGGCTTAAGTCACAGTGTATGAAGCTCCAAAGGTTCGGTAGCATGTACACGCTGTGAGGAGGTGTGGTGTTGCTTGGCGGATCATACTTGAAAACTGCAAGCACCAAATAAACACCATATCGGTAATTAACTAAGGAAGAAAATGCATGCAAATTAATAGCTAGGTATATACGGAAGAAAATGTTGCTGATCAAGGAGAATCGATCGATCAATTTAAGCAGTTAAACGTCCAGTGTAAAACTCACCAAGAGTGTCCTGTACGTAAAATGAGTTTTTCAGAGACCAATCAGCATAGTTAAAACCATAGTGCCAGTTTTCGGTGCCACCCACAACAATCTTGCTGGGTTCGGTTGTCTTATTGAGGTGATAAGGACCATGGTTAAAACCCCAGCCAGTGTAGTTCCGCTGCTGCCAATCCTTGTTGGCTGTGCTAATTGCCACCATAGAAGCAATTAGCAATATTGCAGAAAGTGCTTGTGCAAAACTGGATCCCATATTATAATTCCGTCTATCAAATGAAACACTTGGAAGAATAGAATGAAATTTAGTAACGTAAAAAGCTGATAGGATGAACACTAACAATGAGCTCGTGAGTTTAGATGTTGGGATGCCTATGGTTCTTATATAGATGTAAGCAGCTAGCTGATACAGTTTAGTGCAAAACTACCAAATTGAAGACTCGTTTCTAAATTGATGGCTGGTAACAATATTGAAAAACATAATATAATTATTTTAGGAGCAGTCACACTCTCCTAATTAAGTCGGCAAGTGCTCCACTCAAGTCTTTTTCTTCTCCTCATGCCATGACTGTCATTAGGTCAAATATGTATTTGTTAATTAAGCATGGTTTGTATTGATGGTAGCACCTAGCTAGCAAAATCAAAGAACCCCAGAGGCCGGGGTCGGTAACAGACTGATGAAGGAATTCGAAGCTTCTCCATCAGCTGAAACAGGTCAACCAAATGAGTTTTGAAAGTCTGAGCTTTAAGATTTTAACAGAACTAAATTTGAAAAACGAGTAAGAACTAACACACTGGATCCCTTAACGCACCAAATTTGAAGGAAAAATGTATTAATTTGTTCTATACGTTTGTGTGACATGGTGATGACATTGGCTAATTAAGACAAGAGATCATGATTAATTCATTTGGTTGGTTCTATTAATTAATAAAACCAAAAGGAGCTATATAGGACTCCTACACACACACACATATATATATATATATATACACACACACATATATAGGGTTTATTCGATCTTCGTTCAACATCACTACATATTCATAACATGAAAACAATTTCTACTACATATTCATAACATGAAAACATATTCATCACCTATATGTTTATAGGGGTGCAATTAACCAATCTTTGATTGAGTTATCTCAATCATTTATATTTGTAGTCAACAAATGAATTGATCGAAGTGTATTTGATATTATACAACCATATATCCATTCTTATTGGTGGGAGTGATACTCTCTCAAACGAACATATATTTTTTTTTCCATCTCCCGAATGAAAAATAGAGACATATAAAAATAATAGAAAGTATAAAAACAAATAGATAGGGCAACTGTCAACAAGCTATTTGCATAGCTCAACAGGACAACCAATAGATAACTAAACAACTCTAATGCTACAACGAGTTTGGTGTGAGTCGAACTCACAACCAATATTAACTAGCTATTCATCGCAAAAATTAAATAAAAAATTCTAAGAAAAGCACTAGCCAAAAGTCATAAGCAAGGACTATGTACAAAAAAATTTGGTTCAATCCAACGGTCTAGCACATACGTACTTTAAGTCCATAACTATGCTATTTTGCTAATCTATACTATTAATAAAAGAACATACTTTATTAGCCAAAACGTGTGTGAAAATACATTAATACCCTCAGACTATAGGTTAATATAAAACTGACTTTAATATATGAAGGATATAATAGTAAAAAATAAAAGAATAAATATAGATAAAATTTGAAAAAGAAAGAAGATAATGGGATAGGGAGTTATCTGTAGATAATTTTTGTGTAACTTCCGCATTCCATAACTACCTCCCCACGTACACTTTTGAAAGAAAAAAAGAAGTGAAAAAGAAAAAGAAAATGAAAAAAAAATTTCTACACACGTATGTGTGTAGGCCATTATTAGTTTAATTTAACATATCGGGATTTAACAACATAAACTGGAACATGGTTGATAAACAGAGCACCTAAACTGATTCATCAATACGCCGGTCCTAATGTTCCCGAAAAACTCAAAATCGAGCTCCTTACAGGAGACCTTAAGTGTAACGGAATCTGGAAGCAATAACTTAGCCTTAAACCTCACCTCCATGGGCAATCTAACATCAAACCTCACCAATCCGCGACAGATTTGTTGTGCCACGGCATCGGCGTCCCTCACTGCTTTTACCTTGAAATCGAGATTAAAAATACCTATGAGTCGGTAACTCAAACTACCTAAAATACCCCTACATTAAAAAAAACAGTAATCTGTTACCGACTTAATTAGGAAAATAATTATGTTATGGATTGAAAAACATAACATAATTATTTTCCTAATTAAGTCGGCAAGTGCTCCACTTAAGAGACTTAATTCTCCTCATGCCATGAGTCCATGACTGTCATTAGGTCAAATACGTACGTATTTGTTAAGGATTTTTTGTATCCATGGTAACAAAATCATAGAACCCCAGCGGGTCGGTAACAGACTGAAGGAATTCGACGATTCTCCTTCAGCTGAAATAGGTCAACCAAATGACACTACCAGATCAGAAGGTATAGCCGACGAAAAAATTTTCGTCGACTATGCCGAAATTTCGTCGGCTATACCTTCTGCCGACGAAATTTTCGTCGGCTATAATTCGTCGGAAAAACGCCGTCGGGTATACCAATGACCGACGAAAAAAAGGAAATCGTCGGCTATATGTGAGTATGGCCGACGACTATACCGACGAAACATCATTTCGTCGACCAAACCTTGGCAAAATATCTGACGAAATTCGTCGGGTATTTTCAAGTATGGCCGACGATATCGTAAACTATAGCCGACGAAATTCGTCGGCTATTTGTTCTGAACTATAGCCGACGATTTCATCTATTTCGTCGGTTATTTCGTCGAAATATATTAATATTTTAATAGGCATTAATTAGTTATAGCCGACGAAATAAGGTAATTTTCGTCGGCTATAAGACTTATAGTCGACGAATATTAGTAAAAATCGTCGGCTATAGTGCTTATAACCGACGAAATAATGTCAAAATCGTCGGCTATTATTACATTTGGTGAAAAAAAAATTAAATTATTTTCTAAATTACCATTCCAAGCAACCTGCAAATCACAAAGACAGTCCATGCATTTGCACCAACAAGAAACACGTCTAAATGACTTATTATTTAATTCGTTCCAATATACATAAAATATAACCCTAATCATCACCTAAACCACTAAAGTCCACCACGTCATCCCCAGCATCCTGCTCGTCATCCTGCTGACCGAACTCGGGAGGTTGAGGCATTGGAGGTTCAACTAACAGCTGAAACGGGGGCGGGGGTTCAAGGCTTTGTTGTTGTGCGGCGAACATCTCATACCACCAGTTTTGTTGGCCGGCGTAGTTGTGTTGCCGAATTCTCTCGCATTCAGCATGCCAACTGGACAGATCTAAATAATACTGCTGTGTTCTGCGGTGTTGCTCCTGTGATCTCTGGAACTCGGCCGCCAACCTTACATTTTCTTCGGCCAATCTCCGCACTTCCCCCCTCACCTGTTGGCTCTCCCCGCCTCCCTTCTTTTGACCTCCCTTAGTGGTCTTCAGAAGCCCTAGTCCAGAACTTCCCAAACTCCGGCAGTAGTAGTTGTTTGAGCGGTTTGGGAAGGCTGCGTCGAACATCCTCGCTGCCGTTTGGACATGGGACCGGTCGACCTGGCGCAGGGCTTCTTCCAGATCTGCCTCTGAAATGTTCGGTTGTGTCTCCCGAACTACTTGCTGGAACACCTCTTCTTCGGCCCGGTTCACCCTCTCCTAATTGGACGGGAAAAAAAAAATTAATATTCTAACAAATATATAATTAAGTAAAATTAATAATTAAAATTTTAAAATCGTAATGAACGACTTACGAGCTGTTCTGTCACTTGTGGATAAGCGATCTTGAACGTCTCCACGTACGGGTTGCTATCAGGATGATTTCTAAGCGCCTCCTCCTGATATTGTGCAAACGGCCTAGAACCAGCATGATGGGGGGTTGTGTTACGACGGTGGTTCTCAGAGTTTATCCGAGAACGTTCCTTCAAAAAAAAATAATAAAATATTAGAAAAATGCATCAAAAAATATTAGTGTAATAATTATAAAATAATTAAACTAATAATTAAAATTTTAACAAAATAAACATTTGTAGTGAAGTTTAGTATTTACCTGCATAACTGGGTTGTTGAAATCTACTGTCTTCAACCAACGCCACTCGTACTCCCTGAACATGAACTCTCTGGGAGTACCCATACGACCAAGGTTGTCCAGAGGCGGACCTAAGAGTAAGCTGACCCAGCACCCGCTGGGCAAGAAAAAATGGGCCAACTTAAAAAAAAAATTCCTGTTGGGATAAAATCTCAAGACAAGTCATAATTGGTATTAACTTTTTTTTTTTTGTCAAGAGTCAAGACAAGTAACCATTTGATCAGCTTCTTCTCTCTCCGTCCTATTCTCCACGTCTTCTTTCTTTATTTCTCTCTCCCGTCTCTCATCTCACTCTTCTTTCTCCCTCTAATACATCAATCGCCACTCTCCTTCTTCTTCTTTTTCTTCTTCTTCTTCTTCTTCTTCTCCTTGTACCTTCACTCCTTCAGAGCCCTCTCATCCCGAGCCTCCACGCGTACGTCTTCTCCTGATCTCCTCTTGGCTTTTAAATTTGATAGGGATTTAGATTTAGGGTTTTCTGTATGCAAAATTTCGAGAGTATGTTTTACCTATTCTCCATAAGTGAGTTAAATTTCATGATTGCTTATTTGGATACAACATTAAAATTACGAATTATGAACTATTGTTTTAGCTATCTTGTACATTGATTTGTTATGTGTGAGTAGTGAGCCCAGTTAGTGAGAAAAAAATTATTTTTTTGTGCAGATGGAGTAGTTGATATGCTGATTCTATTTAGGCGTAGCTTTTCTTTTTTCAATCTGAATTCCTGAACAAGATTTACAGGTGAGACTCCACTTCTTGAAATGATACATATTACAGACCACAGTCTACAGAGTCATCTCAATTTTGTATTCACTCTAAGTAGTTATGAACTTATGATATCACATAAACTTACCTCATTCATTTCATTATTCAGATTCTTTTCTTCGGTTACTGTACTTTGTTATTGTCATGCTAAGTTGTTGTAAATATGTTCTTATAAACAGGATAGTATAGGATGTCTGATCATCATCCTAAGTCCAAAAGAATGAAAACTCTTTTTTCATTCTATAAGAAAGATGTCGATAATCAAGCATCAACATCAGTTTCATCAGAGATGCATGTGCCTTGTTCTGATTCTCCTAGTACTTTGCCAGTGAATCAAATGGAAATTCCATTAGAAGTTGAGATAGATTCTCCTCCCCCCATTATTGATGCTCCAAAAAAGTCTCCTGTTGTAGCTGATCCTGGATTACGTCAGTTGATTTATACATTTCCGGTCAATGAACAAGATCATATTCGAAGGATGTATATCCTTATGGGACCTTGTCAACCCAAGTTAGAAAATTATCCACAGAGTTTTGATGGTCGTGATAATCGCCGATTTCAGTATAGATGGTTTGCATTGTATCCTTGGTTAGAGTATTCAGAAGATATAGATAGAGTGTTCTGCTTTCCTTGTTTTCTTTTTGAGAAAAATCCACCAAGGCATGCTTTATTCACTGTTGAAGGAAGCTGTAATTGGAGTAGAATGTTGGCTGGGAAGAAAGGAATTTGTGTACAACATGCCGGGAAGATGAATTCTGCACATAACAAGAATGTTCAAAGTTGGAGTAACTTATTGAGAACTTCTCAACATATTGATAGAGTGATAGACAAACTACCACCGGAAATGATAAGGCAAAACAGGTTGCGTTTGAAGACAACTATAGCAGCTGTGAAGTATCTTGGTAAAGAAGGCTTGTCTTTTAGAGGCCATGATGAATCTGCTAACTCAACTAGTAGAGGACATTTCCTTGAGTTGATACGGGGTTTTGCAGATACGAATGAGGAGATTGCAAAAGTTGTCCTTGAAAATGCTCCCAAGCATGCCATGTACATTGCACCATCAATTCAGAAGGAGATCCTCGATATAGTTGCTATCAAAATTCGAGATACAATTCGCCAAGAAATAGGAGATGCTAAGTTTTGTATGTTGGTTGATGAATCACTTGATGTATCTAAGAAGGAGCAGATGGCTATCATTCTTAGGTTTGTTGATGAAGACGGGTTTCTTCAAGAAAGGTACTTTGAAATTGTTAGTGTTGAAGATACTACTTCTGCTACTTTGAAGAAACATATATGCAGTGTGCTCTCTAGAAACAATCTCCAAGTGCAAAACATTCGTGGTCAAGGATACGATGGGGCTAGCAACATGCGTGGTGAATTTCATGGATTGAAAACGCTATTCCTTCAGGATTGCCCATATGCCTATTATGTTCACTGCTTTGCTCATCAATTACAGTTAGCTTTGAATGCATGTGCTAAAGATGTTCCTGATATGCAACTGTTTTTTCAAATGCTAAGTTCTATTGTTGGTTTTGTTGGCTCTTCATCCAAGCGTACAAATCTCTTAAAAGATATTCAAGAAGCAGAATTGGCAGAAAGTTTAGCAGATGGAGATCTTGAAACTGGAAGAGGGCTTAACCAGATTCGTAGTTTGAAAAGAGCGGGAGCAACTCGATGGGGTTCTCACTTTGCTTCGGTTAGTACGGTAGTCCATGTGTTTAATGAAACAACTCAACTTCTTCAAAGCATGATGACTGATAAAGAATTCACTGGAAGTGTAAGAGGTGATGCAAAAGGTTTCCTTAAAGCCTTGAGGGCATTTGAGTTTGTGTTTTGTCTGCTACTCACTAACAAAGTCATGGGGATTACTGATTTACTTTCTCAAGCCTTGCAGAAGAAATCACAAGACATTGTTAATGCCATGAATTTGGTTTCAAGTACAAAGGCACTTCTTCAAAAATTGAGGGACGATGGGTGGGATAGTTTTCTCCAAAGTGTTATGGAATTCGGTGAACATCATGGCCTTGAAATGCCTAATATGGATGCAGCTTATTCAATGGGTACTGGTCGTGGTTGTCAACAACATGATGTTGTTACAAATGAACATTATTATCATTTTGACATGTTTAATGTGGTTATTGATGTTCAGATTATGGAGCTAAATGACAGGTTCACTGAACAAGCTATAGAACTACTTATTTTGAGCTCTGCATTGGATCCAAAAAATAAGTTTAGGAAGTTTGACATGGACATGATTTGCAAACTTGCCGAGAAGTTCTATCCCGAAGACTTTGATACATCTGAGGTAATAGCTTTGAGGTTACAGTTAGAGCATTATAAGTATCAAGTAGTTTGTGATAGGGATTTTCAAAAATTATCTTCCCTTACACAATTATGTAGGCGATTAGTTGAAACAGATGTAGCAAAGCTTTTCCCCTTAGTTGATAGATTGATTCGGCTAGTCTTGACACTTCCTGTTTCCACTGCAACTACTGAACGTGCATTCTCAGCTATGAAAATTATAAAAACTAGGCTTAGAAACAAGATGGAAGACGGATATCTTTCGGGTTGTATGATGCTCCACATTGAAAAGGAATATGTAGCTGGTATTGATTCAGAGGCAGTCATTGATCGTTTCGAGTCTACTGGAGATCGTAGAGCACAATTCAGATAGAGCATATTATAATTGTAATGAGTTGATGTGTCAAATACCTCTTTTGATTTACAATTCTTATATTTGTTTTGAATTCTTGATGAATACCATATAAGAATTGTATTTTGGCTTGAGAAAAATATTAACTATTCTTAGTGAATTTTTTTTTCGCTCACCTAACTTTTTTACTCTAGATCCGCCACTGAGGTTGTCGTATTCGTTATAGTGGGAACGGAGCTCGTTCTTCCACTCTTTGAACCTACGAAAAAAACAAAAGTGTATTAGAAATATTATTAATATCATAAAATATTTCAAATTATAAGATGAGGAATTCCCAACGTACCTCGAGTTCTGCACGGAGTCAGCCCAATCCCGCTTGTGTTCGGCAATATCGAAGAATGTCTGAAAGATAATATTTTATTAGTTTTACAATTGTAAAAATACCGAAAATTATTAAATATTACGATAAATAAATTAAATTTTTTAAATTACTCACCGACGCGGCGTTGTTCACATCCCTCTTTATCTCTTCGGGCACATCAGCCCACCGGGTCCACAACATAGGGACTCTGTCCCTAATCAGTGCCCCCACGCAACCCGAGTAGTCGCGTTTTTTTTCCCCCTGAACCTCCTGATTAGGAGGTTCGTTGATCTGGATCCTCCCCCTCAGATCAACAGTTCTCCTGAGAGTGTCAAAACATATGACACCTCTCGTATTCCTCCGTGAACTGCTAGCGGCTATCCCTATCACATAAACGACGATTGGTTAATAAAATTAAATATTAGTGCGTTAATTTTAATAAAACATTTAATTAATAAAATCGAATGTTACCTGAACTCGATGACCCGTCTGTCGACTTTCCTTTTGTCCTCGCCGAAATCAGGAGGTCAGGGTTCTCAAATGGCTGCTGCTGGTATGCCTCCGCAGCACTCACGTACTGAGGCATATCAGGCCATATGGGCACACCACGATAGTCGACCTCCGGTATCGCAGGAATGTTGTACGGGAGGTAGAGCTGGTTTGGGAGAGTAGGACCCTCAGTCGAGTCAGCAGCAGACGTCGTCGGACTCGTCATCGGCTCCCGATGAACCTCAGGCATGCGAACCTGAGGAACGTCTGCAGCTATCTCGTCCTGAAATAGCTGCCTACTGGACCTCGGAGCATCTGGCCCGAGAGGGGGACGTGAACTGCTCAACGGCCGCCCCGCCGATAAAAGGGTCTGGTGCCGAGAATTCACACTCCTCCGCGGCTAGGATGAATCCACAGTCCTCCGCGGCTGGGAGGAATCCACACTCCTCCGCGGCTGGCTGGTGGTCCTCTCAGGCTGGCTAAGGGTCCTGTCGGAGTCTGCAGAACCGGCGGAACTTCCAGAACCCCTCGATCTGGAACGACGGCCTCCGAAGAAC